>CM065803.1:128910500-130147000 GCA_033398695.1 Orobanche coerulescens
TCTGTACTTGAATTTATTTACTCCTAAGATGAATATATTTTTATGTTAATGTATTTATTTATTTTGGTCAGTATTCGAATGTAACTAAAATCTTTTAGGTTTGGTTTAGTATAGTTTGTATAAATATTTATTGATGATTACATTATAATGTTCTTTTGTTGTGGCTTTATTGATCAATTTTAATTGTTGATGACTATATATTTTAGTCTGTAAATCTTCGTGGAAGGATTTATGACGCTCTAATAGCCCTGAAAATATTATGGGTGTTACAGAATATGGTATCAGTGCTTAGCTTATGGATACATAATCTTTTAAGTTGCATATTATCGTCTGGGTTGGTCAGTGGAAACTAATATCGTTGGGCTGCCAACACTTTGTTTGACTTGTAAACTCAGTATATAAATGTACAAGAGTGGTTAATGTTTGAGTAAGTTCTTGTTGAATATGAATTATACTTGATGAATATCTATGATATACTGTGAACGATAATCGAGACTACATTATTGGTAGACTATTTTGGTGCATTTTTGGAATAATGAGGTCGTTTAGGATAGTACCAAGAAATATATGATAACAATCCGGTGCATTGAAAAATTATAGTTGATAATATGGTTTGATATAAACGAGATAGTTTTTACAAAGTTTAATTATTGATGTGATGATACAAAAGGAATATCTATTCGTGTTGTTCAATGTGCCCATGCTGGAAAAATATAAATAAAGAATATTGATATTTTAAAGGGGGTTGTTAAATGTCAGAATGCAATTATCCTTCGTAACTGGATTTGGTAATGTTGATATTATGACATTAGTATATGATTTATCTAACTTGCGATCGTGACGTGAGTAAGAGAAATAATGCCTTAGGTAACCCATGATTAAAGAGAGGATTGGTTTCGTTATTAAAATTGTAAGGGAGTACTTTGATTTTGATAATTTTGGGTTTAATACTGTAACACCTCAATCCACTCGGGAATATTACAGTGCCGCAGACCCTCTCCGTGAGAATCTATCAGGCTAAATACAGAGACAACACATCACATTACATGCCGACATGGCTAAATAACGAACCATTAGACTGATTTGGTCTTTCACCACAACATACAACTTACACTTCATATACATCTCCGCACAGGGGTCAAAATACAACAACGCTCCCATAAGACGGGAGAACATTACAGCGGAAAGAATAATAAAATTCGACCAACGAAACCCAATACTAGCCCTCATGTGATTAGTATCATTTGTCTTCCATCATCCTTCGTATTGATCTTGTGTTTAGCTCCCCAAGGACCTGCATGTACCTGAACATAATAGAAACATCCACCCCCAATTACTCGGGGGTTAGCAAAATTTCACTATTTTGCTAGAGCAAGTACAAAGTACAAATACGAGCCATATACAACATACTATGAGAACATAATAATCGTGAACAGCCAATCAGTTAAACATAACAAAAGATTTCCCGAGATAATGCACTTGAGTAAAACAGTTTGAACCATGAAAGGTAGGAATGAGACCAAAATACATCTTGCAAAATATTTTAAGATTCTTGGGAGTTTTGAAAACATTTGCGATTTAAGAATCCTCAGCTTATCTCGAAAACCATTTAGGGACACATCCCAAAGATCATTTTTAAAAATACAATTCCGATCACAAGACATGGGGTTCCACGACCCAATCATCCACATGAACATACTCCCAAAGATTATTCGTGTTCCGTATTAGTAAGCCACGAACCTCGGATGATTCCACAAAACATAGCCGAGTGAATAACCCAATGGGCAACTACACAGTATCGTACATCACCTGAGAATTGGTATAACAACTCCGGTTAAGCTTTTTCTTCTAGAGTAAGTCTTGTTGTAGCAAGGATTGACTATAATATCTCCTATTAAGCCTTTACTTCTTGATTAAATCTTGTTAATAGGAGATAAAACCACGTTACATCCATTTGAGTCGGAACTCTACGAAAGCTCGAGTTTATTGATTAGATTTGAGCATTTTGTACTGAGAATTGGCTATAATAGCTTAGATTAAACATTTACTTTTTGATTAAGTCTAGTTAACAGGAGATAAGACCATGTTACATGTATTCCAGCCGGAACTCTACGAGAACTCGGGTTTATTGATTAGATTCGAGCATTTTATATTGAAAAAAAGCTATTATAGCTCCGATTAAGCCTTTACCTCGTCATGTTAATAAGTGATTAAACCACATTACATGTTCTTGAGATAGAACTCTATAAAAACTCGGGTTTATTGATTAGATTCGAGCCTTATGTACTGAGAATTGGCTATAATAGCTCCGATTAAGCATTTACTTCTTGATTAGGTCTGGTTAATAGGAGATAAGACCATGATGCATGTATTCGAGTTGGAACTCTACAAAAACTCGGGTTTATTGGTTAGATTCGAGCCATTTGTACTAAGAATTGGCTATAACAATTCTAATTAAACCTTTACTTCTTGATTAATTCTTGTTGTAGCAAGGATTGGATATAATATCTCCGATTAAGCCTTTACTTGTTGATTAAATCTTGTTAATAGGAGATAAAACCATGTTACATGCATTCGAGTCGGAACTCTATGAAAACTCGAGCTTATTGGTTAGATTCGAGCATCTTGTATTGAGAATTGCCTATAATAGCTTCGATTAAACCTTTACTTTTTGATTTAGTCTTGTTAGTAGCGGACAAGACCACGTTACATGTATTCGAGCCGAAACTCTATGAAAATTCGGCTTTATTGATTAGATTCGAGCATTTGGTATTGAGAATTGACTATAATAGCTTAGATTAAACCTTCACGTCTTGATCAAGTCTTGTTAATAGGAGATAAGACCAGGTTACATGCATTCGAGTCAAAACTCTATGAAAACTCTGGTTTATTGGTTAGATTCAAGCATTTTGTATTGAGAATTGGCTATAATAGCTTAGATTAAGCCTTTACTTCTTGATTAAGTCTTATTAATATGAGATAAGATCATGTTACATGTATTCGAGTCGTAACTCTATGAAAACTCGTGCTTATTGGTTAGATTCGAGCCTTTTATACTGAGAATTGGCTATACTAGCTTAGATTGATCCTTTACTTTTTGATTAAGTCTGGTTAATAGGGGTTAAGACTACGTTACATTTATTCGAGTCGGAACTCTACGAAAACTTGGGCTTATTGGTTAGATTCGAGCCTTTTATACTGATAATTGGTATAAAAAACCCGATTACGCTTTTACTTCTTGATTAAGTCTTGTTGTGGCAAGGACTGGCGATAATTGCTCCGATTAAGCCTTTACTTCTTGAGTAAGTCCTGTTAATAGGAAATAAGACCATGTTGCATATATTCGAGTCGCAACTCTACGAGAACACGGGTTTATTGATTAGATTCGTACATTTTATATTGAGAATTAGCTATTGTAGCTCCGATTAAGCCTTTATCTCATCATGTTAATAAGAGATTAGCCCACTTTACATATTCTCGTGTTAGAACTCTATGAAAACTCGGGTTTATTGATTAGATTCGAGCCTTTTGTACTCAGACTTGGCTATAATAGCTCCGATCAAGCCTTTACTTCTTGATTAAGTCTGGTTAATAGGAGATAAGACCATATTGTATGTATTCGAGTTGGAACTCTACAAAAACTCGGGTTTATTAGTAAGATTCGAGCCTTTTGTACTAAGAATTAGCTATAACAATTTCGATTAAGCCTTTACTTCTTGATTAATTCTTGTTGTAGCAAAAATTGAATATAATGGCTCCGATTAAGCTTTTACTTTTTGATTAAATCTTGTTAATAGGAGATAAAACCACGTTACATGCATTCGAGTCGGAACTCTACAAAAACTCGGGTTTATTTATTAGATTCGAGTATTTTGTATGGAGAATTGGCTATAATAGCTTCGATTGAAACTTCATTTTTTTGATTAACTCCTATTAATAGGGGATAAAATCATGTTACATGTATTCGAACTGCAATCTATGAAAACTCGGGTTTATTGATTATATTCGAGCATTTGATATTGACAATTGGCTATAATAGCCTTTACTTCTTGATTAAGTCTTGTTAGTAGGAGATAAGACCACATTACATGCATTCGAGTCGGAACTCTATGAAAACTCGGGTTTATTGATTCGATTCAAGCATTTTGTATTGAAAATGGGCTATAATAGCTTAGATTAAGCCTTTACTTATTGATTAATTCTTGTTAATAGGAGATAACACCACATTACATGCATTCGAGTAAGAACTCTATGAAAACTCGAGTTTATTGATTAGATTCGAGCCTTTTGCACTCAGAATTGGCTATAACAGCTCCGATTAAGCTTTTACTTCTTGATTAAGTCTTGTTATAGCAAGGATTGATTATAATAGCTCCGATTAAGCTTTTACTTCTTGATTAAATCTAGTTAATAGGATATAAAACCATGTTACGTGCATTCGAGTCGGAACTCTACGAAAACTCGGGTTTATTGATTAGATTCGAGCATTTTGTATCGAGAATTAGCTATAATAGCTTAGATTAAACATATACTTTCTGATTAAGTCTTGTTAATATGAGATAAGACCACAAAAATTGATCGCTTGAATTCGCGTAGTAAGGTTTTCAAATCCGATCAATTTTAAAATTTGTAAACCTCGAAGTATTTCCAAGGTGTCGAACCCAAGGGAATTGATGTGTCGAAAATAAAGGAAGTAACTCTACTCGAAATTTGACTGCTATTTAGGAATCCGAAAATTTGGTTTGTTTCTGATTGTCTAACTTTAAAAATCGAAATATAAAAATTAAATAAAAGAAGAATTATCTAAATCAAGCAAATAAACAAATTAGCAAGATAAAATCACAAGTTGGAAGCTAATTGATCCTAGGGTAGTATCATCTAATTGAGTTCACACAATCCATTCACTTGATTCCTTTTCCCCAAATTTTAATTCAATCCTAGAAATAATCACTCAGCCGATCTAGAATTCCGATCAAGGCAACCTAGAAAGATAGTTAATTTTAAACCCTTTTTCCCGCTAAGGCTCAAAGAATTTAAATCACTTAAAAAGCGCCAACTTATTTCTCTATGATTTATCTTACTCCACTTAGGTCTTAAGATTAAATCATATTGTGCATCAAGTATTTCCACTAATTAATTAATCCTTCCGGGCAAAATCAATTAGCTAACATGCATCGATTAAGGGCCCTTTAATCTAGCATGAGATTTGACACATCTTGATCACAAGTCTAGGATGAAAGGTAAAACGGTAATCAAAGGAACATCATGTGAACATCAATTAAATTTACTAACCCTAGAATCAATCAATGAATTTAGCCAGACATAATTGAAATTAAACAAGAAATAGATGAAGAATGCATATTATTAATATGAAAAGAGAGATTACAACCCTTACGGATGAACTCCGAGTCTTCAATCTCCGAAAAACAATAATAATTGCTGCCTCCAAAAAGTTCTTGTATCCCAAGAATTAATCTTGTACAAGATTGCAAAAGATGATAAAAGATGAAAAAGAATGATCCAAGATAGTAAAACTAGGTCTCAAAGGAGGTTTATATAGCCTAAGGGGGTTAAACTCCGGATTAGCCCTAATCTAGGAAACAAAAACTATCCAAAAGAGTCATAATACGTCAAAATACGAGAGTCCGCTGAGCCGCCTATCGGACTGGCCTATCGGCCGATAGGCTGGCCGATAGTTGATTCGTCGATCGACTTCACTCGGTAGGGCAGGAACACCTTTCGGACGCCCCTATCGGCCGATAGGCTACCCGATAGGTTCGTCTGTCTCTTGCAAAAATCGTTTCTTTCGTCCGTTTGACTCGACTCTCGGTCCTTTGTCTCGTTTTGGGTCCTTTTGGCTCTAAAAACCTACAAACACACTAAAACCAACCCAAACGCGTAATACGGCTCGACTAATCATAAATAAGCCAAATACGAGCACATTAATCACGAAACGAGATAAAAACCTAGTATAAAATCCTAGAAATAAGTGGTAAAATTACCACTTATCAAACCCCCCCAAACTTAAGCCTTGTTCGTCCCGAACAACAAAAAGAAAAGAAAAAGAAAGTCGTGAATCATCGTGCAACTCATAGTGTTCAACCTAATCAATACTATCCTGTAATTCTCTCTAAATAATCTGAGTGTCGTAAAAGCGAGCTGCGCTCAGAATAATGATTCCGCAAAGTAGTCAAGTTCAGTCCTAATCATTCGTTCATGAAGAAAATCCAGCTCAAAGATTAACAAAACGTGAGTCAAATCGACCGTCAATATGAAAGGCTAAAATAAACAAGCTAGTTCGTCCCGTTACACAGTCTAGTGGCACAATTTCACGAGTTTCATAACAAATAAACCTCGGACAGTATTCCCTTAAATATATGTTCAAGAATTTGATTCGGGTTGACCACTAGGTTAGGATCTCGGGATGTTTCATCGGGGCAATCCTAGGGTGGAACTTCCATTCTCATGTATTAGGAAACCGTTTGACGTAAAAGACACTCATGGGGCACATGGATGCTTCTAGTTACTAAGTTCCCGTCTACAGCGGAGAAACAACTCGAATATATAATTTCCGCATGTCCGAATCAAGGTCGCCGTTTTGCGCGAGAGTAAACAGCGGGTCACGCGAATACCCCCGGTTACTAGGCTCCCTATCATTGGCACATGTGAAATATCTAAATCACTAGTCTAATCAGAGTCGTCGTTTTACGCGAGGGCAAACAACGGGTCACGCGAATACCCCCGGTTACTAGACTTCCCTTCATAGAACAACATTATCTCGTCTTTTGGGAAAAACTGACCGACTCTAAACTCAATCTAAGTGCCAACACGATCGTGGCTTGATGCGACTCACTATCCGGAAGATGTAACCAAACGTATTGACGGTGATTTTAAAACAAGTATGTATCGTCTCTTATCTGCCAAGACCTCTACAATCACGAAAAATTTTGGACCTAAATGAATACTATGCAAAACAGAAATAACTGACTACAACTCGACTAAAACTCGACCGTTTCTTCAGAGAGAAAAACAGTGTCGTAACATCGGTATCACACAAATAGAAGCACGAAAAATTCACGAATAAAGAAAAACTAAGACAAGCAAGGCCTCAAAGCAAACAACGAAAAGCAAAAAAAAAAAAAGCAAACACGAAAGCAAAACACTACTACGACCTAAAAAAAATAGAAACTAGCAAACACACCAAACGAAAATGAACATAACAAAAACTAAAAACTAAACAACAAAAGCCAAAACCACGCAACACCAATATGATAAGCACAAATAAAAACAACGGGCACCAACACAAGCAAATAAAGATACAAGGCAAACAAGGTACTCACACGTAAAGAAACTAACAAAGCCGCACTTCTCCCCCCCCCCCCAAACTTATTTCGCATCCTAAAGGAGGAATAAGTTTGAAAAGAGAAAGGAGTGGCTTTGTTAACGGAGTACCTGATCACTGTGGCGGAAATGGCGGGTTTGTCGGCGAGCTCGGATCATAGCGGGCATGTGAATCGGGGAAAGGAGCAAAGTGGTACATCTCGTGTAGCATTCGGTTGTAGTGGTCCTCCTGGGCCCACCTATCTTCCTGCCTCTTCCTCTCTTGCTCCCTCCAAGCAATCTCCTCTTGTCGCCACACTCTGTCCTCTTCGGCTCGTTTCTCCACGAGCTCGTACAACTCATTGACCTGAGTGGCAACAACACCCACCCGAGTCTCAACCTCGCCCAGCCGAGTTCCCAAAGAACCAAACTCGGTTGTCAAAGAACGCATACTTGCCAAATGATAATTATATTGCGCCTGCATACTCTCTACGTGCATCTCTCTCTCTATCAAAAAATCTCGTCTCAAAAGCCTCAAAATCCGGAGCTCTCATCTGAAAACTACTACCTCCACCGGTGGGAATCTCGTCACGGCTACCCCCCTCGGGTATATCATCCATCTCCTCCTCGGCTCCCTCCAAGAATGGCTCATCAATGGTCACCTCCCAGCGTTGCCTCTTACGAGACGCATCCAACGGTCGGATAAGTGCCAAATGACCCGCGGAGCTCATACTCCACCTCGCATATACATCGGGCGCGTCGCCCATCACAGAAGTCAAGGTCGGAGAGGGGAGTCGGAAGAGGGACACAGTTTTGTTCCGACCGTGCAATTTTCAGTCGAACCCCTCGGTGAAGGCAAGCATCTCTTGCCTCTGTAGTGTCGGTCTATCCAAATAGATGTCTCGGGACACCGGCTCTCCTCCAATGTGCACCCCAAGATGCTCCGCGATAGGGGTCACGAACGCCCCAATCCCAATCCTCTGCTTCCCGGTCAGCCGGGCTTGTTTCTCCATGTGCTCAATCAGAAAACATCCGGCGTGCTTCCGCCTACCGTTCAAGGCCGACCATAAAAGGTGAAGATCAGTGGACAAGCACGTCCCCGAGTCGGTGCGGCTCAAAATCGTCGAGGTGAACAGACGGTGGATATAACGGAGAACTGGGTTCCTGATCGAGGAGGCCTTGGCATACGTCGGATTATAAATGAGAAGCGACTCCTCCCTGCGGTAAATCATCTTGGACCACAGCTCTAAGTTTTCTTTGGCATGATCGCCCTGCTGGAATGACCCGTCCTCGGCCCCGTTGATAATGGCATTAACTTCGTCGGCCGAGAGCTCCCTTTCTATGTTGTCGAGGTTGAAGCGAATAGATGCCGGAGTCCCGTTCTCCCTAAAAACCTCAAGTGTGGACAGAAACTCCACGGTGAGCACGTGGTAAGCGAGATAGTTTGCCCGAAAAATGCTCTCAAAACCCGCACTGTCTTGCTAGTAACATAATATCATCATATATACCCATACCCCGAGCCGTCTCCTCATGCAAAAATCGGCAATGCTTGTGTGACATTCCGATAAGGTGCGACCACCTTATTTTAGACTCTGGCCCAGTCAATCTTAGCTTGAATTTCTTCGGGTCGAGCGCAGCCGGGATCGGAATAGCCGGCACTACCTTCGTCGGAGCCTTTTCCTTCTCTGTGGTTGCCTTAGACTTTCCGGCCGTACTCGACTTCTTGCTTTGCTTTCCCATTTCAAAGTTCCTACAAAACAACCATCCAATCAATATCCAATAAGCAACTCATAATACAAACATTCAACGAGCATCGACATAATCCAATAATCCCATGATATCAACTAAGGGCCCTATAATGTCCAATAAACACCAAAATCATAGACCCGACAGCCATATACTACGATCAACAAATCACACAACCTCCCCCAAACTTCGACTCCCCCATTTCATATTCAAAGGATTAGAATCACACCCCACAATAATAAAACAACACACTACGATCATATTAGGGCAAATTCTCTCCAATCCAATCTAATTTATCAACAATTCAACTCATATCAATCCCAATTCACAATTCAATTCAACAAATTCACCCAATTTCAACAAAATGCGAAATTAGGGTTCTTCCAATTTGGGGGTTTTTTCAAAATTCGTTCAATTTCATCAATTAATCCCACAATTCGAAGTACCCATGAACAATCAAGCATAGATAACATGTTTCCATCAAGATTCTATCAACAATCGGGCATAAAATTCAAAGAACATCCAAGTCTAACAAAAGCCCCAAAAAGTGGATCCCCAATTCGAAATGCATCAAAACTCCAAAAAGAATCCGTCAAAGTGCTTCAAAACATGTTTAGAATTGAAAAACAAGAGGATTAAGTGTCGAAATTAGGTACCTTGATCGAGTTTTGAAGGAAGAAAAATAGAAAGAAATCGCTTCTTGTGTTCTATCGGCCGATAAGTATGTAAGTGTGTGAGAAAATCGGGTGGTGAAGGTGTTTAAGAGGGGTATTAATCAACCGGGTCGAAGTGGATCTTGGGCGGGTATGTCTATCAGGCGAACTATCGGCCGATAGGCTGGGCCGATAGGAACTACTGAAACTTACGTACCTCATATCGGGTGGGATATCGGTCGATAGGGTCTGCCTATCGACCACTTCTTTCAACATGTAATTTTTTTTAATTTTCCTCAGCCTATCGGCCGATAGGCTCGTCCGATAGGATTGTCTGTCTCAAAAATTTTTTCAACTTTTCCTACTTCACATACTTGGTCCCGTTTTTGCTTGGATATGGCGATTAAAGACCTGCAAGTATCCAAAACTCGGCGTGCATGGATTAGAACTTAACAAAACTAACAAAGCTACTACGAAACTAGAAACTACAAAAATCACGCAAACGAAAAATCGAAAACAAACGAATAAAACGAACTAATATACATACGTTGGGTTACCTCCCAACAAGTGCTACGTTTAACGTCTTTAGCTAGACGATACCTCATTCAGTCCGGGTCTTCAGCGACAACTCCCCCTTGAACGGGTTTGTTGATATCAAGATAGCATACGTCCTTCTCATTAGATCGACTCTCGTTCGCCTCCAACATTCGAACATACTTTGGCAAATCCTCGTAAATTTCTTCAACATCGGAATGTGAGTAAATGGATTGTGAAATGCAATGCTCCAACAAGTCGGTCGGGGGCGGCATAATAGACTCAATTTCACAACATTCCTCGGGCACATCATCGGGCTTCTTCATCGCGTCATAGATGGAAATTTTCAGATTTTGATCATTAACCCGGAAGGTAAGATCACCCTCTTGGACGTCGATAAGTGCTCTCCCCGTCGCTAGAAACAGTCTCCCAAAGATCAATGGTTGATTCTCGTCCTCGGGCATATCAAGAACTACGAAATCGGCCGGGAAGACTAAATGTTGGACTCTAACGAACACATCCTCCACAACTCCCCTCGGATAAGAGATCGACCGGTCCGCCATGAGTAGAGAAATGGTAGTTGGCTTCATTTCCCCAATCTTCAACCTCTTAAAGATGGATAGAGGCATAAGATTGATGCTTGCCCCGAGATCACACAACACATTACTGAACGTTTGGTCGCCAATCATGCATGTCAAAGTAAAACGTCCCGGATCCTTCTGCTTGAGCGGAAGCTTGTTTTGAATGATAGCGCTACACTCCTCTGTCAAATTTATTGTTTCAAACTTCGCCAACTTCCTCTTGCTTGCCACAGCGTCTTTCAAGAATTTCACGTACCCCGGCATGTCTCTCAAAGCGTCTAGAAGTGGAATGTTGATATTCACCTTTTGAAACATGTCGATAAATCGTTGAAGCTTTTCATCATATCTTGACTTGGCCAATCGCTGTGGAAATGGAGCGTTTACCTCAAAATCCTTCACATTCGAACCTACAGGAGCCTTTCGACCGATAGGGGGGTCGATAGGCTTAACTGTTGGCATTCTGTCTGGGTATCGAGTAGGACTATCGGCCGATAGTCTTGGCCTATGGGCCTGCTGCATTTCATCTTCTTTCTCGTTCTCGGCTCCCGTTTCTAGTACATCCTTATTTCCAGATTCCTTAACTTCAGCCCCATGATTACTGTACCTTGTCCCACTCCGAAGCTCGATTGCGTTGCATTGTTGCGTCTTCGGGTTGGTCTCAGTCTTTGCTCGGAAAATGGCCGGCTTATGAAATCCGGCTTGGCGTTCGCCATTTGACTCATTTGGGTCTCCACCATCGACATCCGCTTTGTCAAGGCTATCACCGAGTTTCCAATAGATGTCACACTATGCTCGAGAGCCCGAACCTCTTATGCGCTTTATAAATAAAATCTTTTTGACTTGCCTCTAACCGTTCCAACATCTCTTCCATCGGTGTCTTAGCAATCGGCTCTTGAATAACCCCGTTTTTCACGTTAAATCCCGGTGGTGGCTGGAGAGCATTGTTCGGGTTGGCATAGGAGAAATTAGGGTGGTTTCGATTGTTCGGATAATAGTTCCCCCTATTTCCCCCTTGCCGGAAGTTTCCTCCTTGCACGTAATTCACATCCTCTTCAATTGCAATAGGCTCGTTTAGCTCTTCAAAAACTGCATTGACTCCCAAAGTCTTCTTTCTTAGTATCTCAAGCTCTTTTTGTTGTTTTTCAAATTTCGCCTTTAAATCACCGTAGGCGTCCTCGTCACCGGATGGAACCTTTCTTCTCGTCATCTTCCTATCGGTCACCTCCTCGTAATCATTGTTGACTGCTAGCTCGATGAGATTCTTGGCCTCTTCATAATCGTTAGCAAGAAATCCCCCTTTCGATGAATAGTCCAACTCTCTTCTAGCCTTCCTCGTCAAACCCCGATAAAACCGAATATAGATTTCCTCCTTGTCAATTCCATGCTGTGGGTATTTGCGAAGTAGCTTCTTAAATCGGATCCATGCCTCGTATAAGTATTCATCCTCATATTGCTCGAATTGCAAGATATCGTTGATTTGTTTTTGCACCTTCGAGGGAGGATAGAACTGTGCTAAGAACAACCGAGTCATCTCTCTCCAAGTACCAATTTCCTTCCGATCTAGGCTCTTGTACCAATCTAGCACATCGTCTTCTAAGGAGAACCGGAATAGGCGGAGCTTAATGACATCCGGAGGCACTCCGTTTTGCTTGATGGTGGCACATATGTCCAAAAACGACTCAAGGTGAGCGTTTGGATCTTCATTAACTCCTCCTCCGTATGTTTGAGACTTCACTATAGCGATGAGGGACGGCTTAAGCTCGAAGTTGTTGGCATCAATCTTTCCCCAACCTCCTTCTTGATAATCGTCCAGCTTAGGTCGAAAGCGGGCATTCAAAGGGATCTTCTCGGTCCGAGCGAGTTCTCGTGGTGGGTCAACAATGCCGGCCATGGTATCAACAAAAGGTATAGAAATAGTCTCGGTTCCCGCTTCTTGCTTCTTCCTCCTCAAAGACTTCTCGATTTCCGGATCCAAAGGAAATAAGTCCTTTCCTTGGGATCTTGTGATCATGCACCGCCTACAAAGAAGAGAAAACAAGATGTGAGGAAACGAGATCGAAAATTAATAATAATAGTAAACAACCTAAAGTAACAATCTCTTCTTTTCGAATTATCCCCTTAAGTTTTCTATCAAATCCCCGGCAACGGCGCCAAAAATTGATCGCTTGAATTCGCGTAGTAAGGTTTTCAAATACGATCAATTTTAAAATTTGTAAACCTCGAAGTATTTCCAAGGTGTCGAACCCAAGGAAATTGATGTGTCGAAAATAAAGGAAGTAACTCTACTCGAAATTTGACTGCTATTTAGGAATCCGAAAATTTAGTTTGTTTCTGATTATCTAACTTTAAAAATCGAAATATAAAAATTAAATAAAAGAAGAATTATCTAAATCAAGCAAATAAACAAATTAGCAAGATAAAATCACAAGTTGGAAGCTAATTGATCCTAGGGTAGTATCATCTAATTGAGTTCACACAATCCATTCACTTGATTCCTTTTCCCCAAATTTTAATTCAATCCTAGAAATAATCACTCAGCCGATCTAGAATTCCGATCAAGGCAACCTAGAAAGATAGTTAATTTTAAACCCTTTTTCCCGCTAAGGCTCAAAGAATTTAAATCACTTAAAAATTGCCAACTTATTTATCTATGATTTATCTTACTCCACTTAGGTCTTAAGATTAAATCATAATGTGCATCAAGTATTTCCACTAATTAATTAATCCTTCCGGGCAAAATCAATTAGCTAACATGCATCGATTAAGGGCCCTTTAATCTAGCATGAGATTTGACACATCTTGATCACAAGTCTAGGATGAAAGGTAAAAAGGTAATCAAAGGAACATCATGTGAACATCAATTAAATTTACTAACCCTAGAATCAATCAATGAATTTAGCCAGACATAATTGAAATTAAACAAGAAATAGATGAAGAATGCATATTATTAATATGAAAAGAGAGATTACAACCCTTACGGATGAACTCCGAGTCTTCAATCTCCGAAAAACAATAATAATTGCTGCCTCCAAAAAGTTCTTGTATCCCAAGAATTAATCTTGTAAAATATTGCAAAAGATGATAAAAGATGAAAAAGAATGATCCAAGATAGTAAAACTAGGTCTCAAAGGAGGTTTATATAGCCTAAGGGGGTTAAACTCCCGATTAGCCCTAATCTAGGAAACAAAAACTATCCAAAAGAGTCATAATACGTCAAAATACGAGAGTCCGCTGAGCCGCCTATCGGACTGGCCTATCGGCCGATAGGCTGGCCGATAGTTGATTCGTCGATCGACTTCACTCGGTAGGGCAGGAACACCTTTCGGACGCCCCTATCGGCCGATAGGCTACCCGATAGGTTCGTCTGTCTCTTGCAAAAATCGTTTCTTCCGTCCGTTTGACTCGACTCTCGGTCCTTTGTCTCGTTTTGGGTCCTTTTGGCTCTAAAAACCTACAAACACACTAAAACCAACCCAAACGCGTAATACGGCTCGACTAATCATAAATAAGCCAAATACGAGCACATTAATCACGAAACGAGATAAAAACCTAGTATAAAATCCTAGAAATAAGTGGTAAAATTACCACTTATCAACCATGTTATATGTATTCGAGTCGGAACTCTACGAAAACTCGTGCTTATTGGTCAGATTCGAGCCTTCATATGAAGGATTGGCAAAACAACTCCGGTTAAGCTTTGACTTCTTGAGTAAGTCTTTTTGTAGCAAGGATTGAATATAATTGCTCTGATAAAGCCTTTACTTCTTGATTAAATCGTTTTAATAGGAGATAAAACCACGTTATATGCATTCGAGTCATGGTGATGACTCGAATGCATGAAAAATTAGGTGAAATGACCCGATTTTTATAATCAAAATGACTTAATCAAGAAGTAAAGGTGAGCAAGTTATTCATCATGTTTTCAAAGGTATGGATGAAGTGTATGAGAATATCTAGATGACTTAATCAAAGATTAAGTTTATGTAACGATAATTCCCATTTATTTATCCTAATCAACACCAGTACAAATATCCCCTTTACTGACACTAAAATAGTGTCAGTAATTAATGTTACTGACACTTTATAATAGTGTCAGTAATGCTAAATCCAGAAAATACCGACACTAATTTTTAGTGTCAGTAACACAAGAGTCAATAAATACTGACACTAAAATGTAACACCCCCAATCCACTCAGGGATATTACACGCCGTAGACCCTCTCCTCGAGGATCTACCAGGCTGATAACTAAAATCAAACATCTAAACCTCGCCTTTAAGGCTAAAATGACTCAGTAGACCGACTTGGTCTTTCAATAATAACATACAACTTAATTCCAAACACATACCCACGCAGGGGTCAAAATACAATAAACTCCCGTACAACGGGGAAAAGATACTGCAGCGGAAAAGAAAATACAACTAGACCAAAACGACATCAACAGATCCTCGTGTGATTAGTATCGTTCATCTTTCATCATCCTTCGTGCCGACCCTGTGCTATGCTCAAAACCTGAATGCAAAAATAGACATCCACCCACCGAATACTCGGGGGTTAGCAAAACTCCACTGTTTTGCTAGTGCAAGTATAAATACGAAAACAAGCCATACATATCATACTCCACAAAAACAGAATAATTGCGAATATACTTCCCGAGAAAATTCACTTGATCAAACCATTCAAAACGTGAAAGGTAGGAAATAACCCAATGTCCATATTACAAAACATTTGACGATCTCGGGAGTTTAGAAAACATTTGGGATATAAGAATTCTAAAACCTTTCGAAAACATTTAGGGACACAGCCCAAAAGTCATTTTCCAAAATTCAAGTTCCGGTAACAATACGCAGGGTCCACAACCCATTTCACAAAACACGGGGTCCGTGACCCAAATCACAAATCACATGTTCCTAAGGATTATTCGTGTCCCGTGCTAACAAGCCACGAACCTCAGATGCTCTCGAAGAACAAACCCGAGTGAATAACCCAATAGGAAAAACATATCAAATTACATGTCTCCACGACATGAATATCACAACCAAACCACAACCATAAGTTATCCCGGCATCGCGTTAACAAGCCACGAACCTCGGAGTCCCCGCAAGACATACCCGATGATAACCCCACAAGTTATCCCGGCATCGGGCTAGCAAGCCCCGAACCTCGGAGTCCCCGCAAGACATACACGTATTGGATAACCCTACGGTTTCGCCCGACCCATACTAGCAAGTATGGATCCCGGAGATTCAACAATCCTACCCGGAGGCACATCACATACAACAAGCACACAACAATAGTCGATTGTCAAGACAAGCAACATTAAGCATCACAACCTCCTTTCAAAGGAGTAACGACTAACATCACATCATGTCGAAATACCCACCGAACAAACATACAATTCAATACACAATCCTCGGCAAACAATTATGGTCTATTATATTCACTCAATGCGATTATAACGTCTCTCAACATACGAAACTAACACACATATTCCGAGAACATATCCATTCACGAAGTATTCGAATTATCGTTGAAAGACAATATTTATCGAGGACATACCGATCCTTTTTAACGTTCATTAAACATTGGATTTCGCATAAAATAATTTATCAATAATTATGCCGATGAAATATGAAATGTATGGGCAAGATACTTGCCTCGATATCACGAGCAATGGAAAAATGAACGGATACGGCCGGGTAGCCCTCAAATTCCCAAACACTATCTAGAACGCGATAGACCAAATTACTACGGAAAACACCACATGAATCATCAATCACCAACGGAATTCAACATCGGAATCATCGAGCACCTATAATCCTCCGTAAGGAATAATAAAACACGATTACGACGAGAATCAAGGCCAAAAACAACGGAAATCCCAACAAACTATCAAAGGGAACTCATTCGAACATTTAATCGAACATTAAATGTTCAAGACCCTTCAAGAACAAAGAAATCACCCCTCGGGTCGAGCAGACCAAATATACGAGTATCGATCAAGTAGAACAAGTTCAAAACAACGTTTATACAACAATTAATTGATTAAAAGCAGTTGGAATCGAAATCAAAAAGGAAAATCCCCAAATCTACAAAAACAAGGGTTCAAGCCAAAATACCTTGATTTGGATGAATGATTCAAGTAGAGGTCGAAAATATACAACAAGACTTGAGGTGGATGATCTCTACAAGTTTGGGAGCACTCAAATCGCCCAAAAATCGCCCAAAAATCGCCCACAAATCGCCCTAGATGGAAGGAGGAAGAAGAGAGGAGAAAAATGAAGTTTTCTCCTCGAAAATCTGCTAAAAAACACAGAAAAAGCCCGTGTGCCGCGGCACAGGATGAGTGTGCCGCGGACCAGGGCCAAAAAAAACGCCCAGGAATCAGCTTAGTGCCGCGGCACAGCTGAAGTGTGCCGCGGCACACGCATGCGACCCACTCCAACACGAAAAAGGCACATCGTGTAGTCTTAGCTATTTCGACCATAACTCCCTCGTCTGGACTCCGATTGACTCACCGTTTGAACCATTGGAAAGCTAACTTGATGCTCTATAATGTTGCAAAGATTCAGAATTTTTGGAGTTTCCAAGAATTAATGGTGACTTTACAAAGTCGAACTCCCACGTGAAAAAGTCGATTAAGGACACGGAACTCAACAAAACGACACCGAAACGAACTCGGATGACAAAAAGTGCAGAATTAATCATTCTCGGAATGATGAAACGGTCATGATAGAGTTGTCAAAACGAACTTCCTCCGAAAAAAGAAAATTACCGAAATTCGAAATTGCGGATATTACATTCTACCCTCCTTAAAAGAAGTTTCGTCCCGAAACTTAAAACAAGTAGGGGGGAGCAATATACCCTTGATGAAACTCGACGAGATACACAAAAATAGAAAACTCGCGCCCAACGGCGAAACGCTGCAAGAAACGCAAAGAGACATACGGCGTGAAAACACGCTCCACGACGACCAACACAACGTCGCCGTTAGGGATTTAATAAAACCAACCAATGACAAGCGTCATCAAATGGATAATATAGTCAAGTCAATTATCCGAACAATAACAAAACACGACGAACGAAAATCAATATAATCGACCACCCCAACGGTACGTCAATCAAAACGCGAGCCAATCGCTGAAGAAATATGGAATTCCACCGCCCAAGGGTTGGAAGATCGAAAACGAGACTAATTTCCTGAACATAAGGAAACTAGGAAGGATTCTGAACGCTCAACAATCACGAAACGAGATCAACAAGAACCGAACAATCAAACGATCGAACCACAACGATCGAGACAACAAAAATCGAACACTCATGTTCGAATCACGAAGAACAATAAAATTCAAACAACAACTCCAAGCTTCACATCTCGACTCGAGACAATATATGATCCGGTGAAACAACAAGATGTGCATTCACATAAGATCCACACGAAAGGGAATAGCGATTGAAAAGTCACAGCGACAAACGAGTTATTCCGAAACAATACCACGCTCGTTCGATCAACAAAAGCAAGGGGCAGGACAAGCTCAGAAAATGTCAACGAACATAAACGAGTCGACAGAGTCGAAAATACAAGAGTTCTAAATCCGATCCACTTCGATTAAAAGAACTAGTAGAACCAAAAGATGTTACTTCCGAACAAGGTTCACAAGAATCGAACCGAACTCGAAAAAGTCACAGCGATAAACAGATCGACCCAAAACAAGATCACATCTCGTTCGAACGATGAAACCGGAATACAAAACAAGTTCAGAAAGTATCAACGAACACGAGCGAGTCTATAGAATTGAGAAAGAGAAAATGCAGAAGCCAAAAATAATACGGGTACTATATTCGACCTCTTATAAAAGAAGGTCGCCCCCGCAACTCACAACAGCGAAATCAAGGTGACGACACAACAAGCAACCGACAGAAATATCCTTCGAAGGCCTCTCAAAGCCGATTCTGATAATTGTGCTGAAGCGCGAACTCCGAAAGTCTTGGTGGTCAATTTGCAAAACTGAATTCGGTGTCCCTCGAGTCCACACTTGAAATGTGTTATCGACGAGAAGGACAATTTTCACGTACATTCCCCCGGCACATCACGGTTGAAATGCCACGGCTCGGCATACCGAAAATACAAATGCTAGATACAATGGAACATAACACCGCAAAACAACATACCGGAGATGCCAACTCAGCACAACAAGGAATCATAACACATATCATATATAGCGATTACCATCGTAAAGTAATACACACACAAACACTACAACAACGACGGTATCGTTCGGCGACCTCAACGGCCGACGATAACCAAAGACATAATTACAAACATCATGAAACAATCACACATGTGCATAAACGCACAAAAATCCAAGCTTTAACAACCCACACTCGTGCGACAACACGCAAATCACCACAAGATGATAAACAGTAAACACCAGTTCACACCTCTCACAGAGGGCTAGTACAACAAATGCGTGGCAACGCCTCGACATTCATGCCACCAATTCGATCATACTCGGGAGTAACATCATAACGACAAAGCAAACATCAGACATACATATCCAGCCCTCAAACGGGAATGGATAGGTTTTTTAAAATGAAAACATCCTTTTGAAAATAATTTAGAAAAATGCCGGTTGATCTTGAGTATCACCTTTCAAGAAAAAGTACAAACGTGAAACATCGTTATCGAGACTTTGGAGAACCATCTCGCATTTGATAAAAATGAGAACACTTTCTTTTCGTGAAAAACTTTCGGAAATATTCGACCCTCGGGTCTAAGTAAAAGTGTTTATAAAATATTGAAAATATCTCAAAATATTTTGGGTCCTCGCTGTAGAAGAATTTTGAAACATATCGTGGCATCTTGGATGTACCACGAGAAAATAATTCATTTTGAAAGTACGTCTCGAAATTTATTTTCTAAGATACTCAAGTTTTTCAAAGATAATTCAATGGGCTAGAATGCCCAAAAATTTCGTAATTACACAAAACATTATAGCGCCGTGGGTCCCGCTTGGAACTAACAGCTAAAAACCATTTACAAAAACGCCAAAAAGGCCGATGACGGTAATATTTCAAAACTCACGAAAGCCATTTACAAAATACTAAATACCGTCATAAGAATTTCGTCAAAGCGGTCAAGGCCATAATGCCAAAAACTCGGTTAAGGGAATCGGTTTTCGAAATAAAACTCGGTCGGTAAAATACCGAAAGTCATTACAAAAGAACTCACGCAGCGGATAAAAGAAATACAGTTCAACATGCACAATCCAGCAACACTACTCCTCATATGAACGAAATATGAGAGTCAAATAACCACATATCACGAAATCAAAATCCATAAGAGGATTCCGTCACTTAACAAATAATCATAAAAATAGCTCGTGTCACACGAGGCACAACACAAAGAAGGGAGACTTACATTCACAGGTCGCACGAAGATGATGATCGCCCACGATACTAATCACGACCAACAAACTCAAACGACGCGTCGCGACGACTTAGTCAGACATAATCCGACAAGACAAAACTCAACAGACACCACTGACCCGACAGCCTAGGTTTCCACAACCTAAGCTCCGATACCATTTATGTAACACCCCCAATCCACTCAGGGATATTACACGCCGTAGACCCTCTCCTTGAGGATCTACCAGGCTGATAACTAAAATCAAACATCTAAACCTCGCCTTTAAGGCTAAAATGACTCAGTAGACCGACTTGGTCTTTCAATAATAACATACAACTCAATTCCAAACACATACCCACGCAGGGGTCAAAATACAATAAACTCCCGTACAACGGGGAAAAGATACTGCAGCGGAAAAGAAAATACAACTAGACCAAAACGACATCAACAGATCCTCGTGTGATTAGTATCGTTCATCTTTCATCATCCTTCGTGCCGACCCTGTGCTATGCTCAAAACCTGAATGCAAAAATAGACATCCACCCCCCGAATACTCGGGGGTTAGCAAAACTCCACTGTTTTGCTAGTGCAAGTATAAATACGAAAACAAGCCATACATATCATACTCCACAAAAACAGAATAATCGCGAATATACTTCCCGAGAAAATATCAAACCATTCAAAACGTGAAAGGTAGGAAATAACCCAATGTCCATATTACAAAACATTTGACGATCTCGGGAGTTTAGAAAACATTTGGGATATAAGAATTCTAAAACCTTTCGAAAACATTTAGGGACACAGCCCAAAAGTCATTTTCCAAAATTCAAGTTCCGGTAACAATACGCAGGGTCCACAACCCATTTCACAAAACACGGGGTCCGTGACCCAAATCACAAATCACATGTTCCTAAGGATTATTCATGTCCCGTGCTAACAAGCCACGAACCTCAGATGCTCTCGAAGAACAAACCCGAGTGAATAACCCAATAGGAAAAACATATCAAATCACATGTCTCCACGACACGAATATCACAACCAAACCACAACCATAAGTTATCCCGGCATCGCGCTAACAAGCCACGAACCTCGGAGTCCCCGCAAGACATACCCGATGATAACCCCACAAGTTATCCCGGCATCGGGCTAGCAAGCCCCGAACCTCGGAGTCCCCGCAAGACATACCCGTATTGGATAACCCTACGGTTTCGCCCGACACATACTAGCAAGTATGGATCCCGGAGATTCAACAATCCTACCCGGAGGCACATCACATACAACAAGCACACAACAATAGTCGATTGTCAAGACAAGCAACATTAAGCATCACAACCTCCTTTCAAAGGAGTAACGACTAACATCACATCATGTCGAAATACCCACCGAACAAACATACAACTCAATACACAATCCTCGGCAAACAATTATGGTCAATTATATTCACTCAATGCGATTATAACATCTCTCAACGTACGAAACTAACACACATATTACGAGAACATATCCATTCACGAAGTATTCGAATTATCGTTGAAAGACAATATTTATCGAGGACATACCGATCCTTTTTAACGTTCATTAAACATTGGATTTCGCATAAAATAATTTATCAATAATTATGCCGATGAAATATGAAAAGTATGGGCAAGATACTTGCCTCGATATCACGAGCAATGGAAAAATGAATGGATACGGCCGAGTAGCCCTCAAATTCCCGAACACTATCTAGAACGCGATAGCACCGAAATTACTACGGGAAAACACCACATGAATCATCAATCACCAACGGAATTCAACATCGGAATCATCGAGCACCTATAATCCTCCGTAAGGAATAATAAAACACGATTACGACGAGAATCAAGGCCAAAAACAACGGAAATCCCAACAAACTATCAAAGGGAACTCATTCGAACATTTAATCGAACATTAAATGTTCAAGACCCTTCAAGAACAAAGAAATCACCCCTCGGGTCGAACGAACCAAAGATACGAGTATCCAATCCGTAGAACAAGTTCAAAACAACGTTTATACAACAATTAATTGATTAAAAACGGATTGGAATCGAAATCAAAAAGGAAAATCCCCAAATCTACAAAAACAAGGGTTCAAGCCAAAATACCTTGATTTGGATGAATGATTCAAGTATAGGTCGAAAATATACAACAAGACTTGAGGTGGATGATCTCTACAAGTTTGGGAGCACTCAAATCGCCCAAAAATCGCCCACAAATCGCCCTAGATGGAAGGAGGAAGAAGAGAGGAGAAAAATGAAGTTTTCTCCTCGAAAATCTGCTAAAAACGCAGAAAAAGCCCGTGTGCCGCGGCACAGGATGAGTGTGCCGCGGACCAGGGCCAAAAAAACGCCCAGGAATCAGCTTAGTGCCGCGGCACAGCTGAAGTGTGCCGCGGCACACGGTACAGCCCACTCCAACACGAAAAAGGCACATCGTGTAGTCTTAGCTATTTCGACCATAACTCCCTCGTCTGGACTCCGATTGACTCACCGTTTGAACCATTGGAAAGCTAACTTGATGATCTATAATGTTGCAAAGATTCAGAATTTTTGGAGTTTCCAAGAATTAATGGTGACTTTACAAAGTCGAACTCCCACGTGAAAAAGTCGATTAAGGACACGGAACTCAACAAAACGACACCGAAACGAACTCGGATGACAAAAAGTGCAGAATTAATCATTCTCGGAATGACGAAACGGTCATGATAGAGTTGTCAAAACGAACTTCCTCCGAAAAAAGAAAATTACCGAAATTCGAAATTGCGGATATTACATAAAATAGCTTCAGTATTTTTTTTTGCTGACACTAAAATTGTGTCAGTAGTTAATTTTTTACTGACACTAAACATTAGTATCAGTATGTTCTGGCTTTAGCATTACTGACACTATTATAAAGTGTCAGTAAAAATAATTACTGATACGATTTTAGTGTCAGTATATGCTCAGATTTGTGAAAAAAAAACTATTTTTATCTCAATTCTATTTTTATCTTTACTACATTTTTTTGTTTAATTACATGAAAAAAAAACCATAAATTAAAATTTTCAAACACACAATTCACTTATAAAACATCCCAAATGCAATTCACTTAAAAAAGCAGCAAAATACAAAACCAAGCATCGAGAGCCATCAAAATACAATCAAAATACTAAACTACCAACAGATCACCTCAATCAAGTCTGGGAAATTCTGAACTATACCAACAGAACACCTCAATCAAGTATACTAATCAAGCATTCAACTTAACTACTAACAAAACAATTCAACCAAGTTTCGTAGCGAATGTGCTGCCAGACCTCACAAAAAACAATTCCTCCAGCTCAACAATCTTCATCAACACAAGAACAATGGATTTTAAGCATACAATGCAAAACACAACTTCAACCATCATCAACATCAATCTATCCCACCACACCTACATGCTCAACAACTTCAAATTTTTCCCACCTGTACAAGTGTAAAGAATCAATTAACATACTATATCTAACTAATGTTCCATAGATATTCAGAAGAATTTTGTATATAAATGACTTGTATTAAAATTACCTCACGATTGTAAGTTGTAATTAACTTGGAAACATATGTAGCCCATCGATCACGTAGTTCCGAAAGATCTTTCATGCTGTAGTTATCGATTCCCTTGAACTGACATTTCAAATTCACAAAAATAAGATTGTCAATAGAATAGTGAAGCATTTGTAAACTTAATGAGATTGAGCAAGCAGACCAGATTTTCGAATTTATAAACTTAATAAAAACTAAATAATGAACCAGACTAGATTTTCTCATTTGTAAACTTAATAAAAACTAAATAATAAAGCACACCAGATTTTCAGTTGTCCAGGCGTCCGCCTAACACTAATGGGTGGCGCCTAATTGACAACTTGCCCACCTTGCTTCATTTCAGGCGAGGCGAAGCCTCCAGGCGGGCTGGCTGGACCGCCAAGGTGACGCCATGATAACACTGCTTATAACTTTAACAACACTAAAAATTTTGATATTTACATCATTTTTTAGAATGTTCACATCCTTAACGATATCTTCGATATATTTCATCACGTAGTAGCCTGATAGATAGATTCCTTCCATAATTCATACCAAGCATTTCCAGTAAAGTCATGCCCTGATTTCTCGGAACCAAGTTCCGTATAGTCAAAATCATCAGCGGCCTGATTTCTCCAAATATGTCTCTTCCCACTCTACAACTTTATTAGCACTAACACCTCTATTTACAATGCATCTGCACACTACACCATCAGGCCTTACCTCAATTCTGATCTCCTTTCACCACCTTGATCCATCTGGATAAATTCCCCCAGGTGATTAAATTTTAATCTTAATAAAATGAGTAGCTGCTTCTACTACATTTTCTGAAAATAAATGATCAATTTTACACACATATCAGTGTGATGTTCCGAATCTATTTAAGTTGTCTATGGAGTTGAGCTAGACATTTCTACTTTTTCAATAAGTGAAAGTGACTGGAGAGGGATCAGGGGAGGGTTGTGACCATTTTCAAGTTTACTCAAAAAATAGCATCAAAAATGTAATACACGATGAGTATTGGGTTCTATTAACTCATAGGTCCCAGAGACAACGACAAACAAAGTAGCCTCCGAGTTCACCCCTCAATGGAAATCAAAAGTACAGAAGAACAAGGTAATATAGCTCAGAAGAAGAAAAAGAGCAACCATGTTGTAGACTATGTTCCACTACGATTATCCATAGTTGCAGCAGTGATTGTCCGGGATCAAATTGGAGAAAGGTATGCTGAGGGACTAGAAGATCACATATATTGTTCCTTTGCATTGAACTTTGTTAATAGATCATGGCTACCAGTGATTCTAACAGGTATTACATGGTATCTCATAGGCTTATATGTAGCAAATGTAGTAGAAGCTGTTCAAAGTAAAATAGGCAATGATAGGTAGAGTACTGATGCACTGAAAGTGCGTGGAGTATGTTCAGTCATTTAGGTAATGTATAGATAATACATACACATTTGTATACATAATATCCCCTTATCACATTTGCAAACCTAACCTTTTTAAGGTAGTACTCTCTTAAGTCAATAGTCGTGTATTGTTCCGTACTTCATTTCATAATAAGTAATTCCACCTGAAGCCATTTCATAGTAACCATTTCCAGGCAACATGCTTTTAGATCAGGCAACAAGCACAAAATAATCTGGCCACAATTATATAACTGAACTCCTGAGAGCACTCGACCGTACTATATTCTCGCCTAATCAGATTTAGGACCACAATAACAGTCCACCATATAATACATTATTCGCTTTATGCCATATACCACGACGAATCAGAGGAACTAGGCAATGAAAAATTTAACTTCACCCCTTTTTGCTAGTGGTTCAGTGAAGTTGATTTCAAAACATTGGAAAATTAATCAAATGTCCTTACCCACCTAAAACATGATAGAACGAAAAGTAAACCATAGTATGAATCTATTAAGCTCGAACAGAAAAAGACATAATCTGGAATGCCGAATTCTTTAATAGGAGTATCAATATACCATATGCTTTTTGCAATCAATCCTTCAAAAAATGGTAGATGTCCCCCATGTTGTGTGGTAGCTAAGACAACATTATCATTTAACCTACAAATTTCATTTCAGTATTTCATAGCTTATTATATCCATATACTAGTGTATAACCCATACCATAATAGCATGGTGGCGGAGCCATAATGATGGTGGTGGTGCCATAATTGGAATAAAATATCAAATTATTAGACTATTTGCTAGAAATAAGCATGTCGGCTGCAGGGGGCAAATGAAAAAAAAAACTGTCCGATCATTGGAGGTCCGCCGACAGCCGGCAGACGGCTTGTCGGAGAACAAGCAGGCGTCTGAAAAAAAAATAGAGCGGTTGCCGGAGGTCCGCCTGCCGTCGGTAGGCTACCCGTTAGAGAATAGTCTGGCAAGTGGCCGCCCAAAAGAAAATTGTTTGGCACTAGAGACTGGCATGAGCCCCCCCCAAAAAAATTGATCGGTTGTCGTAGGTCCGTCGGACCATGTCCGGCAAATCAAATTATAATAATCAACCTTCAACATAGAGGAAGTATGTAATTTCAGTAAGCGGCTAAAATGCTAATAATCTTCAACTCTTTTTTAGAAAAAAATTCATCAAATTAAGAAATAATATTCTCAAAGATTCATTTATTAAAGAAAAAAAAAAGTGGCGTGCAAATGGACTACACATACCTACACTCATCCCATGGAATAGCTTCACTTGTACAAACTGGATCATCTAGAGAACTAATGCAGAGAAGGCGTACCATTACACTTCCCACATAATTACAGCTGCTACACTTTCTGTAGTATGTATCCATAGTCTGGGAAAAAACAGATTATCATTTAGTCTTTTGCATTGAAGGTCCGCCCGTAGGATAAGTTATCTGATTTTGTATTATCATTATTACCTTACAATTAGCAAGAAAACATGTTGCAGCATTATCAAATTCCCAAGCAGTACACGACTGAAAATTACAATGATAAATAGCTATGTTTCATCTTCATCAAAATTGGTTTTGGAAGGCAAGTGTCGAGAGATTATGGACGGAAGATAGATTTACCTATTTAACAGCTTCCCAGTTTGAAAGACAAGAAAGGATATCCCGATGCCTGTAAAATTCCACAATAAATCATCAAAATGTTTTTACACGAAGCGGACGACACTCTCAAGAGAAGTGAAAACGAACATACAAAGACGCATATTTTTTCATGCTGTATAAACCTTGCACAAGTCTACGTCTCAAGAACCTGTTAACCTATTGCGGCAACTTGAAGAAGCAAGAAGAAGAACATGCAAACATGAAATTAAAGATGGAAGATTAACAAAAAATAAATAAATAAGTACTAACCAATGACTCCCAAGGAGAATCTTGCTCTGTGTATGACTGTTAACCAAATAGTTCCTAGTATTAAAACCAAAACATAGGGAAATTCATAGCAAAAACACAGTCCGTAGCAAACACATAATATATGAGCCTTTTCTCTCCATGAATCATTCTAACCACCAAAAATGTGCTCAAGATAAAATCCAAATAGTAATTGGTGACTTCAAAAGCAGCACGAAAACCCTGAAACCAACCCTTCAAAACACATTCCGTCTCCAAACCTAGCTTCCATCGATTAGCCATACGGAAAAATTACTGAGAGACGGTTTGTCAGTCAGAATTAACCATTTTCAAAGTGCCATACAGATGATGCCACCATAGCTCATCTGGGCATACTTAACCATGTCCGCAAAGGGCAGATATTAATCATTCAACTACTTCCAATGACTTCCAACTAAATCAATTTACAACTCCGATAATGCTACTGGCAAGCAGCAAACCGGCAAACCCTTAAACGCCACTCCACAAATCCCGAGTCGAACTCCGGGATGCAGACATTTCTTACTCCCATTCTATGAAAAAAAGAAAAAAAAAACTCTTTAACTCGAACTGAAATTTACATATACCAAAAACCAAAACAAACTGTGCAGCAAGAAAATGAGAAGAAGTAAAACACAAAGAGGAAGAAAAATCTAACCTTCAGACTCGGTAAAAAACACCCATGTTGGCGAGCGAATGAAGAAGAGGGAGATAGGGGCTAGGTTTTTCAGAATTAATCAACCAGAGCAGATGAAATGGGTTAGAGAAGAATGAAATACAGAAAGATCATCTGTCTTCAATAAGAATGAAATAGATGAAAATGGTTAGAGACGGAGTGTTTACCTGAGGAAGATTTTGCGGAAGAGAGAGAAGGAACTCGCCGGAGATCGAACCAGAACAGTTGTTGGTGAAGTTTAAGAATGTGAGGATGGGGCGGCGTGCTGATGTAAATGAGGGAGAGAGAGAGACTTCTCTCGATTGAGTAGGGTTATGTGTGAAGTATTATAAATAAATAATTTGTTTTAAATAAATTGAGTTTTTTTTATTGATATTTAAGTGTCAGTAAATTCTGATACTCAAGTTACTGATACTTAAGTGTCAGTATCTTATGACAGGATCATATTGAAAAAAAAATGAGTCAAATGTCTGAAGTTACTGACACTTTTGATTAAGTGTCAGAAATTGTGTTAGTAAATGCTGTTTTTGTAGTAGTGCAAAGGTATGGATGAAGTGTATGAGTCTATCTAGATGACTTATCTTTGGAAATAACTTTCATGTTTTTATGGGTATGGATGAAGTGTATGAGTCTATCTAGATGACTTATGATTGAAAAGGGATAAGTCCCTTTTCTGCAGGTGTGGATGGAGTCTCCTCTGCAGTTTTCTCAAGTGAGGTGTGTGCAGGAATCTCGGCTGTGGTTTTGGCAGCTGCTTCTGATGCAATCTCATCCGAGTCAGAGGGTCCTCTGTACTCGGATGTTCCAGTTGTCATTTTCTCAATTAATTCATCCGCTGAGGGTTTGTTCTCTGCAAGTTTCTCCTTTGCAGCTTGGTCCAGGAGACCAAGTCTCTTGCTCATGTGGAAGTTTTCTGCCTTGCCTATGGCGAAGTCCAACTGATCTGGGTTCCAAAAGATAACTTCTGGACAAATTTCTTGTTCTCTGAATCCTAACTCATCTTGCTGACTCGGACTAACTGCCTGTAGATGCAGTCAGGCCAGTTAATCTTTTGCCCTTGAATTAAAGCTCCCATGACAATGTACTTTGAAGACGACAGTTGATCAAAGCTATCTGCCATGACCAGAACTATCTTGTTGGTGATGTCCAGAATGTATTTATACTCTCTTTTAAAATCTCATTTCTTGGCAGTAAATTTGATTTTCATTGGCTGGTCCGATGTTTTGATCTCCTCCCAAATATCAATTGGGTTTTATTTTAGGACCTCCACTGCAATGCCCATGTTCTCCATTTGAATGCATCTACAATTGTTTGCTTATTTAGGGTGATTTGTTCTCCAAAGATTGAACTCTCGATTCCATACTCCGTGACCTGGGCTTCTTTGTACAAGCAAATAACTGCTTCTTTGAACAGCTGAGAAGTATTAATGTTCAAGAAGTGGTAGATGCCATTCTTTTTCATCATCTGAATCAGATGCGCCATCAGTACGGATCTGGCTGTTTCCTGGAGTCCAGCGAAATATACGACTATACTGAAGATGATTTGCTTCTTCACCATCTTTAGGTTGGCGCCTTTGAAGTAGGATGTTGAATCCATTTTTGCAATTATTTTCGAAGGTATTTAGTGTAATGAATATTCAAAAAAAATTGCTTTGAAAAAACTAGGGTTCTAAAGCTTGAAGACGATAAGGTTTTGATAAATGATTTTCGACCATCTTAAATAGCCACTCTAAGAGACGTTTTCTAATTTAATAATTAAATACAAGTGTGGTGGTTTTGAGTGATTGATTGGACATCGCGGTCTAGAGGTAGAGGTATTGTGGTCGCGTGATTTTAGCCACGTGTAATAACATTGAGGATTTAAAGAGATAGAAAACTTAGCTTGTTGACTCTTTGACTTCTGATCAGCTAGCTTTTGTCCGTCTGTCCTTTTATCAGATGGTGATCTAATCAGATGTGTAACACCCCCAAGTTATTCAGGGTATATTACAGCGCCGTGAGCCCCGCCGTGGGACCCACAAGGCTAAACATACGCGGAACTATAAACTTGACCGACAAGGTCTACATACAATAGAAAGAAAGACGATACAAATGGTATTCAAAACCATAACCAATGAAACCATATACATCACTACACAAATCAATACCTCGGCAACACAGGCCGGAACATCAAGGAAACTGAAATACAATACTCAAGTATTTAACAATCCATTCTAGTACAACAACACTGAATGGAGGAATCCAAGAAAATAACCGGAGACAAGACACAGTATCACACTTGCCCATCATCTTCATGCCGACCCGGTACCCACCTGTCCGCTCTCCTGGAACCTGAAATACATGAAACGTATTTCCCCCATAAAGGGGTTAGCCGTCGAATAGCTAGTGCAAGTATAACAATATGAAACATAATACTCCTCGACAATAAAGTAAATGTAATCCGTCAATTCATCAATATCCATCAATTCATCAATTTAAGACTAGTATTCCGGAATGACTAAAATCTCAAGACGTATGTGAATGCCGTAAAAACGGTTCGTTCATATCATACGCCGTTACATGTAGGAATGCCGTCAAAACGGTTCGTTCATTACATGCCAACATTATTTCATATGAATGCCGTAGAAACGGTTCGTTCATATCAACCATGGAATCGCACCAGAGGCTACGAAACCCTCAGAGGACCATAGGCCCGTCCCGGAGTGGCTAGAAATAATCATACCATCAATATTTCATACTTTCAAAGTCGAGAACGTACAATCATAAATGTATACTTGCCTTAATAAACGTTACCGAAGATCCCGAAGAACACGGTTCGACCGGGAAGCTTGAACCACGAAGAAGACAACGAACTGAAGGGTTCCGACTTGAGTTCTTCACAAGGATTTCGTCCCTAAGTCATATCAATGATAAATCGACAATCGTACGATGAATAATAATCGTACAACGCACAAAACCCCCCCTCTTAGGCTTTTTGTCGGACACCTTCAAGGCGTCGACTAATAACTCAACCGAAACGACGAATCAATACACTCCAACCGTGGAATAACGATGGAAATGATAGAATACTCCTAAATCATCATCAATCCATCACTAATCTAAATTACTACGGATTAAAAGGATGAAGTCAAACAAAATCCCCAATTTCCAATACAAAATTCGAAGTGTTCTTGAATAATCTTTCAATAATCCGATGAATACTCCAACAAGTCCATAATCATGCGTATATCACTTCATACCCCATGATTTTAACATCCAAAACATCATTACCCAATACAAAATCGAAATCCAAGATGTTGAAGAAATTACCTCTTGAAGATCCAAGCACTATGATTCGAAGAATACTCCATAGATCGATGATCCGAGCTTAAAAATCGAAAATAGATGAAGGAAGTCACACACTCAAGTGATAGATGGAGAAACCTCCCTCTCTCAAGCCTTTCCTCTCGTTTGATGGTGAAGAAATGAGAAATATCGGTTGAAACGCACAGAAAAACGCAGATATAGGGCTGACTGACGTGTGTGCCGCGGCTCAGTATAGGTGTGCCGCGGCACAGACCCAAAATTTGCTCCCAGGGCTCGGCAGTGTGCCGCGGCTCAGCCCAGGTGTGCCGCGGCACCGGGTACAGGCGGTTTTGGCCAAATCTGGTAAATGAGAGTGACCTAGCTATTTCGACCATAACTCCCTCGTCTGGACTCCGATTGGCTCACCGTTTGAACCATTGGAAAGCTATCTCGATGCTTTATAATATTGCAAAGATTCAGAATTTTTGGAGTTTCCAAGAATTTATGGTGATTTAACAAAGTCGAACTTATACGTGGAAAAGTCGCTAAAGAACACGGAATTCAACAGAACGATACTGAAACGAACTCGGATGACAAAAAGTGTAGAATTAATCATCCTCAGAATGACGAAACGGTCCCAAGCAAGTTGTCAAAAACGACCTTCCGCCAAAAATAGAAAATTTTCGGGGAACAAAATTACGGGTATTACATTCTACCCTCCTTAAAAGAAGTTTCGTCCCGAAACTTAAAACAGGTAGGGAGAAGAAATATTTCGCCAGGAAAAACTCAACGAGATGCACAAAAACCGAAACTTACGCCCAAACGGCGAATCATCAATATAGAACACAACAATACATTACCCGAAGGTAAACCAAACCAATGCCGAAAAAGATACGAATTCACAATGCCCGAAGGCTCCAACGGAAATACCGATACATCACAATGGCACGAAAGCCGAATGCCCAAAGTTGTAAATCATCACGAATAGATCTCAAAGAAACCAACTCGATCGTCGGACATACCCCTCGGCGTATGAACAACCGATCAAACCGTCGGACATATCAATACAACATGGACTACGAACAATCAAAAAATAAAGCTCAACAGCGACATCAAAGTACGCCCGATACTGAAATGTCTCCGTGAACATGTCCACCCCGTATACGGAATCCAGAATATACGTGTGACAATGTACCTAATTAGCCTCAAGAACTACGTCTCGTGTGCACGGTCCAATGCGGAAATATCCACGCATGACCATCGAGTGCCTGGCTAAAAATCCTACACATAACCAATCGGCACGCAGACATGATTCCAGATATGCCACGATACAACATGACAACGAAACTCAAGGGATAAAACATCCAATACGGATCATACGACTCACCAAGTGAATGATGACACACGAATAATGAAAGATCGACACGACCAACGATATTCAAAACAACCATCCTCGGATCAGAATTCCCTAAGGACCGATTAACACGGCAATAATCACAACACCACAATTCGGGAAATCCTCAACTCTCAACGATCACAAAATTACCGAGTTCACAAGAATAATAGTGTGCTGCCTTGAGTCGGCCAACACGGCAATAATAATTCAATGGATGGGAACTATCCTCGACAGTCCCAAATCAAAGCTTCGATTACCGTAGAATGGCCAATCGATAACAACGATACAACGGATGAGAATATCTTTGACAACGGATGGGAATTATCTTCGATAATCCCAATTCAATACCTCGATTACCTTAGAACGGTCAAACGATAATCAATGATACGATAGAATAGATGTCCCGGTGTCTTAAACCGACCACCGAAACGGAGATGACAATAGGATATATCAAACGTCCCCAATCGGTTAATATAATCTTAATAGAAAAACACCGATATCAATGACGACGATCACCACAATATCTAAATGGAACATCCATCACAATCACAATCGATACGTCGATACCGCGAACCGGCAATCGACAGCGACTTTACCAACAAGTATCGCAATGCCTCGAATCGGCCTTTAACAAACAACAGCAACATTTGGCATAGTTTGCCGACGGGCGTCGTGTCAACCAATCCCCTGATATCAATACAATCATAAAGAGGCCAAGTCCCGAAATGATACACACATTCGTACGCCTACACAATAACATTAGTCTCATTGACTAGTACGAGTATAAAACTTGCCTCGATATCAATACAACGAACTGTTACCAATTCAGTTGATTTCGTCTCACGAGTTCCTCAGTCCCGACCAAGTTAATCTACGAACCCTTCAACCTTAACCGCAACACAACCGTCATAATCTATGATCAAACATCACATCTTATTGTAAAACGAAGGATTGATAATCAACCGGTTCGATGACGACCAATATCAATACCACCAAACCACAAACTCAATCGTTTCACCATATCTCGACTAAACACAGTCCGAACAATCCAACTCAGACACTGACAAACCCTGTCCACAATACGAGTCGAAATATGATGATCATATCCGCAACAAATGAGGACCAATAATAAGGGTCTAAATATTATCGGTTCCAAACTCAATTCTTAAATACGAATTGACAAGGTTCCCTTCTCGTAAATCCGTAGTTAAAATTTACTTATGACCGTCATCAATTCGAATCATCCGACTGGTTCAAAACAATAGATAATAATATTAAAAAGGTTATCAAACAATCCAATCATTCGATTTGAATATCTGCTCCATACGTATGGGCTTCCAAATTCAGAGATGAACAATAATTTCATCAAACTCGTAATCACAATCGTATTCCTATACGAATATTATTTCAAACACATAGTATAGCTCCAGATATGAATATTCCATATTCATTTTCAAAACACCAACACTTCTTAAGAATTTTCATCACCTCATATGATTCAAGAGTTCTTCAAGAACATGAAATATCCGAAATCACGTTCAGAACAACATATCCGAGGTATATATCTCCATGTTACCATTTTCTTCATCATGTCATTCATAAAATCTCAAGAATCGCAACAAAACCCTTATCACCATATGAAGAAGATCTCAATGATCATATCAACATCCGAAATCCCTTATTACAATTCCAATAAATCTCGTATAACATTATCACATGATACCATAATTGTAACACCCCAGATCCTCCTGGGAACATTACACGCCGTAAACCCTTCTCACAAGGATTTACCAGGCTAAGCACAATTTCCACGTCATTCCAAAAATGCCAAAAAGACCGATGACGGTAATATTTTTCAAATACTAAAAAAAAATCATTTTCCAAATACCGTCAAAACGATCAAGGTTAAAATGTCAAAAACTCAGTTTAGGGAATCGGTTTTACAAAATAAAATTTCAGTTGGCAAAATTCCAAAATCCATTTCAAAAATACTCACGCAGTGGATAAAAGTACAGTCCAATTTATCCATTTTCATTGAAATAAAACGAACATCAAAATATACGATTCCCAACATACTCCCTCCCAAGTAGTAATCCAAAAAGAAAAAAAAAATGAGCCACTATCAAAGGAATACGAGGATTACCTTGTATGGACGAACCACGAAGAAAGAATAATTGAACTCCATTCCAAGAATCATTAAATCATCATAGTCATCATATGGCCTCAAGAACATCAAGATCTCTATGATTCCATAATCATAATCAACATATTCAAAGCATATCATTATCTTCCTTCAACATAAACCTCATAGAATATGGATAACACAAGAAATCACTTCAAGAATCAACAATAGTTCCATAACCAAGCTCTAATTCCATGATTCCAAGCTCACAATCATGTTAAAAGTGTTTAGAACACTCTTAAAAGTGAAGAGGGACGAGTTTTGGAGAGAAATATCTCAAAGGATCGTGAGAGAAATGAAAGGCAACACTTCAATATATAAATTGCACTCTCATTACGTACGTAAGTGTCCTTTCTTAACGTACGTAACAACTTTAACGTACGTAATCCAATATCCATAACGTACGTAACCAACTCACTGTCTCATTCCGTGCAGTCCATTACGTACGTAACCCATACCATATAACGTACGTAATATACCAGTTGACTTGCTACAGTACAATGGTTGTGTTACGTACGTAACACGTCCTGTATAACGTACGTAACACGTACGTTGACTCACCTGTCAACATCCTCCGCCGAAAGTTGCCGAAACAGGGTCCCACCTGCCGACCAGGACTCGGTTCTGTCCGATGCCTTCGTTACGTACGTAATACCTTAGCCTTAACGTACGTAACCATGCCAATATTACGTACGTAATCTCACCTTATTAACGTACGTAATAATTCCATACTTAGCCAATTTCAACAATTCCTGTCCAAAGTCATGACATACCAAATACGAGCATACGGCAAAATCAATACATATACTCAATTCAATAACATTTTCAAACGTTCACAACGTCCTCGAGCATAATTAACCATCCACGATATCCAATATATAAACGAAAAAAATATATCCGAAAAATCGGGGTATTACACTCTACCCCCCTTAACAATAATTTTCGTCCTCGAAACTTACAATCACTCGTACAAACAACATTTCAACGGAAAATCCAAAATCACCAAGATAACCAAGAATTATCGAATAATCCGAACAACATACTTACAGGTCAGTGAAGTCGAAGATCTCCCGTGATACTAGCATGCGACTCCTAAACAAAGTCTCAACATAATACCGTTACACACCAATATCGCAATTAGCAATTTAACAAAATCTCAAGAAAGAGTTCACGTCCGTGATCACAGCCACGATTCTTCCTACTTTCAGCCAACATTCTGAAGGGCACATACGTGCGTAAGTATAATCCGAATCGCACATTCTCGAAGTGACCAAATCCCAAGAATACCAAGCTATAAACGAAACGATTAAGAAAAAATACAAGAAGAGTGAGAGGACTTACAAGTACCGGTCGCACTGTGATGATGGCAGAGTAGTGATATCAGGCAAATGCCGACTCAATCGACCCAAAAGACCGACAGCCTAGGTATCCATAAACCTAAGCTCTGATACCATATTCTGTAACACCCCCAAGTTATTCAGGGTATATTACAGCGCCGTGAGCCCCACCGTGGGACCCACAAGGCTAAACATACGCGGAACTATAAACTTGACCGACAAGGTCTACATACAATAGAAAGAAAGACGATACAAATGGTATTCAAAACCATAACCAATGAAACCATATACATCACTACACAAATCAATACCTCGGCAACACAGGCCGGAACATCAAGGAAACTGAAATACAATACTCGAGTATTTAAAAATCCATTCCAGTACAACAACACTGAATGGAGGAATCCAAGAAAATAACCGGAGACAAGACACAGTATCACACTTGCCCATCATCTTCATGCCGACCCGGTACCCACCTGTCCGCTCTCCTGGAACCTGAAATACATGAAACGTATTTCCCCCATAAAGGGGTTAGCCGTCGAATAGCTAGTGCAAGTATTACAATATGAAACATAATACTCCTCGACAATAAAGTAAATGTAATCCGTCAATTCATCAATATCCGTCAATTCATCAATTTAAGACTAGTATTCCGGAATGACTAAAATCTCAAGACGTATGTGAATGCCGTAAAAACGGTTCGTTCATATCATACGCCGTTACATGTAGGAATGCCATCAAAACGGTTCGTTCATTACATGCCAACATTATTTCATATGAATGCCGTAGAAACGGTTCGTTCATATCAACCATGGAATCGCACTGCAGGCTACGAAACCCTCGAGAGGACCATAGGCCCGTCCCGGAGTGGCTAGAAATAATCATACCATCAATATTTCATACTTTCAAAGTCGAGAACGTACAATCATAAATGTATACTTGCCTTAATAAACGTTATCAAGATCCCGAAGAACACGGTTCGACCGGGAAGCTTGAACCACGAAGAAGACAACGAACGGAAGGGTTCCGACTTGAGTTCTTCACAAGGATTTCGTCCCTAAGTCATATCAATGATAAATCAACAATCGTACGATGAATAATAATCGTACAACGCACAAAACCCCCCCTCTTAGGCCTTTTGTCGGACACCTTCAAGGCGTCGACTAATAACTCAACCGAAACGACGAATCAATACACTCCAACCGTGGAATAACGATGGAAATGATAGAATACTCCTAAATCATCATCAATCCATCACTAATCTAAATTACTACGGATTAAAAGGATGAAGTCAAACAAAATCCCCAATTTCCAATACAAAATTCGAAGTGTTGTTGAATAATCTTTCAATAATCCGATGAATACTCCAACAAGTCCATAATCATGCGTATATCACTTCATACCCCATGATTTTAACATCCAAAACATCATTACCCAATACAAAATCGAAATCCAAGATGTTGAAGAAATTACCTCTTGAAGATCCAAGCACTATGATTCGAAGAATACTCCATAGATCGATGATCCGAGCTTAAAAATCGAAAATAGATGAAGGAAGTCACACACTCAAGTGATAGATGGAGAAACCTCCCTCTCTCAAGCCTTTCCTCTCGTGTGATGGTGAAGAAATGAGAAATATCGGTTGAAACGCACAGAAAAACGCAGATATAGGGCTGACTGACGTGTGTGCCGTGGCTCAGTATAGGTGTGCCGCGGCACAGACCCAAAATTTGCTCCCAGGGCTCGGCAGTGTGCCGCGGCTCAGCCCAGGTGTGCCGCGGCACCGGGTACAGGCGGTTTTGGCCAAATCTGGTAAATGAGAGTGACCTAGCTATTTCGACCATAACTCCCTCGTCTGGACTCCGATTGGCTCACCGTTTGAACCATTGGAAAGCTAACTCGATGCTTTATAATATTGCAAAGATTCAGAATTTTTGGAGTTTCCAAAAATTTATGGTGATTTAACAAAGTCGAACTTATACGTGGAAAAGTCGCTAAAGAACACGGAATTCAACAGAACGATACTGAAACGAACTCGGATGACAAAAAGTGTAGAATTAATCATCCTCAGGATGACGAAACGGTCCCAAGCAAGTTGTCAAAAACGACCTTCCGCCAAAAATAGAAAATTTCCGGGGAACAAAATTACGGGTATTACAAGATGGCTTTTCGTTGTCTGGTCTGATCAGATAGCTTTTCCTCGTCTGTTCTCTGGATCAGGTGATGTTACTTGTCTGGATCAAGTCAGGTGACTTCTCTTTGTCTGTTCTGAACAGTTGATTTCTCTCGTCTGGTCTTCTCAGTTGGCTTTTCCTCGACTGTTCTCCGGATCAGGTGATGTTCCTTGTCTGTATCAAGTCAGGTGACTTCTCTTCATCTGGTTTTCAGCTATGCACTAGATTCCCAGTCTAGTAGTCCAAGATCCCTGCCTAGTTCCAGAAACCTTTCTTGTGGTAAAGGCTTTGTGAATATATCATCAATTTGGTACTCGGTATATGCAAGTCCAAGGAGGGTTTGCAGTATCCCTGAGAGTCCCTTGTCATGAGAGCTTCGACAAGCACTTAAGTGTGCACTCCGAGAGGGTCCGGCGAGGCATCAAATGTTAATTAGCATTAGACACATGAGCATGCATATACATTATAGGAGTTGGATTGCATGAATTATGTTGTGAGAACTAAGTGAGATCATCTGTAGTATTTTCTATTTTTATGATCATAACGCAATTTCATTGATGTGCATACGTGTTGATATTCATTAGAATAAATCAACATGTGTGTATTTATTAAGATCCATCTTGGTAAGTTTGTGGAGTTGTTCCTTGGGATCTATATGTAACACCCCCAAGTTATTCAGGGTATATTACATCTCCGTGAGCCTTGCCATGGGACCCACAAGACTATTTATACGCGGAACTATAAAATTTGACCGAGAAGGTCCAAGTACAACATAGTGGAAGACAATAAGAATAGTATTCAAAACCATTTCCAATACATACGAATACAATATGTCACAAATCAATACCACGGCAACACAGGCCGGAACATTAAGGAAATTGAAAATCGTACACAAGTATTCAAACCCATTCCAGCACAACAACACTGAATGGAGGCGACACAAGATATAACTGGAGACAAGACACAGTATCACGCTTTCCCATCATCTTCATGCCGACTGGTACCTGCCTGTCTGCTCTCCTGGATCCTAAAATACATGAAAAGTATTTCCCCCATAAAGGGGTTAGCCGTCGAATAGCTAGTACAAGTATATCGAATATGAAACACAATACTTCTCGGTAATAGAGTAAAAGTAACCGTCAATTCATCATTTCAAGACTAGTATTCCAGAATAACTAAATCTCATTTCAATACATATATGATTAACCATGGAACCGCACCAAAGGCAACAGAACCCTTTGAGGCCCCGTCGGACCCTCCCATGGTGGCTAACCCAAACTATTCATGGAACCGCACCAAAGGCCACGAAACCCTATAAGGACCCATCGGTCCGTCCCAGAGTGAATATATGCAATCATACAATTCATATGTCTCACTTTCAAAGTCGAGAACGTACAATCATAAACATATACTTGCCTTTGAGACATTGAGAATCGGAGGGAAAGGAACACAAGTTCTGTAGGCCTAAGAATGCACTTCCAGCACCTAAACGATTTGTAAGGGATACGATAATTAATGATTGATATGCAAGTCACACGGAGAAACCCACTAACGACTCCCCCTGATTACAATATCATGCACATAGGGTTGGGAAACCCCCAAACCTTCTCGAATTCGCAACACCAAACAAAGTAGAACATGAAATCATAACATTTACATATATATAAGTGAGATTAATCATAAACTCAAGATTTCCTTAGTCAAAAAAGGATTACACGATCGAATCAGACAAAAACCCCCAAAACTACCCAAGGTAGGGATTCACAGAGATTTACCTCGATTTGAAGGAGGAGAAACGAGATTGGGGTGATTAAATCACGCTATGAACTCAAGATGATGATGATTGATGAATTCCCGTTGATTTATACACATTGGAATCGCCCAAATCACACCAAAGGAGAGGAAGAAAGGAGAGGAATTGAAACCTTATACAAACACCCGCTGACATATAGGCTGGCTGACCCACGTGCCGCGGCGCAGGCTGAGTGTGTCGCGGCCCGCATCCAAAATTTGCAAGCAGGCCTCCAGGCCGTGCCGCGGCGCATGGTACAATGGCTCTGCTCGAGTCTCGCAAGGGAGTGCCGTGCTGTGGCCCGTAAGGTGGTGTGCCGTGGCGCACGGTATAGTCGGCTCCAGTCCGAGTCTAGCAAGGGGTGTGACGCGGCGCACAATCTCTTGTGCTGCGACGCACTCTGTTCGTGCCAAAAAAGTGATGAAAAACGACCCACGAACATGATACACATGATCGACGCATAGTCCCGACCATTTAAAGGCCTGAATGAACTATCACGAACCCTCGTATGGTGATTCCACGACAAACACAGTCGGTCCCAACACAACGGTAACCTCAAATGATTTGGAAATAGAGTACACGCAAAGGAACCCAAAACTATGGAATATTACGGGATGACCCAGCACGATACTCGATCAAGATACCAATAAAAGTTCACAACACCCATAATAACATGCAATGGATTTGCGGAAACCTCAAAACGGCGGTTCCGAACAATGATCACGAGAATTAAACTCAAAGGTGACAAAAGTGACATTCAACACGGAATTGACTAAAACAAGTCCAAAACAAGCTCGGATGATGAAAAGTCTAGTATTTAATATTCTCAAAATACTCATACGGTTACGAGCGAGACGATAAAATTGTAACAATACCTGAATTATACAAATACGGAAAAATAGAAATATGTGGATATTACATTCTCCCTCTCTAAAAACAAGTTTCGTCCCGAAACTTAAGAAATAAAAAGCTCGGGGAATTCTGATCGTATTTTCTCTTCCGTCTACCAAGTCGCTTCTTCAACCCCATGTCTCGATCACTGCACTTTAACCTATGGGATGATTTGGTGCCGAAGTTGCTTCTCACGACGTTCAAGGATTTTCACCGGTCTCTCTGGAAAGGTAATATCTTCGGCTACATGGATCTCACCATAGTCGATAATATGACTCAAATACGGAACGTACTTCCTCAACTGAGAAACATGAAAAACGTTATGGACATGGCTCAAAGCTGGAGGCAACGCCAAGCAATAAGCTAAATCTCCAACCCTATCCAAAATTTCAAACTGTCTGATATACCGCGGACTAAGTTCCCCTTTTTCCCAAAGCGGAAAACTCCTCTGGTCGGCGACACCTTGAGTAGAACATGGTTTTCCACATCGAATTCTAAAGGCCGATGCCGAGTATCAGCGTAAGATTTTTGATGGCTTTAGGCAGTCAACAATTGATCCAGTCAACATAACCGGCTCCGTTCCGACTAGCTCCGAAGCCTCGTCCCAACATAACGGCAACCTACACCACCTACCATAAAGTGCCTCGATTGGTGCCATTTTGATCGACGCATGCCAACTATTATTGTAGGCAAATTAGATCAACGGCAAGTGAACTTCCCAATCGTTACTTCAGTCCAGGGCACAGGCCCATAACATATCCTCCTATGTTTGAATCGTCCGGTCCGTCTGACCGTCTGGATGGGGATGAAAAGATGTGCTCAATTTCAACTCCGTTCCTAAAGCCTGGTGAACGGCTTGCCAAAAATGCGATACAAAGCGACCATCTCCATCGGAAACAATAGTCTTAGGGGCACCATGCAATCTCACAATCTCGGCTATAAAAGTTCGAGCCAATCTCTCCAGTCCCCACGTGTCCTTAATACCCAAGAAATGTGCAGACTTAGTCAACTGATCGACAATTACCCAAATCATATTCATTCCGGCTCTATTTGTAGGCACTCCAGTGATAAAATTCGTAGAGATATCTTTCCACTTCCACTCGAGAATGGGAAGCGGCTTCAACAACCCCGCCAGTCGTTGATGTTCAATCTTGACTTGTTGACACGTCAAGCATCGTAGTACAAACTCTGTGATATCCTTCTTCATGTTATTCCACCAAAAATTTCGCTTCGAGTCCTTGTACATCTTACTCATTCCGGGGTGGATAGAGTAAGGCGTAGCGTGGGCTTCTTGGAGAATTCTCTGCCTTAACTCTAGATCATTCGAAACACAAAGCCTGCCCTGAAATCTCAGAATACTGTCCTCATGGACCATAAAACCAGGGGCTTTTCCTTTAACGACATCTTCCTTCAGCTGGGAAATCATCGGGTCACTCCACTGTTTCCCCTTGATGTCGTCAACCAAGGATGAAGTAATTTCGAGAGTGCATAACTGTCCTTGTACTCTTTGAAGCCAAACTTCTATTCCTTGCTCGATTAAATCCTGATGAAGCTTCGTCTGAGATGTAAGAACCTCGAGCATCTGAAGCGATGTCGATTTGTGGCTCAAAGCGTCAGTGACGACATTAGCCTTTCCCGGATGGTAAAGAATTTCCAAATCGTAGTCCTTGATCAATTCCAACCAACGTATCTGCCTCATATTCAGTTCCTTCTGACTGAAAATATATTTCAAACTCTTGTGGTCAATATAGATCCAACACGGAGAGCCATACAAATAATGCCGCCAAATCTTAAGTGCGAAGACAATTGCAGCCAACTCCAAATCGTAAGTAGGGTAGTTCATCTCATACGACTTCAACTGTCGTGACACAAAATCTATCCTCTTATCATGTTGCATAAGCACACATCCAAGCCCTTGTCCCGAGGCGTCGCTATAAACCGCAAATCCTTCACTACCCTGTGGTAATGCTATAATCGGCACTAAGGTCAACCGTCTCTTCAGCTCATCAAAGCTCTGTTGTCTCTCAGCCATCCAAACAAACTTTTCTGTCTTCTGGAGTAATTTCGTAAGCGTCCGAGCAAGTTTCGAGAACCCCTCTACAAACCGACAGTAATACCCAGCAAGACCCAAAAAGCTACGAACTTCTTTAACATTTTAGGTGGTGCCCAATCTAGCACTGTCTCAATCTTCTGCGGGTCTACACGAACCCCTTCGGCCGAAATCACATGGCCGAGAAACGTAACTTCTTCCAACTAGAACTCACATTTCGAGAATTTCGCATAGAGGTGCTCGGTTCTCAAAATATCTATTATCAAACGCAAGTGTTGGGCATGTTCCTCCTTATCCCGAGAATAAATCAAGATGTCGTAAATAAAGTTGACCACACATCTATCTAGGTACTCTATGAATATCTTGTTCATTAGTTGCATGAACACTGCTGGTGCATTGGTCAACCAAAAGGCATGACCACGAATTCATAATGTCAGTACCTCATCCAGAACGCAGTCTTCCGAATGTCAGACTCTTTCACACGAAGCTGATAGTAGCCTGACCTCAAATCAATCTTGGAGAATACTGCGGCTCCCTGCAACTAATCAAATAAATCATCTATACGAGACAAAGGATACGTGTTCTTAATGGTCACTTTGTTTAGTTCACGGTAGTCAATGCATAAACGTAGTGAACCATCCTTCTTCCTCACAAAAAGAACAGGCGCGCCCCAAGACGAAGCGCGCGGTCTGATGTACCCTTTCTCTAATAGTTCTCCCAGTTGACTCTTTAATTCTTGCATCTCGAAAGGTGCCATCCGATATGGCGCATTAGAAATCAGAGCCGCGTCAGGCTCTAAATCCACAGAAAATTCTATCTCTCGATCTTATGGTAATCCCGGGAGGTCGTCCGGAAAAACGTCGGGATATTCATTAACAACTGGAATTGAAGAGAAATCGACTTCATTTTCTTCCGTCTTAAAAGCATAACACCAATAGCTCGTGCAACCTTTATTTAAAAGTTTTACGGTCTTCATGGTGCTGATAATCAACTTAGGCTGGCCCGACATACGTCCCATAAACGAGTACTCAGAACCATCTTCAGTCATCATGGTGATAACCTTAGTACGGTAATTCATAATCGCCTGGTGACTGTCAAGCCAATCATCACCAAGGATCACATCCTCGCCTTCCATATCAACCACAATCATATTCGATAACCAATCCATACCAGCTATATTCACCGAAAAATCTCTAATCTCCCGATTCCCCATGATTCTATCCCCGCTAGGTAGTTTCACAATGAAAGGATCACAAGCAGTCATACAAGTTATATTCAAATGGCGTACACACTCCAGGGAGATGAAAGAATGTGTAGCACCCGTATCAAAAAGTACACGAACTGGATGAGATAGGATATGAATAGTACCTGAAGCCATCGCTGTGTCGGGTTCATCTGTTCGATGCATCTCATAAACTCGGGGGTGTACCGAACCGACGCTAGAATCTCCCCCTCTAGTGCTCTGACTCCGTCTCCGGCCCTTGCCGTAACTGTGCTGTGACTGCCCAACTGGTTGTTGTTGATTCAAACTCTGATCTTTAGACTCTGGGGCCGAAGCCCGAGTGCCCAAAGTCTAATCTTGTTCGAGGCAATAAGCTGCTCTATGCCCCATCTGTCCGCAAGTATGGCACTTTAAAGGTGGGAAGTTGCACTCCACATTGATGTGGCCTGGATGACGACAATTAAAACAGATTACCGGGCAAGCTGATGTGCCCGGAGCAGAACAGAAACTCTTTCTCCCTCTAAAGGAATGTGACGATTTCCCGACAGAATGATTAGCCGTCTAGGGTTTCTGGAAGTTGCCACCTTTAGAGCCAGAAAAGTTACCAACGGTCTTCTGCTTCTTCGGTTCTTCCGCGGTATCATTGTTGGGAATCAACATATCATATGTTAAGGCCCTGTCTTGGTAATCATTCAAGGTAGTACAAGCGAATCCGGCCATATAACACCGTAAATACATATTTATCCGCATATCAAAATAACGGATCTTGTCACGCTCATCCCGCACTTGATTCTTCACGTGGATCAACTGCTGGTTGTATTCCACTATCGCCTGGGAAACAGGAATGTTCTGCGGCTTAGCCTCTAAAAAGGCTCGGATTCTGCCTTCTTGCACTGGCCAAGGACGAAACTCGGCCTCTAGTAGCTCTTTAAACTCTCCCCACATAGCAACATGGTCCTGTGGCTTGATAACTTTCCACCACGTCGCGGCTTATTTAGTAAGGAAGTATTGAGTAATCGGTACTTTCCTCGCTTCCGGACAATCAACTGCTTCGAAGACTTTTTCTAATTCCGCTGGCCAATCCTCCAAACCTAACGGGTCTGTACGGAGGGTGCATACGGATCACATTCTGAAGCAAGGCATCCGTTGTTGGCTTTGGATTGTTCAATTGAACGGCTTAGGCCAAGATGGTCATCTGGTTAGCCAATTGTTGAAGGACATTCGCAACTCCAACATCTGCGTTGTTCCCTTGGCTAGTCGACTGGTCATGCTGACTTTCGGTGTCAGGATGCACCGAGTTAGATAGGCTGGGGGTGGTCGATCCTGCAACGGAATTGAGGGAAACGGCCGCGCCATGTCCTCGTCCGCATCCACAACCACGTCCTCATCCCTGTCCCCTACCAGCAGACATTCTGAAGAACATACAAGGCACGTAAGTACAATTCAATCACACGTCATCGAAATGACCGACTCCCAAAAATACCAAATCAGAAGCAAAGAGGTTAAGAAAACACCAGAAGAGTAAGATGTCTTACAAGTACCGGTCGCACTGTGATGATGGCAAAGTAGTGTTACTGTAAACAAACGATGACTCAATCGACCCAAAAGACTGACAGCCTAGGTATCCATAGACCTAAGCTCTGATACCATATTCTGTAACACCCCCAAGTTATTCAGGGTGTATTACAGTGCCGCGAGCCCCGTCTTGGGACCCACAAGGCTATTTATACGCGGAACTATAAAATTTGACCGAGAAGGTCCAAGTACAACGTAATGGAAGACAATAAGAATAGTATTCAAAACCATTTCCAATACATCCGAATACAATACGTCACAAATCAATACCACGACAACACAGGCCAGAACATTAAGGAAACCGAAAATCGTACACGAGTATTCAAACCCATTCCAGCACAACAACACTAAATGGAGGCGACACAAGATATAACTGGAGATAAGACACAGTATCACGCTTGCCCATCATCTTCATGCCAAAACGGTACCTGTCTTTCCGCTCTCCTGGATCCTGAAATACATGAAAAGTATTTCCCCCATAAAGGGGTTAGCTGTCGAATATCTAGTACAAGTATATCGAATATGAGACACAATACTTCTCGACAATAAAGTAAAAGTAACCGTTAATTCATCATTTCAAGACTAGTATTCCGGAATAACTAAATCTCATTTCAATATATACATGATTAACCATGGAACCGCACCAAAGGCAACGAAACCCTCTAAGGGCCCGTCGGACCCTCCCAGAGTGGCTAACCCAAACTATTCATGGAACCACACCAAAGGCCACGGAATCCTCTGAGGACCCGTCGGACCGTCCCAGATTGAATATATACAATCATACAATTCATATGTCTCACTTTCAAAGTGAAGAACATACAATAATAAACATATACTTGCCTTCGAGACATCAAGAATCGGAGGGAATGGAACACAAGTTCGGTAGGCCCAAGAACGCACTTCCGGCATCTAAATGATTTGTAAGGGATACGATAATTAATGATCGATACACAAGTCACATGGAGAAACCCACTAACGACTCCCCCCAATTACAATATCATGCACATAGGGTTGGGAAACCCCCAAACCTTCTCGAATTCGCAACACCAAACAAAGTAGAACATTAAAAAATAAGATTTACATATATATATATATATATATATATATGAGATTAATCATAAACTCAAGATTTCCTTGGTCAAAAATGGATTACACGACTGAATCAGACAAAAACACCCAAAACTACCCAAGGTAGGGATTCACAGAGATTTACCTCGATTTGAAGGAGGAGAAACGGGATTGGGGTGATTAAATCACGTTACGAACTCAAGATGATGATGATTGATGAATTCCTGTCGATTTATACACCTTGGAATCGCCCAAATCACACCAAAAGAGAGGAAGAAATGAGAGGAAATGAAACCCTATCCAAACACCTGCTGACATATAGGCTCGTTGGCCGGCGTGCCGCGGCACAAGCTGAGTGTGCCGCGGCCCGCGACCAAAATTTGCAAGTATGCCTCCAGGCCGTGCCACGGCCCGGAACGTGGCGTGGCGCGGCGCACGGTACAGCGGCTCTGCTCGAGTCTCGCAAGGGAGTGCCGTGCTTCAGCTCGGAGGGTGGTGTGCTGTAGCGCACGGTACAGCCGGCTCGAATCCAAGTCTAGCAAGGGGTGTGCCGTGGCGCATAATCCCTTGTGCCGCGGCGCATACTGTTCGAGCCCAAAAAGTGATGAAAAACGACCCACGAACATGATGCACATGATCGACGCATAGTCCCGACCATTTAAAGGCCTGAATGAACTAGCACGAACCCTCGTATGGTGATTCCACGACAAACACAGTCGGTCCCAACACAATGGTAACCTCAAATGATTCGGAAAGAGAGTAAACGCAAAGGAACCCAAAACTATGGAATATTACGGGATGACCCAACATGATACTCGATCAAGATACCAATAAAGTTCACAACACCCATAATAATATGCAATGGATTTGCGGAAATCTCAAATGGCAGTTCCGAACAATGATCACGAGAATTAAACTCAAAGGTGACAAAAGTAACATTCAACACAGAATTGAGTAAAACAAGTCCGAAACAAGCTCAGATGATGAAAAGTCTAGTATTTAATATTCTCAAAATACTCATATGGTTACGAGCGAGTCGATAAAATTGTAACAATACCAGAATTATACAAATACGAAAAAATAGAAATAAGTGGATATTACACTATATGGCAAAGAATGCGGATACATGTGTGGTTTGGGTTGATGAATGTCCCGGTATGGTATATTGGGGCTTGAGATGAAAATTAAATATCTTTATTGTGTGTGTTTTGCATTTTGAAAGCGTGTGTGGAGGTTTGAGAATGTATGTAATGTTCCCTGAATAATTGTTGTGGGGGTAGGGGACCCTATAATTTGCAATGGTATTTCATCATTTCATTTAAGTGCTGATTGTATTTATACATATTGTGATATCTTTGCACTTATTGTGGTACTTGTATAAGCATTTCAGGTTAACCACTGTAGGGGTAGGTACAATTCACGTGTTTAGATACAATTCAGGTGGAGAGCAGTTACGGGGCGGCACGGGAGTGACAACATGCCACAATAATACTGGTTATTCAAGGAATTGTGTACTTGAATTTATTTACTCCTAAGATGAATATATGTTTATGTTAATGTATTTATTTATTTTGGTGAGTATTCGAATGTAACTAAAATCTTTTTGGTTTGGTATAGTATGATTTGTATAAATATTTATTTATGATTACATTATAATGCTCTTTTGTTGTGGCCTTATTGATCAATTTTAATTGTTGATGACTATACATTTTAGTCTGTAAATCTTCGTGGAAATATTTATGATGCTCTAATAGACCTGGAAATATTATGGGTGTTATAGAATATGGTATCAGTGCTTAGCTTATGAATACATAGTCTTTTAAGTTGCATATTATCGTTTGGGTTGGTCAGTCGAAACTAATATCGTTGGGCTGCCAACACTTTGTTGGACTTGTAAACTCTGTATATAGGTGTACAAGAGTGGTTGATGTTTGAGTAAGTTCTTGTTGAATATGAATTATACTTGATGAAAATGCTCCTATTAAGCCTTTACTTCTTGATTAAATCTTGTTAATAGGAGATAAAACCACGTTACATCCATTTGAGTTGGAACTCTACGAAAGCTCGAGTTTATTGATTAGATTTGAGCATTTTGTACTGAGAATTGGCTATAATAGCTTAGATTAAACCTTTACTTTTTGATTAAGTCTAGGTAATATGGGATAAGACTATGTTACATGTATTCGAGTTGGAACTCTACGAAAACTCGGGCTTATTAGTTAGATTCGAGCCTTTTATACTGGGAATTGGTATACCAACCCCGATTATGCTTTAACTTCTTGATTAAGTCTTGTTGTAGCAAGGATTGGCTATAATTGCTCCGATTAAGCCTTTACTTCTCGAGTAAGTCCTGTTAATAGAAGATAAGACCATGATATATGTATTCGAGCCGGAACTCCACGAGAACTCGGGTTTATTGATTAGATTCGATCATTTTGTATTGAGAATTAGCTATTATAGCTCCGATTAAGCCTTTACCTCGTCATGTTAATAAGTGATTAGACCACATTACATGTTCTTGAGTTAGAACTCTATGAAAACTTGGGTTTATTGATTAGATTCGAGCCTTATGTACTAAGGATTAGCTATAATATCTCCAATTAAGCCTTTACTTCTTGATTAAGTCTGGTTAATAGGAGATAAGACCATGTTGCATGTATTCGAGTTGGAACTCTACAAAAACTCGGATTTATTGGTTAGATTCGAGCCATTTATACTAAGAATTGGCTATAAAAATTCTGATTAAATCTTTACTTCTTGATTAATTCTTGTTGTAGCAAGGATTGGATATAATAGCTCTAATTAAGCCTTTACTTGTTGATTAAATCTTGTTAATAGGAGATAAAACCACGTTACATGCATTCGAGTCGGAACTCTATGAAAACTCGAGTTTATTGATTAGATTCGAGCATTTTGTATTGAGAATTGGCTATAATAGCTTCGATTAAACCTTTACTTTTTGATTTAATCTTGTTAGTAGGGGATAAGACCACGTTACATGTATTCGAGCCAAAACTCTATGAAAACTCGGGTTTATTGATTAGATTCGAGCATTTGATATTGATAATTGGCTATAATAACTTAGATTAAACCTTTACTTCTTTATTAAGTCTTGTTAATAGGAGATAAGACCAGGTTACATGCATTCTAGTAAAAACTCTATGAAAACTCTGGTTTATTGATTAGATTCGAGCATTTTGTATTGAGAATTGGCTATAATAGCTTAGATTAAGTCTTTACTTCTTGATTAAGTCTTGTTAATATGAGATAAGACCATGTTACATGTATTCTAGTCGGAACCCTAAAACTCGTGCTTATTGGTTAGATTCGAGCCTTTTATACTGAGAATTGGCTATACTAGCTTAGATTGATCCTTTACTTTTTGATTAAGTCTGGTTAATAGGGGATAAGACTACGTTACATGTATTCGAGTCGGAACTCTACAAAAACTCGGGATTATTGGTTAAATTCGTGCCTTTTATACTGATAATTGGTATAAAAACCCCGATTACGCTTTTACTTCTTGATTAAGTCTTGTTGTGGCAAGGATTGGCTATAATTGCTCCGATTAAGCCTTTACTTCTTGAGTAAGTCCTTTTAATAGGAAATAAGACCATGTTACATATATTCGAGTCGAAACTCTACGAGAACACGAGTTTATTGATTAGATTCGTGCATTTTATATTGAGAATTAGCTATTGTAGCTTCGATTAAGCCTTTATCTCATCATGTTAATATGAGATTAGACCACATTACATGTTCTCGTGTTATAACTCTATGAAAACTCGGGTTTATTGATTAGATTCGAGCCTTTTGTACTGAGACTTGGCTATAATAGCTTCGATCAATCCTTTACTTCTTGATTATGTCTGGTTAATAGGAGATAAGACCATATTGTATGTATTCGAGTTGGAACTCTACAAAAACTCGGGTTCATTAGTTAGATTCGAGGCTTTTATATTAAGAATTGGCTGTAACAACTCCGATTAAGCCTTTACTTATTGATTAATTCTTGTTGTAGCAAAGATTGGACATAATAGCTCCGATTAAGCTTTTATTTCTTGATTAAATCTTGCTAATTGGAGATAAAACCACATTACATGCATTCGAGTCGGAACTCTGCGGAAACTCGGGTTTATTGATTAGATTCTAGCATTTTGTATTGAGAATTGGCTATAATAGCTTCAATTAAAACTTCGTTTTTTGATTAACTCTTGTTAATATGGGGTAAGATCATGTTACATATATTCGAATGGTAATCTATGAAAACTCAAGTTTATTGATTATATTCGAGCATTTCATATTGACAATTGGCTATAATAGCTTAGATTAAGCCTTTACTTCTTGATTAAGTCTTGTTAATAGGAGATAAGACCACGTTAGATGCATTCGAGTCGGAACTCTATGAAAACTCGGGTTTATTGATTCGATTCAATTATTTTGTATTGAAAATGGACTATAATAGCTTAGGTTAAGCCTTTACTTCTTGAATAATTCTTGTTAATAGGAGATAAGACCATATTACATGCATTCGAGTCTGAACTCTATGAAAACTCGAGTTGATTGATTATATTCGAGCCTTTTGTACTCAGAATTGGCTATAACAGCTCCGATTAAGCTTTTACTTCTTGATTAAGTCTTGTTGTAGCAAGGAATGATTATAATAGCTCCGATTAAGCCTTTACTCCTTGATTAAATCTAGTTAGTAGGATATAAAACCATGTTACATGCATTCGAGTCAGAACTCTACGAAAACTCGGGTTTATTGATTAGATTCGAGCATTTTGTATTGATAATTAGCTATAATAGCTTATATTAAACCTATACTTTGTGATTAAGTTTTGTTAATATAAGATAAGACCATGTTACATGTATTCGAGTCGGAACTCTACGAAAACTCGTGCTTATTGGTCAGATTCGAGCCTTCATATTGAGGATTGGTATAACAACTCCGGCTAAGCTTTGACTTCTTGAGTAAGTTTTGTTGTAGCAAGGATTGACTATAATCGCTCCGATAAATCCTTTACTTCTTGATTAGATCTTGTTAATACGAGATAAAAAACGTTACATGCATTTGAGTCATGGTGATGACTCGAATGCATGAAAAATTAGGTGATATGACCCGATTTTTCTAATCAAAATGACTTAATCAAGAAGTAAAGGTGAGCAAGTTATTCATCATGTTTTTAAAGTTATGGATGAAGTGTATGAGTATATCTATATGACTTAATGAAAGATTAAGTTTATGTAAAGATAAGTCCCGCTTATGTAACGTAATCAAATGTATGGATGAAGTGTATGAGTCTATCTAGATGTCTTATCTTTGAAAATAACTTTCATGTTTTCAAAGGTATAGATGAAGTGTATGAGTGTATCTAGATGACTTATGATTGAAAAGGGATAAGTCCCTTTTCTGCAGGTGTGGATGGAGTCTCTTCTGCGGTTTTCTCAGGTGAGGTGTGAGCAGGAATCTCAGCTGTGGTTTTGGCAGCTGGCTCTGATGCAATCTCATCCGAGTCAGAGGGTCCTTTGTACTCGGATGTTCCAGTTGTCATTTTCTAAATTAATCCTGCCACTGAGGGTTTGTTCTCTGCAAGTTTCTCCTTTGCATCTTGGTCCAGGAGACCAAGTCTCTTGCTCATGTGGAAGTTTTCTGCCTTGCCTCTGGCCTTTCCAAGGAACTCCAATTGATCTGGGTTCTAAAAGCAAACTTCTGAACAAATTTCTTGTTCTCTGAATCCCAACTCATCTTGTTGACTTATCGGACTAACTGCCTGTAGATGTAGTCAGGCTAGTTAATCTTTTGCCTCTGAATTAAAGCTCCCATGACAGTGTACTTTGAAGACGAAAGTTGATCAAATCTCTCTGCCATTCCCAGATCTATCTTATTGGTGATGTCCAGAATGTATTTATACTCTCTTTTGAGATCTCATTTCTTGGCAGTAAATTTGATTTTCATTGGCTGGTCCGACGTCTTGATTTTAGGGCCTCCACTGCAATGCCCCTGTTCTCCATTTTTAATGCATATGCTATGGTTTGCTTGTTTATGGTGGTCTAGAAGTGGAGGTATTATGGTCGAGTGATTTTAGCCACATGTAATAACATTGAGGATTTAAAGAGATAGAAAACTTAGCTAGTTGACTCTTTGACTTCTGAACAGCTACATTTTCTTCGTCTGTCCTTTTATCAGATGGCTATTCTCGTCTGATATGATCAGATGGCTTTTCGTCATTTGGTCTGATCAGAAAGCTTTTCCTCATCTGTTCTCCGGATCAGGTGATGTTACTTGTCTGGATCAAGTCAGGTGACTTCTCTTCATCTGTTATGAACAGGTGATTTCTCTCGTCTAGTCTGATCAGATGGCTTTTCCTCGTCTGTTCTCCGGATCAGGTGATGTTCCTTGTCTGGATCAAGTCAGGTGACTTGTCTTCATCTGGTTTTCAGCTATGCTTTAGACTCCCAGTCTAGTAGTCCAAGATCCCTGCATAGTTCCAGAAACCTTTCTTCTAGTAAAGGCTTTGTTAATATATCAGCAATTTGGTACTCTGTGCTGACTCTTTCCACCCTTACTCTTTTGTTGAGCACATGGTCTCTGATGAAGCGATGTTTGACATCTATGTGCTTTGTTCTCGAATGTAGGACTGGTCTGTTTGTTATAGCAATTGCGCTATTATTGTCACACCAGATAGGAACTTCATTTGCTATGATGTTGTAGTCCCTTAGCTGTTGTCTGATTCACATAATTTGTGCACAACAGCTACCTGCAGCTAGGTATTCTGATTCAGTTGTGGATATTGAGTTGGACACCTGCTTCTTACTGGACCAATATATTAGTGTGGTTCCAAGGAATTGACACGTTCCACTGGTGCTTTTCCTGTTGATCTTGCATCCTGCAAAGTCAGCATCTGAATATCCTGATAGTTCAAAGTTATCATCATTTGGATACCATAATCCAACATTGATCGTAGACTTAAGGTATCTGATTATCCTTTTTGTTGCTTCCTGGTGAGACTGCTTTGGCTTGAATTGAAATCTTGCACACACTCCTACTGCATATGAAATGTCAGGTCTGCTTGCAGTGAGGTGTAGTAGTGATCCAATTAGTCCTCTGTAGTGGGTTGGATCCACTGGAATACCTTCTTCATCTGCATAAGTGTGTAGGGATGTGATCATTGGTACTCTTAGGGTTTAGCTGAGTCCATGCCAAATCTTTTGATCAGTTACCTTGTGTACTTTGCTTGGTTGATGAATATTCTAGTGTCAACTTGTTTGACTTGCAAACCAAGAAAGAAATTTAGTTTGCCCATCATATTCAACTCAAATTCTCCTTGCATGAGATATGAGAACTTCTCACATAGCTCAGGTTTGGTTAAGCCAAATATAATGTCATCCACATATACTTGAAGTAGTAGTATGTGGTCTTCATGTTCAATTCTGAAGAGAGTTTTGGTCCAACTTTCCTTTGCAAAATCCATTTTTCTCAAAAAAATCAGATAGAGTTTCATACCAGGCTCTTGGTGCCTGCTTGAGTCCATATAGATCTTTTAAAAGCTTGTATACCTTGTCTCCTTTGACAAATCCAGTTGGTTGCTCAACATAGACTTCTTCTTCTTCTTGTACTCCATTGAAAATGCACTTTTTACGTCCATTTGGTAGACTTCAAAATCTTTGAATGCTGTATATGCAAGGAATCATCTGATTGCTTCTAGTCTAGCTACTGGTGCATATGTTTCATCAAAATCTATTCCTTCACATTGAGCATATCCTTTTGCAACCAATCTGGCTTTATTCCTAACAACAGATCCATCTTCATCACACTTGTTTTTGTACACCCATTTGGTGCCTATGAATTTCTTGTGATCTGGTATGTCTGTTAGTTCCCAGACCTTGTTTATCTCCATTTGATTTAGTTCTTCTTGCATTGCAATCACCCATGTGTAGTCATTCAGGGCTTGATTTGTTGTTTTGGGCTCAATTTGAGACATGAAGCAAGAAAACATTGTCATTCCTGCTGGTTCTGTGGATTTCCTGATTTTGACTCCATCACATAGGTTTCCATTTGTTGAATAGGTGATCCTTTAGCCATTTGGGAGTTTCATCTTCATCTTCAGTCTTTGGAAATTGATCTTCAAGGTTTGTTCCCCTTGTTGAGTTGCTTTGAGGAACTGCGTCTGACTCTGCATCAGCTTGGATTTGGTGGTCTGCAGCTGTATTAGGTTCAGCTATGATTTTATCAGCTGCAGTTGGATCAGGTTGGTTGGATCATCTATGGTTGGATCAGCTGTTGTTAGATCATCTCCAGTTGGATCAGCTACGGTTGGAGATCCTGTCTGATCTGCAGATGGGTCTTCATAAGTTGTGTCCATCATTCCTGTGTGATTGATTATGACTTCTTCCAGGGAGGTGGTTTTTAGCTTTTTCTCAATTAACTCCACCTGTTTTCTGTACTCAACAGTAGATTCATCAAAGACAACATGAGGTGTTTCTTCCACAACTAATTCTTTTATTAAATACTCTCTATGCCTTGCTTATTTGTGAGTATCCCATAAAAAGACCATCATTAGTTTCAGCATCAAAGGCATTCAGTTGGGTTTTACCATTCTTGTGGATAAAACAATTACAACCAAAAACATGAAAATACACAACTGTTGGTATTCTGCCATTCCAAACCTCATAGGGAGTTTTGTCGTGTCTCCCAACTATCATACTCCTATTCTGAGTATGACATGCTGTGTTGATAGCTTCAGCCCAGAGCCTCTTTGGCAGATCAGTCTCAGCAATCATTGACCTGGATGATTCCTTCAGGGTTCTATTCCTTCTTTCAGCTACACCATTTTGTGTGGTGTTCTTGCGGCAGAGACTTCATGGTAGATTCCATTCTGATCACTATATTAAGTGATAGATTTTTTGAGGAATTCTCCTCCTCTGTCTGATCTGATCTTTATGATGGAGAGAGATTTCTCATTTTGAATCGTTTTTAGCAGCTCATGTAGCTTGGTTAGAGTTTCACTCTTCTTGTAAAGAAACACTATCCAAGTGTATCTTGAGTAGTCATCCACAACTACTAAGACATGCTTCCTTCCACTTAGAGTTCTAGGCTTGATAGGACCAAATAAATCCGTATGAAGTAGGTCCAAAATCCAGCTGGTGAGAGTGGTATGTGTTGTTACCCAAAATATTATTCGGAATGATTTGATGGATATGGCTACGGGTGAGTAACAAACAAAATGCAAGAGCACGTATGATAGAATGAAAATAACATAATATTTGCCGGGGTTGTTAGTCCTGGGCTTGAATGCTCTCGCGAGATATTATTAATAGAAATACTGCTTTAGAGTACAAATATTAATGTTAGAGTAAAATTACAATGAGTGTAATGACCCTAGTTATCTAGCTCTTGAGTGCTGATGATTGCCAGAAGAACCAGAGTTAAAGCTCTGTGAGTTCTTGTTACAAAGATTAAGTGTTCTCTGTATTGTTCACTGTGGAATTCTGTGTGTGGAATCCTGTGTTAGACTGTCCGATGCCTCCTATTTAAATAAGAGGAGGTTGTTGGGATGTCTTAGTCCCAAACGGGCGATCGCCTTTCCTACATTAAACTAAATGGGCGATTGTCTTAGCACGTGAGTTGGTTTCCTTAAAGTCCGCAGCTGCTGCTGGCAACCAGATGTACGAACCAATGAGAAGCCAACACGTGCCTCACGTCGCAGTCTTGGGAGGTCCCATCTAGGACCTTTCGCCGGGTCTATCGGTAGGTGATAGGCTGTCCTTGTCACCTACAGCTGGTGATGGGCTGGAGTCAAAAAGCCTTTTCCTGCGGCGCCGTTTGCGGGTCTGAACGTGGGCGTTCATCCCGAGATTCAGTTTTTGTAGACTTTGATGGATGCTTGGCTTTACACGTGACATAAGACAGTCGTCCTTGGTCGGGCACTAGAGACGATCGCTAGATGCCAAGAGACGATCGACTTGGACATCGATCGCTTGGTACTTGATCTCGATCTGGAATCTTCGTCTGGTAAGTTTGCCTTGGTTTATTTGAGGCTGACTTTGGTCGCTCGTTTCTTGTGCCGATCGCCGCTGAGGCGTATGAATCACCGCACAACAATTGCCCCCCAGCTCGCTCCGATGTTAGAGACGTGGGGTGAGGTGGTTCTACTGGTGATCGCTTGAATGCGATGAGCGACTCATCTCTTTATGGAACAGACGATCATATCTTGAGCGGACTTTGATTTTGAATTTGGACGACCTACTCGGTCGCTGAAAAGAGCGGACGTCACTGGGGCACGTGTCGCGTTCCTGTTGGGGGAGTCCGATGGTTTGTCAGACCTGTCCTTTGGCGTGCCCTCAAAACAACGCGCACGTGGGATTCGAGGGCGGCATTAAATGCGGACTTTCTGACCTTTGCGCTTCGGCCCTTGAAACTTTGTTTACTTAGTGAAAGGGAACGAAAATAAATCGTTTAGCGAGCGATCCTTGGTTTAGTTTTTGCGATCTTCAATTTTGCAGATTCCTCGAGAAAGGCTGACCATCTCAGCCTAGAGGAACTGTGCATGGTCGCGGATTTCGATGGAACCGACCTCCGCGACCATGTCTTATGCGCGAGAGACATTCCACCTGTAGGTCTGTCTCGCGACTCACTTTATTGTGAGGGTCCTACGGAGGCGACATTTTGCCTCTCAATGTATTAATGGGGCGGACGATCTCCGCCAGGAGGAGTCCTTACACGGGGGCACCGTCGGATTATTCGACTCCGCGACCGTGTCGCGTTAGCACTTTTCTGCCTGGGACCGACATGTTAGATGACGGACCTTTGAGGGCATACGTTGTGACAGGGGGCAGGACGCGTCGCACTGTCCAGGTCCACCATGTCAGATGATGGATCCTTGAGGGCAGGCGAGCGTGTCCTCAGATTTGTTTTGAAGGGTCCTTCGGCTACGACCGCCTCGTATTTAAACGAAGGGCGAGCAATCTCTGCCCAAAGGAAGCTTGCATGGACGGGCTGTCGGTTCCATCGACCTCTAGAACCATGTTTTCACTTTTCTACCTCGGATCGTCATGTTAGATGGCGGTCCTCGACGGTATATGTTGTGTTGGGGGAGGCGATCGCTTGCCTGGGTCCATCATGTTAGATGACGAACTTTAGAGGGTGAGCGAGTCATCCTCTTTCTGGAGGCGTCGCTCAGGCAGTAGCCTTTGGTTTGACATGGTAGAAACTGGGGAAAGACCTCTGAAGTTTCCTCCTCTTGATTGAAGCATATAGATCCGGCCGCTGGGGTTGATCGGGGGGATCTACTCGTACGAATCCTCTGGCTCGTCGCGTTTGATTCTGGCGATCGGATTGGGAGATTGACGGTCATCATTCTATCGTCGATCGCGACCCTTGGTCCTTTCTGCCCGGGGCTCCAGCTAAGTCACTAAACTGTCCAGCTTGCCCTCCTCGAACAATCTCTAGAGTTGTCTCAGGAGGTCGCGGCATTGGTTGGTATTGTGGTCGGGACTTTTATGGTAAGCACAAAATTTATCGCGGTCGAGATGACCATTGTCCCTTATCGGTTTTCGCTTGCTTAGCCGTTCGCGCCCCTTGATGGCGTAAAAATATGGGCCGGAGATAGATTGAGGTTTTGGAGGAGATAGGCTTACACATCCTCGAAGGCCTTGAAATCACCGTGTGGCTTGGCGATCGCCTTTTTGGACTTGGCGATCGCCGTCTTTGGGATGGGAGATGGCGTCTTCCTCTCCCCGGTTGCCCCCTCGCCTAGGCGAAGGGTGAGCAGCCTCTGTCTAGCTAGAAAATTGGCAGCCTTGGCACGGAAGATCACGTAGGTTGGGGGGATGTCCTTCGTGAGGTGCCTGAACATGGGCGAAAGACCATCGAATCCCCCCAGGGCCAAGTAGAGGGCAAGCTCGTCGCTTATGGGCTCGCCGGTAAGGACTACTTCATCCACCCGGTTGATGTAATATTCATCGGACTCATCTTTCCCCTGCCTAATCTTCATCATGTGGTGGGGACCTTCTGGCCGAGCGACCTTGGTGGCGAAGTACGATGCGAAGTCGCTCGCCAGTTTTTCAAAGGAGTTGATTAAGCGCGGTGGCAATGAGATGTACCACCTATGGGCTAGATTGCCCAATGTTAACGGGAACATTCGGCACTTTGTCGCGTCTGATTCCCCGCATACGGTCATGTAGATCCGGAATTTGCTTAAGTGAGTCTCGGGGTCCGATCTCCGCTCATACAAAGGTGTTTGAGGAGGAGCGATCTTTGGTGGCACAGGGGCAAAGCTCGATCTGGACCGCGAGCGGCTCACTTTGTTTCGCGACCTTTGTCTTGGCGCCTGCCCTAGTTTCCAGGAGCGCTTTCATATTGTCGAGCTCGCGTTGCATTGCTGCCATCACCGTAGCCTGGCTGCTCGCGGTTTGGCTGTCGGAGCGGGTGCTGAGGCGATCATGTACTGATCTCCTGGCTTCGCGGTAGGCGATGAGGTCTTTGCCGCCGAGCTCGGTTTTTTGGCGAGGGGGAGCCAAATGGCTGACCTGCTTTTTGGGAGTCAGGTATGCCGAACTCCTGGTGACGGATTCGGACTCTGACGTCTCACGGCTAGGGCCAGAATGCCCCGGTCGCCATGAAGGATCACTTCCTAGGCAACTCAAGATGGAGCTGTCCCGCCTCGCGAGTGCACTTTCTTATGAATCGGGGCTTTCTGACGATTGCTCGACATATAACCCCTTGAGATTTTGTTTGCCCGCGCGGAGGATGGCTGATAGGGTAATATAGGGCGCGTCGTATGCTTTCCGTCGCTCCCTTAGGATGGGAATGGCCTCCTCGATCTGTTCTGCGGTTTGGAATTGATCGAGTGAGAGGATGGGGCCGTCCCTCGGGGGCGGGAGTGAGAGTCTGGCATCTCCGTGGCTGCCTTCCACCGTTGGTTGGGACTCGGTTTGGGCTGGAATAAGAACTGTAAAGTGGCTCTCTTCGAGGTGGTGGCAGACGTCATTATCTGAGGGTTTTTCTTTGAAGAACAGTGAGTGTTTCTTCAAGTATATGTTCCGGAGAACAGTGAGTGTTCTTCGAAACGGTCGGAGAGAAAATAAAGGTAAACTGCCCTTCTTCTAGCGCCAATTGTTGTTACCCAAAATATTTATGCGGAATGATTTGCTGGATATGGCTACGGGTGAGTAACAAACAAAATGCAAGAGCACGTCCGATGGAATGAAAATAACACAAGATCTGCCGGGGTTGTTAGTCTCGGGCTTGAATGCTCTCGCGAGATATTATTAATAGAAATACTGCTTTGGAGTACAAATATTAATGTTAGAGTACAGTAACAATGAGTGTAATAACCCTAGTTATCTAGCTCTTGAGTGCTGATGATTGCCGGAAGAACCAGAGTTAAAGCTCTGTGAGTTCTTGTTACAAAGATGAAGTGTTCTTTGTATTGTTCACTGTGGAATTCTATGTGTGGAATCTTGTGTTAGACTGTCCAATGCCTCCTATTTATATAAGAGGAGGTTGTTGGGATGTCTTAGTCCCAAACGGGCGATCGCCTTTCCTGTAATAAATTAAATGGGTGATCGTCTCAGCACGTGGATCGATTTCCTTAAAGTCCGCAGCTGCTGCTGGCAACCAGATGTGCGAACCAATGTGAAGCCAAGACGTGCCTCACGTCGCATTCTTGGGAGGTCCCACCTAGGACCTTTCAGCGGGTCTGTCGGTAGGTGAGAGGCTGTCCTTATCACCTACAGCTCGTGATGGGATGGAGTCAAAAAGCCTTCTCCTGCGGCGCCGTTTGCGGGTCTGCACGTGGGCGTTTATCCAGAGATTCTGTCTTCGTAGACTTTGACGGATGCTTAGCTGTACACGTGACATAAGACGGTCATCCTTAGTCGGGCACTAGAGACGATCGCTAGGTACCAAGAGATGATCGCCCTGGACGTCGATTGCTCGGTACTTGATCTCGATCTGGAATCTTCGTATGGTAAGTCTGCCTTTGTTTATTTGAGGCTGACTTTGGTCGCTTGGATCTTGTGCCGATCGCCGCTGAGGCGTATGAATCGCCGCACAACAGTATGATGAACTGATTTGAAAGATGCTTTGGCTTGCTTTCCCTTCTGGCATGCATCACAAAGAGTTTCTTTCTTGAATACTTTGGTTGGAAGTCCTATGACCAACTTTTGAGAACTTATTTTGTTGATGGCTTTGAAGTTTAGGTGACAGTCTTTTGTGCCACATCCATCCATCTTCAGCTATTGTTCTGGATATAAAACAGGTATTGGGAGTGCTTGTATTTTAATCTATCATGTAGACATCCCTTCTTCTGTATCCTTGTAATTTCACTTCTCCGGATAGGATATCAATTACCATGCATTTCCAAATAGTGAAGGCTACTAGGTTCTTTTCATCACATAACTGGCTTAAGCTCAATAGGTTGTATTTGAGCCCTTTGACATACTGCACTTTTGAGATGGTTATGTTTCCTCTGTGCAGCTCCCCATAACCTTTTGTTTGACCTTGAGAGCTATCTCCAAGGGTTACATCTGGACCTCCTTCTTTGATGTAATTTGACAGAACCTTCTTATTTCTTGTCATGCGCCTTGAGCATCCTGAGTCCATAAACCATTCTTCACCTCCTATTGTTGAATTTGAGGTGACATGATGGTAGTCCTTCCACCTTTTCTGCAATCATACAAGCAGAGATTTAGGTACCCAAATTTGAGTGGTTCCTTTAGAGTTAGCGGATTTCCTGGAGAATTGATTTCTCTTAGGGTTTTGAAAATGATGTTGGCTATTCCTATAGGGTGCATAGTGTCTTGGTCTATATCCTTGATTTAGTTTGTATATACAATATGACTGATAGTGGTTTTGGTGTGGGCCATTTCTAAATCTTGGCTGAGACCAGTTACTAAAATTTTGGGGTCTCCACACCTAGTCATTTTGAATGCTTGGATTACCTTGTGGTCTCCATTTACCTCTCCCATTGTTAAATCTGTTTTGTGGGGGTCTTTGGTAATAAGCATAGTAGTGTTTGACCGTTGATGTTGTTTTGGCCATTGCCTAGTCTTTTGTCTAGGTGACTATCTTGTGAACCTTGACTGCTGCCTATACTGTTGATTGGGCTCCTGCCTCTTTTTAAATACATGTTTGTTTGTAGGCTCAGCTGTCTGTACAATTGTTTCTACCTTGATGAAAGTGGTTTTTGAACTACATGGAGTATTTGGGTCATATCCAAGGCCTGATTTTAAATATAGTAGCCTCTTGTTTATACACAAACCATCTAAGGTTATAGATGCCTTTAAAGATTTCATTTCTTTTGCCTATGTATTACTCAGCTCTGTCAGTTTAGAAAACTCAGATTTTATATCAGCAAGTGCAGCTGATATTTCAATGTTTAAAGCAGTTAGCCTTTTAATCTCATCTGTGGTATTTTCAGTTGCGTTTTCCAAATTGTTTTAGTCTTTTTTCATATTCAGATATGATTTTTGCTAACTCTAGGCTGAGTTTTTCCAAATCATTTTTCAGTTGTCGATTCTCATCTTGTAGCTGTGTTTTCTCAACTGTCACAGTCAGATGTGCAGTTTTAAGTGTTTCAGAATCTTTAAATATCTTATTTACAGATTTATGCAGATCAATATCTTCAGACATGTCTGAGCTGACATACCCTGAAGTTGAAGGTTTAGATGTTACCTCCTCATCAGCTAGGTTTGCCATCAAGCAGTTGTAGTCATCATTATCATCATAGAAGAATCTACTGCTTGTTTTTACTCTCTCTTGAACTTGGTCTTCACCAATGAGGGCTTTTCTATCATCCTTTCTACCCATGTCCTTTTTATCTTCATCCTTGTTGAGCTTCGGGTAGTCAAACTGGATATGTCCTGTCTTATGACAATTGTAATATTCTACTTTCCACTTCCCAACTTTTTGATTCCTCCTGGGATTCCCTTTATGGTTCTTTTTGTATTTTGAGTAATTCTTTCCGAAATTATTGAATCTTTGCATAATAAACGCCATTTCTTCCTCAAAGTTCAGAGGGCTGGGAGGATTAATTTCAGCTTGACATTTTGCAGGTGATTCTACTGCAAAAGCTATTCCTTTCTCAATTGGCCCATTAGCTGATGAACAGGGCAGCTCAAACTCAAATGCCTTGAGGTCTGAGAAATTTTTCCTGGATCTTTATTCTGTTGAGATCCTTTGATTCCCTCATGGCTACGGACTTCTTGCTCCATTCCGGGGTAAGAGATGTTAGAAATTTCAGGGTCATCTCCCTGTTGCCATATGTCATTCCCAGGGAGTTTATCTCATTGGTGATCTATGTGAATCTTGTATCCACATGATCAATTGTTTCTCCTGTGTTCATTTTGAAGTTGTCAAACTTTTGGGTGGCTATTGACAACTTGTTTTCCTTGACCAGCTCAGTTCCTTCACACATTACAGCTAATGTGTCCCAGATTTTGAAACACCAAGTCCGGTGGCTATTGACAACTTGTTTTCCTTAACTGCGACTTTCTCCCATTTTTGAAACACCAAGTCCGGTTCTGCTGCAAGTAACTCGTACGGTTCGTCCCAACAGATTGGCGATCTACACCGTCTTCCGTATAATGCTTCAAACGGAGCCATTCCAATCGAACTATGCCAACTATTATTATACGCAAATTTGATCAATGGTAAATGAGTATCCCAATCTTCTTTCCAATCCAACGCACAAGCACTCAACATGTCTTCCATCGTTTGGATCATTCTCTCTGACTGTCCGTCCGTCTGGGGATGATAAGCTGTGCTGAAATTCAGTTTGGTACCGAGTGCTCGATGTACTGCTTGCCATAAATGTGACCCAAAGCGCCCATCGCGATCAGACACAATACTCTTTGAGGTACCATGGAGTCTCACAATCTCAACAACGGATATTCAAGCCAACCTCTCCGGTCCCCAAGTATCTCTAATGCCCAGAAAGTGAGCGGATTTGGTTAACCGATCAACGATTACCCAAATCATATTCACTCCAGTTCGCGTCCTTGGCATTCCCACAATAAAATCCATCGCGATATCTTCCCCCTTCCATTCCGGAATTGGTAGCGGTTGTAACTTACCGGCAGGTCTCTGATGCTCCGCTTTAACCTTCTGACAAGTCAAGCATTTCGACACGAACTCCGTTACATCTTTCTTCATGTTGGGCCACCAAAATTTTTTCTTCAAGTCCTTATACATTTTACTCATACCCGGATGAATCGAGTACGGAGTAGAATGTGCTTCATTCAAAATCACTTGTTTGTGATCATCCCCCTTAGGTACACAAGTTCTACCTTGAAATCGAAGAACTCCTTATTTATCGATTCAAAATCCAGGAGCTTTTCCTTTAACAACGTCTTCCCGAAGCTGCACAAATGAGAGATCATCTAAATGTTTGGACTTAATATCTTCCATCACGGAGGACGTAATCTCAAGGAAACGTAACTGTCCCTCAGTTCAATGAGGCTAAACTTCAATTTCCAAATCAATCAACTCTCGTCTGAGCTTCGGTTTAATGGTAAGTAATTCCAACTTCTGCAACACGGCTGACTTGCGGCTTAATGCATCGGAAACGACGTTCGCTTTACCTAGATGGTAAAGAATGTCAAGATCATAATCTTTAAGCAATTACAACCATCTACGCTGGCGCATATTAAGCTCCTTCTGAGTGAATATATACTTCAAGCTCTTATGATCCGTATACACTCGACAAGAAGAACCATACAAATAATGCCTCCAAATTTTGAACGAAACACCACAACGGCTAACTCCAGGTCGTGGGTGGGATAATTCATCTCGCATGGCTTTAATTGTCGAGATGCATAAGCCACTACTCTCTCATTTTGCATCAACACACATCCCAATCCTTGTTTAGAAGCATCACTATAAATAACGAAACCTTCCGTCCCTTGCGGTAAGGCTAGAATCGGTGATGTAGTCAATGGCTTTTTCAACTCGTCAAAACTCTTCTGACACTCATCACTCCACTCAAACTCTGTCTTCTGCAAAATCTGAGTGAGTGGTAGAGCAATTTTCGAGAATTCATCGACAAATCAACAATAATAACAAGCTAATCCCAGGAAACTCCGAACTTCCTTAACATTCCTCGGGGGTTCCCAAGCAAAAACCGCTTCAACCTTCCGAGGATCTACCTGAATACCATCGGCTGATATAATGTGTCCTAGAAAAGCAACTTCTCTAATCCAGAACTTGCACTTAGAAAATTTAGCATAATGCTTATCAGCCCTCAAAATACTCAACGCAATCCTCAAGTGTTCGGCATGCTCCGCTTCACTCTTGGAATAGATTAAGATATCGTCAATAAACACCACCACAAATTTATCGAGATATTCGATAAATGTTTTGTTCATAAGTTGCATAAACGCCGTCGGAGCATTTGTTAAACCGAATGGCATAACTACGAATTCGTAATTTCCATACCTCGTTCGAAATTCCATTCTGGGGATATCCGACTCTCGAATTTGCAGATGATAATATCTCGACCTCAAGTTGATCTTGGAGAAAATCGTAGCCCCTTGTAATTGATCAAATAGATCATCGATTCTTGGCAACAGATACTTGTTCTTAATAGTGAGTTTATTCAACTCACGATAGTCAATACATAGCCGTAAGGATCCATCTTTCTTCCGTACGAACAATACCGGTGCACCCCATGGCGACACACTAGGCCGAATATAACCTTTGTCCAGCAGTTCACCCAATTGCTTCTTCAATTCTAACATTTCTGATGAGGCCATTATGTATGGTGCCTTGGATATTGGCGCCACATTGGGCTCTAGTTCGATAACGAACTCCACTTCATGATGTGGCGGCAATCCCGGCAAATCATCCGGAAATACATCTTGAAATTCGTTCATAATTGGAATAGAAGATAACTGAACTCCGTCAACTTCTTTCTTCATTGCGTAACACCAATAGCCGGTACAACCTTGGTTAAACAATTTCACAGCCTTCATACCTCGAATAATCTTCCCAGTAGTACCGGGTTTCTGCCATTCGATAACATATTTTGCACCATCCTGATCAATGATCGAAATTATCTTTCGACGATAATCCATTACTACTCCATGGTGATTTAACCAATTATCACCCAGAATTAAATATTCTCCCTTCATATCTATAAAAATCAAGTCAGATGGCCAATCTCTACCACCGATGGTTATAGGACAATTGACAATCTCTCGATCCCCAACTATCATTTCCCCACTCGGTAGTCCAACGATAGAAGGTTCACAAACAGAGAGACCAATAAGGCACAGACGATTCACACAAAACAATGATATAAATGAATGATTTGCTCCAGAATCAAATAATACATCTACCGCGTGCGTGCGAATATAAACAATACCTAACGTAGTTGCAGCCCCTACGTCGTCAGTCTGCCTCATGTCATACAATCGGGGTGGAGCTGATCCAATGCTAGATGCATCCTTATGCTCGGTCTTGCCTCTACCGCGTCCAACACTCGTAGTGGTCTGACTTAAGATAGTGCCGGCTGAAATAGGGGATGGCTTGGCAAGGATTCTACTCGCTCTCTCACAATAGGACGCCGGGTGTCCCTACTTTCCACACGTGAAACAAGTGACAGGGCGCGATGAATAATGGGAATTGATATGACCAGGAATTCCACAATTAAAACAAACTTTCGGCGCTCCTCCACTGGGTTGCGGAGAACCAACGGAAGATTGCACAGAGGGTTGAGGTTTACGCGATCTGCTGCCTCAAAAACTACCAGAAAATTTCGGTTTCTTCGAACACGAAACCGTAGGAGCCGGAACTGACACCATATCATAAGCAAGCACTCTGTCCTAATATACTTTCGGACCTCCGGTTTCATCCTTGCATCGAAATGAAGTATCTTGTCTATCTCATCCTTAACCCGATCTTGAACATACACTAATTGCTTGTTGTATGTCTTGATTTCCTCGGAAATAGGAACGTCCTCGGGTTGAGCTCTGAAAAAATCACTGACTCTTGCTAACTGTACTGGCGCTGGACAATACTGACCTTCCATCAGTTCCTTAAATTCTTCCCAAGTGACGTCACGGTCTCTGGGCTTAACAGCTCTCCACCAATCCGACGCGTCATCAACCGTCAGATATTGAGCAATTGGGACTCTTTTGGCTTCAGGGTAGCCAATACCGTCAAAGATCTTTTCCAGCTCGACTAACCAATGATCCCAGTTGTTCTCATCACCGGAACCATCGAATCTGGGAGGGTTCATCTTCATAACTTCCTGAAGCCACCGATCCTCAATCGTCCTGCTAGTATTAATGTTCTGCACCACTTGGGCTAGTTGGTGCACCTGCGTTACGACTTGTTGAAGAACGTTAGGCAGTTTGGCCTCCGAACCTCCGCCTGAACCTCCCGAACGGAGCGGGTATGATCTAGTCTCAAAACGAGATGCCGATTCTGAAACGGACCTCTCGGACTCAGACACTACTACTCTGCCACGGCCTTGGCCACGACCGCGTTGGCGGATAGCTCTACCTCTCGGCATACTGAGGAATAAGAATGGTTCAACAAGGAAACGATTACAATAATAGACTGCACAATGACAAAGATAAGTACTTCCGAAGGAAAGAAGCAACCAACATGTGAAGAGTCTTCCAGCATAGGCAACACGGGGTGGTAGCATGCCAATGATATCGTAGACAACGACTGACTCAATTTAACAGACCCAAAAACACCGATAGCCTAGATATCCATAAACCTAAGGCTCTGATACCATATTCCGTAACATCCCCGTGATATACGGTGATATTACAGCGCCATAGATTCTCTTTTGGAGAACCTACCAGGCTAATATACATAAAACTCATTAAAATTAACAAACCACAACATTCACTTAGTTAAAGTTCAAACTGTCTCCAATATGACATAAATTACAAAACCAAATAACACATTGTCCCGTAGGATCACAACGGATACAACAGTCTACAACTGATATGACAGCACCATCCACAATAAAAACAACTCAATGACAACACATGACAGTACCTGCGCGAGTACAAAGCCAAGACACAACTACGACTTTGACAAAATGACCACCAACTCAAAATAGTACACGATATCAAGGCTGCCCACCAAGCTCGTATCCACCTTGTGCTGGCTCCCTTACTGGACCTGAACCTGAATACATAACAAGTATATCCATCCCCGAAGAGGTAAGCAAAAATGCCGGTGTAAGTACAACGATTACAAAAAATGTACAACCAATGAATATTCAACAGAAATCACAATGCCATCACAAATATTCCGGAATACAATGTCATAATCATCATCACCACAAGATAACCTCCCGAGTTGTACTGGCCCTGTACCCATACGGAATACACACCCTAGAGAGTCCTCGTCAGGCCCTCCCTGGTGTACAACCCAACCGAGTGATCCGTAGAACTCGAAGTTTAACAGGGTCCCAGGGGACCCTCGCTGGTTTTACTCGGCTCACACAAGATCAATAAATACATGGCACAAATCGTATATTTTCTCTTCACATATTCACACGAAGTACAATAAACGTAATCAAAGTACTTGCCTTGGTTGGAAACGATACGAGAATAATGAACGGAAAGATGTACGGTCCAAACCCCTTCAACGATTCGATCTTAGTTTAACAAAATAACGAATCAAATACCATACTATGAAAACGGAAGGATTCACCCTAAGTTTTTCCCTTAGGGACCTTTATTCAAACACTACGAAGACAACATAGTTCGAATCCAAACTACGGATGATAACTTGGGATTTAATCCGTGAACTTGGAGAAAAATGAAGGATTATGATTACAACATCATAATTTAGCACAAATCTGAGCTAAAATAGATTAGAATCTAAGATCTCAACAAAAACCCCAAAATATGAAGAACTAGGGTTCAAGCGGATTTTACCTTGATTTAGACGGTGAAAGTTAATGAGATGTTGATAACTTGGTATTAGGAACTCAAAAATGTTGGATGATGAAATCCGACCAAAATCTGCACTCTTATACGCTCAAGAACACTCAGCCGCAGGAGGAGGAGAAGGAAGCGAAGAAAATTACGATTCTGAGCCTGCCCAGCATATATATACTGGGGGGAAACTAGAGCGCGCTACGGATAAAAATTAGCGTGCGGTAACGAGCTTGACAGGCAGTACAGAACCCACTATCGAACGAGGCTAGAGCGCGCTAAACCCGAAACATAGCGTGCGCTGCCTGCTATCGCGCGCAGTCCAGAAACAATCTGTCTTCACTGTACTGCCGACCTTGCGCACGTTACCAACCTTTAACGTACGCTAACACACCCGTAATAGCGTACGCTAGTCCTCCATTAGCGTGCGTTAATGCCTCAATCAAGAGTCCAGAAAGCTCACTGCCCAGCGGGCATAACGCGCGCTAATGCACAAGAGTAGCGTGCGCTACTCGCACCTGGTTAGCATGCGCTGTCAGTGCAGTCTAGCGCCCGCTAACTGCTACCATCCAGCATGAAATTTGCAAAATCCGGCCAGAACGAACACAATCTGGAAATCACAAAATTCAATGATTATCAACCATGAATATACCAATATCAATCATCATGTCCTTCAAATACAAATAATCACAATACAACAAGATAATTCCAAAATGACACACGTGAAATACACAGTTATTACAATATAAATTAGCCCAAAATTATACTTGCTCCAACTGAAACACAAGTAAATAAATCTAATCCAAAATAAAAGCCATATTCTAATTATTGTCCCAAATAACCCAGCCCACTCCTTGGCCCAAACCCTATTCCCCTTACATCATGCCGCCCCCCTTTACTTCTATTCTTTTCTCCATTCCCACCTACCCCGATTGATTTCTCTTCCCTACATCTTCTCCTCTTCCACACAACCAGTTGGATAGCGACAGAACAACACACCGGCTAGGAACTCATCGTTCTGGATTTTCCGGAGGCAAGCGGCGATCACCGTCGTGTTTCAATTTTCAGGTGCAAACGAACGTTGGCCGAACTAAACTCCAGATGATGTTCGCAATGTTCAAGCAAGTTCGATTTCGACGGCAGAACCCGCAGCTGATTTCTCGTACGTCCGAACAGTGACGATTTGGATTACAGACCCAGCGGCCAAGGCTGAGGATTTCCTATTCCAGCCTTTAAGTTTAACCACTTTCGCATTTTTGTGGTGTCGGTAGCAAACATCGATCCGATCAAAATCAAAACCGGCAGGCTTCTTTCACGATCGATGGATCTGATCTGGTTAAGATTTAACTTTCATTTCCAGGTTAGTGGCCTTCTGGGATGAATGAGTTTAGTTTAAGGACAGAATTTATGATGATTATAGTAGTGAAATTTCAACATGTATTTGTTTTTCTTTTCTGAATTTGGAACTGCTCCTGGATCCGTGATAAAATGATGGTTGGATTATGCCCGGGTCTTTCCTCTCAAATTCTTGTATAATAAATAAAGCATTCAGAAGTTAATAATGACATGTTAGTACCAGACAAAAGTGTATTATGAAGAAGTTAAGGTGCATACAGCTGTGTCATGTTGTACGATGAGTGGGTGAGTTGGAGAAAGACAAAAGTGTATTATGAATTTCGGAGTTGAGTAGTAAAATTAATATTATTATAAATGAATCTTAGCTAATGAGGTCGCATTTTAAAATGAAGTGCATTTATCACTAAGTGGCTTAGATATGAAATCAATATTCTTATTAATTTAACATTAATCAAGTGTAAGAACAATATTAGATAAAATTTTCAATAAATCATCATAAAGACAATTATGATTAAAAAGAAAAGGAATATTTTTATTTTGATCACTAATCAAATGATGAGTAAAGGCTTCTTAAAATACCACTAAATGTAATGATGCGAAAATAGGTTATGAGTGTGGGCATATATCCAAAACTTGATCAATTGATTGTCAATATACTCCATTGGTAGTTCGATTTCATTACAAAAATAATTAGGAATTCGGTATTTAATAAAAATATGAATCAAAATACAGATAAAATATAATATTAATTCCATAGATATTACATACTACCCCATAAAATAAGTTTTGGCTCGAAACTTAAGATAATACAACTCGAAGTATCGATTTCAGATATCTGACTCTATTTACCACATAATCCTTCTGCACTCTTACCATTATCCACTGACTATCACAAAAGGTGTAACTTTGATCCGTAACCTAATCAATAACAAATCATCCCATCGTCTGATCCAATAGATGACTCGATACAACAATAATAAGCCAATATGAAATTTTCTTCTTTATATGAAAGACCAGTGACACCTTTTAGTTCAAAATTTCAACACCTTGCTTAATCAAAATACAAAATTTCTCATTTCTGAAATTAAATCCGAACTAATATAAGAATATCATATCGCACTAGCAATGTTCATACTAATATCAACTTTGGACATCATGTACTCTGCATAAATAATTTATTCCCTATAAATTTTTAAAAGGCATAGGACAAAGGCAGTTCGCCTTTTCCGTACCCTGCCAAAATCGACATGTGTCGCTGATAATGACATTTTACTGTGACTGCACAAGTGTCGTTCTATAGATTTTTAAAATCTTCTCTCATAATTCGTAATTCCACTAGTCTTGATTCACGCTGTCTTCCCACTATAAATAGTCACATCGGTGAGACATCAGTCGTATTCAACTCATTCAAATTTTTTCTATATTCTCATTCTCATTTATTACATATCTCCCTTAAATATAACTTCCATCGAGAAACCAATGGCATCATCACCTTTATACAGCATCCAATACATATGTGTCTTTGCTGGAGCCACTCTTGGGAAAGATGTCCGCTTGCGGAAAGCAGCTGATAATTTCGGAGAAGTGTTGGCCGCATGAAAAATCAGCATAATATACCGAGGAGGAAATATAGGTTAAAGGGGCGTGTGGCAGCCTCTGCTTCGATGGGTGATGCAAAAATGTTAGGGGTAATATTAAAACCCTTGGCAGATTCACCACTTGTTCGCCCGACTTATGGGAATGAACTTAGAGTGTTATCCATGCATGACCGGATTATTAACATGGGCGATAATGCTGATGTGTTCGTCGTCCTTCCAGGAGGTTTTAATACGCTGGAGGATCTATCCCAGATGCTCTCGTGGGCACAACTGAACATCCACCAAAAACCGGTGGGGATACTCAACGTCGACGGATTCTTCGATGGCCTCCTTACTTTTCTAGATTCTCTAGTGGAAAAAGGTTTTGCATCTCCACTGTCACGAAGACTCCTTCTTTGTGCAACAACACCTGAGGAAGTGATCGATAAATTCCTCGCATATATACCTGAGCCCGATACAACTGCTATTTGCATCATACGCACTGATGCTAGCACGAGTCGAAAATGTGCTTTGGATATAGCACTCTCTCTATGAGGTTTACTCGTGAATCTATAATTACAGCTTGTATCTTAATTGTAGCTTGATTCCACAATATTTCTATCATTATAATTCCTGGTGATTCAGAATTCTCAACACCAATTTAGTGTCTTGTATCTCAACATAACGGATTTAAAGTCAAAATTTTAATCCGGAGAATATCAATAAAAGGATAAACTTCATTAACAAGATCCGATAATATCAATAGATAAACTTCAATAAAATCCAAAAATATCAATAAAATGATAAACTCCAAAAATAAAATCCGAGAATATCAATACAATGATAAACTCCAATAAAGTACTAGAATAACAATAAAATGATAAACTCCAAAACTAAAATCCAATAATATCAACAAAATGATAAACTCCAACAAAATCAACCAAGATTATCATCATCATGATAAACTCCAACAGAGCCAACCGAGAATATCAATACTATGATAAACTCCAACAAAACCAATCGAGAATATTAATACCATGATAAACTCCAACAAAATCAATAGAGGATATCAATACCATGATAAAGTCCAACAAAATCAACAGAATGATCAACAAATTATCAATTCATCTTGCCAGGAATTAAATTATGGCACAAAATAACATACCGTACTTCATAGGTTGGGCTCGGCACTGGCACAGGTCATACATAACGCGAAGATCTATTGATACTAGCCCGATCCATGATGATTTTACAGGGAGAAACGATTCGGATGCGTAGTATTAGAAAACCACACTCCGATACCATCTTCTGTAACACCCCAAACCCAGCGGTTATTAGAGTACCGCGAATCCTCAACTGGGACCCACCAGGCGAAACACAAGACAATAATTGATATAACATAACTGCAGTACCGAACCACATTATGTTTACCAAATACTCCGATGAGGAGTTTATACAGATATTATGGCTAACATGCGCCAAACAGACCAAGATCAACATAACACAGGTATACTCTATATGAAGATAGATATACCGATACAATACAAATACAAGAGAATAAAAATGCAGCAGAACTGAAAAGAAATACACCCGGAAATAAAAAGACTCGGGCCTTTGACTAGTATTCTTGAGACTCTTCGTCGTCACATTTTCTTTCCTGCGTCTTAGCCTTCCCGCGACCTAAAATATGATAAAACAACATATTTCGCCCAAAACCACAGGGTCAGTTACACAAGATAATAATTCTCAATATGTCAAACATACATAATAACACATGCTATATGAATTAACAAATCATCACCCAAAATTGGAATATACGCAATAACACATGCTGTATAAACCACAAGTTCGATCTTAATCTCAAATCGTAGAACACATGCGATCAAATGTGAATCGGCCATATTATAACCCAATCCCATTGAAAACATATGCGATCAAACACGCTGTCTGAATCAAATAACAGTTTCGGCTCAAAGGATGGCGCCATACTACGCCCGGGATGGAAATATGTCCGTGCACAAGCCACCAACAGGTATCGATCGAATACACGTGTGGTCTTGTACCTAATCAGTCTCACGAAGTAACCGTCTCGTGTGCACAGTCTAATGTGAGGACCAACACATGACCTTATATGTGCCCGACATGAAAATCCTACACATACCAATCGGCACGCCAGTGTGACCCGGAATGCCACGAGATAACAAAAGTGACATCGAAATTTAATAATGACTTAACAATTCCCAACAAGGGACCAAACGACTCGATGAAGGAAATACGAATCCAACGAAGATCAATCAACTCATCGAAACGCAACGAGGGTATCAATAAGACTCGGAACCAATGTTCCTCAATGGATGATTGACAAGATCAATAATAACATCACTATGAATAGAAATTCAGAAAGCATAAATGAACGTAAAAATATATAACATATATAAGACATATTATCATCATAACTAGACAAGAATTCACTTGCCTCAATACCGAAGACGTAAGATGTTACGATCAAAATGTCCTCCATGAAATGAATGAACAATGATCGAATGAACAACACCAATCAATCAAACGAACAACCTTAGGTCCAACGAACGCAATTTCCAATCACGGGATAGCTCACAAACTCAGTGATCTCCAAAATACGACCAATGATCACACCTTAAAATATAATTAATTTGATTAAAATACTATTGGCAGTTTATTTGAATTTAAGAACCCGATTAATTATCTAAATAATAATTTAATGATATGTCATACCTTGAATCGGGTCAAAATCGAAGATAATTGAATTTGTTTAAAACTCATCTGCTAATCCAGAAAATCAATGGGCTCTCCAATCGATCAAAATCACAACTCAAGTTAAATAATAAATTATCCAATTCTCCTCCATTACGGAGCATGGCAATATATAAATTGGCCCAAAATTATACTTGCTCCAACTGAAACCCAAGTTGAAAAGATAAATGTAAATCCGAAACGGCAGCAACCACGTCCCAACACACAATATCCCAACAAACTTGGAAAAATTTAGCATTAAAACCGTCCGGCCCGGTAACACTATCCCCGTCCATGCCAAAAACACAAAGTTTAATTTCGTCAATGGAGGGATTATTACAAAGGCTATTATTTTGATCATTGGAAATAACATTCGGCACCAGACGAGGATCGATGTCGTCTAAAAAATGATTATCCTCCGCAAAACAGTTAGAGAAATAAGATACAGCAGAGTTATGCATCTCCTCGGGATCCGTGATCCTACATCCATTATCCCAAATAGCAGCGGCGGGAAACCTGATGATACTTCGTGATTTTGGCTGTTTTGCAGTCAGACAAAACCTAATTTTCTGGATGCGATTTGGAGGCATGAGAGGGTTATAAAATTCGAGACAGGGACGAAAAGGAGGGTAGTGAGAGAGGGGATAAAAACCCTACTTTTAAAGAGGAGGAGCTCAAGGAATTTGCTATTCCTCTCGCCTTCCAGCATCCATTTCACATTAGCTTTTTGTTTCCAAAAATCCTCTTCCATGGACAGCATGAGGGTGAGGTTGGCGTTTATATTTTTGAGGTGGATAAGATTGGCCGTGGTGGGATCTTGATCAAAACTATTTTCAGCAATCTCAACCGCATATTGGGCCTGATCAACCAGTAAAAACTTGTCAATACTCAAAGTTGTAAGAACTTATCTGCGAACAGTTCATAGATTAAGTTGTATGCAATTTAGTTCTTACCCTGTAAGATTGTGTCCACGCGCCAATCATAAGATCAGTTGTAATACATTTAAGTCTTGTAGGATTTTCATTTTAGAACTTGCCTGCGAGCAGTTCAAATTCCTAGACTAAGTTATGAAGATCAAATCAATCGACAGAAGACTTGAAGAAAGCCTCTCTATATCCAAGTAGAAGGTATCTAGAGGAAGTTTTGGCATTATCAAAAAGGGGGAAATTGTGAGGATAAATATTTCTGTTTTGATAATTGCCATCATACAGCAAAAAAGTCTTAAAGAAGTCGGTATATCATTAAGTGTGGAAGCTTTTAAGATTCGTCATATAGCCCATCCATACAACAAAGATATCTTCTACAGAGTCCATCCTACAGAGCCTACTTCTTACAGCAACAAGAGAGTATGTTGGATACAGCAGTAAGACTATAGATGTTTTACTTAGGAAAAGTAAAACAATATCCAACAGGACTGATAAAATAAGCCTTAAACCGTTGAGATAAACATTGTTTATTCATAAAATATTCGCGGTTAAAAAGGAGCATTTATTGCTGATAGGACGATATTTAATGCAGCTGGAGAGAGAAGTCTGAACGCTCTGAAGAGCATTTAATACAAAGACAAAAAAGATGTCTGAAGCATTAAATGCGATCTGCTTTAATTCGAACATTTAGCAGCCGCCAATCAGAGACATCAACATCTCAACAACTAGCAACGGCTACATTTATAACGGATACATTTCTAAGGTTATGAATACCTCTAAGCCAGAGGACTTAAACACTGAAGTTATTTATTATCGCGCATACTCTGATAGATTACTCTGACATTCTAGTTATTACAATAGCAGTATATTTTGTGAGCATACAGAAGTATCCTAGCAATGAAAATACACTAAGTCATCAACGCAAACAGCACAGCATACAGTGATTGTTCATCAAAGATAAAGCTGCTGTTTGGAATTGTTGTACCCTTATCGTTGAGATTATCATTAGCCTTATGTGGTCTAAAGATCCTTGAGTATTCCGGCCTATGTGGGAAGAATAGCATTGAAGATGAAGCTTCGATCTGTGTGAGAAGAAGCGAGTCGAAAGAGCTCAAGCCAATCTGTGTGAATGGCCTAAAGCTGCAGTCGTTGTATCAATCTATGTGAACGATACAGAGATAGATTTAGTTAAAGTCTCGTAGTTGTGTACGTAGTGATTTTAATAAACTCTTTACTCCTGTATGGAGGACCAGTGGACGTAGAGGGGGTTTACCTCGAACCACTTTAAACTGTGTGTTATTTACCATTTGTCTTTACTGTTTTCAATCTACTGATTTATTAAGTACAAATTGTTAAACCCTCTACGCATCAAGCAAATAGGAGAACACCTAGTTGCTGTATTTATAGCAACTCTCTAAATAGACTTCCGCTACGCAATTAACTTTGAAAATCGTACAGCTTATTGTATCTTTACCATCTAAGCTGTTTTTACTATATACTTCGTGGCCAACACTCTCACTGTGAAAATGACTTCATCTCAGACTTCATCTATGCCTCTAAAGATGTCGAATACCATAATCGACGGAAATATATCCCCCCGCTCTATATCTAAGAATGCATCATATTTGAGGAGGAAGACATGGCAAGGATGAACTTGGTAGTTTCCCTATCAAGCAACAAGGGTTATACAGATTGGGTATCCTACACCAAAAAAATTGTGATGACCTGATTGTAGAGGAATTCTATCTAGACGTAGTGTTCAAGTATGCATCATAGAAGAAAGGTGCTCATATCATATTATGAGCACCGTGCAAAAATATGAGATCTCCATTAAAATGGATCTTCTGGAGAAGTTGAACAAACTACCTGCTGACGACCTTACCTTTGAGGAACTGGAGACCTTTGGGAGTGATAGTATGATTGGAGCATACTGGAAGTTGTTCAATGGGAACCCAACGCTGGATATGTTCATCCTTCATGCTATAAGAAGAGCTTCACCCTTCTTTATTTCTATTCGCATGAATTTTGTTGCTGGGTGTGGAGAACAGAACATGTGCTTTTGAATGTGTACGAACCTGAGGATGATGATGACCATCATGTGTGGTTAAAAGGTGAACTGGTTCCAAGTCGTGATGAGGCACCTACAGAAGGTGGGTTCCAATCCAGAAATGGCCAGGAAGTCCTTCGGTCTCATGCTGAACAACATCTTAACAAGCTATGGTATCTAGCAATCATCTGTCACAAAGAAGATTCTTGCTGGAAAGGTCTTTGGTGGTTCCAAACCCATCATGTACATCAAGGCTACGCCAATTGCCAACAGGCCGGACCCTACCTCTATTCCGACGTAAAGTGACCCAAGGGACGTTAGTGGTCACCCTTCCAAGGCCAAACTGGTGATAGCAATAAGAATAAGAGGCATGTAAGAAAGAAGAGGGCAATTCCCGACAGTAGCTCAAATTTTACTGTCGAGAAGAAGAAGAAAGGGCCCAAGACTAAGAAAGAGTCTTTAAAATCGGAAGTTGCTCCTACAACACCTCAGCCGACTACAGCGGTCCCTCAGGTTCTGCCTACTGTGCCTGCCCCTGCAGTAGTTAACCCACAATAAGACGTTCCAATAGAAGAAACACTTGTTGCTCGCATAGCAGATCCTAAGACATATGCGGCTATGACAGATGACCATGTGTTTTGCAAGCTGGAAGAAGTTTGTGAGTAGGCTGCCCCCACAGAGCCGACAACCACTTCTCCTCACAGGGCCTACCCCGGTAAGGATCCCCTCTCCCAACAAGGCACCCACGCTGTCAGGGATCCATCTCCTCCACAGGCTCCGACACTTTTAGAAGATCCCAACTGGGCATTAAAACCTTCTAATGTTCGGAGTCCCTCCCCTTCGGCAATAATCAATCAGACCGTCCTGCAAGTCCAGATTAAAGAAGCAATGTAACGCTTTAGAGTTTAGACGAACTACAGGGTTTCTCCATATGACACCCTATATAATTGGGAAGGGAGGATGAGGAATTATCTATGATGGAGGTAACAAACTCTAACAATGTCGAGGTCCTGATCAAGGATCCCCTTTGCCACAAGCTCATTACAAAATATTACTTGGAAAAGAAGAAGGCCAGGCTTAAAGGAAAGCAACTTTCCCACGACAGCACTCGGAGCTGAAGTCACCATTCTGGTCCCGACTCTGATAGTGAAGATGTGGCCTTATAGACTAGTATGCGAATGAGCCGTGAAGAGGCCCGAGAGAAAGAATATTGAAATATTCAGGCCACCCAAGGCCAAGGGACTTCTAAGTAGTCATCGGAAAAGCATAAGTCCCCCACTCTACATAATGAGGATGCTCAAGTTGCCAACTTACAGGAGGAATCAGTCCCTCCTGTCACCAATGATGTTGCTGCATCGGCCCCACTGCAGGAGGAAATAATACCTCCCACCCAGGAGGAATCAGTCCCTCCAACCCAAGAGGATGCAACCTGCGTCATCCAACAGGAGGATTCACTCCCTCTTAATGAGCAGGCGACAGCTGAGAGCCAGCAAGAGGATTTAGTCCATCCTGTTCAACCAGCTACAGTAGTCGGAATGAGATAGGAGGAAGCAGTCCCTTTTGTCTCCCAGACAAACACTCAGGCATAACGGACAGAGGTTCACGACCCCGGACAGGTAGTCTCTCTTATCCCTATAGGTTCACCTTCTGAACCAGATGATGACTTCCTTCCTGATGATAGCCCATAGTAGCCTACACACAATGTGGTCATTGTACAAGAAGGATAACCCTCAGGCTCTCCAATAGCCCATACTCACTCCCTTCGGACTGAAGCTAAGATTGAGTAATTGCAATGCATCGGTCATCAAATTGTCTTTCTATAAGATGCTATCAAAGCCTTGTATGACATGGGGAAAGAACTTGACTAGATGAGAGGAACGGCCCTGGATGAATATACTGGACTGAGAAGGGTTGTGCAGGACGTTGAAGAAGCCTTCAGGATTATACCCAATGCCATATACAAAGCCATGCATGAGCTCTAACAGTATCAGGCATAGATACTCAAGTAAGAGCAAGAAAAGCTAAGGGTCACCAAAGCCAAAACCGTTGACTCTCGAGAATACACAGGGACCACACTTAGCGTCCATGATTAAAAAATTAACGATTTGACTACAACCGTCCAAAGTTTGGTAGCCTCGGTGAAGGACATTTAGAACAAGCAGATTAAGTCTATGGATATTCTGGCAGAAAGAAAGTTTCAAATTCAACTCAAGCTGAAAGAAAGGCACATGTAGAGTGATCGAGTTACTTACCCAGTTGCCTAGGTTTTTGCCTATGCGATAACCCTGGAAGGAAAGAATATCTATAGGGATCGAGGCAAAGACTCTTCAGTTAACTGGTGGGGAGGAACCGAACATGATCTGATCAGAAGGTCGTCCAGACAGCAGCATTATCGAAGATAAATCCTTCCTGCTATATTTTCTTGTTTTTTATCTCCCGATGTGAATTTTAATTCCTGAAGCACTGTAATCAAGTGTTGCTATAAATAAAACATTGGATTTATATCAAAAGATTACAGCTTGTTATCTACATTTACTGTATGATTGTGATACATATTGAAGTTATTTGCTAAGTGTAAAAATTGCTAAGTCTAAAGATGTAAGAACTTGTCTGCGAATAGTTTATAGATTAAGTTGTATCCAGCTAGACTACATATTGTAAGATTGTGCCTACGAGCCAATCATAACTTATGTTGTAATATACTTAGTCTTGTAAGATTTAAAATTCTAGAACTTTCCTGCTAGCAATAAAAATTTTAGTCTAAATCTCGAAGATCAGACCATCCGACAGAAAACTTGAAGACGGTCTTATGATTTTAAACGAGTTTTGGCATTATCAAAAATGGGGAAATTGTTGGAAAAATAACACCCTAAGTGTTTTCATAAATGCATCTTATAGCCTGTCCGTACAGTGATCTTCAAAAGTGCCCCAAAATATGTATTCCTATAACAAATGAAGATTCCAGCATACAGCAAGAAGACTGCTGGCTACAGCAAAGAAGTTTTAGGTATTTTAGTTAGAAAAAGTAAAAAATACAATCACAAAATTTGGACTTAGACCTTTAAACTATTGCGAGATAAGTCATTCTTTATTCACAAAGTATTCACAATTTCAAAGGTGCATGTAATGCTAATAGGACAGCATTTAATGCGGCTAAAAGACTGCGGACTAAAGACCATTTAATACGGACCAAAAGGAATATCTGAAGCATTAAATTCAAATCACTTTAATTTAAGCATTCTATAAGCCGCCAGTCTGATCTGTCCACATCTCACCAACCGGCCAATGGCTATATTGGGAAAAATCCTCCTGATGTTTTCAAAGTCAGAATATTGGACGCTATTAGGAAAACTTCGTACAGCCTGTCCATGCAGCCTGTCCATACAAAATAAGATCATACACCAAGCCAAGAGTCAATCCTACAACTAATCTTCAGGATACAGCAAGATGAAGATGTTGGCTATAGCAAATAATGTTGTAGGTTACGTGCAGTTTTCTTTGATTTCGATACGGATAAGGCCCCGAGTCCTGATGGGTTTAATGCCACTTTTTATCAGTGGGCTTGGACAATTTTTTGGGGTGAGATTACTTATGATATTAAGCATTTTTTCTCTACGGGTCAGTTTATTAGGCAGATAAATACTACTCTTATATCTCTTGTTCCAAAAGTTGCCTTACCGAGGAGCATGTCAGACTTTAGACCGATATCTTATTGTAACTTATTATATAAGGCTATTCCTAAGATTATTGTCCATCATATGGGAGATAGATTGGATTATTTGATAGATCCGGCTCATACAGCTTTTATACCTGGGTTAAGGATTAGTGATAATATCCTTCTCGCTCAGGAGCTTCTTCATGGTTATGGGCAGAGAAGGATGCCTAGCCAGTGTGTCTTTAAGGTCGATATTATGAAAGCTTATTACACTGTTGAGTGGGATTTTATATTCATTGCATTGCAGTGTATGGGATTTCATCAGACTTTCATTGCCTGGGTCAGGGAGTGTATCACTACTATGGCTTATTCGATCCCTTTGAATGGAGATGCTAAGGGGATCTTTAGAGGCCGTAGGGAGGGTGGCCCTATTTCTCCCTATTTGTTTGTTATTATTATGGAGGTTCTTCATGGTATTATCACCCATGTGGTTGTGCAGACTCCGAAGTTCAGATACCACTCGAAGTGTGAGGCTACTCGTACTTTCATGCATGCTTTTGCAGATGACCTTCTTCTTTTCTGTAGCCCATATGAGGTCTCTGTTGGTGTTCTTAAGAAGAGTACTGAGATCTTCGCCTATATTTCTGGTTTCCGTGCTAATCCAAGCAAGAGTACATTTTTCTATCTGCGAGTGCTCAGGGTGTTGAGATAAACATATCCTGTTTTGATAATCACCATCATACATCAAGAAGTCTTTAGAGTCATCAATTCGCTAAGTATGGAATCTGTTAGGAAACTCCATACAACATATCCATACAGCAAGAGATCTTCCTACAGAGTCCGATCCTACAGAGCATACATGTTCATACAGCAGAAGTGGAGAGAGTTGTATACAACAATCTTGCTGTAAGAGTTTTACTTAGGAAAAGTAAAACACATCCAACAGGACTGAAGAGTAGCTTTAAACCATTGTGGGGATGAACAACTCAAAATCTTCATCCACTCCCATGAGCACTTCCATGCAAATTAGTGCTGAAGAAGCTGAAAGCCGGTTGATCAATCACTCAACAGGAAGCTAGTAGGCTCACTCGTATACTTAACACCTACCAGGCCCGATATACAGTTTGTTGTAAGAGTATGTGCCCAGTATCAGGTAACACCTAAGGAGTCACCCTTGACCACAGCCAAACGAATCATTAAGTATGTGAAAGGAACAATCGATGTAGGATTGTGGTATCCTAAGGAAGGAGGATTCGATTCGGTAAGCTACAGTGACTCAAATCTCGGAGGCTGTAAGTTGGATAGGAAGAGTACAAGTGGTACTTGTCACTTTCTTGGACCTAGACTTGTGTCATAGTTTAGTAAGAAGCCATTGGCCAACTCGTTTTCTACAGCTGAGTCGGAATATTATGCCATTGGAAGTTGTTGTGGCAGATTCTTTGGATACAACAGCAGTTACAGGATTATGGAATCAGTGCCAGAGAAACTCTAATCATGTGCGATAACACGAGCGCAATTGTAATCACGTACAACCCTGTATTGCACTCGCTAACTAAGCATATTGATATGAAGAATCATTTCATCAGGAATCATGTTGAGAATAAAGATGTTCGGATTGAGAAGATTCAGACACACATATAGTTAGCCGACATCTTTACAAAACCTCTCAGCACAACCAGATTCTGCATGCTTCGCTAGGAATTGGGAATGTTACAGTCAGGCTCCCTGTAAGTTTTTACATTTTACTCATCAATTGAGGGGGGAATGTTGTAAGACCCAAGAATACAGTATCTGCTTTAATTAACTGTACACTCAGAACAAGTCAGGTCTTACTATAGAAATAAGAAGGTATAAAACCTTCCTACAGGTGACATGTGCATTAATTAAGGGGGAATACAGTACGACCCATGAATGCAATATTAATCCAAATATTGCTGTAAGGATTGAATCCTGTATGTACCTTTTAAGGGGGAACACTGTATTTTCACGGATATACCACAAACACCGTATGATGTCAATTAATATTATAATAGTATCTAGTTCATACACTTTCTCACAGTAAACTGTTTTAAGTCCACGTGCTCTGTCTGAATTTAAAACGTTTTATCACTTAATAGTATTAAAGACACCTGGACTTTACTACCTCAGATACCGCGATTTAAAAATTCAAACCGCCATTTCATGCAATAGTGGAAGACGAATTGTCATAAGTAGGACCGCTTATCATTTCAAAAACAATGGATTAGACGTACAGGTTATATCTGAACCCATGATGTACGTTCTTTCAAAAGATGGTTCGCATCCCTTAAATTTGACCGTTCACTGTTAACCTAATCTTTCCTGCACCATATAAAAGGACAGTACATTGCTCCCACAGACCCTTTACCCTTTTTGCAATATTAACGAGTCTTTAGCAATCTGTATACATATTTTCTACATTTCTTTGATCTATTCCTTGTTACTTCACCTCTCTTTGCTTGAAAATGTCTACCTCACAGACCCCTTTCATCTCTCTGAAGAAGAAGGAATCCATCATTGACGGTCGCATCTTTGCCAAATCTGTGTTAATGGAGAGGATTGCCTTTGAAAGTGAAGACGAAATCAGCGTGGACTTGGTTGTTGCAAGAGTGAAGCAACAAGGTCTGTACCACCTGGGAAGTCATCATGCTGACACCTACGATGAACAGATAGTGGAGGAATTCTATCTGGATGCTACCTTCAAATATTTCTTTTCAGAGGAAAGGCGCCGAAATCACTAACATTATTGGGACTGTGCAAGGGATTGAGATCCCTATGAACAAGGATTTTCTGGAAAAGATCTATAAGATGGCTTCAAACGGGCTGAAGATGGAGGAACTGGAGACCTTTGGGTCCGAAAGCCTGTTGTTTGAGTACTAGAAATTGTTCACTGGCATTTCCATGGCCACCAACGTTCATCCTTCTTGCCACAAGAAGAACTTCACTCTTCCATACATATACCTACATGATTATTGCTATCGTTTCGTTGAAAACAAGACTGGTGCTTTCGAAATGTGAACCAACTTAAGATACAGAAAGATGGTCGCCATCATGTCTGGTGAGAAAGTTAATTGGTGCCAAATTCTCTTGAAATGTATCCAAGAAGAGGCATCTAAGCCTGAGTTTGCAAAGAAATCATTTGGCCTAATCTTGAACCACATCCTCACTCGTTGTGGAGTGAAGCAACCCGTAGAAGCCAAGAAGATTGGAACTGGGAAGTTTATCGGTGGAATCTGACCCAACAAGACATCCCTTATTGCTGACAGGCCCAACTCTCAGCATGCCAACCCCTAGTGACCCGAGGGACGTCATTCTAAAGGGCTCCAGTGATGGGAAGAAAAGAAAAAAAAAAGTATTCCCGACAGCAGCTGCCCCAAAGCTGTCGAGAAGAAAAGAAAGAAGACCAAGTAGTCTTTTAAGGCTGAACCTACGGTGATTATAGCGGTCACTGTAGAAGTCCCATTGAAAACTCCTATCGCCAAAACTCTCCCACAGGGCGCAACCCCTATAGAAGAAACAATTGCTGCTCGTACAACAGATCCCGAGCCTGTAGCGGCTATGATGGATGAACAACTGTTTTCCAAGTTGGACGGATCGGGAGAATCGGCTGCCCCTTTGGCGCCGAAAGCCGCAACTCCAAACAGGGCACCCACCCCTGTACGTAGTCCCACTCCCAACAGGGTACCCACCCCTGTTAGGGATCCCTCTCCCCAACAGGCTCCCATACCTATTGAGGATCCCAACCGGACAGTAGTTCCCACTACTGTACGGAGTCCCTCCCCGACAGATATTATAAATAACACTCTCCTTCAAGTCCAGATAGAGGAAGCCTATGAGCGCTTTAAAGTTTGGAAATCCTACAGGGTCGCCCCATATGACACCTTGTACAAATGGGAGGACTGGAAGGAACAGGAGTTATTTGCTCTGGATATCACGGACACCACGAACGTTGAGGTCCTGATCAGATGGGACGATCCACTACACCAGAATCACGATTTTGTGACTGTCAAAGACTATCACAAATGGCAAAAATAATACAAAGGATCACATAAAATCACCAAATACAAGTTTTTTTGTGATCACAAAAATCACAAACAAAGTGACAAAACCTCATTTATATGACTTTACAATACCACTTTCCATGGCGATCACAAATATCATTTATGATCACACATTAGCGATACGAATTTCCACTTTTGTGACAGTCATTAGCAATCACGGATTTCAACTTTCGTGACTTCCACGGACAGTCACAAATATCATTTTTTTTACTGTCTTTTGACTGTTTTTAGAAGTCAAAATTTTGTAAAAAAAATACAAAAAAAATAGTAAAACCCCATTTTTCTCTGAATGCCATCTAATTATTTTTCACGATGAATTTCATAATACAATCCAAATATATTTCTCAAAGTATTCACACAACACCCTAATTAGTTTTTACAAGACATAAAAATCACAATGTAATCCAACATGCAGTCGCATTTCTGTAGTAAGGATTTCTACAAGGTAGGAGGGATCCAGATGTATCCTTGTGTTCGAACGTAACCTGCCTTTTCAAGTAACTTGTCAGCCTCCTCTGCCCCTCTGCAGCCCCGCTTGTATGGAATTGATTTAAACTCGTCGTTATCTATTCTATGCAAAAGACGAGTAAAGATCTCCCAGGCCGCCTGATGTATAATAAAAACGAAGATTAATTACAATGTTGTGAACGAATTTCCATATGTATTTCCTGACGAGTTACCTGGACTACCTCCACGAAGGGATGTAGAATTTACCATTGAGCTGGAACCCAGAGCTACACCAATTTCTAAGGCGCCGTATCGTATGGAACCTACTGAGATGTACGAACTGAAAAAGCAGCTGGAGGAGTTACTGGACAAAGGCTATATTCAGCCAAGCGTTTCGCCCTGGGGAGCGCCAGTTCTTTTTGTCCGAAAGAATGATGGATCGCTTCGACTATGTATCGACTATCGAGAGCTAAACAAGATGACGATTAAGAAAAAGTATTCGTTGCCACGGATTGATGATCTGTTTGACCAGTTGCAAGGGGCAACAGTATTTTCTAAAATCGATCTAAGATCAGGGTATCATCAGCTGAGGATTAAGGAATCTGATGTTCCGAAATCAGCGTTCAGAACTCGCTACAGACATTATGAGTTTGTAGGGATGCCGTTTGGTCTCACTAACGCACCTGCTGTATTCATGCAATTGATGAACCGAGTGTTCATCGAATATTTGGATAAATTTGTGGTCGTGTTCATTGATGACATTCTAGTGTATTCTAAGAGCCCGAAAGAGCATGCTCAGCATTTGCGGATTGTATTGGAACTTTTGAGAAGCGAGCAATTGTACGCCAAACTCTCTAAGTGTGAATTTTGGCTGAAGGAAGTAATGTTCCTCGGCCATGTGGTATCAGCTAAAGGAGTCCGAGTAGACCCTCAGAAAATCGAAGCAATTATGGATTGGAAGCCTCCAAAGAACGTGAAAGAAGTCCGAAGCTTCTTAGGACTTGCTGGATATTATCGTCGATTCGTGGAAGGGTTTTCTAAAATCTCCCGCCCACTTACTCGACTTCTGCAGAAAACTAAAAAGTTTGAGTGGAATGAGTTGATCAGGTTAGCTTTGATGAATTGAAGAAGAGATTGACGACGGCACCGATTCTATCACTTCCACAGGGAACTGGAGGATTTATAGTTTACAGTGATGCTTCGAACCAAGGGCTCGGATGCGTATTGATGCAGAATGATAAGGTGATCGCTTATGCGTCGCGACAGCTGAAACCTTATGAAGTGAATTACCCAACACATGATTTGGAGCTAGCAGCAGTAGTTTTTGCTTTAAAGATCTGGAGGCATTATCTGTACGGGACTCACTGTCAGATCTTTACGGATCACAAGAGTCTCAAGTACATATTCAGTCAGAAAGAGTTGAATATGCGGCAAAGAAGATGGTTAGAACTGATTAAGGACTATGACTTGGAGATTTTGTATCATCCAGGCAAAGCGAATGTAGTGGCCGATGCACTCAGCCGCAAGCCTGTTTCTATTCAGATGCTGGAGACGCTGACCTCCCAACTTAGCCTTCAACGAGAGATGATTCGAGAAGGAATTGAAGTGTGGTTACAAAGAGTCCAAGGACAACTGTGCGTGATGGAGATAACTTCATCATTAACCGAAGAAATCAAATCTAGACAGGCAGATGATCCTCTGATGATTCGGTTACATGATGAAGTGATCAAGGGAAAGGCCCCCAGTTTCATAATTCATGATGATGGAGTTTTGAGATTTCAGAACCGACTCTGCGTTCCCGATGTCGATGTTCTGAAATAGACAATTATGAAGGAAGCTCACAATTCGCCCTATTCTATCCACCCAGGCACCAGTAAGATGTATAAGGACTTGAAGCAGAATTTCTGGTGGGGCAACATGAAGAAAGATGTAGCGGACTATGTTTCGAAATGCTTGACTTGTCAGCAGGTTAAGATCGAGCATCAACAGCCTGCCGGAATGTTGAAGCCACTCCCGATTCCTGAATGGAAGTGGGAGGACATATCGATGGACTTTATCACTAGTATGCCTAGAACCAGGACAGGAATGAACATGATTTGGGTGATAATTAATCGTTTAACCAAATCAGCTCATTTTCTAGGCATTAAGGACACGTGGGGACCAGAGAAGTTGGCACGAGTATTTATTTCGGAGATAGTTCGATTGCATGGTACGCCGAAAACCATTGTTTCTGATCAAGACGGCTGTTTTGTGTCTCATTTTTGGAAAGCAGTTCATAAGGCCTTGGGGACCGAATTGAACTTCAGTACAGCTTATCACCCGCAGACTGACGGACAATCCGAGAGAACCATTCAAATGGTGGAAGATATGCTGAGGGCCTGTGCCTTAGATTGGTCAACTGATTGGGAAGTTCATCTACCGTTGATTGAATTTACCTACAACAATAGTTGGCATGCTTCCATTAAGATGGCATCGTTTGAGGCATTATACGGGAGGAGATGCAGATCGCCCCTATGTTGGGATGATTCATCAGACTTAATCGGGACAGAACCAGAGTTGGTCGTGCAGACTCGAGAAAAGATAGCCTTGATTTGTGAAAGCCTGTTGACCGCCCAGAGTCGCCAGAAATCTTACGCAGATGTACGCCGTCGCCCTTTGGAGTTCAGTACGGGAGACCACGTACTTTTAAAAGTTTCTCCTACTTGGGGAATATTTCGTTTCGGAAGGAAAAGAAAGCTGAGTCCGAAATATATCGGACCATTTGAGATCCTTGAGAGAGTTGGAGAGTTGGCATACAGATTAGCATTGCCGCCGTCATTGTGCCATGTTCATAACGTGTTCCACGTATCCCAGTTACGAAGGTATATACCAGATCCCAGTCATATCATTGATTTCGGCGAGATCGAAGTCGCGCAGGATGGGACGTTTGAAGAAAGACCGGTCAAGATACTCGAGATTCGAGTTAAGCAGTTGAGGAACAAACCAATCATTTTGGTCAAAGTTCAATGGTCACGTCACGGAATGGAAGAAGCCACATGTGAAACGAAAGCTGGTATGAAGTCCAGATATCCCGAGTTATTTTCGTCTTGAGTTTCGGGATGAAACTCCTTTTTAGTAGGAGAGTATGTAATATCCGGATTTATTACTGTGTATTTTACCTGTATTTGAACCCTGTATTATTCGGAATTGTGATCTTGATGAGAGTATGATATTTCTTACATTGATATCTTTGTACATAAGTATAACAACATGCAAAATTTCTCATGCAAACTCGTGATAGCGCACGCTAAGAATGTAGCTTAACGCGCGCTATCGATCTACTACTAGCGCACGCTATGTTTGTAGGAGTTGCGTGCGCTAAGCACTCAATTATTGAACTGGACGGCTAGCACATGCGCCAGCCGGGACATGGGTCTGGATAAGATTCCCGCGGACGAACCTGGACAATTTTGAAGTCAACTCTTATTAGCGCGCGCTAAGGAATGCTTAGTAGCGTGCGCTAATTAGCTAAAATGCAGAATATTATAAATGAGACAACAACCCATTTTGGCTTACATTTCATTCATCCATTCTTCATTCTTGAGAGGCCAGAGAGCTATAATAATCCTTCTACACACTTAGAACACATCTTATTGATCCTTGTATATTGGTTATCACTTGTGAGTGATCATTGAAGTGGAGTAGCACCTTGGAGTGGCATACAACCAACCGGAGTCGGATTCTACCTTACGGTTCAGTGATTTTCGTCATATTAAGGTATGTTCAACCTATCTCCAGATTTAGAGTTGGATTCTAAAGAATTGGATGATCATGTTATCGAGATATTGATTTTCATTAGTAAATTATCCAAAGTACATCATGTTTGGAATATTGAGATGAATAGGCCTTAAGTACCTTGATTATGAACATCATGATTCGAATCTTATTACAATGAACAAGTAGAGGAAGCTTCTATCATTGGTAATCCAAATCTAGTAGATGACTTCATAGCAATCATGGACTTGACTTTAACATCATTATTGTTAGATGAATCTAAGGGATTGATCATGGAAGGATTTATTTTGTATAGATGGAACATTATTCAAACTTCAGAGTGATAGTTTTCATTGATATAAAGGTGTTGATATCAACCGTTAAGCCTTCTGAATTATCGCATGAAGAATGGTATTTGAAATGGAATATGGTTTTATAATAGTATACATATTCTTGAATCCGAAGTTGTTGTTATCCGTAAGATCATTCATAGCCGTATAAACATGATATTCATGGAGGTAACATGAATTTACACTGAGGATTTCATTTGGTTTGATCATGTTAAAGTCCGTTTACTGCCCAGTAGTAAACTGCCATGCACAGTTAGCGCATGCTAAGCTATGTAGATTAACGTGCTCTATCGAGCATGAATTAACGTACGCTACGTTTGGTACTTAACGTACGTTAGGCCATCGAGCGAGTCGATCGGTGATCGGTGAAGCATCGACCATGCATAGTTAGCGTACGCTAGGCTTTGTTGTTTGCGTGCGCTATCGAGCAGACTTAACGCACGCTAAACAGAGTACTTATCGTGCGCTAAGAAGTTCAGACAGATTCCATTTTATGAGCTTTTGGCCGTAAATCGAATTTTTAGACATTCGTACGACGTGAGATAAATCCTATATTATTTCTTTTGTTAAGGTTTGAGCTTGTTACGTGATTGATTGAGGGGGGGACGACGACCTTCGAGTGTTCGTTTTTGTGGAAGTATTGTTCTTGTCTTCAAATCGAGGCAAGTACCTTATTTGTTTTATGTATTGATGTTATACATATTGTCGTGCATGTATGTCGTTGTTGTATGTCCACCTCGTGTTGGTCCGACGGGATCATCGGGGGATCTATGCTAGCGTGCGCTGGATCATCGGACTGGTTTTTCCACCACGGGTTGGTCTGACGGGATCATCGTGGGTTCTAGGCAGTGAACGCTGGATCGTCGGATGATATGATGTTGTGATTATCAGTTGTGTATATTATGTATGAGTTTCTCGCAGGAGAAGACTCGTTTGACATTTTATCATTTACGTTATTATTATTCTGCGTGTGACGTTGAATAATATGTTGTGGTACTTGTACTAGCATCGTTGTGCTAACCCCTTCGGGGGTGAACATTTTGTTTATGTTCAGGATCCAGGAGAGCGGGGAAACAACCACTGGAGCTGCATGACGACGAGGGTGCAGAGTGATGTACCGGCCGGGATTATTTGTCTGTTGTTTATTGGTTATTTCAATAAGTACTCGAGTACGAAGTCATTTATGATGAATTTGAATTTGGTGATGTATTATTAAGTTTCTGTTGAACAATTGTATTTTCAGTATTTGGTCAGAACCGTTGTATCTTAATTCCGTTATTTCCATTCGTTAGTACCTCTTAATGTCTGTTCAATTCTCCAGCCTTGTAAATCCTTATGTAAAGGATTTACGGTGCTGTAATATTCCTGAATACATCGGGGGTGTTACAGAATATGGTATCGGAGCTAAGATTATGGATATCTTGGCCGTTGGGTTAAAATAGGGGTCATTTATGTCTTTTGAGGTAACCGGCCGCGAATAACATCACTGTACTGCCTACGTCTTCGTGCGGGCGGTGGTTGTAAGTTCCTAAACTCTATCTCATCTTTTACTTGTTATATTCCTTTGTACTTGAGCATTTGAATGATATTGTTCTCGGTATATTGAGTATTTGTGCTTACAGTATGTTGAGAGGCGGACGTGGACGTGGACGCGGTCGCGGACGCGGACAAAGGAATGCAGAAAGGGAAGCGTCGCCTTCAAATCAAGCCAGTCATAGCTCAGGCGAGCCACAACGATCTGTCGATATGACGAACCTGCTTTGTACGAGAGATCCTTCGTCAATTGGTGAACCAGATGACTCGGTTCGCCCAGTCGTGGACCGAATGCAAGTGGCGGTGGGACTACGGCGAGAGAGAGACGGCCAAGGGATCCCGGACATGGGAAATCGAGGTGGCCAGGTGGATGCGGGGAGGTGGCGAAGATGCAACCACCCAAATTCGACGGTATTTACGAGACTCCCACAGGACCATTGGTTGAAGGAACTGGAGAAAATCTTTGCCGGAATTAATCGCCCGACGGCATCAAGAGCCTCTATCGCTCAATATTTTACGATAGGGAAGCGTCCGAATGGTGGGAAGCCATCCACTGTAGACCATGATCTTTGATTGGATAGAGTTTAGATTGATGATGGAAGCTCGATGTGCCCTCGTCCCGTGAGGAAGCGAAGTTCGGGAGTTTTTCTCCGCTCAACCTTCAGATGTGCCAGTATCCCAAGCAATTAAGACGTTTAACCAGCAGCTGGCATTTGTTCGATATCTGGTCAGAACAGATGCAGAAATGATGATCTATTTCGATATGAGGATGAAACCAGAAATCCATAGGTACATGTCCGGATTTGAATGTACCACACTCCGTCAATACCAGGATAAGGCATTGGCGTATGAGATCAAGGAAGCAGCTATGGAGAAATTTTCGGAATCCAAGAAACAGAAAGTCTCTGGCACTTTTACAGAGCACAAGAACAGCGGGCCCCGTAAGGCCTAGTCATCCTTTCACTCTTTCAAGAAACCTCACTTTTGATTAGGAGCGGAAAGAACTTCGGAGCGACATCAACTATTGATGTTACCAGAAATGCTTTAAGCTGCGCCCGGGCAGAGCACTATCGACGGAATTGCCCCCTACCTGCCGTGACTTGTTTTGATTGTGGTCGAGAGGGACATCGTGCGGTGTTCTGTGAAGAGGCTGCAAAGTCTTTTAGAGCCCGTACACCACAGCCAGTCCAGAAGGAAGCCAGTATCTAACAGATGCAGCAAAGTGTTCAGATGCCTCATAATTTTGGCCGCGGACGAGGCAGAGGACAATGGGACCGAAAGGGGACATCGAGTGCCGGATCTGTTCCCCCACGTTTGTACGAGATGAGGAGGACAGACGATCAGGATGCTGCTGTCGCATCAGGTACTGTCCAGATCCTTTCCCAGCCAGTTAGCGTTTTATTCGATACAGGAGCTACGCATACTTTTATATCTTTGTCTTGTGTAAATCGTTTGAATATTTCCGGTTTTCATACTTGTGAACCTTATGTTGGTTTACCAAGTGGAGAGAGGATTGTCGGGAACTTAGAAACTAGAAATTTCCCTGTATCATTTGGAGGCAGAGAGTGGCTCTCAAATTTGATTGTAATAGAAATGCAAGGAGACGACCTGATACTCGGAGACGATTGGCTTAATCGATATGGAGCAATTGTAAACTACCGAAGGAGGAATATATCGCTGATCGCTGACGATGGTTCCGAAATTCTGTTTGAGGGATGGAAACCAGGAAGCTCAGGAAAGTTGATTAAGGTGATGAAAGCTGTTAAATTGTTGAAACAAGGTTGTACCGGATACTGGTGTTATGCAATAAATAAAGAAGACGAAATTACGGAACTTTCATCCATTCCTGTTGTGAACGAATTTCCAGATGTATTTCCTGACGAGTTACCTGGACTACCTCCACGAAGGGATGTAGAATTTACCATTGAGCTGGAACCCGGAGCTACACCAATTTCTAAGGCGCCGTATCGTATGGCACCTCTTGAGATGTCTGAATCAAAAGCACTGGAGGAGTTACTGGACAAAGGCAATATTCAGCCAAGCGTTTCGCCCTGGGGAGCGCCAGTTCTTTTTGTCTGAAAGAAGGATGGATCGCTTCGACTATGTATTGACTATCGAGAGCTGAACAAGATGACGATTAAGAACAAGTATCCATTGCCACGGATTGATGATCTATTTGGCCAGTTGCAAGGGGCAACAGTATTTTCTAAAATCGATCTGAGATCAGGGTATCACCAGCTGAGGATTAAGGAATCTGATGTTCCGAAATCAGCGTTCAGAACTCGCTACGGACATTATGAGTTTGTAGTGATGCCGTTTGGTCTCACTAACGCACCTGCTGTATTCATGCAATTGATGAACCGAGTGTTCATCGAATATTTGGATAAATTTGTGGTCGTGTTCATTGATGACATTCTAGTGTATTCTAAGAGCCCGAAAGAGCATGCTCAGCATTTGCGGATTGTATTGGAACTTTTGAGAAGCGAGCAATTGTACGCCAAACTCTATAAGTGTGAATTTTGGCTGAAGGAAGTAATGTTCCTCGGCCATGTGGTATCAGCTAAAGGAGTCCGAGTAGACCCTCAGAAAATCAAAGTAATTATGGATTGGAAGCCTCCAAAGAACGTGAAAGAAGTCCGAAGCTTCTTAGGACTTGCTGGATATTATCGTCGATTCGTGGAAGGATTTTCTAAAATCTCCCGCCCACTTACTCGACTTCTGCAGAAAACTCAAAAGTTTGAGTGGAATGAGTTGATCAGGTTAGCTTTGATGAATTGAAGAAGAGATTGATGACGGCACCGATTCTATCACTTCCACAGGGAACTGGAGGATTTATAGTTTACAGTGATGCTTCGAACCAAGGGCTCGGATGCGTATTGATGCAGAATGATAAGGTGATCGCTTATGCGTCGCGACAGCTGAAACCTTATGAACTGAATTACCCAACACATGATTTGGAGCTAGCAGCAGTAGTTTTTGCTTTAAAGATCTGGAGGCATTATCTGTATGGGACTCACTGTCAGATCTTTACGGATCACAAGAGTCTCAAGTATATATTCAGTCAGAAAGAGTTGAATATGCGGCAAAGAAGATGGTTAGAACTGATTAAGGACTATGACTTGGAGATTTTGTATCATCCAAGCAAAGCGAATGTAGTGGCCGATGCACTCAGCCGCAAGCCTGTTTCTATTCAGATGCTGGAGACGCTGACCTCCCAACTTAGCCTTCAATGAGAGATGATTCGAGAAGGAATTGAAGTGTGGTTACAAAGAGTCCAAGGACAACTGTGCGTGATGGAGATAACTTCATCATTAACCGAAGAAATCAAATCTAGACAGGCAGATGATCCTCTGATGATTCGGTTACGTGATGAAGTGATCAAGGGAAAGGCCCCCGGATTCATAATTCATGATGATGGAGTTTTGAGATTTCAGAACCGACTCTGCGTTCCCGATGTCGATGTTCTGAAACAGACAATTATGAAGGAAGCTCACAGTTCGCCCTATTCTATCCATCCAGGCACTAGTAAGATGTATAAGGAGTTGAAGCAGAATTTCTGGTGGGGCAACATGAAGAAAGATGTAGCGGACTATGTTTCGAAATGCTTGACTTGTCAGCAGGTTAAGATCGAGCATCAATGGCCTGCCGGAATGTTGAAGCCACTCCCGATTCCTGAATGGGAGTGGGAGGACATATCGATGGACTTTATCACTAGTATGCCTAGAACCAGGACAGGAATGAACATGATTTGGGTGGTAATTGATCGTTTAACCAAGTCAGCTCATTTTCTAGGCATTAAGGACACGTGGGGACCAGAGAGGTTGGCACGAGTATTTATTTGGGAGATAGTTCGATTGCATGGTACGCCGAAAACCATTGTTTCTGATCGAGACGGCCGTTTTGTGTCGCATTTTTGGAAAGCAGTTCATAAGGCCTTGGGGACCGAATTGAACTTCAAGATCTGACTTATCACCATGGCATCGACGGACAATGCAGAGAACCATTCAAACGGTGGAAGATATCTTTGAGGGCACATGCCTTAGATTGGTCAACTGATTGGGAAGTTCATCTACCGTTGATTGAATTTACCTACAACAATAGTTGGCATGCTTCCATTAAGATGGCACCGTTTGAGGCATTATACGGGAGGAGATGTAGATCGCCCCTATGTTGGGACGATTCATCAGACTTAATCGGGACAGAACCAGAGTTGATCGTGCAGACTCGAGAAAAGATAGCCTTGATTCGTGAAAGGCTGTTGACCGCCCAGAGTCGCCAGAAATCTTACGCAGACGTACGCCGTTGCCCTTTGGAGTTCAGTACGGGAGACCACGTACTTTTAAAAGTTTCTCCTACTCGGGAAATATTTCGTTTCGGAAGGAATGGAAAGCTGAGTCCGAGATATATCGGACCATTTGAGATCCTTGAGAGAGTTGGGGAGTTGGCATACATTTTAGCATTGCCGCCGTCATTGTGCCATGTTCATAACGTGTTCCACGTATCCCGATTCTGAGAGGTATATACGGATCGATCATATCATTGATTTCGGCGAGATCGAAGTCGCGCAGGATGGGACGTTTGAAGAAAGACCGGTCAAGATACTCGAGAGTCGAGTTAAGCAGTTGAGGAACAAACCAATCATTTTGGTCAAAGTTCAATAGTCACGTCACGGAATGGAAGAAGCCACATGGGAAACGGAAGCTGGTATGAAGTCCAGATATCCCGAGTTATTTTCGTCTTGAGTTTCGGGACGAAACTCCTTTTTAGTAGGAGAGTATGTAATATCCGGATTTATTACTGTGTATTTTACCTGTATTCGAACCCTGTATTATTCGGAATTGTGATCTTGATGATTGGAGTATGATATTTCTTACATTGATATCTTTGTACATAAGTATAACAACATGCAAAATTTCTCATGCAAACTCGTGATAGCGCACGCTAAGAATGTAGCTTAACGCGCGCTATCGAGCTACTACTAGTGCACGCTATGTTTGTAGGAGTTGCGTGCGCTAAGCACTCAATTATTGAACTGGACGGCTAGCACATGCGCCAGCCGGGACATGGGTCCGGATAAGATTCTCGCGGACGAACCTGGACAGTTTTGAAGTCAACTCTTATTAGCGCGCGCTAAGGAATGCTTAGTAGCGTGCGCTAATTAGCTAAAGTGCATAATATTATAAATGAGACAACAACCCATTTTGGCTTACATTTCATTCGTCCATTCTTCATTCTTGAGAGGCCAAAGAGCTATAATAATCCTTCTACACACTTAGAACACATCTTATTGATCCTTGTATACTGGTTATCAGTTGTGAGTGATAATTGAAGTGGAGTAGCACCTTGGAGTGGCATACAACCAACCGGAGTCGGATTCTACCTTACGGTTCAGTGATTTTCGTCATATTAAGGTATGTTCAACCTATCTCCAGACTTAGAGTTGGATTCTAAAGAATTGGATGATCATGTTATCGAGATATTGATTTTCATTAGTGAATTATCCAAAGTACATCATGTTTGGAAAATTGAGATGAATAGGCCTTAAGTACCTTGATTACGAACATCATGATTCGAATCTTATTACAATGAACAAGTAGAGGAAGCTTCTATCATTGGTAATCCAAATCTAGTAGATGACTTCATAGCAATCATGGACTTGACTTTAACATCATTATTGTTAGATGAATCTAAGGGATTGATCATGGAAGGATTTATTTTGTATAGATGGAACATTATTCAAACTTCAGAGTGATAGTTTTCATTGATATAAAGGTGTTGATATCAACCGTTAAGCCTTCCGAATTATCGCATGAAGAATGGTATTTGAAATGGAATATGGTTTTATAATAGTATACATATTCTTGAATCTGAAGTTGTTGTTATCCGTAAGATCATTCATAGCCGTATAAACATGATATTCATGGAGGTAACATGAATTTACACTGAGGATTTCATTTGGTTTGATCATGTTAAAGTCCGTTTACTGCCCAGTAGTAAACTGCCATGCACAATTAGCGCACGCTTAGCTATGTAGATTAACGTGCGCTATCGAGCATGAGTTAACGTACGCTACGTTTGGTACTTAACGTACGTTAGGCCATCAGACGAGTCAGTCGGCTGATCAGTGAAGTACTAACCATGCATAGTTAGCGTACGCTAGGCTTTGTTGTTTGCGTGCGCTATCGAGCAGACTTAACGCACGCTACACAGAGTACTTAGCGTGCGCTAAGAAGTTTAGACAGATTCCATTTTATGAGCTTTTGGCCGTAAATCGAATTGTTAGACATTCGTACGACATGAGATAAATCCTATATTATTTCTTTTGTTAAGGTTTGAGCTTGTTACGTGATTGATTCGGGGGGGGGGGGGGGGACGACCTTCGAGTGTTCGTTTTCGTGGAAGTATTGTTCTTGTCTTCAAATCGAGGCAAGTACCTTATTTGTTTTATGTATTGATGTTATACATATTGTCGTGCATGTATGTCGTTGTTGTATGTCCACCTCGTGTTGGTCTGACGGGATCATCGGGGGATCTATGCTGGCGTGCGCTGGATCATCGACCGGGTTTTTCCACCACGGGTTGGTCTGACGAGATCATCGTGGGTTCTAGACAGTGAACGCTGGATCGTCGGATGATATCATGTTGTGATTATCAGTTGTGTATATTATGTATGAGTTTCTCGCAGGAGAAGACTCGTTTGACATTTTATCATTTGCGTTATTATTATTCTGCGTGTGACGTTGAATAATATGTTGTGGTACTTGTACTAGCATCGTTGTGCTAACCCCTTTGGGGGTGAACATTTTGTTTATGTTCAGGATCCAGGAGAGCAGGGAAACAACCACTGGAGCTGCATGACGACGAGGGTGCAGAGTGATGTTCCGGCCGGGTTTATTTGTTTGTTGTTTATTGGTTATTTCAATAAGTACTCGAGTACGAAGTCATTTATGATGAATTTGAATTTGGTGATGTATTATTAAGTTTCTGTTGAACAATTGTATTTTCAGTATTTGGTCAGAACCGTTGTATCTTAATTCCGTTATTTCCATTCGTTAGTACCTCTTAATGTCTGTTCAATTCTTCAGCCTTGTAAAATCTTATGTAAAGGATTTACGGCGCTGTAATATTCCTGAATACATCGGGGGTGTTACAGCTACTAGCTCGATCTCCGAGTACCTAAAAATAAACCCCACGACGGGGTCAGCCACAATACTCAATAATGATACCAATGTAGTAATACTATAAGAATACTACCAACGTAATCTTACCGTCATAACCTTACCAATCCATGGAAATTCATAACAATTCAATCCTTACCATAATCCGTATTTCGCATTCTCAAATGACGAAATGAAATTAACAACAATTATCTGTACTGTACTCAACAATACCAAGTATCCTCAAAATATTATCATAACTCACAAGTACGGAGTAATCCAATCTGTGCCAAGTCCTGTCCATCGGATTACACAATCAAATATCAACATGTATAAACCAATAATACACAACATATTTGTAGATCAACTACCACAAAACAATGAATACACAAGTCCTGAAACATCGACGTACAGTCCGAATGCTCATACGGTCAATAACAACGATCAACCAATACGTCGCTGAGAATATCATCGACATGATAGCTCCAATATGACCAACGAAGGATCAACGATAACCGAGAGTACCCTCAACACGGTAAACTCCACACACGATCAACAAAGGATCAACTATAACCGAGAATACCCTCAACAAGGTAGACTCCAAATGATCAACAAAGGACCAACAATAACCGAGAATACCCTCAACAAGGTAGACTCCAAATGATCAACAAAGGACCAACAATAACCGAGAATACCCTCAACAAGGTAGACTCCAAATGATCAACAATAATGGATCTCAAGAAATAAGTCTGACTGTCGAGCATACCCCTCGAGCGTATGAACAACCAGTCGCAAATCGTCGAACATATCCAATCATACATGGAACTATGAACGACCAAACGGTATGGCTCAAAGATGGACATCACAGTACGCCCGATCCGGAAATGTGTCCGTGCACAAGCCATCCCCGGGTATCGATCAAATACACATGTGGTCTTGTACCTAATTAGCCTGACGAAACTACGTCTCGTGTGCACGGTTCAATGCGGAATAATTTCAACACATAACCATAGTGTGCCCAGCTAAAAATCCTACACAATAACCAATCGGAACGCAGATATGATTCCAGATATGTCACGATGCAACATGACAACGAAACTCAAAGAATCACATATCCAATAAGGATCAAAAGACTGACCGAAGTGAACAACGACAATCTGACAAAGAAAAGTCGACACGACTAATCCTGGGATCACAAACCCCAAAGGATAATCTATACGATTAACAATCTCAGACAACAGTTCTGGAATCAACATCCCTCGATGAACAACCAATACGAATCTCAATATACGAAGCCTCAACGTACAACATATACAACAACTCAACATAATAATTATCTCATAACTGAACATAAATTACCTCAAGGCCGAAGATAACATCCTTTCCACGAACAACATCCCTGAACGAATACACAGTTATACGAATAATCTCAAATAAGGTACCATCCATTCAATACCAATAAACCTTTATCCCGAAACTTATGTCATCGCGATAATTATCCTCAATATTCGATATACTATACCCTTGACCAAAGATAACTCACGTCTTCCTTGAACACAATTAAATCATATACCTTATGATTTAATACAAGCCAGAGCACGATATACAACTCGTTAACCGACAACATACATTTCTAACAACATTGCTATACGAATTATAAATGAAATGAAAACGAAACCATTCATCAAATATTATAAACTGAACAAGTATAAACTTGCCTTGATACCGATACCACGAATCTGTTACCAGAATCCATTGCCTTAGTATACGAGCTCCTCAGCCCCGACCAAAATCAATCTACGAACTCTTTAGCCTCAACCGCAACACAACGGTCATAATCCACGATCAAAACATATCAACCTATTGAAGTAATCAATCAACAACAATCCGATAACAATCAATAACCGACATAGCCAACCAACAAACTCAACGGTTCAAGGAAACCTCGATCATAACAAAACCGAACAATACAACTCAAACAAATACGAACCCATATCCACGATACAAGTCGCAACTCAATAATCAATATAACCGATCAATAAACCCAACGGTTCCACCATATCCCGATTAGACACAAATCCGAACAACCAAATCAATCGATCACGAATTTAAAACCATAACACAATTCATAATCCGATAATCATATCAATAATCAATTTAAACCAACAAGGGTCTAACATTACCGATTCCAAATTCAATCTTAAATACGGATACAAGTTTCCTTTTTGTAAATTCATAATAAAATCCAATTACCGATTATCATCATCAATCTGGATGATCCGATCAATTCAACATTATAGATAATCATATTCCAAGAGTTTCGAATATTTCCATTATCCGAATTGAACACTTGTTCAATACATATGCAGTTCCAAATTCAAACATGAATAATAATTCTCATCAACATCGAAATCATATTCGTATTCCTATACGAATATTGTATCAAAACACGTAACTTAGCTTTAGATATGAATATTACATATTCATATCCAAAACACCATCATCACTCAAACATGTTCATCAATTCATATATAATCCAAAAGTTCCTTAAGAACACAACTAATTCCGAAATCATATTCAAAATATCCAATACGACATAATCCGACGTGTTCTAACATCTAAACAATCCTTATTCACAATTCAAGGTGTATATAATCATGTTCTTCAATATATATACTTCTCATAACATCATGAATCGCAACAAACCACCAAGAACATCGAGAATACTACGATTCCATAATCATAACAACATAATTGAATTATTTGATCACCAATTCATTATCTTCCTTTAACAAAATTCCCATAATTACCAAGAATCATCACAACAATATCATTTCAACCATCATTCATACGAAAACGTGTAGAATTTTCCAAGTTCTACTCATTGAGACATTTCATCGAACACTTTGAAGGCATAGTCCAATTCAATCGATTATTCAAAGAAATACTCGCATTCGTTCCACAAAACTTCAAGAGTAACGAATAATCTCAAGAATACAACAAGGTTCCATCAATAATCTGAGTTAAAACGAATCAAATCGGCCAAAACATCAAGAAACTCCAAAAATATCCAAAACCAAGTGTTCAGGTGTTCTTACCTTCGATCTGGGTGGAAGATGATGTTAATCCATGATTCCAACTTCTAAAACATGTTGTTATAAGTTGCTCTTACTCAAATCCATCAATTCTTGCTGAAGGAATCGCGAAAAAACGAAGAAAAAATGAAAATGCCGAAGTGACCCGGTCCAGGCCTTATATAGGCCGAGACCTGCCGGTACCTTACGTACGTAACCGGCCACTGCCTTATGTACGTAACCGGCCATGGCCTGCTCACTGCCCAGTCCGTTCGTCACCCTTACGTACATAACCGGCACCTCGCTTACGTACGTAACTGGCCCTTACGGCCGTAACCGGCCACTGCCTTACGTACATAATCAGCGAGTCCTAGCCATCCCTGCGAGTCACTGCCGACCGTGATCGGCCATCCATGCGAGTCACTGCCGACCATGCTCGGCCACTACAGGTCCTCTCGGCCACGACTCGGCGGTAGCCCCATGCGTACGTAACACTTATTCCGTTGCGTACGTAACACGTACGTAGACTTGCTACAGTATTATGGTCGTGTTACGTACGTAAAACGTCCTGTATAACGTACGTAACACGTACGTTGACTCACCTGTCAACATCCTCCGCCGAAAGTTGCCGACACCGGGTCCCACCTGCCGACCATGACTCGGTCTTCTCCGATGCCCTCGTTACGTACGTAATACCTTAGCCTTAACGTACGTAACCGTGCCAATCTTAGGTACGTTAGCTCACCTTGTTAACGTACGTAACAATGTCACGGCATACCAAACACGAGCATACGGCAAAAATCAATACATATACTCAATCCAAAAATATTCTCATACGATATACCTGATATCCAAATCAGTTCAACCTGATACAGCAAATCCTCAATATAACTGTCAATCCAAAACGGTAACCACACCAGTATAACTATCTCGGTTCTCAATTTATTTTATCCATACTATATAGATACCAAAGTATACAGTATATCTCAGATAAAATAACGCGAAAAATTTATACTGAAAATCCGGGTATTACATACTACCCCCCTTAAAATAAGTTTCGTCCTCGAAACTTGCAACTTGTCGCCAACAACAGATAAATCCAAAATTTTCCAACTCATCACAAAAACAATCAAGTGTCGCCACAAGCGAAATAACCAAACCAATATACTTACAGGTGCGTGAAGCCGATGATCTCCCGTGATACTAGCACACGACTCCTATACGAAGTCTCAACACAATACCAACACACACCAATATCACAAATAGCAATTTGAAAAGAATCTCAAAAATTTTGGAAACTCCAAAAATCGATTTGACTCAAAAGTCAGAAAAATCATTTTCAAAAGCCACGCTACTACCGTACCGGTAGAGCCACATAACACACACGCCTGGGTTTCACAAAACCCAAGCTCTAATACCATCTTCTGTAACACCCCCAAAACCATCCGGGATATTACAGCGCCGTGGGTCCTGCGCCGGAACCCACCAGGCTAAAAACCGTTTACGAAACCAATCAAAAACGCCAAAAGGCTGATGACGGTAATATTTTGCAAATACTCAAATATTTTCAAAAACATAATTTTCAAATACCGTCATAAAATACCATCTGAAAATACAAGGCGAAGTGCCAAATCTCGATAGTTCAAAATGTACGTTAAACCACCGCTTAAACGTACCGATAAAATAATTTGGGAAAAAGAGTTTAACGAAATAACCAAAGTTTGCAAAATTCCAAAAGGGCCATTTAAAATACCCACACGCAGCGGATAAAGATACCGAAAAGCCATTTTGAAATATACACACGCAGCGGATAAATGCAGTTCAAAATACACATTTGCAGTGGAAATGAATAACCAGAAAAGAAATACTCGATACTCCAAAACACGCCACCGCCAGTATCACATCGGGAAGCTCATCTCTTCACGACCGCTACTAGCTCAATCTCCGAGTACCTAAAAATAAAGCCCACGACGGGGTCAGACACAATACTCAATAATGATACCGATCACATCATCATAAATAATTACATACCAATGTAGTAATACTGTAAGAATACTACCAACGTAATCTTACCGTCATAACCTTACCAATCCATGGCAATTCATAACAATTCAATCCTTACCATAATCCGTATTTCGCATTCTCAAATGACGAAATGAACTTAACAACAATTATCTGTACTGTACTCAACAATACCAAGTATCCTCAAAATATTATCATAACTCACAAGTATGGAGTAATCCAATCTGTGTCAAGTCCTGTCCGTCGGATTACGGAATCAAATATCAACATGTATAAACCAATAATACACAACATATTTGTAGATCAACTACCACAAAACAATGAATACACAAGTCCTGAAACATCGACGTACAGTCCGAATGCTCATACGGTCAATAACAACGATCTGTTAGGAGTATGCCCTCGAATGCCACTCAGAGGTTGTTGAGTGAGGGCATTGTACTTGTAATTATGTAAACCATTTATATAAGGCAAATGAATGTTTCTTTATTTACTGGTAGTTACTGGCATTCCTAACTCGTAAATAAACATATAGAAACTAGTCCGTATATTTGAGAGCAAAACGTTCCACTTCTTATTGGATATGGGGGTCGGCACTGGAAAGGTTATAGCTCAAATACTTAATCGTTCGCAAGTCGATGAAACTTGACTGGGCGTTAAGTTTATGTGAAGGCTTGTATGACGTGTTCTTTGACATGGAGAGTGCCTGTCGAACACTAATGGTTAGTGGGAGCACACGTTATAGGTATGCTAATTGGATTAGTATACTCGAACCGACTCACCCTCGATTCGTCACACGGATTTCACTCCGGGACAGTCAATGACGGAATCGAAAGGTTGTGATAGGTATTCGTGAAGCTTTGACTTGAGGATTTAGTAGGGATGTGCTTGTGACGTCAAGATTTTTATTAGAGTAGTTCGACCCTGTAAACCAGAAGGCGGGGGTCAACCTCGACGTGCATCTTGACGGGCAAGTAGCAGGTCCTACTGAATACCAAGATAGAATTCTTTCTCCCGTTAGTGAGCGGGTTATATGTCCTATGCGGTTATTGGCAGATGAGATCATAAGTCCTTGGCCAAAGCATTAGAGCTAGTTGTATTAGATACACGACAGCTCGATGATCTCGATTTGCATTAACGAATGCATAGCGTCAAGTACAGATAGGGTTTGACTGATCGGGACATTTGAAAGAAGAGTTTATACGTATACTGGTATTCACGACAGAATGGTTCTTGAATGATCCCAATCATTCGTTCTCAGTTGGGGTACAGTGTAGGCCGCCAGGCTGGCTAGGTGGTGCTACTACTCTTTGGTTCCTCCCATTCTTGTCGAGACGGACCTCTAGAGTCGCGCAATAGGATTGACGACGGAATGAATAAAGCTAATTCTCTCATTATGAATATTAGATATTGGATATCTAATTTTGGAACATTGGATGTTTAAATCGATTTATTGGATAAATTGATTTACGGCCTAATGAATTAAATAAATTACTGGGTGACTAATTTAATTCATATATATAATTATTTCTTGGAGAAATAATTATATTATTTTGTATTTGATATGATGAAATTAATTGGATTAATTAAACTATACAAATACATCGGCACGGAATTGGAATTTGTCTGTTTGGACTCTCGAGTCAAAGCAGAACAAACTCATCCGTTTTCTCCATGGCCCCCATTTCTAGCCACCTTCCTTTTGGACTTATGTCCCCATTCTTTAATGTATGATAATTGTGGAGGTGGGGTTAGATTCCCACATGCATGAGTTGTTGCTAGTGGTGGGGAGTTGAATAAGAGGGATGAAGACATCTTTCATTTTACCTACACATTCCTACGTGAGAGTGAGATAGAGAGAGAGAGAGAGAGAGAAAAACCATTTTCTCAATTGTCTTCATCATCTTCTTCATATCATCTTAATTGTTCTTGGAGAAAATTAAAGATATATTGAGAGATATAAATTAAAACACTTAGAGTGTTATAACTAAAGTTTCATCACTTGATTCTAGCCGTAACCTTAGAGGTTAATCGAGTGTTGTCATTCCGTTCGTTTCTCCGACGCGTGACAAGTAGAGACGCGGTTTTTCGGCGTTGGATCATCCAAGGGCTTGGAGCATTTTGGATCGTTTGGGGAATAGCTCAATAGAAGGAAATCCATATAATCAACGGACGACAAGGGTATGATTTCGAATCTTCCTTTGTTTATTTTATATTCGTATATACGTAGCTTGATCGATCCTCGTAGGGATTCGGATCGAATTAATTTTCGTTTTACCGCTTCCGCTGGGCCTTCGTTTTAGGCACCGAATCCCAACACGATCAACCAATACGTCACTGAGAATATCATCGACATGATAGCTCCAATATGACCAACGAAGGATCAACGATAACCGAGAGTACCCTCAACAAGGTAAACTCCAAACACAATCAACAAAGGATCAACTATAACCGAGAATACCCTCAACAGGGTAGACTCCAAATGATCAACAAAGGACCAACAATAACCGAGAATACCCTCAACAAGGTAGACTCCAAATGATCAACAATGATGGATCTCAAGAAATAACTCTGACTGTCGAGCATACCCCTCAGACGTATGAACAACCAGTCGCAAATCGTCGAACATATCCAATCATACATGGAACTATGAATGACCAAATGGTATGGCTCAAAGATGGACATCACAGTACGCCCGATCCGGAAATGTGTCTGTGCACAAGCCATTCCCGGGTATCGATCAAATACACGTGTGGTCTTGTACCTAATTAGCCTCACGAAACTACGTCTCGTGTGCACGGTTCAATGCGGAATAATATCAACACATAACCATAGTGTGCCCAGCTAAAAATCCTACACAATAACCAATGGGAACGCAGATATGATTCCAGATATGTCACGATGCAACATGACAACGAAACTCAAAGAATCACATATCCAATAAGGATCAAAAGACTCACCGAAGTGAACAACGACAATCTGACAAAGAAAAGTCGACACGACTAATCAATATTCAAAACAACAATCCTGGGATCACAAACCCCAAAGGATAATCCATACGATTAACAATCTCAGACAACAGTTCTGGAATCAACATCCCTCGATGAACAACCAATACGAATCTCAATATACGAAGCCTCAACGTACAACATATACAACAACTCAACATAATAATTATCTCATAACTGAACATAAATTACATCAAGGCCGAAGATAATATCCTTTCCACGAACAACATCCCTGAACGAATACACAGTTATACGAATAATCTCAAATAAGGTACCATCCATTCAATACCAATAAACCTTTATCCCAATACTTACGTCATCGCGATAATTATCCTCGATATCCGATATACTATACCCTTGACCAAAGATAACTCACGTCTTCCTTGAACACAATTAAATCATATTCCTTATGATTTAATACAAGCCAGAGCACGATATACAACTCGTTAACCGACAACTTACATTTCTAACAACATTGCTATACGAATTATAAATGAAATGAAAACGAAACCATTCATCAAATATTATCAACTGAACAAGTATAAACTTGCCTCGATACCGATACAACGAAGCTGTTACCAGAATCGATTGCCTTAGTATACGAGCTCCTCAGCCCCGACCAAAATCAATCTACGAACTCTTTAGCCTCAACCGCAACACAACGGTCATAATCCACGATCAAAACATATCAACCTATTGAAGTAATCAATCAACAACAATCCGATAACAATCAATAACCGTCATAGCCAACCAACAAACTCAACGGTTCAACGAAACCTCGATCATAAACAAAACCGAACAATACAACTCAAACAAATATGAACCCATATCCACGATACAAGTCGCAACTCAATAATCAATATAACCGATCAATAAACCCAACGGTTCCACCATAAACACAAATACGAACAACCAAATCAATCGATCACGAATTTAAAACCATAACACAATTCATAATCCGATAATCATATCAATAATCAATTTAAACCAACAAGGGTCTAACATTACCGATTCCAAATTCAGTCATAAATACGGATGCAAGTTTCCTCCTTGTAAATTCATAATAAAATCTAATTACCGATTATCATCATCAATCCGGACGATCCGATCAATTCAACATTATAGATAATCATATTCCAAGAGTTTCGAATATTTCCATTATCCGAATTGAACACTTTTTCAATACGTATGCATTTCCAAATTCAAACATGAATAATAATTCTCATCAAAATCGAAATCATATTCGTATTCCTATACGAATATTGTATCAAAACACGTAACTTAGCTTTAGATATGAATATTCCATATTCATATCCAAAACACCATCATCACTCAAACATGTTCATCAATTCATATATAATCCAAGAGTTCCTTAAGAACACAACTAATTCCGAAATCATATTCAAAATCTCCAATACCACATAATCCGATGTGTTCTAACATCTAAACAATCCTTATTCACAATTCAAGGTGTATATAATCATGTTCTTCAACATATATACATCTCATAACATCATGAATCGCAACAAACCACCAAGAACATCGAGAATACTACGATTCCATAATCATAACAACATAATCGAATTATTTGATCACCAATTCATTATCTTCCTTTAACAAAATTCCCATAATCACCAAGAATCATCACAACAATATCATTTCAACCATCATTCATACGAAAACGTGTAGAATTTTTCAAGTTCTACTCATTGAGACATTTCATCGAACACTTTGAAGGCATAGTCCAATTCAATCGATTATTCAAAGAAATACTCGAATTCGTTCCACAAAACTTCAAGAGTAACGAATAATCTCAAGAATACAACAAGGTTTCATCAATAATCTGAGTTAAAACGAATCAAATCGGCCAAAACATCAAGAAACCCCAAAAATATCCAAAACCAAGTGTTTAGGTGTTCTTACCTTCGATCCGGGTGGAAGATGATGTTAATCCATGATTCCAACTTCTAAAACATGTTGTTATAAGTTGCTCTTACTAAATCCATCAATTCTTGCTGAAGGAATCGCGAAAAAATGAAGAAAAAATAAAAATGCCGAAGTGACCCGGTCCAGGCCTTATATAGGTCGAGACCTGCCGGTACCTTACGTACGTAACCGGCCACTGCCTTACGTACGTAACCGGCCATGGCCTGATCACTGCCCAGTCTGTTCGGCACCCTTACTTACGTAACCGGCACGTGGCTTACGTGCGTGGCGCCCTTCTGAGTGGCAAGGCCACCGCCTTACGTCGTGTCGGCCCGATCCTAGCCATCCCTGCGAGTCACTGCCGACCGTGATCGGCCATCCATGCGAGTCACTGCCGACCATGCTCGGCCACTACAGATCCTCTCGGCCACGACTCGGCCAGCCGCCCCGTAACGTACGTAACACTTATTCCGTTGCGTACGTAACACGTACGTTGACTTGCTACAGTATTATGGTCGTGTTACGTACGTAACACGTCCTGTATAACGTACGTAACATGTACGTTGACTCACCTGTTAACATCCTCCGCCGAAAGTTTCCGACATCGGGTCCCACCTGCCGACCATGACTCGGTCTTGTCCGATGCCCTCGTTACGTACGTAATACCTTAGCCTTAACGTACGTAACCGTGCCAATCTTACGTACGTTAGCTCACCTTGTTAACGTACGTAACAATTTCATACTTAGCGATTTCGGCAATTCTGTCAATGTCACGGCATACCAAACACGAGCATACGGCAAAAATCAATACATATACTCAATCCAAAAATATTCTCATACGATATACCTGATATCCAAATCAGTTCAACCTGATACAGCAAATCCTCAATATAACTGTCAATCCAAAACGGTAACCACACCAGTATAACTGTCTCGGTTCTCAATTTATTTTATCCATACTGTATAGATACCAAAGTATACAGTATATCTCAGATAAAATAATGCGAAAAAATTATACTGAAAATCCGGGTATTACACTCCCGACCCATCAGCGGACGACGATGTTCTCACCATCGCCGAGAAATTTCAGGAGGTACTTCCTTTCGCCTCGTCCATTATTCATTCTGAGGCGGACAAGATCAAATATTTCAGAAAGAGGTTGAATCCTCGTATGCGGATACAGTTGCTTAATCACAATTGCACCACTCTGGCCAAATTCATTGAGAAAGCTCTTACTTGTGAGCTTACTGCTAAGGAGATTGCTAAACAACAACCTTCATCTGCTGGCAAGAAGTCAAAGAATCGTAATCAGTCTGACGGCAGTCAGGCCACTTTCAAGAAACCTCGTGCGGGCTCTACTTTTTCTGAGCGACCTCCTATGGCGCCTAAACACGCGGAATCTGAGTCCCGAGCGGCTAGCTCGGCCATCACCTATTTCAACTGTGAAGAACAGGGTCATTTCAGTACCAAGTGTCCGAGGCAGACTGTCACATGCCATAACTGTGGAATTCGGGGCATAGGGCTCGTTTTTGCCGAAGGGACTCCAAACCCACTCCGGCGACATCTCAAACCCCAAAACAGTCAGTGGTTCCGAATCAGGCCACTCAGTCCGCGTTAAGACGACAGGAGCTAACAAAGGCGGAGCCAAGAGCTATCAGATGGGAGCATCCGGTTCGGGGGCCGGCAAGCCCCGAATTTACGAGATGAAGAAGACCGACGATCCAGAGGCCCGGATGATCTCAGGTACACTCGATATTCTATCTCAACCTATGTGTACCCTTTTTGATACTGGTGCATCGCATTCTTTTATTTCCGAATCATGTTTGAGTAGACTACGTCTGGGTAGTGCTACTAGTTGTGAGCCTTATGCCATCGGTCTACCTGATGGTAGAAGAATTATCGGGAATCGTGAGATTAAGGATTGTCCGATTCAGCTTCATGGCCGTGATTGTTTAGCAGACTTAATCGTGGTAGATTTGCCGAGAGACGACGTCATTCTGGGTATTGATTGGATGGATCATCACGATACCGTCATTAGCGTCCGTAAGTGTTTGGTCACTATCATTTCAGACGATGGGGTCGAATGTGTTTTTCAGGGAGGTAATCCCAGCTGTTCCGGGAGAGTCATCAACTTGATGAAAGCAGTGAAATTACTCAATTAGGGGTGTGTCGGTTATTGGTGCTATATGACTAAGACCGATAAATCATCAATAATGTTGGCGGATATTCCGGTAGTGAGAATATGCCGACGTATTTCCAGATGAGTTACCTGGTTTACCTCCAAAGAGAGATGTGGAATTCACGATTGAGTTGGAGCCTGGTACATCTCCAATATCGAAGGCACCGTATCGGATGGCCCCGACCGAAATGCTGGAACTAAATAATCAATTGGAGGATTTGACCGAGAAGGGTTATATCCGGCCGAGTGCGTATCCGTGGGAGCACCGGTATTATTTGTCAAGAAAAAGGATGGTTCTTTTCGTTTGTGTATTGATTACCGAGAGCTGAACAGGGTGACGATCAAGAATAAATATCCCCTACCCCGTATTGATGATCTTTTGGATCAACTTCAGGGAGCTTCAGTATTTTCCAAGATCGATTTAAGATCTGGGTATCACCAATTGCGAATCCGAGAGTCGGATATTGCTAGGACGGTGTTCCGAACACGCTATGGTCATTATGAGTTTGTGGTAATGCCGTTTGGGTTAACAAATGCACCTGCGGTATTCATGGTGTTAATGAATTGGGTTTTCATCGACTATTTGGATCGGTTTGTGGTTGTCTTCATAGATGACATTTTAATTTATTCTCGTGACCGGGAGGAGCACGAGTTTTACCTTCATCAGGTGCTCGACGTGTTGAGACGAGAGCAACTTTATGGGAAGTTTTCCAAATGTAAATTCTAGATGTCCGAAGTGATGTTTCTCGGACATATAATTTCATCAGACGGAGTTCGTGTTGACCCTCAAAAGACAGAGGCTATCCGAGATTGGCAACCTCCGAAGAATGTTAAGGAAATTCGAAGTTTCCTCGGATTAGCTGGTTATTATCGGAGATTTGTGGAAGTATTTTCTAAAATCGCTCAACCCATGACGAACCTTTTAAGGAAAGATAAGAAATACATGTGGTCCGACGCGTGTCAACAGAGTTTTGAGGAACTCAAGATCCGGTTAATTTCAGCACCTGCCCTTTCTTTACCGCAAGGGACAGAAGGATTTGTGGTCTATAGTGATGCATCCGGACAAGGTCTCGGATGTATACTCATGCATAAAGGGGAAGTTATTGCTTATGCTTCACAGCAATTGAGACCTTACGAGGTAAATTATCCACCCACGACCTGGAGCTAGCAGCCGTGATTTTCGCATTGAAGATTTGGCGTCATTATCATTATGGCGTTACCTGTCAGATATTCACCGATCATAAGAGTTTAAAATATATATTTACTCAGAAGGAGTTAAATATGCGACAGAGACGGTGGTTGGAACTAATCAAAGATTATGATATTGAGATACTTTACCACCCGGGCAAGGCGAACGTTGTCGCCAACGCCTTGAGTCGTAAGTCCGTTAAGGAGCAGATGCTTGCTTGATTAAAAGTTCAGAAGGAACTTCAGAAAGAATTACTTAGGCATAAGATCGAGGTTTGGTTACAGCGTGTTCAGGGACAGCTTTGTATGCTGGAGATTTCATCGCCACTTGAAGAGGCAATCAGAGTAAATCAGGGTTCGGACTCATTTTTGTTGCGCATCTGCAAGGATGTGGCACAGGGTAAAGCCCATGGCTTTGTGGTCCACGAGGATGGACTCTTGTGATTTAAGAATCAATTATGTGTACCGGCGAATGACGAGTTGAAAAACTCGATTTTGAGAGAAGCTCATGCTACCCCTTATTCTATTCATCCGGGGTCCAGCAAGATGTACAAAGACTTGAAACAAAATTACTGGTGGAGTAATATGAAGCGTGAAGTCGCCGAGTTTGTTTCGAGATGTCTCACCTGTCAACAAGTCAAGATAGAACATCAACGACCGGCGGGTATGCTGAAACCGCTCCCTATTCTGGAGTGGAAGTGGGAGGATATTTCAATGGACTTCATCACGAGTTTGCCGAGAGACTTGCCCTGTTGTTCATCAAAGAAATAGTGAGATTGCACGGTACTCCTAAGAGTATCGTTTCTGATCATGACAGGCGATTCGTGTCTCATTTTTGGAAATCAGTTCATCGTGCCATGGGAACTCAGCTTAATTTCAGCACAACTTTTCATCCTCAGTCCGACGGACAATCATAGAGGACTATTCAGACATTGGAGGACATGTTGAGGGCATGCGTCCTCGATTGGAAAGACGATTGGGAAGCCCAACTACCATTGATCGAGTTCACGTATAATAATAGTTGGCATGCTTCAATTAAGATGGAACCTTACGAGACCTTGTACGGTCGTCGTTGTCGATCTCCTTTGTGTTGGGATGACTTATCAGAAGCAATCGGCACCGAGCCCGATATGCTTATAGCCGCCCGTGAGAAGGTAACTTTGATCAGGAGTCGTTTGTTGACCGCTCACAGTCGACAGAAACCTTATGCAGACAATCGTCACCGACCATTAGAGTTCGAGACAGGTGACCACGTGTTGGTCAAGGTATCCCCGAGTTGAGGTATCTTCCGTTTCAGGAAGCGGGGAAAGTTGAGTCCAAGATTTATTGGACCGTTTGAGATTTTGGATCGAGTAGGCGAGCTAGCTTATCGATTGGCCTTACCTCCGGCGTTGAGCCGAATTCATTATGTGTTTCATGTCTCTCAGCTATGGAAGTATGTTGCCGACCCGAGTCACATACTTCAGTTCGACAAAATCGAGATCGCAGATGATCATTCATATGAGGAGCGTCCCATACGAGTCTTAGAGCGGCGAATCAAACAGTGGAGTAAAAAGGCAATTCCTTTGGTTAAAATTCAGTGGTCTAGACACGAAGTCGAAGAGGCTACTTGGGAACCGAGGATAGTCTGCGGGAAAGTTATCCCGAGTTGTTTGACCCTTAGTTTCGGGGACGAAACTCTTTTAAGGGGGGTGTATGTAATACCCGGTTGTAATTCAGTCATTATCATTCAGTAATTTCATTCAGTAGTTGTCACTATGTAATTTTCACTTGTTAATAATCATTCATCACCCATATTCATTCATCCGTGTTCACTGATCGGAATAACTTCGAGTCGTGTATCGATATTGTTCATTATTTCAACCTTGCTTGGGAATCGAGACAAGAGTATTATCCTGATTGTTGTAATTTATTCATTAGTCGATGTTGACGTTGGAGTTCATGTCATTTCAAATCTCCTCATTGTTCAAATTGTGCTTTTGTTGGGCGAACCCTTGTAATCATTGCTTGGAACCACCGTTTTGGGGTTTCCGCACTTCCATTTCGTGTTATTGTTTCCCAAATATTGATTCTTATTGCTTTTATTCTCTTCCCGGGTCATTTTTCATCATTTTAGGACCCAAGGGGTGTGGGCCGCGGCACAAGGGAGTGTGCGCCGCAGCACACACATGTTGTAGTTTTTGGCCGGCCCGCCTGTACCGGGGGCCGCGGCTCATGCCTGCAGGGCCGCGGCACGCTGCCGAGTCACTGTGCAGTTTTCTAGCCCTGTGCCGCGGCACACTCGGCCGGGCCGCGGCACCGCCCGGCCCGAAGCGGTGCAGCCTGTGCCATGGAACACTCGGCCGGCCGCGGCACAGTGCAGTTGCTCTATAATTTCGTTTTTTTGAGAGGAACAAGCTGATTTCTTCATTTCACTTCTTCCTCTCTTCCTTGGGGCGATTTTTGGGCGATTTTGGGGTGTTTCAAGATCATCAAAACTCAGAGATTTCATCTTCTTCAAGTTGTAGTGTGGATCAACAACATATTTGTGGATTTTTCATCCTAATCTAAGGTAACTTTCTTCAACCCTTGAATTCGATTTTGAGTTGGAGCATGATGTTTTGGATGGTATAATCATGAATTGTGATGGATATGCGTATGATTATGAGTTTTTACGAGTTATCATCGGATTGTTGGAAGTTTTTCTCAAGAACACTTTGAAGGTTGACTTGGAATTGGGTTTTGCAATTTAATGATATCATAAACTTGATTTGAGCATTTCGTTTGGATTATCGATTGTATTGATGGTGTTTTGGTGGTTTGGATCATTCAATAGAAGTTGGTTTTCGATACAAATGGGTTTAGTTGTTTAAGAAGGGAATTTGTTTTCAAGGTGTTTGTCGAAATGCCCCAATGAACTTGGTTTAGTCGTATCGACATTTTGAGTTCGTTATATTCGTGGTTGATTCGTATGTTGAACGGATTGTTGGTATTTGTGTTATTCAAGGTTGTTCGATCGACCGACATCTCATTTAGGACGTTGTTCGTAGAACGACATTCTTCATCGGTGTTGTGTAAGTTAATTCTTACTCAGTTAAAGGAAAATTCATTCCTTTCGTTGTTGTTCATTCATAATCATAACTCATTCATATTATATTAACCGTATCGAGACTTGTCATTGTCAATTAATCACTTCAGTCACGAGGAATGACGGTTCCAATAATTTCATTGAGCTATCATCATTTCACTATCATTTCATCTCGGTGAGTCATTATTGATTTCAATGTCACTTTTGTTATCTCGTGGCATTCCGGGTCATACTGGCGTGCCGGTTGGTATGTGTAGGATTTTCATGTCGGGCACATATTAAGTCGTGTGTTGGTAGTTGGCCTCACATTGGACTGTGCACATGAGACGATTACTTCGTGAGACTGATTAGGTACAAGACCACACATGTATTCGATCGATACTCGTTGGTGGCTTGTGCATGGACACATTTCCATCCCGGGCGTAGTGTGGCGCCACCCTTTGAGCCGTACTGTTAGTTGATTCATACAGCATGTTTGATTGCGTATGTTTTCAACAAGATTGGGTTATAATCTGACCGATTCACTGTTGACCGCATGTGTTCGACGGTTTGAGATTTTTGATCGAACTTGTGGTTTATACAGCATATATGATTGTGTTTATTCAACTCTTGAGGATTGTTGTTACGTATGGCCGGCCGTTGGGGGATTTTGTTTTTCAGGTCATGGCAAGGCTAAGGCACGGGAAGAGAACGTTGACGGCGAGGAGTCCCAGTGATATTAGTAGGGGGCCCCAGTCCTTTTCATTCACTCGTGTTTTCTTTATTTTATTTCCGCTGCAGACTTCCGTTTGAATACTCATTTTATTCAGTGTCATATGTTTTATCTTCATATAAAATATACATGTATTATGTATTATCTTGGGTGTATTGTATGAAACTCCTCATCGGAGTAATTAATGATGTAATGTGGTTCGGTACTACATATACCCTGTGTATTTCATTCATTTTCACTCGCCTGGTGGGTCCCAGTCGGAGGTCCACGGCACTGTAATATCCGCCTAGTTTGGGGTGTTACATCTACTGCATGTTTAACTCTTTCTGGTTGAAGATGTATTTGAGACTCTTATGATCCGTGAAGATCTGACTGTGAGTCCCGTACAAATAATGTCTCCAAATTTTCAAGGCGAAAACCACAGCTGCCAACTCCAAATCATGCATTGGATAATTTACTTCATAGGGCTTCAAATGTCGTGATGTGTAGGCGATCACCTTCTTATTCTGCATCAGTACACAGCTGAGACCTTGGTTTGAGGTGTCACTGTAAACTATGAATCCTCCAGTCCCCTGTGGTAGTGCTAAAATCAGTGCCGTCGTTAATCCATTCTTCAATTCATCAAAACTGGTCTGACACATCTCGTTCCACTCAAACTTTTGGGTCTTCTGTAGTAATCGAGTAAGTGGGTGGGTAATTTTGAAAAATCCTTCCACGAACCGACGATAATACCCACCATGTCCTAAGCAACTCCTGACTTCCTTCACGTTCTTAGGAAACTTCCAATCCAAGATTGCCTCGACCTTATGGGGATCTACTCGGACTCCTTCCGCTGATACCACATGACCGAGGAACATCACTTCCTTCAGGCAGAATTCACAATTATAAAGTTTGGCATATTATTGTTCGCTTCTCAAGAGGTCCAAAATGATCCGTAAGTGTTGCGCATGCTCTTCCGGGATCTTGGAATAAACCAGAATATCATCAATAAACACAACTACGAATTTGTCCAAATACTCTATGAACACTCGATTCATCAACTGCATGAACACGGCAGGTGCATTAGTGAGACCAAACGGCATCACTACAAACTCATAGTGTCCGTATCGAGTTCTAAATGCTGACTTTGGAACATCGGATTCCTTAATACTCTAATGATGATATCTCGATCTCAGATCGATCTTAGAAATTACTGTTGCTCCTTGCAACTGGTCAAACAAATCATCAATCCGTGGCAACGGATACTTGTTCTTGATCGTCATATTGTTCAGCTCTCTATAGTCGAGACACAATCGAAGTGATCCATATTTCTTCCAGACAAAAAGAACTAGTGCACCCCAGGGCGAAACGCTTGGCTGAATATAGCCTTTGTCCAGGAACTCTTCTAGTTGCTTCTTCAATTCGCACATCTTAGTAGGTGTCATACGATACGGCGCCTTAGAAATTGGTGTAGCTCCTGATTCCAGCTCGATGGTGAATTCTACATCTCGTCGTGGAGGTAGTCCAGGTAATTCGTCAGGAAACACATCTGAGAATTCATTCACAACGGGAATGTATGAAAGTTCTACTTTTACGTCTTCCTTCTTCATTGCATAACACCAGTATCTAGTACAACCCTATTTTAGCAGTTTGACAGCTTTCATTGCTTTGATCATCTTTCCTGAGCTTCCTGGTCTCCATCCCTCGAATAATAATTCGGAACCATCTTCAGATATCATCGAGATATTATGCTTCCAGTAGTTCACAATAGATCCTTATCAATTAAGCCAATTGTCTCCGAGAATCAGGTTGTCTCCTTGCATCTGTATTAGAATTAGATCTGAGGGCCACTCTCTGCTTCCAATTGATACCGGAAAATCTCTAGTTTCTAAGTTTCCCACAATTCTCTCCCCACTCGGTAAACCCACAACATAAGGCTCATAATTATGAAAACCAGAAATGTTCAAACGATTAACACAAGAAAAAGATATAAACGAATGTGTAGCCCCTATATCGAACAAAATGCTAACTGGTTGCGAAAGAATCTGAACGGTACCTGATGCGACAGCAGAACCTTGGTCGTCTGTTCTTCTCATCTCATACAGGCATGGAGGAATGGATTTGGCACTCGATGTCCCCTTCTGGTAGAACTATCCTCTGCCCCATCCTCGACCAAAACTCTGGGGTGGCTGGACACTCTATTGCATCTGCTGAACACTCGCCTCTCTTTGAACTGGCTGTGATGCACGAGCTCCGTAAGATTTAGCAGCCTCCTCACAGAACACTGCACGATGTCCCTCTCGACCAAAATCATAATACGTCACTGTGGGAAGTGAGCAATCACGTCGATAGTGCCAGGTGCTGACTAAACGCCTTAATTTCCTGAGATAATGGCACATGTAAAGGCTGCGCGGAGAAAAACTCTCGAACCTTAGCTTCCATCACTGGACGAGGGCAGTACTGTGCTTCCATCAACAATTTAAATTCTCCACAATTGGCATCATGATCTATAGGTCGGATGGATTCCCACCACTCGGATGCTTCCCATGTCAGAAAGTACTGGGCTATGGGAACTCTCCAGTCGTCTGGGCAGTTAATCCCTGCGAATACTTTCACCAACTCTCTATGCTAGTGATCCCACGTCGGCGTCTCCGAGAAACCATCAAACTTTGGCAGATGCATTTTTGCCGCCTCCTGGAGCCATCGGTCTCCTCGATTTCCCAAGTCTGGGATGCCTTGCTGTCTCTCTCCCAGTTGCAATCCTACTGCCACCTGCATTCGGTCCAAAACCTGAGCAAACTGAGTCATCTGGTTGACCACCTGACGAAGGATGTTGGAAACAGACGGTTCTGGTTCGTTGTTAGTAGTTTCTTGTAGCTCGCCTGAGCTGTGGCTAGCCTGATTTGAAGGCGAAGTTTCTCTCGCAGCATTCCTACGTCCGCGTCTGCGACCGCGACCACGTCCACGTCCTCCTCTCAACATACTGTAAGCATAAATACTCAATATATAGGTAACAATATCGTTCTAATGTTCAAGTATAAAGAGGTATCACATGTAAAGGACGAGATAGAGTTTAGGAACTTACAACCACCGCTCACATGAAGATGTAGGCAGTATAGTGATGTTATTCACGGCCAGTTATCTCAAAAGACATATACGACCACTATTTTAACCCAACGGCCAAGATATCCATAATCTTAGCTCTGATACCATATTCTGTAGCACCCCCGGTATATTCAGGAATATTACAGCGCCGTAAATTCTTTACGTAAGAATTTACAAGGCTAAGAATACAACATATTTAAAGAAGGATAACAAACGAAAGTTAATTATTACATCACCAGTTCACAAAGTACGAAATCAAATACTCAACTGAATGAAATTATCAAATACAAAAAGACAACAAGCGTACTCGAGTACTTATTAAAAATAATACAGAGACTCAAAAAAATATTCGGGCCGTAACATCACTCTGCACCCCGTCGTCATGCAGGTCTCGTGGTTGTTTCCCCGCCCTCCTGAATCCTCAACATAAATAAATGTTCATCCCCGAAAGGGTTAGCACAACGATGCTAGTACAAGTACGATAATTATACCATAACAGGATATTCAACATCTCACGAAGAATAATGTTAACAACACAAATGACAATAACCATGAGCCTCTTCCTACGAGAAGACTCACAAATATCATACACAAATGATAATCACAACATGACATCACAACATACACATGGTAATTCCGATGATCCAGCGTTCACTGCATAGATCCCAAGATGATCCCGTCGGACCAACACGAGGTGGAAAAATTTGTCCGATGATCCAGCGCACGCTAGCATAGATCCCAAGATGATCCCGTCAGACCAACACGAGATGGACATACAACAACGACTCATATGCACGACAATATGTATAACATCAATAAATAAAACAATTAAAGTACTTGCCTCAAATTGACGACAGGGATAAATCTTCGACGGATAGTAATACACTCGAAGCTCGCCCCCTTCGATCAATGACGTTGCAAAGTTCAGACCTTAAATAAAAGAAATAATATAGGGTTCATCTTACGACATATAACTAACGTACGAACATCTAACATTATAAACTATAGCCGAAAGTTGTCAACATGATATCTTGCCTGCTGTCTTCATAACGTACGTTACATACCCAACGTAACGTACATTAAGTCTGTTCGTTAGCGTACGTAAGCTCCAAAGCTTAACGTACGCTAAGCATGTATTTGACAGTTTTCTTCTCTGATCAGACGACGGACTCACCTGATGATATAACGTACGTAATGCATGATGCTTAACGTACGTTATACTCACAAGTACATTACTCATGCGAAAATGAATGATCCTACGATGTTTGATGTCTTCCAATTTCCAGGATAAACATGCCATCATAATACTTTACTCCAATCTCGATTATCAATCTTCAAATGTAGTTCGGAAAATCTATGGTTGTTCTCAACATCATCACTACTTTTAAATTATCATCATGAAGATCGGCTAGACGATCCATCTTTACAAGATATAACAAAGCCTTCAATGTTTATCCTTCTAAGTTCATCTAGCAAAAAGTGATATCAATACCAAGTCTACGATCATTACGAAAACACCATCCAATGGGGATTATCAATCTCAGAATACTTCTCCTATTTGTTTATCCTAACAAGATTCGAACTATAATGCTCTCAACAATGGTAACTAAAGCAAAAACATTCCAACTGCCAAAAACATGATGTTCGGTTAAATAAGTCTTCTATGGAACTTATTAATCTCGGTATTATGTTCATGACATCCTTAAGAATGTTGGAACATTTTGTTCCATACATAAATTAAAAGTGTTTTGATGATTAAAGGCGATAAAAAAACAAAACAACGAAGACGCGAAGCAAGCATCGAAGGAAAACGAAGTGCAAAATGTTGGATTATGAAGAGGCTAACATACGTAACCCGTGCGAGTTAACGTACATAATCAAGCTTACGTACGTAACCAGAGTTACATAGCGTACGTAATGCAGTGTGCAGCAGCTAACGGCTAGTTTGTTGATGGAGCCTATAAATACCAAGGAGATGGTATTGATTCATAACAACAACTTCAAGTATACTACACATTGATCTGAGATTGATATTCATTATATTGTTGTTGTAATATTAAGCTTACATCGAGTGATTGAGTGTTATACACAAAATCATACACGAGTGGTAAAAGAAAAGATATGATTGGATTCGGTATTATTAGGATCAAGGATCCGGCATTATTAGACTCGCAATCGCTATCGAGTGAGGTTTATCTAGTACCCATAGAAAGCTAGAGAGGTTGATTCCTTGTCCTACGAAAAGAAAAACGGTTTAACTTGGACCGACACAAAGACAAGTGTGAGTGGTTTATCACGGACCAATAGAAGACGTGATTGTAACGGTTATACCTCGACCAATAGAAGAGAGGAGAAGAGGTTTTTCTTTAGCCTATTGAAAAAGATACCGAGAGAGGACGTAGGCTCGTTTATAGCTGAACCTCTATAAATCTTTGCGTCATTTAATTTCCACATTTTATTTTACGCTTCTGCAACACGGCGCAATAACCGATCTTGTACCCAACAATTGGTATCGGAGCGGTACTCCAATACACGGCTTAACATCCGAGGAGAAAAAAACCAATGGCGTTTCAATTTGCTCCTGTCGAAGGCCTTGCTCTCAGTCGACCACCATTCTTTGATGGCTCAAATTATTTGACATGGAAAAAAAAGATGTCGATCTTTATTCGTGCCTACGATATAGAGATTTGGAAGATTATTTGCCTTGGCCCGAAAATCCCACTCAAATCCGATGGTACGCTCAACTCTTTTGAAGAATACGATGATGCCGATTGGAAAAATGACCATGTAAATTGTAAGGCTACTCAACTCTTATTTTGTGCCTTAAATCCGGAAGAGGTCAATCGAATCTCATCATGTGAGAGTGCGGAAGAAATATGGAAAATTCTCGAAATCACACACGAAGGGACAACTCAAATCAAAGAGACAAAAATCAATATGCTTCTCCATGACTACGAGTTATTTATGATGAAAAGTGACGAGTCCATCACCAATATGCTCGACCGATTCTCAGTTATCACTAATGGACTTGCTTCGTTCGGAAAACCATTGTCTAGTAGTGAAAAAGTCAAGAAAATATTACTATCACTACCTAGCGAATGGGACGGCACCGTGACCGCGATTATGGAATCCAAAGATCTCAATACACTCGATTTTAGCGCCCTCATTGGTTCGCTAATTAATTATGAGATCGTGTTAAAATCACGAAGTGTCAAGCCAAAGCTGAAGGAACGATCATTAGCCATGAAGGCTAAAATGTTGAAAAAGAAAGAAGAAATCCCGGTGGAAGAAAGCGACGAAGTAGCGGCATATTATGACAAGAATATTAATAAATTCCAAACCTTATTAAACCGGAGGAAGAAGGATATCTCGAGCAAAATGAAGAAATTCGACAACTCTTGTCGATAATGTGGAAAACCAGGCCACTTCGCTAAACATTGCCGTGCTAAACCCAAAAAGGAGGTCCTCGTGGCAACATGGAGCGATGAAGACGAAGATGACGAATTTATTGATCAAAATAATCTCACTCTCATGGCCCGAAGTTCATTCGACGACAGCGACGTCGAAAGCCAAGTAAGTACATCTTCCCGTGATGAACTTTTTGATGCATCTGAATTATTGCATACGGATTTTCAAAACGCTTTATCCGAAATCAAATCCCTTAAGTCTAAAATTAAATCTTTGGAAATTGAAAATTCCAAAATTATTGAGAAGGGAACATTTGTTGAAATCGATTATTCAAAGTGTATTGAAAATGAAAATATTTTGAAGGATGATCTCGCTAAAATTCAAACCGAGCTTAAAAGAAATTCTCGTGCGGAAACGAGAAATTTGAACAAATGTTTGGCGTTCAAAAGTTTACTTTGAATAAAGAGGGGTTAGGATTCAAAACACGTTCGAAAAACGAATCCCTTAATTTCAAAACACCCCATTACGAAAAGTGTTTAAAAATCGGGCATCATATTTCAAGTAGCAAAAGCCCGAGACGGACGATAAAAATTAAGAAAATTTGGGTTCCTAAAGGAACAATCGTTTCAAATATCGTCTACGTTTCTAAACAAAAACCAACTATAGGTTGGATCCCCAAACATTGATTTTTGGTATTTTACTGAGGGGGAGTAATTTTTTTTAAAACGAATAATATTTTCAGGGGGAGTTAATATCCTTGTATTTATTTTTGCATATTTCATTATTTATTGAATGTTTTTTTTGGGTACTTTATTGCTTTTTTTTATGAATACAAAAAGGGGGAGAGATAGGAGAATGGAGAAATAAGTCAAAAATGGGATTAACCTTGAAAGGGGAAGAAAAATTGAAGAAAATCGAAAGCATACAAAAAGAATTGGAAAAACGAAGGAGTTGAAAAATAAAAAAAAAGAGAAGTCGAAAATAACAGGAAAATAAAAATGAGGAGACGTCGAAAAATACGATGTAAAATTTGAAAAGGAGAAAAGAAAGAAGGAGTCGAAAAATAAATGGGAGAAGAACTAACGAAACGGACAAACTCAAAAACTTTGGTCTGTACACATATACATATATTTGTATTTTTGCAGATAAATTCCATTGACGAAGTTTTGTTTTGTAATCATCAAAAAGGGGGAGATTGTTGGAACATTTTGTTCCACACATAAATTAAAAGTGTTTTGATGATTAAAGGCGATAAACAAAACAAAACAACGAAGACGCGAAGCAAGCATCGAAGGAAAACGAAGTGCAAAATGCTGGATTGTGAAGAGGCTAACGTACGTAACCCGTGGAAGTTAACGTACGTAATCAAGCTTACGTATGTAACCAGAGTTACATAGCGTACATAATGCAATGTGCAGCAGCTAACGACTACTTTGTTGATGGAGCCTATAAATACCAAGGAGATGGTATTGATTCATAACAACAACTTCAAGTATACTACACATTGATCTGAGATTGATTTTCATTATATCCGAGAGAGGACGTAGGCTCGTTTATAATCAAACCTCTATAAATCAAAGCGTCGTTTAATTTCCGCATTTTATTTTGCTCTTCCGCAACACGGCGCAATATCCGATCTTGTACCAAACAAAGAACACGAATTAGAGTTTGGAAAGTATCAACATACCTTAATGTAGAAGACAATGATGAACATTTGACGAAAATCCAATACCGGAAGCTTGAGTACCAATCCAAGGTGCTTCTAATCCTCAATGAGCGAATATAGATGATATATCAGTGTTAAAGTATCAAAGGGAGCTCTTTGGACATGAAGGAAATGAAAGGGAAGTGAAAAGAAATGAGGTGAAATGAAATGGGGTACTGTCCCATTTATAATGTCCTAAGATTTACATACGTTAGCCTTAGTGCTTAACGTACGTTATACACTTAGCGTATGCTATCTACTATCCTTAGCGTACGTTATCGTCCAATGATAGCTTACTGCCTCATTCCTGTTCTCTATTACGTACGCTACATCAACACCGTTACGTACGTAATCAACCATACTTAGGGTACGCTATATACATGACTTAGCGTACGTTAATCCCCGTTGAGCCAAAACTATCTAGGTTCATGCCGCGGGGGCCCTCCGCCAACTGGCCCATGTGCTCGCCGCCTTGTTCAATTATTTACTGCCTTACGTACGCTATGCCTTGCTCATAGCGTACTGTGGTCGTAACGAACGTTACGCTTACTAGCTAGCGTACATTACGACGTAGTTGCATGTATAATGTTACTAGGTTGACATGATCATGCATGCGAATACGAACACGGGAAAGATCATACTTCGATTATTGATATAATAAATTCGAATAATACAAGGTTCAAATACGGACGAAAATGTGATACCCCGTAGCAAATAAACCGCGTGATTTTATATTTTGTGTACCGTCGCATAAATTCGATTATCGTTCCGGAGTTGAAAATTATATCATCCTGTGTTGTTTAAAATAACAAACTTGAATTTTTGTAATTTCATAGTGTTACTATATATTTTATATATATTGTTTCGTACGTTACCGCCGTATCAAACATTTATCGGGATGAGATAGAAATAATAATTCGGATAATTTTAATATTATATATGTATACACACACACACACACACACACACATATATATATATATATATATATATATATATATGGACGTAAACCGCCACACATAAAAAGAAAAGAGAGGATAAGAAGTCTGCATGGGCAGCTCAACTGGTTGCTGGGTGGCAGATTGCTACAAGGACGCAGGTTTGAGTCCTGACAGCCGCAGTGTGGGAGTTTTATCCCTCCAATGTGGGGATAGCTCCTTGTGGGCACCAGGCACTGTTCCTCCCACCTAGTGGGCCATTGAGTCACCATGATTTAATTTCTCCACTAATCCCTTTCGGACCGGGGGTGGAGGCCTGGGGGCGAGGGATTTCGTCTTTTAAAAGAGAGGATAAGAGGAGAAGAGTCGGGAGAGAGCAGAGAGAAACAAAAAAAGGGAAGAGATAAATGAGCGGAAGGATCGCGAGAGGGTATGAAAAAAAAACAAGAGAACAGGAGAAGAGAGAGAGGAGGAGAGAAGGCCGAGAACGGGTCGTCGCCAAATCTCCGGTAAAACTTCACAAACTATATACCGTTTTGATCGTTTCAGCGAGTAGGTCATAAATATCCGTCGAGTTTTTCAAACCAAGTTCGGAATAGCTGGAACGGGCCGAAACCGCCGCTTGACGTCGGCTCTCCGTACGGCCGTTCGGGCTGCCGGAACTTGAAATCTTTTGCACCATTAGGAAGCCCTCTTGACGAGCTTCATCTTTCCAGTTTTAGTTCCCAGATTCGGTCGAGCATTATGGTGTGTGTGCATTGTGGGTGCTGGTGTGTGTGCGTTGTGTGCGATGGCGTGTGTGTTTGTGTGCTGGTGTGTGTATATTTGTGTGCGGATATGTGTGTGACTGCTCGTGTGTGTAGGTGTGTGTGTGTATGAGATTGTTGTGTGTGTGCGCTAGGCCGTTGGTGTGTGTGTATGAGGAAGTGTTGTGTGTGGTGTATGTCGGGGTGTGCCGACATGGACGATTGATGTATTTTTAGATATAAAAATAGTGTTGGTCGATGTAAAGAAGTTCCCAGTGAGGTTACGATGGACCGGGAGACGTTAAAACGACTATTAGATAGTCATATAAAGTTTTGGGGTGGAAAACATAAATTTTAAAAGCCTAGGGCTATGCCATTTGAGAATTTGAAATAAAGTTGGACTTGATTGAAGTTTTCTAAATCTTCAATTTGCCCTAAACTTTAATATTTTCTTGGAAATGTGTATATCCTTCTTGGTTTCAATCCAAAATGGGTCAAACGAATTTCAAATGGCTCCTAATTCGAAACACAATATTCGTACACCCCAATAACGCGCAGAGTGTGTTCGTAACTATGTCTCACCCACATTCGGCTAAATTAGAAAGTAGAGTTCTAATGGTTATATAAATCTTAACCCGTTAATTATATAATATGATCCGTTTTAGGTTGAAGGTCTGGCTAATCGCTCAGTCTATTTTCCTTGTCAATCGAACCTTTTCCATTCGCTGGAATGCCAGGAAAGTACTTTGATTACGTTTAATATACTTCGTGTGAATGAATATGTGAAAAATGTGTTTTCTGTGAAATGTGGGAATATTAGAAAATGTGATTTAAGAAAGTGGTGATTTATGTGGTTTGTGACACATGTAATCAGCGGAAGTGTCAATTTGCGAATATTCAGTATCATTGCGCATTGACGTGAAATAATATGTCATAAACATGCATTGCGGAGCGGAAAATAATGAATATGTGAAAAATATGGTTGTTATGAAAAGTGATAATTTCAGAAAATGTGGTTTCAGATGTGATAATTTCAGGAAGTGGTAATTTCTGTGGTTTGTGGCGTGTGATCAGCGTAAATGTGAATTTGCGGATATTCAGTATCATTGTGCATTGACATGAAATAATATGTCATAAACATGCATTGCGGAAAGCGGAAAAATCCAAGTAAGCGACTTGGGTTGGCCAAAAGAGCCGAGCGAAATGGGACCGTGTGCATGAGTCATGGCATGTATGGGAATTGCATTGCATTGCATATACAATAATGATGATTGTGGTATTATATTCCATAATATATATGATGGCACTGTGATGTGGTTGTTTATTCACTTGTGGTACATATTCATGAATCGTTGTACTTGCACAGGCTGTTTGCTGACCTCTTCTGGGGTGAATATACTTGTTGTATATTCAGGTGCAGGTCTTAGTGGCGAACCGGCGCACGAAGGACACGAGGATGGTGAGCAACACTGATATCATGTACTATTTTATTTATGTGGTCGTCCTGTTGTGAACAGAGTTGTGTTTTGCCTTGTGCTCGTGCGAGTACTGTTGGGTATTATGGGTTGTTTGTGGTTCAGTCATTTTGATGGTGTTATTGTGGAAGTTGGAGTCCCACAGAACAATGTATTGTTGAGTGTTGTAGTGTATATGGTTTAAAGTTGAGTACTGTCGATGTATGTGTGGATTTATGTCGGTCTCAGCCTGGTAGGTTCTCCAAAAAGAATCTACGGCACTGTAGTATCTCTGTAAATCACGGGGGTGCTACAGATTGTGGTATCGGAGCTTAGGTTTATGGATACCTAGGTTGTTGGTGTTTTGGGTCGGTCAAAGTTGAGTCGGTCATCTGTTTATGATATCACTGGGTTGATGCTACCTCGTGCGACCTGTGCTATAGGTTCCTCTGATCCGAATTTTTTTTTAAAATTATTTTAGTACTTAACATATGGATTTTAAGTCCTTCTTGTGAGCCGTATTCTGTTGGGGCTGTGTTCATTGGCTTCTGATCTTATCAGAACCCTGTGGGAAACCAGAGTAATCTGTTTGTATTTCTTTGAACTGGGTCCATTAATTTTCCTTCGTGTATATGTTTGTGTAACTTGAGCATACTGGCATATAGAGATGGTAAGTCTCTCGATTATAAGTCCCTCTTAGTTGTGCGGTGATTGTGTGGTGCTGATTCGATCAACCTTGGCCGAGGGGCTAGAACTTGTTGGTGGTATTCGAGTTTTGAGATGTACATTGCATATACGGTCCGGGTGAAAATAGTTATACAGTGTATTTTGGAAAATTAGGAATATTATCGATTCCTATATTCTTTTAAGAATTAGATTTTTAAGTGTCAATTTTAACCGCTGGGGGAGTAGGATTAAAGTGATTTTTGAAACTATTTCAAATGGTGAAAACCTACGATTTAATATCGTTATATCAAACGAGTATGTATTCGGTGGAAAAATCTTTTCTTTTCGATTAAACAAGTAGTAGAAGAGGAAGGATCTTCATTTTATCTAAGTCCCAAGTTGATTTCTGAAACATTTCGGACTATATACGTCTTCGAAAATGTTAAAAATATAAATTGTGGGTGCATTATTTAAAAAATGATTTCAAAATCGACGTGTAAAATAAAGCCTCCTCTTCCAATAAGAGTAAAGTAACTACAAGTTGTGGCGAAACATAGCTCGCCCTCTTATTTTCAAAAGAATTGTTTTCATAAAGTGGTGGTACCACATGTAATTCCCCGATTTTTCGGATATATTTTTCGTTTATATATTGGATATAGTGGATGGTCAATTATGCTCGAGGACGTTGTGAACGTTTGATAATGTTATTGAATTGAGTATATGAATTGATTTTGCCGTATGTTCGTATTCGGTATGTCGTGACATTGGACAGGAATTGCTGAAATTTGCTAAGTATGGAATTGTTACGTACGTTAACAATGTGAGCTTACGTACGTAAGATTGGCATGGTTACGTACGTTAAGGCTAAGGTATTACGTGCATGCGAAGGCATCGGACAGGCGAGTCTGGCCGTGGCGAGACCCGATTTGGCAACTTTCGGCGGAGGATGTTGACAGGTGAGTCAACGTACGTGTTAAGTATGTTATACAGGACGTGTTACGTACGTAACACGACCATTGTACTGTAGCAAGTCAACTGGTATATTATGTGTAACACCCCCAGAGCCATCCGGGAATATTACAGCGTCGTGGGCCCCGAGATGGAACCCACAAGGCTGAAGGAAATTTTCGCAAACATTTAAAAAAATGCCCAGAGGCTAACGACGGTACTATCCTTTTAAAATTTCCCAAAGACTTATAAAATCCATTTATCCAAACCGTCGTAAAATCTCATTTGAAATCACAAGGCCCGAAATGCCAAGACTCCACAGTTTGAAAACATACGTTAAGCTATCGCTTACACGTACCGACAAAATAGTTTAGAAAACAATTGCCAAAGTAACCTAAGTTACTAGATACCAAAAGGGCAATAAAAATACTCACGCAGCGGAAAATATAAATGATTAACAAATACTCTAGCAGCGGAATACAATAACTGATCAGGAAACTCAATGCACGAATACATGTCCTAGCCAGTATCCTCCGGGAAGCTCATCTCTTCACGACCGCTACAAGCTCGAAGTTCAATATCCTAAAAATAAATCCCACGACGGGGTCAGCCATAATATCCAACAATGATAACCATTACATCACATTAACAATTACGTACCAATGAAATACACTAAGAATACTACCAATGTAATCTTACTGTTGTAACTTTACTTACTTGAATAATTCTCATCAGAATAACCATTATCATCATGTACATCTCGTAATTTCGATTAATCAATAAACCCAAACATAATATCCATACGGTACCTCCAACACTACCCGAAATTCTCAAAACATCATCATAACTCGCAATACGGAAGTTATACCAACTCTGGCCAATTCAGTCCACCGAGTAACATCAATGAATCCCCAATACGATAATCGATTGTCCATCAAAAGACGAATACAAAAGAAAATACGGAACATACCTCGAGATGCACAATACCACGACAATCATGTCGGTCTAATCCGAGATCAGATCAACTCAACATACGGACATGGTCCTAACACAAGACCTACAAATGCATACTCATATGACAACGTCAATATGCTCACAATAATAACAACAACGTATACTTATGGCAAATCCATAATATACATATGCACATGACAACGTCAATATGCTCACAACAATAACAACGTATACTTATGGCAAATCCATAATATACAAATGCACAACAACACATGGGTAATCCGATGATCCAGCGTTCACTGCATAGATCCCCCGATGATCCCGTCGGTCCAACACGAGGTGGATAAACCCGTCCAATGATCCAGCGCACGCTAGCATAGATCCCACGATGATCCCGTCAGACCAACCCGTGGTGGACATACGACAACAATGCACAACTGCACAATGCAACAGTACACAATGCACGACAACAACAATGCACAAATGCATGACAATATGATCGACACAAAATGACAAAAATGATTAGAGTATTTGTCCCGAGTCCTTCGAGAGCAATCTCGATGTCAAAAACCATCACTGACGATTATCCTCCATATTCGACGATCCAAAATATCACGGACTATAGAGAACTCATATCCCCGCCTTTATCATAATATATCCTCGATACCCAAGTATACCAATAACAAAAGTAAATCATATACATTATGATTTAATTCCCAAAAATCGGAAAAAACAACGTACAATCCCACATCTCCAGTGTTCACAATTATAATCATTGCTATACGAATTATAAACGAATGAAACTGAAACCATTCATTAAATATTATAAACTGTGCAAGTAATAACTTGCCTCGATAATTGATGCCGAAAATCCCGACGAATACAGCTCACCCGATCGATCCATTGGAATCCAAACCTTAAATATAAATACATAAAAGAAAACTTAATATAAGAGTCCAATTTAATATTTTATAATCTCGAGGTAATTAGTCGGCTAATATATTACCTAAATTTTGCCCCTTAATTAATTGATCGGATCAAACGACCAACGATAATTATCCCGAATCCACAACTCGATTATTGCTCCGAACACAAATTCCACTCCGAACTCCGGCTCATTCTATAGGTCCAAATACACTCAACCGCTCGAAGACCAAATTATCAAACCTTCGTCTATGCCTAATGTTCTCCCCGTCCATAATCTCAACACGAACACGTACACGCAACCATGACTATATATATACATACACACATACTGAAACTCACACACACACACACGCCTGTTTTATATATATATATATATATATATACACACACCACACTCAACACACACAAACCTGCAACACATATAATATATATATATACAACACACTCTGCACCCACCCACCTGCACACATATAATATATATATATATATATATATAAATATATATATATATATATATATATATTAACACACATACACACATACACACATAACCACCATTATACACACACACCCGACTGGACACACACACAAGGCACAACTCACACACACACATCTTACACACACATATATATATATATATCTCTGCACACACCTCTATATATATATATATATATATATATATATATATATATACACCCAGCACACCATACAGAGACACCGAGCACCCGCCGGAATCCACCGTCTCCTGGCCGGAATCTAGATCGCCGACAATCAAACTCGCCGGACCTCGTCATACATCAAGCCTGACCGTCAGAAACTTGAGACCAGACCCGTAAATTCACCTTGCCGCCGGAAAACATGTCCGACAGGTCCACCGCCGCACTCCATCCGCCTGAAAACCAGATCATTCTCTCTCGTCACAGGCCACCATCGTTAACCTTCCAACAACCGGCCGGATCTGGAACCATACGCTGCAGTTCTCTTCTCTAGTGAGCCACTGATCGGAACTCCATAGCCGTCGGTTCCTCGAGCTCCAGCTCGCCGGAAAAGACCCGAACAGCTCGACTGGATTTTTACAACATCATCCTGTCCGAAAGTTCCGACCAGGCCGTCGCTGCTCCAGACACGAGCCACCATGCCGCCGTCGAGCTTCAGTTATCGCCGGAGACGTCATCCCATCGCGTTAACTTCCTCGACTCACCTCTATCGAACCCCGATCCTCCGACCAAGTTCAAACCGTGATCTCGACGGACCATGTCCGTCATCTCCACCATCTCTCAAATCGCCGGTCCGATCGCCAAGAAGGAGGAAAGGGCAGGGGTGGTCTATGGATGTCCATCCCGTGAGGGTGTAGTATGTGGGGAGAGAGAAAAGTGAAAGGTGAGGGAGAGTGAGGAAAGACGTGAGGAAATTCTCCCTTTCTCATATATACACACACACACACACACACACACACATATATATATATATATATATATATATATATATATATATAATATTATATAAAATGGATAGTTGGGTTTCTTTGACCCAACAAGGTTCGACTATAAATTAACCGAGTAAAAACGGATCAATTTGAGATTCATTATTCAGTCTTCTAACTCGACTAATCGATTAATTCATACTGCGTCCGATAAAACTAATAACTCACCAATATTTTAGTCTAATATTTCCAGAGTCCGGATAATTTCTCTAATTCTCGTTGAATAATTTATCGAAGAATACAACGTTGGCCACCGTCACATTCTTACCAATAATTATTCGACGATATTAGAAAATACTACCCGATATATTAGTCTTATTTACTCAATATTACTTCCAGGACCAAAATTAAATATTCATATTACCAGTATTCCAACAAGGTCACAATAAAATATTATTCTAAAATTCAGGATATTACATTATGTACGTTATATGGTATGGGTTACGTACGTAATGGATTTCTCGGAATGAGACAGTGACTTTGTTACGTACGCTGTGGATTTTGGATTGCGTACGTTAAAGATGTTACGTACGTTAAGCAAGGACACTTACGTACGTATAAGGGGTGTCGTTTATATATTGAAGTGTTGTCTTTCATTTCTCTCACGATTCTTTGAGGTATTTCTCTCCAAAACTTGTCCCTCTTCACTTCTAAGAGTGTTCTAAACACTTCTAGCATGATTGTGAGCTTGGAATCATGGAATTAGAGCTTGGTTATGGAACTATTGTTGATTCTTGAAGTGATTTCTTGTGTTATCCATATTCTATGAGGTATGTTGGATATTTCTCCTTTTCATTTCGGAATTTTGATGTTATAGTTGATGAATGATTCGTATGAAGATGATTATGATGTTGTTATTGCGATTCTTGAGGGTATATGAAGTGTATGTCGAAGGAAGATGATGATATGCCTTGTATATATTGATTATGATTATGGAATCATAGAGTTCTTGATGTTCTTGAGGCCATATGATGACTATGATGATTTGATAATTCGTTTAACCGATTTAAGATGGTATTCTAAATCATAGTGATGATAGTGGTTGATTTAGATGAGATGAATCTTGATATGAGGTTGAATTCCAGATTGAATATGTTATGATCATTGTTACCAAGTTGGTTCGATTATTGATATGATTATTGTTCTAGGTTGATTAACCAATAGGTATAATCGTTTTGCCGCGGTGAAAAGCCGTAGATTCCGTCCAGTCGGGGCTGAAGAGCTCGTAGACGAGGGCGATGAGTTCCGTGTTGATTTCGTCGTGTTGGTATCCAGGCAAGTTTTTACTTGTTCGGTTGTAATGTCTTGATGAGTAATTCCATTTATATTTCATAAGTATTTTATGTTGTATTAGATATTGACGAATGTTCAGTGATGTTCTAAAAAGATTAGAATGCACAGTTGATGATTGTTGAGATACTTGGACAATCTTGGGAAGATTGTAGTATTCGGATATTGTTGATGTCATTTTGGATATTCTTGGTCTGTGGTATGCATTTCGGAAGGATGTCCGGATAGAGGTATGTTTTATGGCAATCGTACATAGAAGTTTATGTACGGGAAAGTATTTGGTATTGAGGTATTATGTGGTATTATCGTGATATTGGGATTTTGATGAGAATCGTTGGATTACCGGAAGTGGTAAGGTTATCGTTGAGGTTATTATTCTCATGATGCATGGCATGTGAATATTTATGTTTATGTACTTGCGGTTATTTGTCGGGCATTATTGCTGACCCCGTTGTGGGACTTGTTTTTCAGGTATTGAGGACTTTGATGGTAGCGGTCGTGAGGCGAAGATTCCGGACGATACTGGCTATGGCATATTATTGGGGAATCGTGTATTTTGTCTGTGTATTAATTATTGATGTATATGTATCTTGGACTGTATTTCTATCCGCTGCGTGAGTTCTTTCAAATGGCTTTCGGCTTTTTGCCAACTGAGTTTCATTTCGAAAACCAATTCCCTTAACCGAGTTTTTGGCCTTGATCGTTTTGACGGTAGTTGGTGTTTTCAAATGATTTTGTGAGTTTTGATATAAAATACTACCGTCATCGGCCTTCTTGTCGTTATTGTAATTGGTTTTTAGCCTGGTGGGTTCCGGCGCGGGGCCCACGGTGTGTAATATCCCCGGTTGGTTTTAGGGGTGTTACAAATATGGTATCAGAGCCCATGGTTTTGTGAAAACCGGGCATGTGTGTTATGTGGCTCTACCAGTGTGGTAGTAGCGTGATTTTTATGTATCTGGATTTCTGGCTATTTTAAACTGTATTGTTTTGGTTCTGTGTGATTTTTGAGTACTGCCGTAGTGATGTGTAGGTTTGGGGATTGTTGGTGTTTCCGAGACCGACGGGGCAGGGAGTGAACGCCAGTGTCGTGGTCATGTGCAATGTGCGGCTCCAATCAAGAAGTGAACGCCGGTGCGAGGCATGTGCAATGTGCGGCTTTCGATGTGGAGTGGAACGCCGGTGATATGTGCATGTGACAAGGAGCGGCTCATGCGCTTTAGGTGAGGAGACACAGCGTCACAGATCCCACAAAACTCGATAGTGCTCTAAACTTGTTGCGGTCTTGGCGGAGACCAATCGTTTTAAAATTGTGATTATTCCTGTTTTGGCATTCTTGTTGTGTCGAGATTTTTGAAATGGTGTCATATGCTAGTATCGCGGGAGATCTTCGTCTTCACTGACCTGTAAGTATGTTGTTTGGATTATTCGATAATTCTTGGTTATCTTGGTGATTTTGGACTTTCCGTAGAAATGTTGTTTGTGCGAGTGATTGCAAGTTTCGAGGACGAAACTTATTTTTAAGCGGGGTAGAGTGTAATACCCCGATTTTTCGGATATATTTTTCGTTTATATATTGGATATCGTGGATGGTTAATTATGCTCGAGGACGTTGTGAACGTTTGATAATGTTATTGAATTGAGTATATGAATTGATTTTGCCGTATGTTCGTATTAGGCATGTCGTGACATTGGACAGGAATTGCTGAAATTGGCTAAGTATGGAATTGTTACGTACGTTAACAATGTGAGCTTACGTACGTAAGATTGGCATGGTTACGTACGTTAAGGCTAAGGTATTACGTACGTAACGAAGGCATCGGACAGGACCGAGTCCTGGCCGGCAGGCGGGACCCGGTTTCGGCAACTTTCGGCGGAGGATGTTGACAGGTGAGTCAACGTACGTGTTACGTATGTTATACAGGACGTGTTACGTACGTAACACGACCATTGTACTGTAGCAAGTCAACTGGTATATTATGTACGTTATATGGTATGGGTTACGTACGTAATGGATTTCTCGGAATGAGACAGTGAGTTTGTTACGTACGCTATGGATTTTGGATTGCGTACGTTAAAGTTGTTACGTACGTTAAGCAATGACACTTACGTACGTAATAAGGGGTGCCGTTTATATATTGAAGTGTTGTCTTTCATTTCTCTCACGATCCTTTGAGGTATTTCTCTCCAAAACTTGTCCCTCTTCACTTCCAAGAGTGTTCTAAACACTTCTAACATGATTGTGAGCATGGAATCATGGAATTAGAGCTTGGTTATGGAACTATTGTTGATTCTTGAAGTGATTTCTTGTGTTATCCATATTCTATGAGGTATGTTAGATATTTCTCCTTTTCATTTCGGAATTTTGATGTTATAGTTGATGAATGATTCGTATGAAGATGATTATGATGTTGTTATTGCGATTCTTGAGGGTATATGAAGTGTATGTCGAAGGAAGATGATGATATGCCTTGTATATATTGATTATGATTATGGAATCATAGAGTTCTTGATGTTCTTGAGGCCATATGATGACTATGATGATTTGATAATTCGCTTAACCGATTTAAGATGGTATTCTAAATCATAGTGATGATAGTGGTTGATTTAGATGAGATGAATCTTGATATGAGGTTGAATTCTGGATTGAATATGTTATGATCATTGTTACCAAGTTGGTTCGATTATTGATATGATTATTGTTCTAGGTTGATTAACCAATAGGTATAATCATTTTGCCGCGGTGAAAAGCCGTAGATTCCATCTAGTCGGGGCTGAAGAGCTCGTAGACGAGGGCGATGAGTTCGGTGTTGGTTTCGTCGTGTTGGTATCCAGGCAAGTGTTTACTTGTTCGGTTGTAATGTCTTGATGAGTAATTCCATTTACATTTCATATGTATTTTATGTTGTATTGGATATTGACGAATGTTCAGTGATGTTCTAAAAGGATTAGAATGCACAGTTGATGATTGTTGAGATACTTGGACAATCTTGGGAAGATTGTAGTATTCGGATATTGTTTATGTCATTTTTGATATTCTTGGTCTGTGGTATGCATTTCAGAAGGATGTCCGGATAGAGGTATGTTTTATGGCAATCGTACATAGAAGTTTGTGTAAGGGAAAGTATTCGGTATTGAGGTATTATGTGGTATTATCGTGATATTGGGATTTTGATGAGAATCGTTGGATTACCGGAAGTGGTAAGGTTATCATTGAGGTTATTATTCTCATGATGCATGGCATGTGAATATTTATGTTTATGTACTTGCGGTTATTTGTCGGGCATTATTGCTGACCCCGTTGTGGGACTTGTTTTTCAGTTATTGAGGACTTTGATGGTAGCGGTCGTGAGGCGAAGATTCCGGACGATACTGGCTATGGCATATTGTTGGGGAATCGTGTATTTTGTCTGTGTATTAATTATTAATGTATATGTATCTTGGACTGTATTTCTATCCGCTATGTGAGTTCTTTCAAATGGCTTTCGGCTTTTTGCCAACTGAGTTTCATTTCGAAAACCGATTCCCTTAACCGAGTTTTTGGCCTTGATCGTTTTGACGGTAGTTGGTGTTTTCAAATGATTTTGTTAGTTTTGATATAAAATACTACTGTTATCGGACTTCTTGTCATTATTGTAATTGGTTTTTAGCCTGGTGGGTTCCGGCGCGGGGCCCACGACGTGTAATATCCCCGGTTGGTTTTAGGGGTGTTACACCACAGTCGTAAGTTGTGGGATCGTGTGTCATGTGTGGACACGCGTTTGGTTGCGATTCAGATTGTTACGCTAATCTGTCCGACATATAAACCGGACAGCAATCGTGATTTATCATTTGTACTCTTTTCCTTTTCTCCGCGGATGACACCACAATGTGAATCGAGGGCGACTAGGGTTCGTGATCTTGGCCGATTTTATTCCGTTTAAAGGTGTTTTGGAGTATAACATTATCTAATCTATTGCTCCTCGTCGGATCGAGGCAATTCCTTGATCTTTCTTGAGCTAACCATTCTGAAGATTTTGTTCTTGATCTCATTTTCAACCCGATTCGGATGAATCAAGTGATGTTAAATGTGGTTGTTGGTCATGTCATATGAATGGTATATCCACAACTCTGACTTGTTCAACTCAGTTGACGATTCAAAAGATTCCAAGGAATCGTGAACAATTAACGTCCGATCAAATGTCCGTGAACTATCGGTGAACAAAGCAAACGATCAAGGGTGTCCCGTACCCCAGATGATGGCAGGTGATGCTTTCATGATACGTCGGAATTGTCGATGCTTCCGACAATTATGGCTTTGATTCTCTTTATCTTCTTGCTCTCCATATCTAACTTGGTAGTTCTATGTTTCGGGGACAAAACTCCATTTGGGGGGGGGGAGATTATAATAATCGGGTTTCTTGCGCTTGTACAATGTAGGGCCTTGGACCCTTATGTTTGACTCTATTGTTGCACAGCAGAACTTGCGAGTTCGGTGGTACTACGATGATTGGCTTGATGTCTGAGCCTATCGTAATTGTGGTTTCCGTCACGTACTGGTTTCAAGATCTCGTTGTATAACCCCATTGTCATTGAATATTAGTCCATATCTCCTTTGGTGACTTATGGTCCCACCCGAGCAAACTATATCTAATTGTGTTGTGCTTTACATCGATTTCAACTTGTGCCGTTAACTGAATCGTGTCACTACCGATAAATTCTCGTGATGTTAGTGGTCATTCCGCATTCGTCAGAATGCTTAGAGATTTGGTCATTCGACCTTATGAAGTTGCTTGTTATATTATTACCTCAGTTTGACTTCTATATGTTTCCATCCTATCGACTCACTTATGTTTGTTGATACCTGCTGAATGTGTTCTGTTCTTCGGTCTTTGCCGTTCGAACGAGTTGTGACATTGTTTCGGATTAGTCCGTTTACAGTTGTGACTTTTCCCAAGTTTGGTACAACCCTTGTGAGTCCTATGCAAAGTGAATATCTTGTAATTCTTACCAGCCCACTTAATGTCTTGAGTTGAGGCGTGAACTTCGGGGTTGTTTGATTATCGTCGTCCAATCATTGTTGTTCGATCGATGTTGTTCGATCATTGTGGTTTGACTGTTGTTGCTCGATCTCGCATCGTGACTCTCGAGCGACTGATTTCCTTAAGATTCGGGTACTCGTCCCAGCAAGTTATCTTCCAAACCTTTGAGGTTGTCGAAATTATATGCTTGTTCAGCGTTAAACTCGCATTTTGATTGGTGTACTGTCTAGGTTATCAACCATAGTGATTCATGATCGTTGCACTTCGTAAACATTCTTGCATATTGAATCGGACCGTAGCGGCTCTGTATGACATGGAGTTTTGTGTCCGTTATTGGCAGCAGATAACGTGTGTCATCTAAAATTTGCCTTGCCTTTGAGTGTTTTATGTCCTAAGTTTTGAGACGAAACTTATTTCAAAAGAAGTGGGGTGTAATAATTTTATTTTTCCCGTTACTCCCTTCTCTTTTGATTTATTTTTTATTTCCTTCGGTTCGCTAGTCTTGATGATCAACATATGATGGTCATCGTGTCTTGACATCAAGTGGGAGTACCGAGAGTTCATGAGTGCATCTTTTGGCTTGACCAATATTTTGGTCGTATTTGTACCATTGATTAACTTGATCCCTATCAGGTACCCTTGCAAGTCTATCGCTAAGATTTTATTATTAATATTATCATTGTTATGGCGGCAAGAGATAATTAACACTGGATGACGGCGCTGCCATAATAGCGGCTGCTAAGAAACAACTGTAGCACCGCTAGGATCGCTGACTTAAAGTCGGTTTAATGTGCATATAATGCCCTGGGAGGTATTCCCAAAGTAGACTTAAGACGTTAACCGAAAAGAAATAGTTGGGTAATCTGTCAGTATAGATTCTACTAAGCATACCCGTTGCTTGGAGCATATCAGTTATCTAGAGGCCGTAGCACAATTTCACCGGGATGCAAGTCAGACTGCGCAGGAGACAGCTGCACGGGAATGCGAGCATGTTGTGCAGCTAGAAGCTCAGTTGGCTGCAGTACAATACACTGTTCGAGAGATGGAGGCACAGTACACCCAGGCGAGAGAGGCTCTCCAGGATCAAGTCCAGCAAGAGAGGGCGATGATACGGGCCAACGCTGAGGAGATCCTTGCGATCCTCCCAGCGGCCCCAATTCCGGTCGTGGGACAAGAAGTTGCAGAGGCCTAAGAGGATCCCTGTAATACCCGTACTTTTTATTGACTGTTTGACCTTGCTGTTCTTCTTATTTTGTCGCTCTGTAAACTCTTGGTGATGTTGTTGATATTGTTATAGAGTTTCGTATCTTGTTTGGATCACGATCGTGCTGTTTAGACCTTGTAGAAGTGTTCTGGGTCATAGAAATAATGCACGCTAGGCCTAGGCTAACGCACGCTAATTCTGCTTGAGTAGCGCACGCTAGCTTTGAGCCGTAGCGCGCGCTAAGGGACCAGTCAGGTCAGAACCAGTAACTCATACTGCTTTCTGGACTGGCAGTTAACGCGCGCTAGGAGTTCGTTAACGCACGCTATTCGTGGTCAGTAGCGCGCGCTAACATCCGTCCGTAGCGCACGCTAACGGGCTGGTTGGCAGAGGCAGTGAGGTTGTCAGGTTTTTTGGACTATTTAGTAAGGTACGCTAGTCTTCGGATAGCGCATGCTATCAGAGCTACGTAGCGCACGCTAAGCCATAGCGGTAGCGCACGCTAAGACTCGAGCAGGGCAGAGGACAATAGGTTCTGGACTCCAGTTTTCTGGACACCGTCTTTGGCTAGCGCACGCTAAGATAAGGTGATTAGCGCACGCTCAGAAGCCCCTGGACTACCCGATGACCTCGCTAGCGCACGCTAATAATCGTGGCATAGTGTGCGCTAGACTGGGCGGGTATATATTGGACAATTGACTTCCATTTCGTCATTTTTCATCCTTTTCACTTATTTTCGACGGGAGAAGCTCGGGAGAGGCCATTTTGGGCGATTGGAAGTGATCCATCTTCAAACATCAACATCTTTGGTTGGAGAACAAGGATTACACAACATCTAATCCATTCTATCGTCCAAATCAAGGTAAAAATCCTTAGAACCCTATTTTTGGGAATTTTGGGGTTTTTCCTAGATTCGTCTGATGTATCCATTTTGAAGCTTGAGAACCTTGAAATTATGATTTATCTACCCCATATACATGCTCTTCATACGATTTTATGGATTGGTTTGTGCCGTGTTCGGACTTGTGAGGGTTTGGGTGATTTTCTAAACTCTAGTTGTTAACCCTTGCATTTTCGTGAATCGTAGACGGGTTTCGGGAGTTTCTTCGTGAATTATGAGTATATATTATTGCTTATCATATCCCTGACGAATCGTTTAGGTGCCGGTAGCGCATTCTTGGACCTACCGAACTCATACTCTTTTCCGTTCAATTTCTCGATGTCTCAAAGGCAAGTATATATTTATGATTGTACGTTCTCGACTTTGAAAGTAAGATATATGAATGACATATTTATTTATATCCACTCTAGGGCGGGCCGACGGGTCCCCTGAGGGTTCCGTATCCTTTGGTGCGGCTCCATGGTTGATCATGTATGCATTGTTGTGATGCTATGTGTAACACCCCCTAACCTAGCAGCTGAACCGCAAAGGGGTCCGTGCTACTAAGTTGTGGAGTCTCACGCTTTTAAACTTTCAAAAACAATAAAAAGTAGATTTGGTAATGCGAGTACTCAAGGAAATAATGCAAACCGGTATTATTTATTCAAAACATTACACAACCTTAAGTTTAATACATAGCAAAACCATAACAGAGTGATCTTATTAAAAACAAAACATAGTCTTCCAGCATAGGGGCGAAATAGCTGGGAATGGCATATGGACAAGTCTCCGGCTGTCAACACTGAAGAAGATAGTCAACTCCTAAACATGAGCATCATCACCTGTATCATAAGAATCTAATGAGCTAATGGCTTAGTAAGATGAGACTTCTGTAATAGCAAAGTATCACGTAGCACATTTATCAATGAATAACTACTATATATATAGTCATGTTCTTGTAAAATCCTTTCTTCGGGTACCCTTGAAGTGTGATACTCGACTGATAGTGATAGGCCATGGTTTTCGGAACCTGTTCATATAATTGGCCAATAAAAGATGTATACGGGGGTTCCCATACTGGTTTTTCAACCAATGGTATTAGCCGTATTCAACTTTTTCATTCAGTGTGGTTTTCCTTGACCGACTTTCAGCCGCAAGTATTTGCCACCATGTTTTGGGTCCGCCGGTCCCCCGCGTCCCGTGCCTACCCGCCATCAATCAAGTACCATACTTCCTGTTCTTAAACATTCTTTCACATACACATGTTATGCATGATCGTTCAATAACAGTCACATATGCAAATATCAATCAATATATGATCCTTATGATACAGCAAGAAAAAGCATCATCTTACCTAAAGTCCTGTGCCTGTTGATGTGAAAAGATCAGTTTCTATAGATGGATGTGCTAAAAGCCTTGAAGAAAATCTGAAACCTCTTTGGGGACTTTCGTCAATCACCTTTGAAAAACTGTCAGATTTGAGCTATCTGTTTGATCGGGATTTTTGTGGCTTTTATAATTTTTGGAAGGAAAATATGTTTCGGGCGTTTTAAAGTAGAGTTTACCAACTTCAAAATGATATATTATATGTACAAAACCACGTCCGGGACCATGTATAAATAAGGGCTCAAAGTCGGTCGAAAATCAACCTCACCCGGACAGATGGAACCCTTATCCGGACAGCTGGCCGAGAAGCTTCTGTCGGTCGTGACCGACCTTATCCGGACAGTGGGCAGACCTTATCCGAGACAGTGGCGAGAAGCTTCGTTGGTCGTGGACCGACCTTATCTGGACAATTTGACGGCCTTATCCGGATAGTGGTCGAGAAGCTTCGTGGTCGTGACCGACCTTATCCGGACAATTTGACGGCCTTATCCGGATAGTGGCCTAGAAGCTTCGCCGGCCATGACCGCGATTGTCGATCGGCGTGTCCGTGGTGGACGGCAAATGTCCGTCAACTTGGCTCACCGGTTCGACCCCTTCCGATGTCCAAATTCGATTTTCCGACTGCTTCGGACTAAATGCGAGTTAAATCTTCGATATGCTCGGAACCAATTCTCGATAATATTAAAATAATAATTTAATATTATTTTTGCGAGATAAGTGTTCAAATGAAAATTTTATCGTATCAATTCGTGAAAATTTTCAAATCACTTTCATAAATTCTAAAATAATCCTTATAATTTATTTTGAAATCTTTACTTTTTAAATCTTTCATTTTATGTTGGAAACATATCGATCCAAGTATTGGACAACTTGTAATTATTGAAATCCATGACCATTAGCAAAATAAATAGCACTTAATTAAGTCTTTGAATTTTCTAGGGTATTACAATTATTATTTTATAATCATTTAGCACATCGATCTCCTTACTGAGAAACTGAGCTCCTCACTGCAACAAAACATCTCACAATGACCTTTTATCATGTTAGAGGAGATAATTAACATGTCGTATAAAACGTAATGCAAAGGGATATAGCAGTTATTCATGCTCATGGAATGTCTACTTGTATGCCATGCTTTCATAATGCATATTATATAAATGTATTTAGGTATTAAATGGTTATTGGCTTAGGGGATAACCGGGCATTACAGTCCTCCCCTCCTTATAAAATTCGTCCTCGAAAAATTGACATACCGAATAGTTCTGGATATTTGCTTTGCATTTCCTCCTCTCTTTCCCATGTAGCCTCTTCAACGGCATGATTCCTCCACAAAATCTTTACCAAATGAATTTCCTTGTTCCTTAGTTTCTTTATTTTCTTATCAAGAACCTGTACCGGCTTCTCTTCATAGGACAAGTCAGGGGATAATTCCAACGGCTCATAATTTAACACATGCGAGGGGTTGGAAATGTACATCTTTAACATGGACACATGGAATACGTTGTGTACACCAGATAGCGAAGGAGGTAAGGCTATTCTATAAGCTCTGTCACCAACTCTCTCAAGGATTTCAAATGGGCCAACATATCTCGGGCTAAGTTTTCCTTTCTTCCCAAATCTCATTATGCTTTTCATCGGGGATACCCTCAAGAAGACATAGTCTCCAACTGCGAATTCCAAATCTCTTCTTCGATTATCTGCATAACTCTTCTGTCTACTTTGTGCAATTTTCATTCGTTCTCTTATCTTTTCTACCGCCATAGCAGTCTGTTGTATCATTTCTGGGCCCAGTAGACTTCTTTCTCCAACTTCATCCCAGTGTATGGGAGATCTACATTTTCTCCCATATAGTGCTTCATAAGGTGCCATCCCAATTGTAGATTGGTAACTGTTGTTGTAGGTGAACTCTACCAATGGAAGCTTTGTATCCCAATTGCCCTTGAAATCTAGTATGCATGCTCTCAACATATCTTCGAATATTTGAATAACTCTTTCTGACTGCCCATCACTTTGTGGATGAAATGCGGTGCTGAAAGCAAGCTTCGTACCCATTGCATTATGTAAACTTTTCCAAAATGCAGATGTGAATTTAGGGTCCCTGTCAGATACTATAGATATTGGCACCCCATGTAGCCGGACTATCTCTTTAATATATTCCTGAGCGTATCGATCCATATTGTATGTGGATTTTACTGGCAAGAAATGAGCAGACTTGGTCAATCTATCAACAATCACCCATATGGAATTATACCCACTTTGAGTCCTTGGCAGCCCAAGCACAAAATCCATTGTAATGTGTTCCTATTTCCATTCCGGAATTAGTAAAGGCTTCAATAATCCTGCTGGTCTCTGATGTTCAGTTTTGATCTGCTGACAAGTTAGACATTCTGCGACGAATTTTGCGATATCTTTCTTCATGTTATGCCACCAATAATGTTGTTGCAAGTCTTTATACATTTTTGTGCTACCTGGATGTATTGAATAAGGACTGGAATGGGCTTCCTTCAGAATGTCCCCTGTGATGGTTGTGTCAGCTGGAACACACAGTCTCCCTTTATATCGTAATATTTTGTCACCAGAGACTGAGAAGTTTGGTAATTTGCCTTCATCAACTTTTTCCCTCAATTTGCCAATGTATTGATCCGCCTTCTGGGTTTCTTTGATTATATCTTGCAGTGCAGGTTTCAATGTGAGTGCTGATAATGAACAAGTCTTCCTTTTGGGCAAAATTTCCAGTTCTAATTTTTGCAAGTCCAATAATAGTGGCTTCTGCGTGACTAGCAAGGAAGACATAGACTTTCTACTTAGTGCATCTGCAACCACATTTGCCTTACCAGGATGATAGTTTATCTCGCAATCATAGTCTTTCACCAATTCCAACCATCTTCGCTGCCGCATATTCAGCTCCTTCTGTGTGAAAAAGTACTTCAAACTTTTGTGGTCTGTATAGATTTCGCACTTTTCGCCATATAGGTAATGCCTCCAAATTTTTAGTGCAAAGACAACAGCAGCCAATTCTAGATCATGTGTTGGATAATTCTTTTCATACTCTTTTAATTGTCTGGAGGCATAGGCTATTACTTTTCCATGTTGCATTAATACAGCACCCAAACCATTCTTAGAAGCATCAGTGTAAACTACAAAGCCACCTGTTCCCATAGGAGTGGCAAGGACAGGAGCCGTAGTTAATCTACGCTTCAATTCCTGGAAACTCCCTTCGCAAGCCTCAGTCTAAACAAACTTTGTATTCTTCCTTGTTAACAATGTTAATGGGGTTGCAATCTTCGAGAATCCTTGTACAAACCGTCGGTAGTATCCGGCTAGTCCTAAGAAACTTCGAACCTCTGATACATTAGTTGGTGTTGGCCAGTTACTCACCGCTTCTATCTTGTTTGGATCAACTGAAATGCCATCCTTGGATACTACATGCCCTAAAAATACCACTTGTTCTATCCAGAATTCACATTTCTTGAATTTAGCATATAACCGTTTTTCTTTGAGAATTTGAAGCACAATTCTGAGGTGTTCTTTATGCTCATCTCTATCATGTGAATAGATAAGGATGTCATCAATAAACACCACCACAAATTTATCAAGGAACTCTTTGAATATCCGGTTCATCGATCCATAAATCTTCTTTGGAGCATTTGTCAAACCAAAAGGCATCACTAAAAATTCATAGTGACCATATCGTGTTCTAAATCCGTCTTTTGGATATCTTCTTCTTTGACCTTCATTGATGATATCCAGACGTAAATCAATCTTTGAGAATACCGATGCTCCTTGCAATCGATCAAATAAATCATCTATCCTTGGAAGGGGATATTTGTTCTTGATGGTCACCTTATTCGATTCCTATAGTCAATGCATAATCGCAATGAGCCATCTTTCTTTTTACAAATAAGACAGGGCTCCCCAAGGTGAACAACTAGGACGAATGAATCCCTTATCAAGTAATTCTTGTAGTGGGTTTTAATTCTTTCAATTCATTGGTGCCATTCGTATGGGGCTTTAGAAATAGGGGTAGTCCACGGCATTACATCGATTGCAAACTCAATTTCCCGATCGGGGCAACCACAGTAGATCATCTGGAAACACCTCAGGAAATTCTCTAACCACCTCTACATATTCAGGCTTCAATTTCATTTCAAGGGAGGTGTCCAAAACATTAGCCAAATAGCCAGTATACCCCTTATTTAACATCTTCTTAGCTTTCAGTGCAGTTATAATTGGCAAAGAGCACGAATATGAATTACCTTTAAAAATAAACCCTCCTCCATTTACTGGTTGAAAGGCCACAATCTTCTTATTACAATCAACATTTGCACAATATTTAGATAGCCAGTCCATACCAAGGATAACATCAAAATTAGATATTGGTAGGACAACAAGGTCGGCGTAGATTATCCTTCTATCAATTCGAACTGTACAGGCCCTCAACATTTGGTTAGAATCCATATTTTCTCCAAATGGAGCAGCCATATTATAACCAACTTTCAAGAGTTCTGGTTTAACGCCCGATTTTCTCATAAATGCATATGATGCAAATGAATGTGTAGATCCTGGGTCTATCAATGTAAGTGCAGGAATTCCTGAGATCAGAATGGTACCTGAGACTACGAAAGCATCTGCATCAGCTTCTTCTCGAGTCATTGCAAAGACCCTCCCTTGAACTTTATTCTCTGTGTTTGGGCAATCTCTCGCCATATGTCCGGGCTTCTTGCATCTGAAACAATTATTGGACCCAACAAAACATTCTCCAAAGTGATTTTTCCCACATTTAGTACACTTGGGCTTCTCAGTTGTATTTGGAGCATCTCTCGCTGTAGGATGCTTCTGATTGGCTTTGCCTGGTTTTTGCTCCGATCTCTTCCAATGTGCTGAATTTTTTGAAGCAAATGCTTGCCTCTTCTGTTGATAAGACCTTTGTATCTCCTTTTCGTCAGCTTCTGCGAGCAGTGCTTTGTCAACTATTTCTCTGAACTCGGTTGATGTAGACATCCTCACATCTCTTCTAATTTCAGGTCGGAGGCCTCTTAGGAAATGATCCACCTTCTCAGCATTATCCCTAGCAATATAGGGAACATACCTACAGCCTTCTTCAAATTTCCGAATATATTCGCATACAGTCATATCCGCTTGTTTCAACTCCAAAAACTCTTTGACCTTGAGAGACCGTGTGTCCCTGGTGAAGTATTTATCATAGAATATTACTTTAAATCTCTCCCACGTCAACCCTTCCAAGTTGACTGCAAGTTTGGCTCCTTCCCACCAAGTTCTGGCATCCTTTTTGAGTTGAAAGATCGCACAAAGTATCTTCTCAGCATCGTCGATGTGCATGTAGTCAAAGATAACATCAAGTGATTTGACCCATTCTTCCGCAACCATAGGATCAGCCCCACCATGAAAATCAGGAGGTTTCATTTTCCTAAATTTTTCATACACTGCTGGTCCATTATTGTTTCTTGGTGGAGGTTGTCGGTTTTGTTCTTCGTTTCTTTGTTGCATGTTCAGCAATTGTTGCATTTGTTCACCATACATCCTTGTCTTTTGTTGCATCAGCTCAGCCAAATTCTCAAGAAGGTTATGTTTTGGATTTGGATCATCTCTTGCCTTTCTTTTGGGTGCCATCACATCCGTTGTACTGCCCAATATTACCCATTCATAAGCCAATAATGATCACATAACGATGATGATGACAACTAATATATTGTAATTTATTAAACATAATACTTAATAGATAAAAGTTGACCATATCCTTCAGTCGAGAATGCCCATATGCCATCTTCTGTCTGCAGGAAAGATTTAAACCTTCGCTCCGATACCACAACTGTAACACCCCCTAACCTAGCAGCTGAACCGCAAAGGGGTCCGTGCTACTAAGTTGTGGAGTCTCACGCTTTTAAACTTTCAAAAACAATAAAAAGTAAATTTGTAATGCGAGTACTCAAGGAAATAATGCAAACCGGTATTATTTATTCAAAACATTACACAACCTTAAGTTTAATACATAGCAAAACCATAACAGAGTGATCTTATTAAAAACAAAACATAGTCTTCCAGCATAGGGGCGAAATAGCTGGGAATGGCATATGGACAAGTCTCCTATTGTCAACATCAAGAAGATAGTCAACTCCTAAACATGAGCATCATCACCTGTATCATAAGAATCTAATGAGCTAATGGCTCAGTAAGATGAGACTTCTGTAATAGCAAAGTATCACGTAGCACATTTATCAATGAATAACTACTATATATATAGTCATGTTCTTGTAAAATCCTTTCTTCGGGTACCCTTGAAGTGTGATACTCGACTGATAGTGATAGGCCATGGTTTTCGGAACCTGTTCATATAATTGGCCAATAAAAGATGTATACGGGGGTTCCCATACTGGTTTTTCAACCAATGGTATTAGCCGTATTCAACTTTTTCATTCAGTGTGGTTTTCCTTGACCGACTTTCAGCCGCAAGTATTTGCCACCATGTTTTGGGTCCGCCGGTCCCCCGCGTCCCGTGCCTACCCGCCATCAATCAAGTACCATACTTCCTGTTCTTAAACATTCTTTCACATACACATGTTATGCATGATCGTTCAATAACAGTCACATATGCAAATATCAATCAATATATGATCCTTATGATACAGCAAGGAAAAGCATCATCTTACCTAAAGTCCTGTGCCTGTTGATCTGAAAAGATCAGTTTCTATAGATGGATGTGCTAAAATCCTTGAAGAAAATCTGAAACCTCTTTGGGGACTTTTGTCAATCACCTTTGAAAAACTGTCAGATTTGAACTATCTGTTTGATCAGGATTTTTGTGGCTTTTATAATTTTTGGAAGGAAAATATGTTTCGGGCGTTTTAAAGTAGAGTTTCACAGCTTGAAAATGATATATTATATGTACAAAACCACGTCCGGGACCATGTATAAATAAGGGCTCAAAGTCGGCTGAAAATCAACCTCACCCGGACAGCTGGAACCCTTATCCGGACAGCTGGCCGAGAAGCTTCTGTCGGTCGTGACCGACCTTATCCGGACAGCTGGACAGCCTTATCCGGACAGCTGGCCGAGAAGCTTCTGTTGGTCGTGACCGACCTTATCCGGACAGCTGGACAGCCTTATCCGGATAGTGGTCGAGAAGCTTCGTCTGTCGTGACCGACCTTATCCGGACAATGGGCGACCTTATCCGGATAGTGGCCTAGAAGCTTCATCGGCCATGACCGTGATTGTCGATCAGCGTGTCCAGCGATGGCCAAGCAAATGTCCGTCAACTTGGCTCGGCCCGGTTCGACCCCTTCCGATGTCCAAATTCGATTTTCCAACTGTTCGGACTAAATGCGAGTTAAATCTTCGATATGCTCGGAACCAATTTTCGATAATATTAAAATAATAATTTAATATTATTTTTGAAGTATAAGTGTTCTGAAATGAAAATTTTATCGTATCAATTCGTCGAAAATTTTCGAAATCACTTTCATAAATTCTAAAATAATCCTTACAATTTATTTTGAAATCTTTACTTTTTAAATCTTTCATTTTATGTTGGAAACATATCGATTCAAGTATTGGACAACTTGTAATTATTGAAATCCATGACCATTAGCAAAATAAATAGCACTTAATTAAGTCTTTGAATTTTCTAGGGTATTACAATTATTATTTTATAATCATTTAGCACATCGATCTCCTTACTGAGAAACTGAGCTCCTCACTGCAACAGATCATCTCACAATGACCTTTTATCATGTTAGAGGAGATAATTAACATGTCGTATAAAACGTAATGCAAAGGGACATAGCGGTTATTCATGCTCATGAAATGTCTACTTGTATGCCATGCTTTCATAATGCATATTATATAAATGTATTTAGGTATTAAATGGTTATTGGCTTAGGGGATAACCGGGCATTACACTATGAGATTTAGTTATTCCGAAATACTAGTCTTGAATTGATGAATTGACGGTTACCTTTACTATATTGTCGAGGAGTATTGTGTTTCATACTTGATATAATTGCACTAGCTATTCGACGGCTAACCCATTTTTGGGGGAAATACTTTTTATGTATTTCAGGTTCCAGGAGAGCGGACAGGCAGGTATCGGGTCGGCATGAAAATGATGGGCAAGTGTGATACTGCGTCTTTCCTCCAGTTATGTTTGGTGTTTCTCCGTTCAGTGTTGTTGTACGGGAATGGCTATTGAATACTCGAGTATTGTTTTCCATTTTACTTGATGTTTCGGCTTGTGTTTGCCGAGGTATTGATTTGTGTTGTGATGTCTTTGGATACAATGGATCTGTTTTGAATAACCTTTGTATTGTTCTTCATTCCATTATATGTAGACCTTCTCGGTCAAAATTTATAGTTCCGCGTATGTTTAGCCTTGCGGGTCCCACGACGGGGCTCATGGATGTAATATTCCCTGAATAACTTGGGGGTGTTACTGAATATGGTATCAGAGATTAGGTCTATGGATACCTAGGCTGTCGGTCGTTTGGGTCGATTGAGTCGTCATTTGTCCACAGTATCACTACTCTGCCATCATCATAATGCGACCGGTACTTGTAAGACCTCTTACTCTTCTGGTGTTTCCTTATTTGTTTTACTTCTATTTTTTGAATTCTTGAGATTCGGTCACTTCGATGACGTGCGATTGAATTGTACTTACGTGCCTTGTGTGTTCTTCAGTATGTCTGCTGGTAGGAGCCGTGGCCGTGGACGTGGACGAGGACGTGGCGCGGCCGTTTCCCTCAGTTCTGTTGCGGGGTCAACCAACCCCAGTTTGTCGAACTCGGTTCATCCTGACATTGAAAGTCAGCACGACCAGTCGACTGGCCAGGGGAACAGCGTGGACATTGGAGTTGCAAATGTACTTCAACAATTGGCTACCTAGATAACCATTTTAGCCCAAACTGTTCAACTGAATAATACGAACCCGAACGTGGATGCCTTGCTTCAGAATGTAATCTGTATGCACCCTCCACAGTTTGGCGGTGCCACAGACCCGTTAGGTTGGGAATATTGGCTAGCGGAGTTAGAGAAAATTTTTGAAGCGGTTGATTGCCCCGAAGTGAGGAAAGTACCGATTGCTCAGTATTTCTTCACCAAGGAGGCCGCTACATGGTGGAAAGTCATCAAGCCACAGGATCGTGTTGTCACGTGGGATGAATTTAAAGAGCTTTTCGAGGCTGAGTTTTGTCTTTGGCCGGTGCGAGAGGGCCGAATTCGAGCCTTTTTCACGGCTAAACCGTAAAATATTCCTGTTTCGCAAGCAATTGTAGAGTACAACCAACAATTGATCCACGTGAAGGATCAAGTGTGGAACGAGCGTGATAAGATCCGTTATTTTGATATGCGGATGAATTTGGACTTACGGCGGTACATGGCCGGATTTGCTTGCACCACACTGAAGGAGTATCAGGACAGAGCTTTAGCCCATGATATGTTAAGCCCCGACAACGATACCGTTGAAGAATCGAAGAAGCAGAAGATTGCGGGGAATTTTTCTGGCTCTAAGAGTGGCAACTTCCAGAGGTCACAGATGACTAACCGTTCTACCAGACAGTTGTCACGTTCTGCTAAAGGGAAAAGGGGTTTTCGAACTGCTCCTGGCACCACAAATCGCACGGTAACTTGCTATAATTGTGGTCGTCCAGGCCACGTTAATTTGGAATGCAATTTTCCGCCGTTGAAGTGTCACACTTTTGGACAGATGGGACATAGAGCGGCTTATTGTTCCGAACCAAATCAGACTTTGGACACTCGGGCTTCTGCCCCAGCACCACTTGACCAAGGCGTTAATCAGCGGCAATCTTTTGGTCAATCTTAGTAGAATAATGGCAGGGGCCGGGGAAGGGGTCAGAACGCTGGATGGGGGAACTCTAGCATCGATTCGGTACAACCACGGTCTATGAGATGCGTCGAACATACGAAACCGATGCGGCGGTGGCTTCAGGTACCATTCATGTTTTATCTCATCCAGTCCGTGTGCTTTTTGATACGGGTGCTACACATTCGTTTATTTCCTTGGAGTATGTACGCCGTTTGGATATAACTTGTATGACTGCTTGTGATCCCTTCATTGTGAAACTACCTAGCAGGGATAGAATTGTGGGGAACCGGGATATTAGAGGTTTTCCGGTGATTATATCTGGTATGGAATGGTTATCGAATCTGATTGTAGTTGATATGGTAGGAGAGGACGTGATCCTCGGCGAGGATTGGCTTGAAAGTCACCAAGCGATTATGAATTACCGTACTAAGGTTATCACCATGATGACTAAAGACAGAACCGAGTACTCATTTTTGGGACGTAAGTCGGGCCAATCCAAGTTACTTATCAGCGCTATGAAGGCCGTAAAACTGTTGAATAAAGGTTGTACGGGATATTGGTGTTATGCCTTGAAAATGGAATGGAACGAAGTCGATTTCTCTTCGATTCCGATTGTTAATGTGTATCCCGGTGTTTTTCCGGATGATCTCCCGGGATTATCGCCAGATCGTGAGATAGAATTTTCTGTGGACTTAGAGCCAGATGCGGCTCCGATTTCGAAGGCACCTTATCGAATGGCACCTTCCGAGATGCAAGAATTAAAGAATTAGTTGGGAGAACTTCTGGAAAGAGGGTACATCAGACCGAGCCCTTCGCCTTGGGGCGCGCCTGTTCTTTTTGTGAGAAAGAAGGATGGTTCACTACGTTTGTGCATCGACTACTGTGAACTGAGCAAAGTAACCATCAAGAACAAGTACCCTTTGCCTCGTATAGACGATTAATTTGATCAGTAGCAGGGGGCTGCAGTTTTCTCGAAAATTGATTTAAGATCAGGGTATTATCAACTCAGGGTGAGAGAGTCTGACATTCCGAAGACGGCATTTCAGATAAGGTATGGGCATTATGAATTTGTAGTTATGCCTTTTGGGTAGACTAATGCACCGGCCGTAGTCATGCAGTTAATGAATAAGATTTTCATCGAGTATCTCGACAGGTGTGTAGTCGTCTTTATTGACGATATTTTAATCTATTCTCGAGATAAAGAGGAACATGCCCGACACTTGCGTTTGGTACTAGATATTTTGAGAACCGAGCACCTCTATGTAAAATTCTCAAAATGTGAGTTCTGGTTGGAAGAAGTTATGTTTCTCGGCCATGTGATTTTGGCCGAAGGGGTTCGTGTAGACCTGCATAAGATTGAGGCAGTGCTAGATTGGGCACCTCTAAAAATGTTAAGGAAGTTCGTAGCTTTTTGGGCCTTCTTGGGTATTACCGTTGGTTTGTCGAGGGGTTCTCGAAACTCGCTCGGCCGCTTACGAAATTACTCCAGAAGACCGAAAAGTTTGTTTGCTCGGATGAGATACAACAGAGCTTCGATGAGCTGAAGTGACGTTTGACTTCAGCTCCGATTTTAACTTTACCACATGGTAGTGAGGGCTTTGCGGTTTACAGTGACGCTTCAAGACAAGGTCTTGGCTGTGTGCTTATGCAGCATGATAAGACGATAGCTTTTGCGTCACGACAACTAAAGCCGTATGAGATGAATTATCCTACTCACGATTTGGAATTGGCCGCAATTGTCTTCGCACTCAAGATTTAGCGGCATTATTTGTATGGTTCTCCGTGTCGTATTTATACCGATCATAAGAGCCTGAAGTATATTTTCAGTCAGTAGGAGCTGAATATGAGACAGAGACGTTGGTTAGAGTTGATAAAGGATTATGATTTGGAATTTCTTTACCACCCCGGAAAAGCCAATGTCGTCGCGGATGCTTTGAGCCGCAAATCGGCATCTCTTCAAATGCTCGAGGTTCTTACATCTCAGACGAAGATTCGTTAGGATTTAATCGAGCAAGGGATAGAAGTTTGGCTTCAACGAGTACAGGGACAGTTGTGTACTCTCGAAATTACTTCATCCTTGGTTGACGACATCAAAGGGAAACACTGGAGTGACCCGATGATTTCTCAACTGAAGGAAGATGTAATGAAAGGAAAAGCTCCTGGCTTTATGGTTTACGAGGATAGTATTCTGAGATTTCAGGGCAGGCTTTGTGTTCCGAATGATCTACAGTTGAGGCAGAGAATTCTCCGAGAAGCCCATGCTACGCCTTACTCAATCCACCCCGGAACGAGAAAGATGTATAAGGACTTGAAACGAAATTTTTGGTGGAACAACATGAAGAAGGATGTCACAGAATTTGTACTACGGTGCTTGACGGGTCAACAAGTCAAGATCGAACATCAATGGCCAGCAGGGTTGTTGAAGCCGCTTCCCATTCCCGAGTGGAAGTGGGAAGAAATCTCTATGTATTTCATCACTGGAATGCCGAGAACCAGGGCCGGAATGAATATGATTTGGGTAATCGTCGATTGATTGACCAAGTCTGCACATTTTTTGGGTATTAAGGATACTTGGGGACCGGATAGATTGGCTCAAACTTTTATAGCTGAGATCGTAAGATTACACGGTGCCCCCAAGACCATTGTTTCTGATCGAGACGGTCGTTTCGTATCGCATTTTTGGCAGGCTGTTCATCAGGCTTTGGGTACTGAGTTGAGATTGAGCACTTCCTTTCATCCTCAGTCGGACGGTCAGACAGAGAGGACGATTCATACATTGGAAGATATGTTGCGAGCTTGTGCCTTAGACTGGAGTAATGATTGGGAACTTCACTTGCCGTTGATAGAGTTTGCCTATAATAACAGTTGGCATGCGTCGATCAAAATGGCATCATTCGAGGAACTTTATGGTAGGCGATGTAGGTCGCCATTATATTGGGACGAGGCTTCGGAGCTAATTGGAACGGAACTGGATATGTTGATGGAGACTAAGGAAAAGATTTCTATTATCCGGGACAGATTGCTGACTGCCTAGAGCCTTCAGAAATCTTATGCTGATACTCGTCGTCGACCCTTAGAGTTCGAAGTGGGGGATCATGTCTTACTCAAGGTGTCGCCGACCAGAGGGGTTTTCCGCTTCGGTAAAAAGGGGAAACTTAGTCCGAGGTATATCGGACCTTTCGAGATCTTGGATAGGGTTGGAGATTTAGCTTATCTCTTGGCGTTGCCTCCAGCTTTAAGTCATGTCCATAGTGTTTTTTATGTGTCTTAGTTGAGAAAGTACGTGCCGGATCCGAGCCATGTTATCGACTATAGTGAGATTGACGTAGCCGAGGATATTACCTTTACGGAGAGACCCGTGAAGATACTTGAGCATCGCGAGAAACAACTTCGGCATAAGACCATTCCACTGGTTAAAGTGCAATGGTCGAGACATGGAGTCGAGGAGGCGACTTGGGAAATAGAAGAGAAGATGCGGTCAGAGTACCCCGAGCTTTTTATTTCTTAAGTTTCGGGACGAAACTTCTTTTTAGAGGGGGAGAATGTAATACCCGTACTTTTTATTGACTGTTTGACCTTGTCGTTCTTCTTATTTTGTCGTTCTGTAAACTCTTGGTGATGTTATTGATACTGTTATAGAGTTTCGTATCTCGTTTGGATCACGATCGTGCTGTTTAGACCTTGCAGAAGTGTTCTGGGTTAGAGAAATAGCGCACGCTAGGCCTAGGCTAACGCAAGCTACTTCTGCTTGAGTAGCGCACGCTAGCTTTGAGCCGTAGCACGCGCTAAGGGACCATTCAGGTCAAAACCAGTAATTCATACTGCTTTCTGGACTGGCAGTTATCGCGCGCTAGGAGTTCGTTAACGCACGCTATTCGTGGTCAGTAGGGCACGCTAACAACTGTCTGTAGCGCACGCTAACGGGCTGGTTGGCAGAGGTAGTAAGGTTGTCAGGTTTTTTGGACTATTTAGTAACGTACGCTAGTCTTCGGATAACGCACGCTATCAGAGCTGCGTAGCGCACGCTAAGCCATAGCGGTAGCGCACGCTAAGCCATAGCGGTAGCGCACACTAAGACTCGAGCAGGGCAGAGGACAATAGGTTCTGGACTCCAGTTTTCTGGACACCATCTTTGGCTAGCGCATGATAAGATAAGGCGATTAGCGCATGCTAATGGGGGCCGGCAGAAGCCACTGGACTACCCGGTGACCTCGCTAGCGCACGCTAATAATCGTGGCATAGCGTGCGCTAGACTGGGCGGGTATATATTGGACAGTTGACTTCCATTTCGTCATTTTTCATCCTTTTCACTTATTTTCGATGGGAGAGGTGATTTTGGGTGATTGGAAGCGATCCATCTTCAAACATCAAATATCTTTGGTTGGAGAACAAGGATTACACAACATCTAATCCATTCAATCGTCTAAATCAAGGTAAAAATCCTTAGAACCCTATTTTTGGGAATTTTGGGGTTTTTCCTAGATTCGTCCGATTTATCCATTTTGAAGCATCAAAACCTTGAAATTATGATGTATCTACCCGTATACATGCTCTTCCTACGATTTTACGGATTGATTTGTGTCGTGTTCGGACTTATGAGAGTTTGGGTGATTTTCTAAACTCTAGTTGTTAACCCTTGTATTTTCGTGAATCGTAGATGGGTTTCGGGAGTTTCTTCGTGAATTATGAGTATATATTATTGATTATAATATCCTTACGAATCGTTTAGGTGCCAGAAGCACGTTCTTGGACCTACTGAACTCATACTCTTTTCTGTTCAATTTCTCGGTGTCTCAAAGGCAAGTATATATTTATGATTGTACGTTCTCGACTTTGAAAGTAAGATATATGAATGGCATGTTTATTTATATCCACTCTGGGGAGGGCCGACAGGTCCCCTGAGGGTTTCGTAGCCTTTGGTGCGATTCCACGGATAATTTGGGTTAACCACTCTGGGGCAGGCCGACGGGTCCCCTGAGGGTTCCGTAGCCTTTGGTGCGGCTCCATGGATGATCATGTATGCATTGTTGTGATGCTATGAGATTTAGTTATTCTGGAATACTAGTCTTGAATTGATGAATTGACAGTTACCTTTACTTTATTGTCGTGGAGTATTGTGTTTCATACTTGATATACTTGCACTAGCTATTCGACGGCTAACCCCTTTTTGGGGGAAATACTTTTTATGTATTTCAGGTTCCAGGAGAGCGGATAGGCAGGTATCGGGTCGGCATGAAGATGATGGGCAAGTGTGATACTTTGTCTTTTCTCTGGTTATGTTTTATGTTTCACCATTCAGTGTTGTTGTACTGGAATGGTTATTGAATACTCGAGTATTGTTTTCCATTTTCCTTGATGTTCCGGCCTGTGTTTGCCGAGGTATTGATTTGTGTTGTGATGTCTTTGGATACATTGGATCTGTTTTGAATACCCTTTGTATTATTCTTCATTCCATTGTATGTAGACCTTCTCGGTCAAAATTTATAGTTCCTCCTATGTTTAGCCTTGTGGGTCCCACGGCGGGGCTCACGGCGCTGTAATATTCCCGGAATAACTTGGGGGTGTTACAGAATATGGTATCAGAGCTTAGGTCTATGGATACCTAGGCTGTCGGTCGTTTGGGTCGATTGAGTCGTCATTTGTCCACAGTATCACTACTCTGCCATCATCACAATGCGACCGGTACTTGTAAGACCTCTTACTCTTCTGGTGTTTCCTTATTCGTTTGACTTCTATTTTTGGTATTCTTGAGATTCGGTCACTTCGATGACGTGCGATTGAATTGTACTTTCATCCCTTGTGTGTTCTTCAATATATCTGCTCGTAGGGGCCGTGGACGAGGACGTGGCGTGGCCATTTCCCTCAGTTCTGTTGCGGGGTCAACCAACCCCAGTTTGTCGAACTCGGTGCATCCTGACACCGAAAGTCAGCACGACCAGTCGACTGGCCAGGGGAACAGTACGGACGTTGGAGTTGCGAATGTACTTCAACAATTGGCTACCTAGATGACCATTTTAGCCCAAACTGTTCAACTGAATAATCCGAACCCGAACGCTGATGCCTTGCTTCAGAATGTAATCCGTATGCACCCTCCACAGATTGGCAGTGCCACAGACCCGTTAGGTTGGGAAGATTTGCTAGCGGAGTTAGATAAAATTTTTGAAGCGGTTGATTGCCCGGAAGTGAGGAAAGTACCGATTGCTCAGTATTTCCTCACCAAGGAGGCCGCTACATGGTGGAAGGTCATCAAGCCACAGGATCGTGTTGGCACGTGGGATGAATTTAAAGAGCTTTTGGAGGCCGAGTTTTGTCCTTGGCCGGTGCGAGAGGGCCGAATTCGAGCCTTTTTCGAGGCTAAACCGCACAATATTCCTGTTTCGCAAGCAATTGTAGAGTACAACCAACAATTGATCCACGTGAAGGATCAAGTGCGGAACGAGCGTGATAAGATCCGTTATTTTGATATGCGGATGAATTTGGACTTACGGCGGTACATGGCCGGATTTTCTTGCACCACACTGAAGGAGTATCAGGACAGAGCTTTAGCCCATGATATGTTAAGCCCCGACAATGATACCGTTGAAGAATCGAAGAAGCAGAAGATTGCGGGGAATTTTTCTGGCTCTAAGAGTGGCAGCTTCCAGAGGTCACACATGACTAACCGTTCTACCAGACAGTCGTCACGTTTTGCTAAAGGGAAAAGGGGTTTCCGTTCTGCTCCGGGCACCACAAATCCCACGGTAACTTACTATAATTGTGGTCGTCCAGGCCACGTTAATTTGGAATGCAATTTTCTGCCGTTGAAGTGTCACACTTGCGGACAGATGGGACATAGAGCGGCTTATTGTTCTGAACCAAATCAGACTTTGGACACTCGGGCTTTTGCCCCAGCACCACTTGACCAAGGCGTTAATCAACGGCAATCTTTTGGTCAATCTCAGCAGAATTACGGCAGGGGCCGGGGAAGGGGTCAGAAATGGAGGGGGGGACTCTAGAGTCGATTCGGTACAACCACGAGTCTATGAGATGCGTCGAACAGACGAAACCGATGCGGCGGTGGCTTCAGGTACCATTCATATTTTATCTCATCTAGTCCGTGTGCTTTTTGATACGGGTGCTACACATTCTTTTATTTCCTTGGAGTGTGTACGCCGTTTGGATATAACTTGTATGACTGCTTGTGATCCCTTCATTGTGAAACTACCTAGCGGGGATAGAATTGTGGGGAACCGGGAGATTAGAGGTTTTCAAGTGATTATATCCGGTATGGAATGGTTATCGAATCTGATTGTAGTTGATATGGTAGGCAAGGACGTGATCCTCGGCGAGGATTGGCTTGATAGTCACCAAGCGATTATGAATTACCGTACTAAGGTTATCACCATGATGACTAAAGACGGAACCGATTACTCATTTTTGGGACATAAGTCGGGCTAATCCAAGTTACTTATCAGCGCGATGAAGGCCGTAAAACTGTTGAATAAAGGTTGTACGGGCTATTGGTGTTATGCCTTGAAAACGGAAGGGAACGAAGTCGATTTCTCTTCGATTCCGATTGTTAATGAGTATCCCGATGTTTTTCTGGACGATCTCCTGGGATTACCGCCATATCGGGAGATAGAATTTTCTGTGGACTTAGAGCCACATGCGGCACCGATTTCTAAGGCACCTTATTGAATGACACCTTGCGAGATGCAAGAATTAAAGAATCAGTTGGGAGAACTTCTGGAAAAAGGGTACATCAGACCGAGTGCTTCACCTTGGGACGCGCTTGTTCCTTTTGTGAGAAAGAAGGATGGTTCACTACGTTTGTGCATTGACTGCTGTGAACTGAACAAAGTAACCATCAAGAACAAGTACCCTTTTGCCTCGTATAGACGATTAATTTGATCAGTTGAAGGGGGCTGCAGTTTCTGGAAAATTGATTTAAGATCAGGGTATTCAACTCAGGGTGAGAGAGTCCGACATTCCGAAGGCGGCATTTAGGATGAGGTATGGGCATTATGAATTTGTAGTTATGCCTTTTGGGTTGACTAATGCACCGGCAGTATTCTTGCAGTTAATGAATAAGATTTTCATCGAGTATCTCGACAGGTGTGTAGTCGTCTTTATTGACGATATTTTGATCTATTCTCGAGATAAAGCGGAACATGCCCGACACTTGCGTTTGGTACTATATATTTTGAGAACCGAGCACCTCTATGCAAAATTCTCAAAATGTGAGTTCTGGTTGGAAGAAGTTATGTTTCTCGGCCATGTGATTTCAGCCGAAGGGGTTCATGTAGACCCGCATAAGATTGAGGCAGTGCTAGATTGGGCACCTCCTAAAAATGTTAAGGAGGTTCGTAGCTTTTTGGGCCTTGCTGGGTATTACCGTCGGTTTGTCGAGGGATTCTCGAAACTCGCTCGGCCGCTTACGAAATTACTCCAGAAGACCGAAAACTTTGTTTGGTCGGATGAGAGACAACAGAGCTTCGATGAGCTGAAGAGACGTTTGACTTCAGCGCCGATTTTAACTTTACCACATGGTAGTGAGGGCTTTGCGGTTTATAGTAACGCTTCAGGACAAGGTCTTGGTTGTGTGCTTATACAGCATGATAAGACGATAGCTTTTGCGTCATGACAACTAAAGCCGTATGAGATGAATTATCCTACTCACGATTTGGAATTGGCCGCAATTGTCTTCGCACTCAAGATTTGGCGGCATTATTTGTATGGTTCTCCGTGTCGGATTTATACCTATCACAAGAGCCTGAAGTATATTTTCAGTCAGAAGGAGCTGAATATGAGACAGAGATGTTGGTTAGAGTTGATAAAGGATTACGATTTGAAAATTCTTTACCACCCCGGAAAAACCAATGTCGTCGTGGATGCTTTAAGCCGCAAATTGGCATCTCTTCAAATGCTCGAGATTCTTACATCTCATACGAAGATTCGTTAGGATTTAATCGAGCAAGGGATAGAAGTATGGCTTTAACGAGTACAGGAACAGTTGTGTACTCTCGAAATTACTTCGTCCTTGGTTGACGACATCAAAGGGAAACAGGAGTGACCCGATGATTTCTCAACTGAAGGAAGATGTAATTAAAGAAAAAGCTCCTGGCTTTATGGTTCACGAGGATAGTATTCTGAGATTTCAGGGCAGGCTTTGTGTTCCGAATGATCTAGAGTTGAGGCAGAGAATTCTCCGAGAAGCCCATGCTACGCCTTACTCAATCCACCCCGGAATGAGTAAGATGTATAAGGACTTGAAACGAAATTTTTGGTGGAACAACATAAAGAAGGATGTCACTCAATTTGTACTACGGTGCTTGACATGTCAACAAGTCAAGATCGAACATCAACGGCCAGCGGGGTTGTTGGAGCCGCTTCCCATTCCCGAGTGGAAGTGGGAAGACATCTATATGGATTTCATCACTGGCATGCCGAGAACCAGGGCCGGAATGAATATGATTTGGGTAATCGTCGATCGGTTGACCAAGTCTGCACACTTTTTGGGTATTCAGGATACTTGGGGACCGGATAGATTGGCTCAAACTTTTATAGCTGAGATCGTAAGATTACACGGTGCCCCCAAGACCATTGTTTCTGATCGAGACGGTCGTTTCGTATTGCATTTTTGGCAGGCCGTTCATCAGGCTTCGGGTACTAAGTTGAGATTGAGCACTTCCTTTCATCCTCAGTCGGACGGTCAGACAGAGAGGACGATTCAGACGTTGGAAGATATGTTGCGAGCTTGTGCCTTAGACTGGAGTAATGATTGGGAACTTCACTTGCCGTTGATCGAGTTTGCCTATAATAACAGTTGGCATGCGTTGAACAAAATGGCACCATTCGAGGCACTTTATGGTAGGCGATGTAGATCGCCATTATATTGGGACGAGGCTTCGGGCTTCTGCCCCAGCACCACCTGACCAAGGCATTAATCAGCGGCAATCTTTTGGTCAATCTCAGCAGAATTATGGCATGGGCTGGGGAAGGGGTCAGAATGCTGGAGGGGGGAACTCTAGCGTCGATTCGGTACAACCACGGGTCTATGAGATGCGTCGAACAGACGAAACCGATGCAGTAGTGGATTCAGGTACCATTCATATTTTATCTCATCCAGTGCGTGTGCTTTTTGATACGGGTGATACACATTCTTTTATTTCCTTGGAGTGTGTACACCGTTTGGATATAACTTGTATGACTGCTTGTGATCCCTTCATTGTGAAACTACCTAGCGGGGATAGAATTGTGGGGAACCGGGAGATTAGAGTTGTTCCAGTGATTATATCCGGTATGGAATGGTTATCGAATCTGATTGTAGTTGATATGGTAGGCAAGGACGTGATCCTCGGCGAGAATTGGCTTGATAGTCACCAAGCAATTATGAATTACCGTACTAAGGTTATCACCATGATGACTAAAGATGGAACCGAGTACCCATCAGCGCCATGAAGGCCGTAAAACTGTTGAATAGAGGTTGTACGGTCTATTGGTGTTATGCCTTGAAAATGGAAGGGAACGAAGTCGATTTCTCTTCGATTCCGGTTGTTAATGAGTATCCCGATGTTTTTCCGGACGATCTCCCGGGATTACCGCCAGATCGGGAGATAGAATTTTCTGTGGACTTAGAGCCAGATGCGGCTCCGATTTTGTAAGGCACCTTATCGAATGGCACCTTCCGAGATGCAAGAATTAAAGAATCAGTTGGGAGAACTTCTAGAAAGAGGGTAAATCAGACCGAGCCCTTCGCCTTGGGGCGCGCCTGTAACACCCCCAAATCCCATTGGGTAATTACAGTGCCGTGGACCCCACACCAGGTGATCCACTAGGCGAACACGACTAAAATACAACAACCTGTCCAAAATAGGAAATCACAGACCCTACTATGACGTCCGACATACTATTCCGATATGGAATTTCAACGACAAGGATGGGCCTACATGGCCAAAATAAAATACAACAACATACACGAGCCTTGCTCGGATAATACAAAACGACAACAACTGAACAAAATTGGAGTACTCCAAACTGTCTGACCGACGTGAACACCAACATATCTCGGACTAGTATCGCTCGAATGCCTCGTCGCCATCGTCATGCCCCTGTGTCTCAACTCTCTCCTCGCCAGTACCTAAAACAAGAAAACATGTTCCGCCCCCACGGGGTCAGCCATCCAGAATAATGAATATCAAATACATGCACAACATGATATGCATCCAAAGGCAGAATAAACAGTACAACAATGGTAGTACGAGATGCTCACAAACCAAAGTAAGAATCGAGCATTCGTGGAATACTATGCCCATGGCATACGATCAATACCTGCTCAATAGGTTAGAACATAAGTGCCCAACGGCGAATCATCAATATATAACACAACAATACATTACCCGAAGGTAAATCAATCCAACACTGAAATAAATAAGGATCACAATGCCCGAAGGCTCCAACAGAAATACCGTTACATCACAATGGCCTGAAAGCCCTCAGCCGAAGCTGCCAAAATATCACGATGGCCTGAAAGCCGAACAGCCCGAAGCTGTAAATCATCACAATACAGATCTCAAAGAAACAAACATGACTGTCGAACATACCCCTCAGGCGTATGAACGCTCAATCACAAAACGTCAAACTCATCCAATACTATGGACGATCAAAGTTGTACGGCTCAAAGATGGACATCACAGTACGCCCGATCCGGAAATGTGTCCGTGCACATGTCCGCCCCGTATATGGAATCCAGAATATACGTGGGACAATGTACCTAATTAGCCTCACGAAACTACGTCTCGTGTGCACAGTCCAATGCGGAATAATATCCGCCAATGACTATATATGTGCCTGGCTAAAAATCCGACACAATAACCAATCGGAACGCAGATATGATTCCGGATATGTCACGATACAACATGACAACGAAACTCAAAGGATAACACATCCAAAAAAAATCATACGACTCACCAAGTGAACGATGACACACGAATAATGAAAGATCGACACGACCAACAATATTCAAAACAACCATCCTGGGATCAAAATCCCTAAGGACCGATTAACACGAGCAACGATCACAACACAACAGTCCAGGAAATCCTCAACCTTCAATGATCACAAAATTACCGAGTTCACAAGAATAATAGTGTGCTGCCTTGAATCGGCCAACACGACAATAATAATTCAACGGATGGGAACTATCCTCGACAGTCCCAATTCAATACTTCGATTACCGTAGAACGGCCAATCGATAACAATTATACAACGGATGGGAATTATCTCTTTGACAACGGATGGGAATTATCTTTGATAATCCCAATTCAATATATCGATTACCTTTAGAGCGGATAATCGATAATAATTATACAATGGATGTCTCGGCACCTTTAATCGGTTACCGATAACGAAGATGATAATCGAATACGTCAATGCCTTCAATCGGCCAAAACGACATCAATAGAAAAACACTGATATCAATAACGACGATTCACAAAAAAAATATCTTGATGGAACATCAATCAATAATAACAATCGATACGTCGATGCCGCGAACCGGCTATCGACAACAATATCTCAAAGAAACATCAATCAACAATAACAATCGATATGTCGATACCGCGAACCGGCTATCGACAGCAATATTACCAACAAGTATCGCAATGCCTTAAATCGGCCATTTACGAACAACAATAATTTTTGGCATAATTTGCCGAAGGGTATCGTATCAAACAATCCCTTGATATCAACAAAATCATAAAGAGACCAAGTCTCGAAATGATACACACATTCATACACATACATGATAACATTAATCTCATTGACCAGTACAAGTATAAAACTTGCCTCAAACCGAAGGCGAGAAAGTCCTTCCACGATCAACGTCCTACCACGAATCGATCAACGACGTCCTCCGACAATCACAAGCACTCGAACAACCTTGAATGAAATACAATTCATTCGATAACACGATATCGACCGAAAACGACACAATAGATAATTCCGATTCCAACACGAATACATACTATACTCGTATTTATCCGTATACACACACATATATATAATATACATATATATATATATATATGTATAATATACATACGGTACACACATTACTAACACACACTCACTACATAATATATATATATATATATATATATATATATATATACTGCACATGCACTCACAATTTATATATATATATATACACAACACATATATATATATTATTATACAACACACACACACCACTGCACATTACAACACACACACACCACTGCACATTACATATATATATATATAACACATCTTTATACATTATATATATATATATATACATAGAACACACACCAAACACATATATATATATATAACAGTACACACCATTCACACATATATATACATATATATATATATATACCTGTACACACACAACATACAACACACAACACAAGGACTTACCCGGAAAAGTCGATCGGTCGGGCGACCTTCGCCGGAATCCGGTCAGAAAACAACTCTCCTGCTGGAACTCGGCCGCCGGAAAAACTGACCCGCCGGACTTCGTCCAACTCCAGCCCATTTCCGTCCATGGCCGGTTTTCACCATCTCCGCCTGCAACTCCTCGCCGGAAGTATGTCAAACCTTCGTTCCGCCGTCCGTTCCGGACAAAAACCACCTCCGATCGCCGGAAACAATGGAGAAGCGTTCATGGCCGGAAACCATGAAGAACCGGCGCCTGAGCTCCGACACGCCAGAAGGAAAAATATATGCCGGACAGCCGGACCGAATTTTGCAGCCTTCCGATCCGGAAATTCCGACCAGGCCGCCGCCGAGCTCTGGTCGTCACCGGAGATGTCATCAAACTCTGGTTGTTGACTCCAGTCCGTCGCCGGGAATGAAGAAGTCGCTGCCCATCCTTAACTCTACCTCGCCGGAAAAAGAAATGGGAGAGATGGAGAGAAGAGAGAGAGGACGAGAGGGAAAGAGATGATACAGGAAGAAGAAAGAAAAAAAAAAAAAGAAAATGAGAGAGGGAGGAGAAGCATCCCGTGAGAGAAAAGGAGGAGAGAGGTGACAAATGATGATATATATATATATATATATATATATATATATATATATATATATAGCATGAGGGAGTGAGAGAGGAAAATCACGTGAGGGAGAGGGAGATGACAAAAGTGTGAGTAATATGATAGTATATATATATATATATATAAATGATATCTCAAAGATACCCTTGTCCCGAAAGTTGACCACGAGGAAGGTTCCCACCACCTACCACGCATTACGTACGTAACCTCAGGGCGCAACGTACGCAATCGTAACAAATTAGCGTAAGTAATGCTACACAGGTAGCGTACGCTATGGCTATAAACTTAGCCAAAATTCTAAAATCGCCAAGCAACAACCAAACGACGAAATCAAACCGTCGACCAGTATAAATATTTCGATCCCGAAATATTTTAATACAATATATATTGTATCGGTCCAAACAACAACACTTGTACAATTCCAAATGAATACGTACAACTCAACAGTAACACGAAAACAAAAATTACCCCCGGATATTACATACTCCCCCCCTTAAAAAGAGTTTCGTCCCCGAAACTCAGGATGCACCAATCGGGGCACGGACTATTCATCAGGATAAGAAAACAACATCTCCAGGAATACTCCTCAATACGGGCAATTCCGCCTAAGCAACTGGGCCGACCCCACGGGTCCCCACGTCTCCTCTGCCTGAACAAGGCGAAAAAAATCAAGTGATAAAGACACTCAACCAAATGCGAGATTAGCCGAATCATGACTCCTCCGCCAGAGACCAGCCAGGAAGTCGCACCACAAAAGATAATAACAACACACGAATAGTCCTCGGGACCATATCAACCGCACGCCCAAGTCCTCATGACTTGACGTCTCGAATCACAATGAACGATTACCCAGATCATCACAAAAATCTCGGGTACAGGACCAAAAGGAAAGAAAATCACCTCAAATGACTCAAGTGTCAAGATTCTCAGATACAATGATAACAAGATAGATCAACCATAAATGGTTCGCAACCACAATGCTAAAATACAGACCAAGTCAAACATCAATCCGAAAGACAAGGAAAATACAAATCAAGGTTACATCTCAAATGTACCCGAAATCCACATCCTCCAGATCATCGAGCTCCTCGATCTCATCGACTCGAGGAAGACCCTAATCTGAACTCGCTACTTCCCCTCGGGTGTCCATACCTCTGGCTCCCGAAGCCCGATATGACCCCTTGGATGAAGTACGGACTGAAGTGACAAAATCTCTCGAGGCCCATGAGCTCTCTCGAGACCTACTGGCACTAGAACTCCTGCAGTATTCTGAAGGTGTCCCTGCCTCCCACACAGAAAATAAATAATAGCTGGCACTGTACATCAAGTACTCACATGCCCCGCTGAATCACAGTTAAAACAAACAACAGTCGAACTCGTCGCCTGAGAAGAAGATGCTTTCCCAGCACGAAGCCGACTAGAAAATGACCTCTTGGACGTCGGAGCTCGATATCCCTCTGAACGAATCGGCATCCTAGTCCTCTCACCAGAAGAAACTGAAGGATCCTTCTGAGTAAGCTCCTCGATCGAAAGCTCTGCTCCAAGAGCCTTCTCGATGAATTCACCAAGTGAACTACAATTGTGATTGAACAACTGTATTCTCAACCGCGGGTTCAACCTCTTGTTAAAATACTTGATCTTATCCGCTTCATTACGGATAACAGATGAAGTAAACTGAAGAAGTCCTTGAAACTTCTCAGCAATAACAATAACACCCTCGTCCTTGACGGATTCAGGGTTCAAAACCTCCGACAACTTGGCTTCACGAAGTGGAGCCGGATAATACTTCTCTAACATGAGAGTCTTGAACTCGATCCAAACACAATCACGATCGGTGGGTTCTCGAGCACGACTCCGAAAATGATTCGTCAGCCACCAAAGTATTGGTACGAGGTTTCGGGTGTCGGCCCACTCTGCGGCCTCTACCCCCTCTGTCACGTCCTCTTTCCAGACTGAAAGAGTAACGTTCAATCATGACCACAGCTCAAATATGCCTCAACGGCCAGAATGCTAGGTCAACGCCAAACACGAGTATACATACTCAACAGATAAAGGATCACATCGATCGCGCTAATTATAGCCGATACAGAGCCCACACGCTCCAAAGCAAATAATCATAAATCAATCGCATCCGATCGTCACATACAAGTGTCAACAAAACAGGTTTAATCAATGACATAATGAATGTATGCACATAAAAGAGAATAGAGTCCTTACACAGGTCATACGAAGCTTCGAGGTCTTGCGATACTAGTCTCCACTGACGACGACTCGATGAAAGAATGACTCATACAGTCGTCCAACTATCACGACTCACAAAACCCGACTGTCCATAACCTGACAGCCCCGCTACTACCGGCTTGGTAGAGCCACATAACACACAAGTCAGGGTATCTCACAACCCAACTCTCCGATACCATCTTCTGTAACACCCCCAAATCCCATTGGGTCATTACAGTGCCGTGGACCCCACACCAGGTGATCCACCAGGCGAAAACGACTAAAATACAACAACCTGTCCAAAATAGGAAATCACAGACCCTACTATGACGTCCGACATACTATTCCGATATGGAATTTCAACGACAAGGATGGGCCTACATGGCCAAAATAAAATACAACAACATACACGAGCCTTGCTCGGATAATACAAAACGACAACGACTGAACAAAATTGGAGTACTCCAAACTGTCTGACCGACGTGAACACCAAAATATCTCGGACTAGTATCGCTCGAATGCCTCGTCGCCATCGTCATGCCCCTGTGTCTCAACTCTCTCCTCGCCAGTACCTAAAACATGAAAACATGTTCCGCCCCCACGGTCACCATCCGAATAATGAATATCAAATACATGCACAACATAATATGCATCCAAAGGCGTAATAAACAGTACAACAATGGTAGTACGAGATGCTCACAAACCAAAGTAAGAATCGAGCATTCGTGGAATACTATGCCCATGGCATACGATCAATACCGCTCAATAGGTTAGAACATAAGTGCCCAACGGCGAATCATCAATATAGAACACAACAATACATTACCCGAAGGTAAATCAATCCAACGCTGAAATAAATAAGGATCACAATGCTCAAGGCTCCAACGGAAATACCGTTACATCACAATGGCACAAAGCCCTCACCAAGCCGCCAAAATATCACGATGGCACGAAAGCCGAATGAAGTCAGTAAATCATCACAATGTCAGATCTCAAAGAAACAAACATGACTATCGAACATACCCCTCAGCGTATGAACGCTCAATCACAAAACGTCAAACTCATCCAATACTATGGACGATCAAAGTTTATGCGGCTCAAAGATGGACATCACGACGCCCGATCCGGAAATGTGTCCGTGCACATGTCCGCCCGTATATGGAATCCGGAATATACGTGGGACAATGTACCTAATTAGCCTCACGAAACTACGTCACCGTGTGCAGATCCAATGCGGAATAATATCCGCCAATGACTATATATGTGCCTGGCTAAAAATCCTACACAATAACCAATCGGAACGCAGATATGATTCCGGATATGTCACGATACAACATGACAACGAAACTCAAAGGATAACACATCCAAAACAAATCATACGACTCACCAAGTGAACGATGACACACGAATAATGAAAGATCGACACGACCAACAATATTCAAAACAACCATCCTGTGATCAAAATCCCTAAGGACCGATTAACACGAGCAACGATCACAACACAACAGTCCAGGAAATCCTCAACCTTCAATGATCACAAAATTACCGAGTTCACAAGAATAATAGTGTCTTGTTCACCAACACGACAATAATAATTCAACGGATGGGAACTATCCTCGATAGTCCCAATTCAATACTTCGATTACCGTAGAACGGCCAATCGATAACAATTATACAACGGATGGGAATTATCTCTTTGACAACGGATGGGAATTATCTTTAATAATCCCAATTCAATATATCGATTACCTTTAGAGCGGATAATCGATAATAATTATACAACGGATGTCTCGGCACCTTTAATCGGTTACCGATAACGAAGATGATAATCGAATACGTCAATGCCTTCAATCGGCCAAAACGACATCAATAGAAAAACACTGATATCAATAACGACGATTCACAAAAAAATATCTTTATGGAATATCAATCAATAATAACAATCGATACGTCGATGCCGCGAACCGGCTATCGACAACAATATCTCAAAGAAACATCAATCAACAATAACAATCGATATGTCGATACTGAACGACTATCGACAGCAATATTACCAACAAGTATCGCAATGCCTTAAATCGACCATTTACGAACAACAATAATATTTGGCATAATTTGCCGAAGGGTATCGTATCAAACAATCCCCTGATATCAACAAAATCATAAAGAGACCAAGTCTCGAAATGATACACACATTCATACACATACATGATAACATTAATCTCATTGACCAGTACAAGTATAAAACTTGCCTCAAACCGAAGGCGAGAAAGTCCTTCCACGATCAACGTCCTACCACGAATCGATCAACGGCGTCCTCCGACAATCACAAGCACTCGAACAACCTTGAATGAAATACAATTCATTCGATAACACGATATCGACCGAAAAAGACACAATAGATAATTCCGATTCCAACACGAACACATACTATACTCGTATTTATCCGTATACACACACATATATATAATATACATATATATATATATATATATGTATAATATACATACGGTACACACATTACTAACACACACTCACTACATAATATATATATATATATATATATATATATACTGCACATGCACTCACAATTTATATAAATATACACAACATATATATATATATATATATATATATATTCTTATACAACACACACACACCACTGCAGATTACAACACACACACACACCACTGCACATTACATATATATATAACACATCTTTATACATTATATATATATATACACAGAACACACACCAAACACACATATATATATATATATATATATATATATATATATATATATATATATATATATATATATATTTATAACAGTACACACCATTCACACACACATATATATATATATATATATATATATATACATACCTGTACACACACAACACACAACACACAACACAAGGACTTACCCGGAAAAGTCGATCGGCCGGGCGACCTTCGCCGGAATCCGGTCAGAAAACAACTCTCCTGCTGGAACTCGGCCGCCGGAAAAACTGACCCGCCGGACTTCGTCCAACTCCAGCCCATTTCCGTCCATGGCCGGTTTTCACCATCTCCGCCTGCAACTCCTCGCCGGAAGTATGTCAAACCTCCGTTCCGCCGTCCGTTCCGGACAAAAACCACCTCCAATCGCCGGAAACAATGGAGAAGCGTCCATGGCCGGAAACCATGAAGAACCGGCGCCTGAGCTCCGACACGCCAGAAGGAAAAATATATGCCAGAACAACCCGACCGGATTTTGCAGCCTTCCGATCTGGAAATTCCGACCAGGCCGCCGCCGAGCTCTGGTCGTCGCCGGAGATGTCATCAAACTCCGGTTGTTGACTCCAGTCCGTCGCCGGGAATGAAGAAGCCGCTGCCCGTCCTTAACTCTACCTCGCCGGAAAAAGAAATGAGAGAGATGGAGAGAAGAGAGAGAGGACGAGAGGGAAAGAGATGATACACGAAGAAGAAAAAAAAAAAAAAAAATGAGAGAGGGAGGAGAAGCATCCCGTGAGAGAAAAGGAGGAGAGAGGTGACAAATGATATATATATATATATATATATATATATATATATATATATATCATGAGGGAGTGAGAGAGGAAAATCACGTGAGGGAGAGGGAGATGACAAAAGTGTGAGTAAGATGATAGTATATATATATAAATGATATCTCAAAGATACCCTTGTCCCGAAAGTTGACCACGAGGAAGGTTCCCACCACCTACCACGCATTACGTACGTAACCTCAGGGCGCAACGTACGCAATCGTAACAAATTAGCGTAAGTAATGCTACACAGGTAGCGTACGCTATGGCTATAAACTTAGCCAAAATTCTAAACTCGCCAAGCAACAACCAAACGACGAAATCAAACCGTCGACCAGTATAAATATTTCGATCCCGAAATATTTTAATACAATATACATTGTATCGGTCCAAACAACAACACTTGTACAATTCCAAATGAATACGTACAACTCAACAGTAACACGAAAAAAAAAATTACCCCCGGATATTACAGCGCCTGTTCTTTTTGTGAGAAAGAAGGATGGTTCACTACGTTTGTGCATCGACTACCGTGAACTGAACAAAGTAACAATCAAGAACAAGTACCCTTTGCCTCGTATATACGATTAATTTGATCAGTTGTAGGGGGCTGCAGTTTTCTCGAAAATTGATTTAAGATCAGGGTATTATCAACTCAGGGTGAGAGAGTCCGACGTTCCGAAGACGGCATTTCGGACGAGGTATGGGCATTATGAATTTGTAGTTATGCCTTTTGGGTTGACTAATGCACCGGCAGTATTCATGCAGTTAATGAATAAGATTTTCATCGAGTATCTCGACAAGTGTGTAGTCGTCTTTATTGACGATATTTTGATCTATTCTCGAGATAAAGAGGAACATGCCTGACACTTGCGTTTGGTACTAGATATTTTGAGAACCGAGCACCTCCATGCAAAATTCTCAAAATGTGAGTTCTGGTTGGAAGAAGTTATGTTTCTCGGCCATGTGATTTCGGCCGAAGGGGTTGGTGTAGACCCGCATAAAATTGAGGCAGTGCTAGATTGGGCACCACCTAAAAATGTTAAGGAAATTCATAGCTTTTTGGGCCTTGCTGGGTATTACCGTCGGTTTGTTGAGGGGTTCTCGAAACTCGCTCGGCCGCTTACGAAATTACTCCAGAAGACCAAAAAGTTTGTTTGGTCGGATGAGAGACAATAGAGCTTCGATGAGCTGAAGAGACGTTTGACTTCAGCGCCAATTTTAACTTTACCACATGGTAGTGAGGGCTTTGCGGTTTATAGTAACGCTTCAGGACAAGGTCTTGGATGTGTGCTTATACAGCATGATAAGACGATAGCTTTTGCGTCATGACAACTAAAGCCGTATGAGATGAATTATCCTACTCACGATTTGGAATTGGCCGCAATTGTCTTCGTACTCAAGATTTGGCGGCATTATTTGAATGGTTCTCCGTGTCGGATTTATACCGATCACAAGAGCCTGAAGTATATTTTCAGTCAGAAGGAGCTGAATATGAGACAGAGACGTTGGTTAGAGTTGATAAAGGATTACGATTTGGAAATTCTTTACCACCCCGGAAAAGCCAATGTCGTCGCGGATGCTTTGAGCCGCAAATCGGCATCTCTTCAAATGCTCGAGGTTCTTACATCTCAGACGAAGATTCGTCAGGATTTAATCGAGCAAGGGATAGAAGTTTGGCTTCAACGAGTACAGGGACAGTTGTGTACTCTCGAAATTACTTCGTCCTTGGTTGAAGACATCAAAGGGAAACAGTGGAGTGACCCGATAATTTCTCAACTGAAGGAAGATGTAATTAAAGGAAAAGCTCCTGGATTTATGGTTCACGAGGATAGTATTCTGAGATTTCAGGGCAGGCTTTGTGATCCCATGTGTGGACAAAAATAAGATTAGTACGAGTTTTGGCTCCCAACGGCATGACTGTGGTAGTCCCGACTTTAATTCAGGATAGGCTTCAAGGCTTCGAACCATTCACTGGGATGTGATGTGTTTGGAGTGGTGGTCACAGATAGAAGCCTGGGTTTTGGAGTAGTAATAAACTCGAGATAGTAATTCTCGAGATGATTGAGTAGTGAGCCGAGTTGTAAATTCGGGCTTAGGTAGAGGTTCCGTCCATGGACCATCCCCACATAGTGCATCTCCTGCTAATCCATCGATACGTGGCGTGTATGTGGAGTGCTCCATATAGTGCATCATGGATGGAACATTCACATAGTGCATCATGGACGAAACATCTGCACCCCACATACACGCTACATGTCGATGGATTAACAGGGGATGCACTATGTGGGGATGCTCCATGGACGGAACCCTTAGGTAGGTTGAGAATGGTTCCTAATTTTATGTTGGGATTATGGTGATTATGGTGTCCTTGGTCCCGTATGTTGAACTTATGACGATCATAAATTTAGTATGACAAGGATGACCATGATTACAAAGCCTTATGTTGTTGTTGATAATTATGTAATATTTGTACGGTGTATGAAATATTGAGATTTCATCTAAATTATGTGCGTTGGTTTTTTTGTCCGGGGTGTTAGACTCTGTTCTTTTGGACTGAATGAATCTGAATCAATTGAATCGAATCAATCGAATCAATCGAATGGATTCGAATCGAATCGAATCGAATGGACTCGAATCGAATCAAATGAATCGAACTAAAATATATATTAAGTGTAAATAATAATAATAATAATAATAATAATAATGCTAAATAATAATAATAATAGTAATCAACAACAACAACGATAATAGTAATATTATTAGTAATAATAACAATAATAATAATTAAGATTAATAATAATAATAATAAGAAGAAGAAGAATCGAATCAATCAATCGACTGAATCGAATCAATCAATCGAATCGAATGGACTGAATCGAATCAATCGAATCGAATCAAAACTAAAAATAAGTCAAAAGAATGCGCCTTAATCTGTTAGATAGTTAAGGTACTTTTTTAGTTCAATTATAGTAGTTTATTCAATTATTTAAATTACTATGTAAAGAATTAAACCATTATATGAAATTATATATTATATAAAGTAATCAAGTTTATGATTCCAATGAACCAACGGGATGGTCGAGCTTGGCTTGTGTTGAGAAAAATCATCTTCGTCGAAGGCAAGTACTTCTTGCAATTGTTACTATACCATGATGCAGTACTTACTAATATAAATATATATTTAGGATTTGTTTGGGTATGTCAGCCGACATGTATACATATTAAGATACTTTTCAGTATCCCCATGTATGTTTATATATATATTTGAGTGTGTCTGGGATTATGTGATCAGATGTTTACATGTGTGTGCTCCTAAAGGGATGTGTGAATATATGCAATTTGAGGATGGTCTGGCGTTTCCTCGAGATGTTGGTTTGGTTGTGGCCACAAATAAGCATTACGTGTATGTTTATATATGCAATATGAAGAGGGTCTGTCTGGCCCGAAGATATTCATTTAATTGCAGCCATGAACAAACATTATATATATATATATATATATATATATAATCTAAGGGCATGGTCCCAAGATGTTTGTTTGGTTGCACTTACGAACGAGCATTATATATATGTGTGTTTATGTGTATATGCAAATCTAAGGAGGGTTTGCAGTAACCCTGAGAGTCCCTTGTCATGAGAGCTTCGACAAGTACTTAAGTGTGTGATAAGTGTCAGTTTTGTACACTTATTTATGGTTTGTTGTATCGATAAAATTCACCCGTAATTGAGCTAGTCTACTCGTTTTTTGCTTTTAGTTTTTTAATTTTATTTTTATCGGATGATGATCGGATTAAATAACTGATAAACTCAAGAAATAACATCCCTTTGTTGAATTTTGATATATTCATGTTGTAGGGCTTTTCGAGATGAATTCGGCAGTCTTTCCGGATTTAAAATCAGAGTTATATATCAAAAGTTATCATCCGAAGAAGATTTGGGGCAAAAACGCAAAGTCTGAGAAAATCTAGGCTGAAAACGTAACTCTCAAAACAACCAGTGAACAAATTGACGAAGCCAAGTTACGGCCGTAACTACAGGATGTTACGGCCGTAAGTCATCCAAGTTACGGCCGTAACTCCTTAATATTACGACCGTAACTCTTGGCAGATTGTAATGATTTGTCTAATTTTTTATACTTTTTGTGTATTATTGAGGGGATGGCTGGCATTGATCCGATCTATTGTAATAATGCTGGAGTTTTGGAGCTATTAGATGACTTTAGGTGTATAAATAGACCCCTTGAATCCTTCATCATTCATCATTCATCATATAATTTTCCATTTTTTGTAAACTGTTCTTTTTGTGTGAAGAACACACTTGTGTTCTTCAGTGATATTTGTAAGTGTGATATAGCATATGTTGTTCAGAGAGTTTATTGCTTCTATCTCCTTTATCTACTAAGGGAGTTAGGATCAATTCTTTCTCTTGATTCAACTAATAATGACCACCAAAGCTTGTAATATGTGTAATAAACTCTTCATGGGCAAAGTAACCTTTAGTTGGGATTATAAACAAGGTTAGTCATGTTATTTATGTTTGTATAAAGATCTATTGTGAATTACTTATTATTGTGTGTGATTTTCATTGTTTTAACAATCTTTATTTATTTGGCCAATAAATGACGATATTTATGGTCTTCAGATGTTTCGAAAGATAATATGTTTGATTATATCAAATGATCTTCACTCTAAGTTGTTCTAGGGAATAGAAATATACCTCTAGTCCTTAGATGATTCTTTGAGTTATTTTCATAAATCCTAATGCTATGTATTGAAGCCAATCAATATAGAAATATAGTGGATTGATTCAATATGTAAGGGGCGTTTTATAGTTCGAAAGAGAAACCGTCTTTTTAAGGAAAATCAAATCTACACAACATAATAAGTAAATTCATCTTATGATATCCTATACATCTTTTATAACTAATGACGAACTAAGTTTGTAATCCCAACTATTTCATTTTATCGTTAATCAATCTATTATTATTGCTATCTTTTTATTTCCTTATAATATTAGAACTATTATTGCATTTTCTTTGCAAATATTAAACCAAACTTTTTAAGTGTGTGTTTCACTCATATTAGTATCTATAAAAATAGACTAATAGTGTATAATTCAAATTATAACCAAACTTCCTTGTGGGATCGATAAACCGGACTCAAAAAGTCCACTTTACTACTTGATACGATATCGTGCACTTGCGATAGTTACACTAAAAACGTGTCAAATTTTTGGCGCCGTTGCCGGGGAAGTATAAGTTATATTTGAAATCTTACATTGTAAACTATTTTTATACGTACAAATTTCTCGACATTGTAACTTAGTACTCAATTTTGTTTGTCCGGTCAAGTGGCGGATAACGGTACTCCGTGACTATTAAAGTCGGATTTTTCAGTTTCCCACAACAACTGATATTTGTAGATATTTTCTTCAATTATTTTCATTGTCTTTTTATTTTTTATTTTTTATCATGGAAGAAACTTTGTTTAAAATCGAAAAAAGATTTCCCTTTCTAAGCAAAAATGTCATTTTAAAGATTTATAAGACAAGACTTGAAAGGATGAGGTTGCTTATGAATAAAAGCATACCTTTTGACATAAGATTCATAATTGAAGCCAAAGTAAGAATAGAAGGTGAATTCACATAAACACCGACTAGATTTTTACCAGGGCTAGGAAAAAGTTCATATGCCAAGAAACGACGAGCAAAGATGATAACCGTTTGTTATAAATGTTCTAGATGGAACTGTAATTTAAAATGTCGATCTTTGGGAATTCCATCTACAAACAGAGAAGATAAAATTCAATTCATTAAGTATGGTCTGAATAAAGAGAATTTAGATGATATCGAAATTTCTCTTGACACGCATCCTAGTGGACTTGTACATTACGGAATTCGATGTTTGTGGAATAAATTCAAACCAGAATATGAACAACGTCTTGGGAATCTGACGTTAAAAGACCCTGTTTGCCAATTTGTAAGAAAATTGGATGGGAAGCTTCTCCCCGACTCATAAAGGCGTTTAGGCCGTTTCTGAACGTAAAATCAGAGGAAGATGTGAGCCACAATCACAACTACTGTACATACGCGTAAGTATCTTTTATTTTTGTCGTGTGGTGAGATTTTCTGAATAAAAAATGTGATACGCGATAAATGCTTTCATTATTCTATTCAGTAGTTGAAGCGCAATCAACGCAATCACAATCCTGTTAAACAATTTTTACCTTCTTTTTCTTCTATAAATAAACTTTGTGATTGTTTCTTTTATTCATCCCTCAAACTTGCACTTTTCTCTGTTTCTCTCTAAATAATTTCTTTTCAAAAATGGAGTCATCATCTTCCACAAAAAAATTTAGCACAGTCTGCATTTTTGGTGGAGCTAGTTATGGAAAAGAGGCATGCTTTACTGAAGCAGCCCACAACTTGGGTCGTACCTTAGGAGAAAAATGCATTCATGTAGTTTACGGAGGAGGAAGTCTAGGATTAATGGGGCGAGCTGCTGCTTCTGCCTATATGGAAGGAGTAAGAGTGTTGGGAATAATTCCAAGACCTCTGGCTGAAAGTAAAATCACCGGGGCAACTATTGGAGATGAGTTTAGATCTGTAAATATGCAAGATCGCATAACTCACATGATAAATAATTCTGCCGCCTTTATCACCCTTCCCGGTGGTTTTGGCACTCTTGAAGAACTTTTTCATGTGGTTACCAGAGCCCAGCTAAATGTTCATCAAAAACCAATAGGTCTGCTTAATGTCAATGGTTTCTTTGATGGTTTACTATCTTTCATCGACTACTATGCTGAAAAGGGTTTTATTTCCGATCGTGCTAAACGAATCATAGTCGTTGCAACAACACCAGAAGAACTAATCAAAAAACTCAATGAATTTGTTCCTCAACCAGATCCAACTCTAGCTAAAATTGTCTGGGTAGAAGATTTTACCATGAGAAAACGAAAAGTAGATTCATTCATCTCCCTTTGATAACTCATATCGGTCCTCTTGTATTTTTACTTTCTGTTGTGTGTAATAATCGTGCTAAATGATGGCAGCTTAAGGAGTTTCTTCTTGATCTCTTGACGCGCATCTATTCGCGATTTATGTATTGTTATTTTATTGCTGTAATTTTTATTGTGTTTTTTTATAAAAGTATTCATGGCAGCGTAAGGCGACTCTTCGGACTTTCTTGATGCGCATCTTAAAAATTGTGTTATACTTCCGAGTATATTTTATTTTATTTTGTTGTGTGCCTCGTATATTTATTCTCTTGCAGATTCTAAAAGGTGTTAGCTCAAACATCAACTTTCTTAACAGGGAGTATTCTGCTTTTTCTGCATTGCTTTTTGTTTTATTTTATTTTTTAAAACTGAGGACAGTTTTATTTTAAAGTTTGGGGGTGGTTTGTTTTATTATTTTGGTGTGTTGTAATTTTGGTATGTTTTGATTGATTTGGTTATTTGCCTTAATTCTTTTTTATTATATATATATATATATATTATTTTGATTTATGAGATTTCTAGATCTGGCCATAACACCAATAAATTAGCTATATACAAGTTTCTAAAATCGTTTTAACCGGTAAAAAAAATTGTATATTCCAAAATTTTTTGAACCTTAATCTCTCTTTCCAAGCCTTGTAATTATCATATAAAATTGAGTCATTCGTTACCTTGAGAAAAGAAGAATCAATCGGTTGATGAAAAATAGAACTGAAATTCACTTAATTTGTGGAGTTTTTGATTTTTCATGCTTAAACTAAGAAATGATTTTCTGCAAAAATTCTATTCCCTAAAAAAGGAGTCATTGGTGAAAAGAGCTACATGTTAGCAAATAACGGTGTGAAAGCTATCACCTAAAAAGAAATGACGAAAATGAGAAGTGTTGTGTAATATCCGCAATTTTCGATTTTCGGTAAATTTCTTTTTTTGGTCGGAGTCTGTTTTGACGGCTCTCTCATGACCGTTTCGTCATTCGGAGAATATTTAATTCTGCACTTTTGTCATCCGAGTTCGTTTCGGTGCTGCTTTGTTGAGTTCCGTGCTTTTTAGCGACTTTTCCGCGCTTGAGTTCGGTTCTTGCGAATCTCGTTTGAAATTGTCGTTTGGGGTTTTTCGTAAGTTCATTTAACGTTGTTATACGTTTTGTGAGCTTCGGTTTGATTATTCGTTGTCGTATGGTGATTTTCGGGCAGTTGGGCCATTTTCGTAATTTCCCAAAGTTTGGGGTAATTACCTTCCGTTGTCGAATTTCGAGCCTTCGGGTGGTCGGAATCGTGTGTTCTACTAGCTCTTAGATTCGTCTTTGTGAGTACTTCGTAACCGTATCTTCTGGTTCGTATTCGTGCTCGGGTTTCTGTCGTTTTGTTGAATTGTGGATTACTAAACGACTTTTCTAAGTATGAGTTCGACTTTGTTAGATCACCATTAATTTTTGGTGACTCCAAAAATTATAAATCTTTGCAATATTATAGAACATCGAGTTAGCTTTCCAATGGTTCAAACGGTGAGTCAATCGAGTCCTGACGAGAGAGTTATGGTCGCTTTAGCTCACCCGCTCGTTATTGGCGATCATCACGCGGCCGAACTTCGCCGTGTCGTCGACACGGCCCGTGCGTGCCTCGTCCGGAAAATGCCGGTTTCGCTCGGGGCCCGACCGTGTCGTCCGACACGGCCCGTGCCTAACTCTTCCGGATAAGCTCGAGATGATCGCTGACACGCCCGACCGTGTTCCAGACACGGCCGAGTCGCCGAGTCGCTTCGACGGCCATCGCCGGAAGGCCCTCCGCGCCGCGACCGTGTCTAGCAGACACGGTCGAGTCCCCGCCGCCGACAGGCGCCACGACCGTGTCATGTCGGACACGGTCGAGTCTGTCACCCTATTTAAGGCCCCGCAGACGCTTTTTCTTGCCATTTTCACCTTCTTATTATCTTCTTCCGCACTGGAGTGTTCCAATCTTGTAGCCATGTTGTTTAACAACATATACATGAAGTTTGGAGGTTCATATCGTCAATCATCCGTCCTATAACATCCTTTGATCGAGCGAATCAGTCGATTTTCTAGAAATCTAATTTTGGGGATTTTGGGTATTTTGTTCGATTTCGTCCGTTTAATCCGATTTAACTTAGGATTTTGATGGATTGATGATTATTTAGATGTATTATATCATTTCCCTTGTTATTCCATGGTTGGATCGTATCGATTTGTTGTTTGAGTCGAGTTCTTGACCGACGCCTTGAAGGTGTCCTAAAATGTCATAGAGGGTTTTCGGCGTTCTACGATTATCCTTCCTCGTATGATTGTTGATTTATGGATTATATGTTGTTAGGGTCGAGTTTCTTGCGAAGAAACCAAGTTGAACCCTTCCGTTCGTTGTCGTTTTCCTTTTCGAAAACATCGGGCGTTTCGAAGCTTTCCGGTTGAGCCGTGTTCGTCGGAATACTTGCGTGCCGATTTCGAGGCAAGTACCTTGTCCATACTATTCTTGTTTTGTGAATATGGTAATTGGTGATCGTCTTTATGTGGTTGTTTGATTGTTTGAAATGAGTTTTCAAAAGATTCGGTTTAGCCTTGTTAAAGGCTTGCTTTCAAAACGCGTGTGTTTTATGAATGGTGTGGTTTGAGAATGATTATGTGAACTCTATGGATATGTTTGGCGTTGATGTTGCACTTGGTATTTGCGTGTGGACGTATATTGTTTCATTTCGGTGCATTGTGGTTTGACGTGGTGTTTTGCTAAGTGTTTGATGCTCAGGTGAATTGTTTGAATATCCTTGATGTGATATGTTATTTGTGTGAATGTGTGGATACGGTTGAAGGTCTACGGTGACACATGGCACGTCATCATGTGGTCAGGATGCAACAAGTGATTGATCCAACCGTGAGAGCCTGAGATAATCTACGGTGGCACATGGCATGCGATCATGTGGCCAGGATGCAACAAGCGATTGATCCAACCGTGAGATGTGTGTGATTTGTTTCGCTAGCCGCCGAGAGGGTCCTTCGAGGCCACGGTGGGACGTCGGTGGTATTGTCCCGGTCCTAGGCGATGCGCGTGCATGATTATGCTTCGTTGATTTTACGTCCGTTGAGGACACGTGATGTTGGGCTCTGACCCTGTAAATTGTTGGTGATTTCCTATTTGCGAAAACAAAACATTTGGGCTGTGACCCTATTGATCTTTTGGAAAGAGAAGGATTTTATAATCCTAAATTGTTTTCTATTAAAACTCTCGATGGCATTTTAAACTGTTTTGTAAATTGTTTTCCCTTATTTGCGATCTTTCGGTTTTGGAAATGTTTACCCAAACTCTTGCCTCGGGAAGTACTTTTCTTTACGTTTGGATCCTTGAGGATTCCTGATTATTATTGTTCTTAGAACTTGTATTGTATGGCTCGTATTTTTGCACTTGTACTTGCACTAGCAAAACAGTGGAGTTTTGCTAACCCCCGAGTATTCGGGGGGTGGATGTCTATTTTTGCATTCAGGTTTTGGAGCATAGCACAGGGTCGGCACGAATGATGATGAAAGATGAACGATACTAATCACACGAGGTTCCGTTGATGTCGTATTGGTCCAGTTGTATTTTCTTTTCCGCTGCGGTATCTTTTCCCCGTTGTACGGGAGTTTATTGTATTTTGACCCCTGCGTGGGTATGTGTTTGGAATTGAGTTGTATTCGAGTTGTATGTATTTATTGAAAGACCAAATCGGTCTGCTGAGTCATTTTGCCTTGAAGGCATTGTCGAGATGTTAAATGTTGTTACCGGCTGGTAGATCCTCGAGGAGAGGGTCTACGGCGTGTAATATCCCCGAGTGGATTGGGGTGTTACATAAATGGTATCGAGCTTAGGTTGTGGAAACCTAGGTCCGTCGGTCAGTGGTGTCTATCGAGTTTTTGTCTCGTCGGATTTTATCTGACTGAGTCGTGTCGCGACGCGTCGTCTGAGTTTGTTGGTCGTGATTAGTATCGTGGGGCGATCATCATCTTCGTGCGACCTGTGGCTGTAAGTCTCCCTTCTTCGTGTTGTGCCTCGTGTGACACGAGCTATTTTTATGATTTATTTGCTAAGTGACGGAATCCTCTTATGGATTTTGATTTCTTGATACGCGACTATTTGACTCTCATATTTCTTTCATGTGAGGAGTAGTTGCTGGATTGTGCATGTTGGACTGTATTTCTTTTTTTTTCCGCTGCGTGAGTTCCTTTGTAATGGCTTTCGGTATCTTACCGACTGAATTTTATTTCGAAAATCGATTCCTTTAACCGAGTTGTTGGCCTTGACCGTTTTGACGGTAGTTGGGTGTTTTCAAATGATTTTGTGAGTTTTGATAAGTACTACCGTCATCGACCTTTTTGGGCATTCTAACCTATTGAATTATTTTTGAAAACCTTGAGTATCTTAGAAAATTGAAATTCGAGACGTACTTTTAAAGCGAATTATTTTCTTGCGGTGTTTTCAAGGTGTTTTCTAATGCCGCAATACATTTCAAAAATTTTCCGGTTGAGGACCAAAAATATTTTTTTTAGATATTTTCAAATGCAGTTGCTTAGACCCAAGGGTCGAATATTTTTGAAAGTTTTTCACTAAAGGAAAGGTGTCCTCATTTTTGTTCAAACGCAAGATGATTTTCAAAGTCTCGATAATGGTGTTTGTACTACTTTTTGTAAAATGATACTCAAGATCAACTGTTGTTTCCAAACTGTTTTCAAAAGGTGGTTTTTGTTTTTAAAACCTATCATTCCTGTTTGCGGACCGGAAATGCGTGTATGGTTTACGAACTTTCGTTACGGTGTTAACCCCGAATTGTGATCGAATTGGTGGCATGAACGTCGAGGCGTTGCCAAGCATTTGTTGTACTAGCCCTCTGTGAGAGGTGTGAACTGGTGTTTACTGTTTATCGCCTCGTGGTGATTTGCGTGTTGTCGCACTAGTGTGAGTTGTTAAAGCCTGGATTTTTGTGCGTTATAAACATGAGTGATTGTTTCATGATGTTTGTGATTGTGTACTGGCTGTCGTTCGGGATGTTGTAATCGTCGAATGATGCCGTTGTTGTTGTGATTTTTGTATGCGTTGATATGTTATGCTGAGTTGGCATCTCCGGTATGTTGTTTTGCGGTGTTTTGATCCATTGTATCGAGCGTTTGTATTTTTGGTATGCCGAGCCGAGACGTTTCAACCGTAATGTGCCGGGGCATGGACGTGTATATTGTCCTTCTCGTCGGTAACACGTTTCAAGTGTGGACTCGAGGGACACCGAATTCAGTTTTGTGAATTGGCTACCGAGACTTTCGGAGTTCGCGCTTCAAAGACACCATCGGAATCGGCTTTGAGAGGCCTTCAAGGATGTTTCGCTGTTGCTTGTTGTGTCGTCACCTTGATTTATTGTTGTGAGTTGCGGGGCGACCTTCTTTTATAAGAGGTCGAATGTAGTACCCGTGTTGTTTTTAGACTCTGCATTTTCTCTTTCTCGATTCTATCGACTCGTTCGTGTTCGTTGATACTTACCGAACTTGTTCGTATTTCGGTTCCACCGATCGGACGAGGTGTGATCTTGTTTTGGGTCAATCTGTTATCGCCGTAACTTTCCAAATTCGGTTCGATTCTTGTGAACCTTGTTCTAAGTAACATCTTTTAGTTCTACTAGTTCTTTTATTCAAGTGGACTGGATCTTGAACTTTTGTATTTTCGACTCTGTCGACTCGTTTATGTTCGTTGACATTTCGAGCTTGTCCTGCTCCTTGCTTTTGTTGATCGAACGAGTGTGGTATTATTTCTAATAACTCGTTTATCGTTGTGACTTTTCTAATGCTATTCCCTTTCATGTGGATCTTATATGAATGCACATCCTGTTGTTTTCACCGGATCATATATTGTCTCGAGTCGAGATGTGAACCTTGGGGTTGTTGTTTGAATTTTATTATCCTTCGTATTTCGAACATGATTGTTCGCTTTTGTTGTCTCGACCGTTGGTTCTGGTCGTTTGTTTGTTCGGTTTTTGTCCTCGTTTCTTGATCGTTGAGCATTCAGGCTCCTTCCTAATTCCCTTAAGTTTGGGAAATTAGACTCGTTTTCAATCTTCCAACCCTTGGGCGATGGAATTCCGTATTTGTTCAGCGTTTGACCCGCGTTTAGATTGATGAACCGTCAGGTTGGTCAATCGTGTTGATTTTCGTTCGTTGTGTTTTGTGATTGTTCGGATAATCGACTTGACTATATTATCCGTTTGATGACGCTTGTCATTTGTTGGTTTTATTGTATCCCTAACGGCGACATTGTGTTGGTCGTCGTGGACCGTGTTTTCACGCCGTATGTCTCTTTGCGTTCTTGCAGCGTTTCGCCGTTGGGCGCGAGTTTTCTATTCTTGTGTGTCTCGTTGAGTTTTTCCTGGCGGAATATTTCTTCCCCCTACTTGTTTTAAGTTTCGGGACGAAACTTCTTTTAAGGAGGGTAGAATGTAATATCCGCAATTTTCGATTTTCGGTAAATTTCTTTTTTTGGTCGGAGTCTGTTTTGACGACTCTCTCATGACCGTTTCGTCATTCGGAGAATATTTAATTTCGCACTTTTGTCATCCGAGTTCGTTTGGTCCGCTTTGTTGAGTTCCGTGCTTTTAGCGACTTTTCCGCGCTTGAGTTCGGTTCTTGCGAATCTCGTTTGAAATTGTCGTTTGGGGTTTTTCGTAAGTTCATTTAACGTTGTTATACGTTTTGTGAGCTTCGGTTTGATTATTCGTCGTATGGTGATTTTCGGCGGTTGGGCCATTTTCGTAATTTCCCAAAGTTTGGGGTAATTACCTTCCGTTGTCGAATTTCGAGCCTTCGGGTGGTCGGAATCGTGTGTTCTACTAGCTCTTAGATTCGTCTTTGTGAGTACTTCGTAACCGTATCTTCGGTTCGTATTCAGGCTCGGGTTTCGGTGTCGTTTTGTTGAATTCAGGATTTCTAAACGACTTTTCTAAGTATGAGTTCGACTTTGTTAGATCACCATTAATTTTTGGTGACTCCAAAAATTATAAATCTTTGCAATATTATAGAACATCGAGTTAGCTTTCCAATGGTTCAAGCGGTGAGTCAATCGGAGTCCGGACGAGAGAGTTATGGTCATTTTAGCTCACCCGCTCGTTATTGGCGATCACTGCCGGCCGAACTCGGCCGTGTCGTCCGACACGGCCCGTGCCGTGCTCGTCGGAAAATGCCGGTTTCGTCTCGGGGCCCGACCGTGTCGTCCGACACGGCCCGTGCCGAACTCTTCCGGATAAGCTGAGATGATCGCTGACACGCCCGACCGTGTTCCAGACACGGCCGAGTCGCGGCCGAGTCGCTTCGGACGGTCAGCGTCGGAAGGCCCCTCCGCGCCGCGACCGTGTCTAGCAGTACACGGTCGAGTCCCTGCCGGCCGATTGCGCGCCACGACCGTGTCATGTCGGACACGGTCGAGTCTGTCAGCCTATTTAAGGCCCTGCAGACGTTTTTCTTGCCATTTTTCACCTTCTTATTATCTTCTTCCGCACTTGGAGTGTTCCAATCTTGTAGCCATGTTGTTTAACAACATATACATGAAGTTTGGAGGTTCATATCGTCAATCATCCGTCCTATAACATCCTTTGATCGAGCGAATCGCCGATTTTCTAGAAATCTAATTTTGGGGATTTTGGGTATTTTGTTCGATTTCGTCCGTTTAATCCGATTTAACTTAGGATTTTGATGGATTGATGATTATTTAGATGTATTATATCATTTCCCTTGTTATTCCATGGTTGGATCGTATCGATTTGTTGTTTGAGTCGAGTTCTTGACCGACGCCTTGAAGGTTTCCTAAAATGTCATAGGGGTTTTCGGGCGTTCTACGATTATCCTTCCTCGTATGATTGTTGATTTATGGATTATAAGTTGTTAGTGACGAGTTTCTTGCGAAGACACCAAGATGAACCCTTCCGCAAGGTCTCGTGTTCCTGTTCGAAAACATCGGGCGTTCAAGCTTTCCGGTTGAGCCGTGTTCGTCTAATACTTGCGTGCCGATTTCGAGGCAAGTACCTTGTCCATACTATTCTTGTTTTGTGAATATGGTAATTGGTGATCGTCTTTATGTGGTTGTTTGATTGTTTGAAATGAGTTTTCAAAAGATTCGGTTTAGCCTTGTTAAAGGCTTGCTTTCAAAACGCGTGTGTTTTATGAATGGTGTGGTTTGAGAATGATTATGTGAACTCTATGGATATGTTTGGCGTTGATGTTGCACTTGGTATTTGCGTGTGGACGTATATTGTTTCATTTCGGTGCATTGTGGTTTGACGTGGTGTTTTGCTAAGTGTTTGATGCTCTGGGTGAATTGTTTGAATATCCTTGATGTGATATGTTATTTGTGTGAATGTGTGGATACGGTTGAAGGTCTACGGTGACACATGGCACGTGATCATGTGGTCAGGATGCAACAAGTGATTGATCCAACCGTGAGAGCATGAGATAATCTACGGTGGCACATGGCATGCGATCATGTGGCCAGGATGCAACAAGCGATTGATCCAACCGTGAGATGTGTGTGATTTGTTTCGCTAGCCAGCTCGAGAGGGTCCTTCGAGGCCACGGGTGGGACGTCGGTGGTATTGTCCCGGTCCTAGGCGATGCGCGTGCATGATTATGCTTCGTTGATTTTACGTCCGTTGAGGACACGTGATGTTGGGCTCTGACCCTGTAAATTGTTGGTGATTTCCTATTTGCGAAAACAAAACATTTGGGCTGTGACCCTATTGATCTTTTGGAAAGAGAAGGATTTTATAATCCTAAATTGTTTTCTATTAAAACTCTCGATGGCATTTTAAACTGTTTTGTAAATTGTTTTCCCTTATTTGCGATCTTTCGGTTTTGGAAATGTTTACCCAAACTCTTGCCTCGGGAAGTACTTTTCTTTACGTTTGCATCCTTGAGGATTCCTGATTATTATTGTTCTTAGAACTTGTATTGTATGGCTCGTATTTTTGCACTTGTACTTGCACTAGCAAAACAGTGGAGTTTTGCTAACCCCCGAGTATTCGGGGGGTGGATGTCTATTTTTGCATTCAGGTTTTGGAGCATAGCACAGGGTCGGCACGAAGGATGATGAAAGATGAACGATACTAATCACACGAGGTTCCGTTGATGTCGTATTGGTCCAGTTGTATTTTCTTTTCCGCTGCGGTATCTTTTCCCCGTTGTACGGGAGTTTATTGTATTTTGACCCCTGCGTGGGTATGTGTTTGGAATTGAGTTGTATTCGAGTTGTATGTATTTATTGAAAGACCAAATCGGTCTGCTGAGTCATTTTGCCTTGAAGGCATTGTCGAGATGTTAAATGTTGTTACCAGCCTGGTAGATCCTCGAGGAGAGGGTCTACGGCGTGTAATATCCCTGAGTGGATTGGGGGTGTTACATGTTGAGCAGCAACAGCTGCCTAATTTTGGAGGTCTTAAATTTTGCGAAAAATAAAGGACTAACCATTGTTGGTGCATAGCTGCCGTCTCAGAAAAAAAAATTGGTGAAAATAGCTACACGTTAACAAATAACGGTGTGAAAGCTATCACCTTCTTAAAAAAAATGAGATAGAAATTGTGTTAGTGAAAAGAGCTACACGTTAGCAAATAACAGTGTGAAAGCTATCACTAAGGGATGTAGTTTATGAGCAGATTTGAATTAATTAGCGGCTGAATTTCAATACACTCAATTTCGTAAAAAATCACAATATTTGATGACGCCAATGAAATTCTTCTCCATATTGAGTCGAAAAATAAACGAGTGATCGAGAGCAACCATTAAAGGGAGTCGTGTGTATCACGAGTGGGAAAGAAATAATCAGCCTTTTGGGGGGAAAACCTTGCATTTTGGAATTACAAAATAAAAACCGTGTTTTAACTTCAAAATCATCAGTACATTTATTTTGAATCTTGATTCATTTCTATCTACTGTATAAAGCTGGTTGTTGTGTATTAATGGCATTTTGATCTCCTTTTCTTTTTTTTATTTTAATTTATGTGTGTATTAATTTTTCTTATTTTTATTTTTGGAGCATGAATAATAAAGAGTCTTGCTCGGGACTAGCAAGAATTCAAGTTTGGGGGTGTGATAAGTGTCAGTTTTGTACACTTATCCATGGTTTGTATCGATAAAATTCACCGTAATTGAGCTAGACTACTCGTTTTTTGATTTTAATTAATTAGTTTTTTAATTTTATTTTTATCGGATGATGATCAGATTAAATAACTGATTAACTCAAGAAATAACATGTTTATTAAATATTCTCTTTGTTGAATTTTGATATATTCATGTTGTAGGGCTTTCCGATATGAATTCGGCCGTCTTTCCGGATTCAAAATCAGAGTTATATATCAAAAGTTATCATCCGAAGAAGATTTGGGGCAAAAACGCAAAGTTTGAGAAAATCTGGGCTGAAAACGTAACTCTCAAAACAACCAGTGAACAAATTGACGAAGCCAAGTTACGGCCGTAACTACAGGATGTTACGGCCGTAAGTCATCCAAGTTACGGCCGTAACTACTTAATATTAAGGCCGTAACTCTTGACAGATTGTGATGATTTGTCTAATTTTTTATACTTTTTGTGTATTATTGAGGGGATGGCTGGCATTGATCCGATCTATTGTAATAATCCTGGAGTTTTCGAGCTATTAGATGACTTTAGGTGTATAAATAGACCCCTAGGATCCTTCATCATTCATCATTCATCATATAATTTTCCATTTTTTGTAAACTGTTCTTTCTGTGTGAAGAACACACTTGTGTTCTTGAGTGATATTTGTAAGTGTGATATATCATATGTTGTTCAGAGAGTTTATTGCTTCTATCTCCTTTATATACTAAGGGAGTTAGGATCAATTCTTTCTCTTGATTCAACTAATAATGACCACCAAAGCTTGTAATATGTGTAATAAACCCTTCATGGGCTAAGTAACCTTTAGTTGGGATTATAAACAAGGTTAGTCATGTTATTTATGTTTGTATAAAGATCTATTGTGAATTACTTATTATTGTGTGTGATTTTCATTGTTTTAACAATCTTTATTTATTTGGCCAATAAATGACGATATTTATGGTCTTCAGATGTTTCGAAAGAAAATATGTTTGATTATATCAAATGATCTTCACTCTAAGTTGTTCTAGGGGATAGAAATATACCTCTAGTCCTTAGATGATTCTTTGAGTTATTTTCATAAATCCTAATGCTATGTATTGAAGCCAATCAACATAGAAATATAGTGGATTGATTCAATATGTAAGGGGCGTTTTATAGTTCGAAAGAGAAACCGTCTTTTTAAGGAAAATCAAATCTACACAACATAATAAGTAAATTCATCTTATGATCTCCTATACATCTTTTATAACTAATGACGAACTAAGTTTGTAATCCCAACTATTTCATTTTATCGTTAATCAATCTATTATTATTGCTATCTTTTTATTTCCTTATAATATTAGAACTATTATTGCATTTTCTTTGCAAATATTAAATCAAACTTTTTAATTGTGTGTTTCACTCATATTAGTATCTATAAAAATAGACTAATAGTGTATAATTCAAATTATAACCAAACTTCCTTGTGGGATCAATAAACCGGACTCAAAAAGTCCACTTTACTACTTGATACGATATCGTGCACTTGCGATAGTTACACTAAAAACGTGTCAAGTTTTTTATAAAAAAAAAAAAATTTATATTCCAAAATTTTTTGAACCTTAATCTCTCTTTCCAAGCCTTGTAATTATCATATAAAATCGAGTCATTCCTTACCTTGAGAAAAGAAGAATCAATCGGTTGATGAAAAATAGAACTGAAATTTACTTAATTTGTGGAGTTTTTGATTTTTCATGCTTAAACTAAGAAATGATTTTCTGCAAAAATTCTATTCCATAAAAAAAGGAGTCATTGGTGAAAAGAGCTACACGTTAGCAAATAACGGTGTGAAAGCTATCACCTAAAAAAAATGACGAAAAGGAGAAGTGTTGAGCAGCAACAGCTGCCTAATTTTGGAGGTCTTAAATTTTGCGTAAAATAAAGGACTAACCATTGTTGGTGCGTAACTGCCGTCTCAGAAAACAATTTGGTGAAAAGAGCTACACATTAGCAAATAACGGTGTGAAAGCTATCACCTTTTTAAAAAAAATGAGATAGAAATTGTGTTAGTGAAAAGATCTACACGTTAGCAAATAACGGTGTGAAAGCTATCTCTAAGGGATGTAGTTTATGAGTAGATTTGAATTAATTAGCGGCTGAATTTCAATACCCTCAATTTCGTAAAAAATCACAATATTTGATGACGCCAATGAAATTCTTCTTCATATTGAGTCGAAAAATAAACGAGTGATCGAGAGCAACCATTAAAGGGAGTCGTGTGTATCACGAGTGGGAAAGAAATAATCAGCCTTTTGGGGGGAAAACCTTGCATTTTGGAATTACAAAATAAAAACTGTGTTTTAACTTCAAAATCATCAGTAGATTTATTTTGAATCTTGATTCATTTCTATCTACTGTATAAAGCTGATTGTTGTGTATTAATGGCATTTTGATCTCCTTTTCTTTTCTTTTTATTTTAATTTATGTGTGTATTAATTTTTCTTATTTTTATTTTTGGAGCATGAATAATAAAGAGTCTTGCTCGGGACTAGCAAGAATTCAAGTGTGGGGGTGTGATAAGTGTCAGTTTTGTACACTTATCCATGGTTTGTATCGATAAAATTCACCCGTAATTGAGGTAGTCTACTCGTTTTTTGCTTTTAATTAATTAGTTTTTTAATTTTATTTTTATCGGATGATGATCGGATTAAATAACTGATTAACTCAAGAAATAACATGTTTATTAAAAATTCTCTTTGTTGAATTTTGATATATTCATGTTGTAGGGCTTTCCGAGATGAATTCAGCAGTCTTTCCGGATTCAAAATCAGACTTATATATATATCAAAAGTTATCATCCAAAGAAGATTTGGGGGCAAAAACGCAAAGTCTGAGAAAATCTGGGCCGAAAACATAACTCTCAAAACAACCAGTGAACAAATTGACGAAGCCAAGTTACGGCCGTAACTACAGGATGTTACGGCCGTAAGTCATCCAAGTTACGGCCGTAACTCCTTAATATTACGGCCGTAACTCTTGACAGATTGTGATGATTTATCTAATTTTTTATACTTTTTGTGTATTATTGAGGGGATGGCTGGCATTGATCCGATCTATTGTAATAATGCTGGAGTTTTGGAGCTATTAGATGACTTTAAGTGTATAAATAGACCCCTTGGATCCTTCATCATTCATCATTCATCATATAATTTTCCATTTTTTGTAAACTTTTCTTTTTGTGTGAAGAACACACTTGTGTTCTTGAGTGATATTTGTAAGTGTGGTATAGCATATGTTATTCAGAGAGTTTATTGTTTCTATCTCTTTTATCTACTAAGGGAGTTAGGATCAATTCTTTCTCTTGATTCAACTAATAATGACCACCAAAGCTTGTAATATGTGTAATAAACCCTTCATGGGCTAAGTAACCTTTAGTTGGGATTATAAACAAGGTTAGTCATGTTATTTATGTTTGTATAAAGATCTATTGTGAATTACTTATTTTTGTGTGTGATTTTCATTGTTTTAACAATCTTTATTTATTTGGCCAATAAATGACGTTATTTATAGTCTTCATATGTTTCGAAAGAAAATATGTTTGATTAGATCAAATGATCTCGCACTCTAAGTTGTTCTAGGGATAGAAATATACCTCTAGTCCTTAGATTATTCTTTGAGTTATTTTCATAAATCCTAATGCTATGTATTGAAGCCAATCAACATAGAAATATAGTGGATTGATTCAATATGTAAGGGCGTTTATAGTTCGAAAGAGAAACTGTCTTTTTAAGGAAAATCGAATCTACACAACATAATAAGTAAATTTATCCTATGATCTCCTATACTTCTTTTATAACTAATGACGAACTAAGTTTGTAATCCCAACTATTTCATTTTATCGTTAATCAATCTATTATTATTGCTATCTTTTTATTTCCTTATAATATTAGAACTATTATTGCATTTTCTTTGCAAATATTAAACCAAACTTTTTAATTGTGTGTTTCACTCATATTAGTATCTATAAAAATAGACTAATAGTGTATAATTCAAATTATAACCAAACTTCCTTGTGGGATCGATAAACCGGACTCAAAAAGTCCACTTTACTACTTGATACGATATCGTGCACTTGCGATAGTTACACTAAAAACGTGTCAAGTTTTTTTATAAAAAAAAAAAATTATATTCCAAAATTTTTTGAACCTTAATCTCTCTTTCCAAGCCTTGTAATTATCATATAAAATCGAGTCATTCGTTACCTTGAGAAAAGAAGAATCAATCGGTTGATGAAAAATAGAACTGAAATTTACTTAATTTGTGGAGTTTTTGATTTTTCATGCTTAAACTAAGAAATGATTTTCTGCAAAAATTCTATTCCATAAAAAAAGGAGTCATTGGTGAAAAGAGCTACACGTTAGCAAATAACGGTGTGAAAGCTATCACCTAAAAAAAATGACGAAAAGGAGAAGTGTTGAGCAGCAACAGCTGCCTAATTTTGGAGGTCTTAAATTTTGCGTAAAATAAAGGACTAACCATTGTTGGTGCGTAGCTGCCGTCTCAGAAAAAAAATTGGTGAAAAGAGCTACACGTTAGCAAATACGGTGTGAAAGCTATCACCTTTTTAAAAAAAAATGAGATAGAAATTGTGTTAGTGAAAAGAGCTACACGTTAGCAAATAACGGTGTGAAAGCTATCTCTAAGGGATGTAGTTTATGAGCAGATTTGAATTAATTAGCGGCTGAATTTCAATATACTCAATTTCGTAAAAAATCACAATATTTGATGACGCCAATGAAATTCTTCTTCATATTGAGTCGAAAAATAAACGAGTGATCGAGAGCAACCATTAAAGGGAGTCGTGTGTATCACGAGTGGGAAAGAAATAATCAGCCTTTTGGGGGGAAAACCTTGCATTTTGGAATTACAAAATAAAAGCGTGTTTTATCTTCAAAATCATGATTAGATTTATTTTTAATATTGATTAATTTATATATTCTGTATATATCTGATTGTTTTGTATTAAGGGCATTTTTATCTCCTTTTCTTTTCTTTTTATTTTAATTTATGTGTGTATTAATTTTTCTTATTTTTATTTTTGGAGCATGAATAATAAAGAGTCTTGCTCGGGACTAGCAAGAATTCAAGTGTGGGGGTGTGATAAGTGTCAGTTTTGTACACTTATCCATGGTTTGTATCGATAAAATTCACCCGTAATTGAGGTAGTCTACTCGTTTTTTGCTTTTAATTAATTAGTTTTTTAATTTTATTTTTATCGGATGATGATCGGATTAAATAACTGATTAACTCAAGAAATAACATGTTTATTAAAATTCTCTTTGTTGAATTTTGATATATTCATGTTGTAGGGCTTTCCGAGATGAATTCAGCAGTCTTTCCGGATTCAAAATCAGACTTATATATATCAAAAGTTATCATCCAAAGAAGATTTGGGGGCAAAAACGCAAAGTCTGAGAAAATCTGGGCCGAAAACATAACTCTCAAAACAACCAGTGAACAAATTGACGAAGCCAAGTTACGGCCGTAACTACAGGATGTTACGGCCGTAAGTCATCCAAGTTACGGCCGTAACTCCTTAATATTACGGCCGTAACTCTTGACAGATTGTGATGATTTATCTAATTTTTTATACTTTTTGTGTATTATTGAGGGGATGGCTGGCATTGATCCGATCTATTGTAATAATGCTGGAGTTTTGGAGCTATTAGATGACTTTAAGTGTATAAATAGACCCCTTGGATCCTTCATCATTCATCATTCATCATATAATTTTCCATTTTTTGTAAACTTTTCTTTTTGTGTGAAGAACACACTTGTGTTCTTGAGTGATATTTGTAAGTGTGGTATAGCATATGTTATTCAGAGAGTTTATTGTTTCTATCTCTTTTATCTACTAAGGGAGTTAGGATCAATTCTTTCTCTTGATTCAACTAATAATGACCACCAAAGCTTGTAATATGTGTAATAAACCCTTCATGGGCTAAGTAACCTTTAGTTGGGATTATAAACAAGGTTAGTCATGTTATTTATGTTTGTATAAAGATCTATTGTGAATTACTTATTTTTGTGTGTGATTTTCATTGTTTTAACAATCTTTATTTATTTGGCCAATAAATGACGTTATTTATAGTCTTCATATGTTTCGAAAGAAAATATGTTTGATTAGATCAAATGATCTTCACTCTAAGTTGTTCTAGGGGATAGAAATATACCTCTAGTCCTTAGATTATTCTTTGAGTTATTTTCATAAATCCTAATGCTATGTATTGAAGCCAATCAACATAGAAATATAGTGGATTGATTCAATATGTAAGGGGCGTTTTATAGTTCGAAAGAGAAACTGTCTTTTTAAGGAAAATCGAATCTACACAACATAATAAGTAAATTTATCCTATGATCTCCTATACTTCTTTTATAACTAATGACGAACTAAGTTTGTAATCCCAACTATTTCATTTTATCGTTAATCAATCTATTATTATTGCTATCTTTTTATTTCCTTATAATATTAGAACTATTATTGCATTTTCTTTGCAAATATTAAACCAAACTTTTTAATTGTGTGTTTCACTCATATTAGTATCTATAAAAATAGACTAATAGTGTATAATTCAAATTATAACCAAACTTCCTTGTGGGATCGATAAACCGGACTCAAAAAGTCCACTTTACTACTTGATACGATATCGTGCACTTGCGATAGTTACACTAAAAACGTGTCAAGTTTTTTTATAAAAAAAAATTATATTCCAAAATTTTTGAACCTTAATCTCTTTCCAAGCCTTGTAATTATCATATAAAATCGAGTCATTCGTTACCTTGAGAAAAGAAGAATCAATCGGTTGATGAAAAATAGAACTGAAATTTACTTAATTTGTGGAGTTTTTGATTTTTCATGCTTAAACTAAGAAATGATTTTCTGCAAAAATTCTATTCCATAAAAAAAGGAGTCATTGGTGAAAAGAGCTACACGTTAGCAAATAACGGTGTGAAAGCTATCACCTAAAAAAAATGACGAAAAGGAGAAGTGTTGAGCAGCAACAGCTGCCTAATTTTGGAGGTCTTAAATTTTGCGTAAAATAAAGGACTAACCATTGTTGGTGCGTAGCTGCCGTCTCAGAAAAAAAATTGGTGAAAAGAGCTACACGTTAGCAAATAACGGTTTGAAAGCTATCACCTTTTTTAAAAAAATGAGATAGAAATTGTGTTAGTGAAAAGAGCTACACGTTAGCAAATAACGGTGTGAAAGCTATCTCTAAGGGATGTAGTTTATGAGCAGATTTGAATTAATTAGCGGCTGAATTTCAATACACTCAATTTCGTAAAAAATCACAATATTTGATGACGCCAATGAAATTCTTCTTCATATTGAGTCGAAAAATAAACGAGTGATCGAGAGCAACCATTAAAGGGAGTCGTGTGTATCACGAGTGGGAAAGAAATAATCAGCCTTTTGGGGGGAAAACCTTGCATTTTGGAATTACAAAATAAAAGCGTGTTTTAACTTCAAAATCATCGATAGATTTATTTTGAATCTTGATTCATTTCTATCTACTGTATAAAGCTGATTGTTGTGTATTAATGGCATTTTGATCTCCTTTTCTTTTCTTTTTATTTTAATTTATGTGTGTATTAATTTTTCTTATTTTTATTTTTGGAGCATGAATAATAAAGAGTCTTGCTCGGGACTAGCAAGAATTCAAGTGTGGGGGTGTGATAAGTGTCAGTTTTGTACACTTATCCATGGTTTGTATCGATAAAATTCACCCGTAATTGAGGTAGTCTACTCGTTTTTTGCTTTTAATTAATTAGTTTTTTAATTTTATTTTTATCGGATGATGATCGGATTAAATAACTGATTAACTCAAGAAATAACATGTTTATTAAAAATTCTCTTTGTTGAATTTTGATATATTCATGTTGTAGGGCTTTCCGAGATGAATTCAGCAGTCTTTCCGGATTCAAAATCAGACTTATATATATATCAAAAGTTATCATCCAAAGAAGATTTGGGGGCAAAAACTGTAACACCCCCAAAACCGTATGGGAATATTACACGCCGTAAACCCTTTCCGCAAGGATCTACCAGGCTAAACGTCCATAAACAACCAAAAGTTTGCCCGTCCAGGGTCAAACAATATAATAATACAGACCGATGAGGTCACACAACTCTATCAACAGGACTGACTAACAACATTACCCACACAGGGGTCGAAATACAATACAGCGGAAGACTGAATCAAGTCTAACAATACAACTAAACTCTACCAACTCTCAACTCTTGATTAGTATCGCAGCTCGTCATCCCCTTGTGCCAATCCTGTGACTGCTCCCCTGAACCTGCATGTACCTGGACGCAGAACAGACATCCACCCCCCGAATACTCGGGGGTTAGTAAAACTCCACTGTTTTACTAGTGCAAGTATCAAATCATACGAAATGTAACAAGCAATTAATAATCAAGTATCAAATATTCCCGGGAGGTTTTCACAAGAGAAGATAAGCTGTGAAGCATTCGAAAATAAGATTATCATCTCGGAAATTTTTAGAATTTCAAAACCTTAGGACCTCATGTCCTGATTCACAAAACCTTTCGAAAAACTTAAGGGCCTTAACCCAAAACTCGTTTCATAATTCAACAGTTTACAATACCGGAAACATTTCCATAAATCTCGTGGGTCTCGGCCCAATATTATTTCTTAAAACTTTTCCTTTAAAAACTTTGATTTGAAAAGTATCATGCTCATGACACCGTGATCCACTGTCACGTGTCTCCGTAGGTTCAACAACCCGCACGGACTACATCACGCACAATTAAACAAACATAATCAACTCCGACACCGTGATCCACTGTCACGTGTCTCCGTAGGTTCAACAACCCGCACGGACTATTAACCAAACATAACCAATTCCGACACCGTGATCCATCACGTGTCTCCGTAGGCATAACAACCGCACGGACTATATCAATCACAACAATCACACACACACCCCTGACACCGTTCTCCACTGCCACGTGTCACCGTAAGCCCCGTCGAGCTCACCCGGTTGACGACCGTGTCCGAAACTCATGGTCCACCGCCATGCGTTACCGTAGGCCTCGTCTGGACCAAAGACGATTGGACCTCGCACCTCACTAAGTTCGGATCCCGTAGTCCACCGCCACGAATCCTCGTAGGTCCCGTCGAACCAACACGATAGAAATAAGCGGTCACAAAAATTCACAGTCACAGTCACATTACATACAACACTGACCACAATTGATCAATCACATTGATCACCACAAAATCGTACATCACTGCACATAACACAATCTCAACACTCGCAACGACTATCGTCAATCAACGACACATATCCAACATAACACACGCCGGTACACATTACATTACACAACCAAGTGTACGACCGTCCCATATGTACGGCGCAATCCTGCACAAATGGCACAACGCCTAACACGTATGCTAATATAACAATATTATCGCAAAGCCTTCAAATTACGGAAAACACAACCAACTCAAACGGAACATATTTACGAAGGCAAGCAAAGTCATTATACATCTCATACGTAATTACTAGTCGCAAGATACAAGTCGTATAGTAAGATACTTGCCTTAATAACCGCTACCGAACGCTCCGAAGAACACGGTTCGACCGGGAAGTTCGGACCCCAAAGAAGGCAACGAACGGAAGGGTTCCGACTCGAGTTCTTCACAAGAATTCGTTCCTAAGTCACAACGATATCAATTCAATCACAATTCTACGAAAACGTATGGAACTTTCCAAGTTCTACCCATTGAAGCATTTTATCGGACACTTTGAGGGCGTAGTCCAATTTAATCGATTAATCAAAGAAATACTCAAATCCGTTCCACAAAACTTCAAGGGTATTGAATGATTACGAGTTTACAATCAAGCTCTAACAATAATATGAATCAAAACGAAGCAAATCGGCCAAAACACCAAGAAACCTCAAAAACATCCAAAAACCAAAAGTTTAGGTGTTCTTACCTTCGATCCGGGTGGAAGATGATGTTAATCAATGATTAGAACTTCCAAAACATGTTGCTCCATGTCATATCCATCCAAATCCATCCATTATTGACGAAGAAACGCGAAGAAACGAAGAAAAAGGGTGAAAATGGCCGGATGACTCGGTCGAGGCCCTTAAATAGCCGACCCTGTGTAACACCCCCAAATCCTATTGGGTTATTACAGTGCCGTGGACCCCACGCCAGGAGATCCACCAGGCGAACATGACTAAAATACGTTAAATTAAACAACAAGGGAAAATCATAGTCCCTACCATGATATCCAACACAATATTCCGATAGGGAATTTCAACGACAAAAGTGGCCTACATGGCCAAAATGAAATACAACAAAGATCCACGAACATCCGTCGTAATACAACACGACAACAACTGACAAGAATGGAGTACACTCCAACTGACTGACCAACAATGAACAACTCGGACTAGTATCGCTCGAATGCCTCGTCGCCATCATCATGCCCCTGTGTCTCAACTCTCTCCTCGCAAGCACCTAAAACATGAAAACATGTTCCGCCCCCACGGGGTCAGTCATCCAGATAATGAATATCAAATACATGTATAACATGATATGCATCCAAAGGCAGAATGAAACGGTACAATGATAATAATACGAGATGCTCACAAACCAATGTAAGAATCGAGCATTCGTGAAATACTATGCCCACGGCATACTATTAATACCTGTTCGACAGATTAGAACATAAGTGCCCAACGGCGAATTATAATCAAAGAATACCACAATGAATTACACGGTGTTGTGTCAAGATTTAACACCTTCCGACCGGCGATCGCCTCCGAGGCCGAGCGACCGAGTCACTGCCGAGCGACCAAGGCAAGCCTGCCGATCGGCGACCAGGCGACCGAGCCTTAGCCCAGTGGACATGCTAGACTGGCCAACCGAAGGGCCCAGGGCGAATCCCGGTGCCGAGCGATCGACATCAAGGCGATCGCCTCTCAGTACTCGGCGACCGACCCTTGGCGATCGACCGTCTCTCGGCACCTGGCGACCTACCCTTGGCGACCGACCCTTGGCGACCTCCATCCACTGGCCGATGACGACCTCCGAAGACCATCCAGGGACGACCGCCTCATGACGATCACCACCGATGGCCATCCAAGTCGGCAAAGGCCGAGCCTCAAGACTGGCACCATGGGCAAAGGCCGGGACAAGATCCGCGAATCCCGGGCCATTGACCAAAGCCTGACAGATTCCCTCCACCAGCCGACAGGCCGCCGAAAGCTTGTCGGTAGGGCCACATGTTGACTGACTCCGGACACGTGACGGCTCCTTATTGGACCGCCCAAGCTGTGGCAGCCTCTTCCTTGGACTTTAGCCCGACAGCCAGCATCTTATTTGGACTTTAGCCCGACAGCCCAGGAGATCGGCACATTATTATATTGGCCGGCAGGCGGTCGGCAGACTATTTTAATGGCCGGCAGGCGATCGGCCACTACAGGACAGGACCCGGCTGCCCCTATATAAGCAAGGCACCCTGCACTTGGACACTTCTTGAGCTTCCTTCGCATTTCACACCATACAGAAGCAAATATACAGCACTTGGCTAACATCCAACTCTTGGCAACAGCTTCCTTTCGGTCTTACTTCTCCCGGCCTTTTCTCCTCGAGCAGATTACCGGCGGGACGAAGAATACCTAGCTTCGCTCAAGAGCCGGATCAACAGAGTCTTTTTACACTCATTGTACTTAGATTTCTCTAATTAATACTTGTATCCACGAATATTTGTATTAATAACATCTCGCGAGAGCATTCAAGCCCGGGCCTAACAAACCCGGCAAATCTTGTATTATTTATCTTCTCTCTAAGTGCTCCCGCATTTGTTTGTTGTCCGTCTTCCAGCAGATTAATCTTCGGATAAATATTTTGGGCAACAACAATTGGCGCTAGAAGAAGGGGATCCAACCTCGATTTTTACACTTACCGTCCCGAAGAACACTCACTGTTCTCGGCGTATATTTGAAGTGACACTCACCGCACTTCAAAAGAAATCCTTCGTAAATCATGTCTTCCGCATCCGCGCCGAAGAAAGCCGCCGCCCGGGCCACCCCTGCCTGTCCCAGTCCGAGCCGCAGCCGATGGTGGAAGGTAGCCGCCGTGGCCGGAGGCGCTCGACCACGTCCCGGGAAGGCGGCCCGAGCCTCTCGCTCAATCGGTTCCGAACCAAGGAACAGATCGAAGGGGCCTTGGCCGTCCTACAGGAGCGACGGAGTGCTCTCGACGCGCCTCCAGCTACCGCCCCCCCGGTCTCTCGCCGGAAGTTCAAGCGGAAGCTTAAGGCACTACTGGCCAAACAAGTGCCAGGAGGCTCTCGCCCGCAAGAAGAGGCGCTCGGCAGCCGGGGCACGTCATCTTGATCGCACAGGCGCGACCCGACTCGCGGCCAAGGCGATCCGGCCCGGCTACGAGGCAGCGGAGTTGGTGTCCGTCACCGTGAGCTCGGCCTACCCGGCTCCCACAAGGCGATCCGGCCGCTGGCCCCCTTCGCAAAATTCCCGAGGTCGGCGGCGGGGTCCGAGATCGGTACACGATCGCCTCGGCCCCCGCTCCCAAAGCCGATCCGCAAGCGAGCCGCGGCGATCGCGCAATGCAACGTCGGTCGGCGACATGAAGGCGCTCCTGCAATCCGGGCGGCGCCGTGAGGGCGATCACCCGCCGAGCGAGCCGCTCGCGATCGACATCGAGCTCGCCCCGGTGCGGCACACGATCGCCCCTCCTAAGACACCCGTGTACCAAGGGCGATCGGACCCCAAGCACACCCGCACAAGTTCAACATCTACATGACCGGGTGTGGGGCATCGGACGCGACCCGTTGCCGAATGTTCCCTCGACACTAGACGACCTCGCCCACCGGTGGTACACCTCATTGCCACCTCGGTCCATAGGCTCCTTTAACGAGTGGCGCACGTCTTCACGGAATATTTCGCCACCGGGGCCGCTCGGCCGAAGGTCCCCATCGCATGTGGCGGATCGGGCAGGAGAACAGAGTCCGACTCGGACTACATCGACCGGGTTGACATGATCATCCTCAACGGCGAGCCCGTAGCGATGAGACCGCCCTCTACGCGGTCTAGGAGGTTTTCGTGGCTTCGCCTATGTTCAGCATCTCACGAAGACCCTACCGACGACCTCGCAGCCTTCCGGCGAGCCGCATTTCTGTCTGGCAAAGGCTTCTTCTTGGCCTAGGAGTAGAACGATCGGCACCCGCGCGACGACCTCCAGTCTCCCACCCGATCGCTACTACCTGCCAGAGCCGGAGGACTCGATCCCCGCCTACACCCATTCTAACATGAGTGACTAGCCGCCGCCCGATCGCCAAAGTTCGACCTACGAATAAAGCGATCGGCCGCCGAGCGACGATCGCCCGATCTTGGCGGATCGCAACATCATCAGCAGCCCGGTGGACACGATCGCCATCTACATCCGGATATAACATGACGGACTAAGGCATAAGATCGCCTCCACCGCACATCATAAAGCCATGGCCCTGGCAGTCGATGGAACCGGCTGCTTCGGTCATGCAAGGTCCCTTTCGGCCGAGATCGCCCGCCCTTCGTTTAAATACGAGGCCGGCGTAGTCGGAGGGCCCTCCAACATTAATCGGTGGACTCATTCCACAAACCCCGTCTCAACGTACACCGTCGAGGTCGGCCATCTCCATGGCTGGCCGAGGTGGAAGCAGAGCTAACAAGCCGCGGGCGTGGAGTTGATTCATCCGACGCTGCCCCGCGCAAGGACTCCTCTAGACCGAGACCGCACGCCTTTCGTTTAAAAACAAGGCGAGGCGCAGCCTAACAGAGGACCCTCATAATAAAGTGAGTCACGAGGCACTCATTGTCTTTGTGCACTAAGACACGGTCATGGGGTCGGTCCATCGATCTCCGCTACTGTGCACGATTCCTCAAGCAAGCGAAATCACCAAGTTTCCATGGGGGATCGGCCAATGTTGTTTTTTGCAGGTACAAGACCGAAAGATAGCTAAGCCAATCGACCATGATTAAGCCCAAGTCCGAGTCCCAAGTCAGCTCAGATCGCCCGTCCTCATCCATACACGATCGCCAGCAAGAACCACCTCGCCCCATGTCTTCAACATAGGAGCAAGCTGGGGGGCAATTGTTGTGTCAAGATTTAACACCTTCCGACCGGCGATCGCCTCCGAGGCCGAGCGACCGAGTCACCGCCGGCGACCAAGGCAAGCTGCCCGATCGCGACCGTGCGACCGAGCCTTAGCCCAGTGGACATGCTAGGCAAGCGGCCGAAGGGCCTGTGGCGAATCCCGGTGCCGAGCGATCGACATCAAGGCGATCGCCTCTCGGCACTCGGCGACCGACCCTTGGCGATCGACCGTCTCTCGGCACCTGGCGACCTACCCTTGGCGACCGACCCTTGGCGACCTCCATCCACTGGCCGATGACGACCTCCGAAGACCATCCAGGGACGACCGCCTCATGACGATCACCACCGATGGCCATCCAAGTCGGCAAAGGCCGAGCCTCAAGATCGCACCATGTGCAAAGGCCGGGACAAGATCCGCGAATCCCGGGCCATTGACCAAAGCTTGTGATTCCCTCCACCCGGTAAACGGGCCGAAAGCTTGTCGGTAGGGCCACATGTTGATCGACTCCGGACACGTGACGGCTCCTTATTGGACCGCCCAAGCCGTGGCAGCCTCTTCCTTCGACTTTAGCCCGACAACAAGATCTTATTTGGACTTTAGCCCGACAGCCCAGAGATCGGCACATTATTATATTGGCCGGCAGCGGTCGGCGAACTATTTTAATGGCCGTGACGTCGGCCACTACAGACGTGACCCATTGCCCCTATATAAGCAAGGCACCCTGCACTTGGACACTTCTTGAGCTTCCTTCGCATTTCACACCATACAGAAGCAAATATACAGCACTTGGCTAACATCCAACTCTTGGCAACAGCTTCCTTTCGGTCTTACTTCTCCCGGCCTTTTCTCCTCGAGCAGATTACCGGCGGGACGAAGAATACCTAGCTTCGCTCAAGAGCCGGATCAACAGAGTCTTTTTACACTCATTGTACTTAGATTTCTCTAATTAATACTTGTATCCACGAATATTTGTATTAATAACATCTCGCGAGAGCATTCAAGCCCGGGCCTAACAAACCCGGCAAATCTTGTATTATTTATCTTCTCTCGGAAGTGCTCCCGCATTTGTTTGTTGTCCGTCTTCCAGCAGTATTAATCTTCGGATAAATATTTTGGGCAACAACACACGGCATGAACCACACCAGAACTGAATTAAATATGAATCATAATGTCCGAAGGCTCCAATGAAAAATACCAAAACATTACAAAAGGCCTGAAAGTCGTTCAGCGGAAATTAACAAATATCACAAACACCTGAAGTCAAAACAGCCCGAAGCTATAGTTAATGAGGGCTAATAAGGTCATAACCACGACCGTGACCTACTGAGTTGTAGGTGTTGGGAAGCCAACCGCGAAGGTTCAAGCCCCAAACTTACCCATAAGGTCATAAACGCGACCGTGACCTACTAAGTTGTAGGTGTTGGGAAGCCAACCGCGAAGGTTCAAGCCCCAAGCTTACCCATAAGATCATAAACACGACCGTGACCTACTAAGTTGTAGGTGTTGGGAAGCCAACCGCGAAGGTTCAAGCCCCAAGCTTACCCATAAGATCATAAACACGACCGTGACCTACTAAGTTGTAGGTGCTGGGAATCCAACCGCGAAGGTTCAAGCCCCAAGCTTACCCATAATAAGCACTAGCCGAGACTAGCCTCCAAAAATATAATTAATCACAAATGACAACGATTCGTAGATTACCGAATTCGTGAGATTGATAGTGTGCTACCCTGAGAACGGCCAATCGATAACAATGATATGAAGGATACCTCGGCACCTTTAATCGGTTACCGACGTCGAAGATGAGAAATGAATACGCTAATGCCTTTAATCGGCCAATACAGTTTTAATGACAACCCCAACAGGAATAACAATGATTTCAACGATGTTTTAGATTGACATCTATATGAACAACAATCGATACATCGATACCGCGAACCGGCTATCGACAATGACATTAATAATGAGTATTACAATGCCTTGAATCGGCCGTTAACGAACAACAATGACATTTGGCAAAATTGCCGGAAGGTATCGTATCGAACGATCTCTTGATATCAATGAATTCATGAAGAGACTAAGTCTCGGAATGATACAACACATCTATACACATACATGATGACATTAGCTCATTGACTAGTACAAGTATAAAACTTGCCTCAACCGAAGGCGATGAATTCCTTCCACGAACAACGAACGCGTCCTCCGATAAACACAAGTACTCGAACCACCTTGAATGAAATACAATTCGCTCAATAACACAATATCAATCGAAATCAACATAACGACGAAAGAAACTCTTTGAGGCATTTGATCGAACACTAAATGTTCAAAGTTCCTCAAGAGCCTAAAAATCATCAATCGGGTTGAATGAATCGAAAATATGGATATACAATCCATAGAACACGATTAATAATGTTTACTAACATCAACCGATTCATCAAAATCGGATTAGAAACGAAAATCAAGAACAAATCTCGAAAAATCCAATCTAGGAGATTTCAAGAAATTACCTCGATCCGACGAAGAACAATGATTTGATGATGATATAATCGATAAGGATCCTCAAAACGCTTAGAAATCGAGTGGAATCGACCAAAACTCCATTTCCCGATTTTCCCCGTCGCCCCGCACCCGGTGAAGAAATGTGATAAAAATGAAGTCTGGGCGGTCCATTGCCTATATATGGCGAAAGGTTACGGCCGTAACGGCGAGGGCCTTACGGCCGTAACGGCAATCGTCAAAACTCGCCCAGCGCCACCGACCGCTTCTGGCCGTAGAATCGAGGGCCTTACGGCCGTAACTCGCACTTACGGCCAGAATCGGCAGTCCTTACGGCCAGAATCGCATTCGTCGAGAAGCACAGCACCGTCTGGCCGTAACTCTCTCGGCCCTTACGGCCGTAACGGCATTAAATCGTGCCATGCACAGCAGCACGTCAGAATCGCACCTTACGGACGTAACTCGGCGAGGCCCGCTCGGCCGTGGCCACTCCGACGGCCCGACGACCCCGAAACCCGAACCTGAATACGAATCGAAGATATGGTTACGACGTACTCGCAAAGACGAATCCAAGCCTTAAGAGAATACACGATTCCGACCACCCGAAGGCTCGAAATTCGACAACGGAAAGTAATTACCCCAAACTTTGGGAAATTACGAAAATGGCCCAAAACGTCCGAAATACACGATACACGATCGAAACACCAAGCCAAAGCTCACAACATGAATAATAACATTAAATGAACTTACGAGAAACTCGAAACAACAGTTTCGGACGAGATTCGCAAGAATCGAACTCGAGTGCGGAAAAGCCGTTTAAGAACACGGAACTCAACAAAACGATACCGAAACGAACTCGGATGACAAAAAGTGCAGAATTAAATATTCTCGGAATGACGAAAAGGTCATGAGCGAGTCGTCAAAACGGACTTCCGTCGAAAAAAGAAAATTACCGAAAAATCGAAATTGCGGATATTACATACTACCCCCCTTAAAAGAAGTTTCGTCCCGAAACTTAAAACAAGTAGGGAGAAGCAATATCCCGCCAGGAAAAATCGACGAGATACACACGAACAAGAATGATCACAATGAATGATAATGAATCGAAATCCAACAAGGATCAAGAATGACTCACCGTGTGAAATGATAACGTAATGAGTGACAGCTCAAATAAAATGATTGGAACCATAGTTCCCCGTGAATTGAATGATTAGTTTGATAATTATAAGTCTCAACGTGATTGATATATGATGAATGACTTATATGAATGAATGAACGACAAATGAAATGAGTGATTATCCTATTACCGAACAAGAATTAACTTGCTCAAAACCGGTGATGAATGTCCTATTGTATCATAGTTAAAGCAACAACGGTCGAACTCATCGTCTGAGATGAAGATGCTCTCCCAGACGAAGACGACTAGAAAACAATCTCTTGGACGTCGAGTCCGATGTCCCTCTAATGCCTCTTTCCATACCGAGGCAGAAAGTCACGTGATAATGACCGATCTCGTATGAAGATCGCATTATGATTATGAGACGGAATGATAAGAATGAGCATACACGCTCTAACACAATGAATGCATTAATAATGCAATGAAATGATCGTCGACATGACGCCGGAATATGATAAGATCGCATGAAAGATCAAATGAGGTAACATGATTATCTGATGAAATTCCTGAAATGATTACCTTGAACAAGTTAACAAGGTTGAAAATTCGATCCACAAGATCAACAATTGAACCGTGAGATGGACTGGATGATTAATGAATTAACTGAACAATTAGATAGACTGAGTGATGAATGAATTAATTGAGCAATGAGATTGACTGAGTGACGAATGAATTAACTGAACAATGAGATTGACTGAGTGATGAATGAATTAACTGAACGATGAGATTGACTGAGTGATGAATGAATTAACTGAACGATGAGATTAACTGAGTGATGAATGAATTACTGAACGATGAGATTGACTGAGTGATGAATGAATTAACTGAACGATGAGATTGACTGAGTGATGAATGAATTAACTGAACGATGAGATTAACTGAGTGATGAATGAATTAACTGAGTAACGAAATTGACTGAGTGATGAATGAATTATCTAAGTGATGAATGAATTAACTGAGTAATGATATTGACTGAGTGATGAATGAATTGACTGAACAATGAGATTGACTGAGTGATGAATGAATTAACTGAACAATGAGATTCACTAAGTGATGAATGAATTAACTGAGCAATGAGATTGACTGAGTAATGAATGAATTGACGGAACAATGAGATTGACTGAGTGATTAATGAATTAATATGAACAATGAGATTCACTAAGTGATGAATGAATTAACTGAGTGATGAATGATATTGACTGAGTAATGATATTGACTGAGTGATGAATAAATTATCTGAGTGATGAATTGACTGAGTAATGATATTGACTGAGTGATGAATAAATTATCTGAGTGATGAATTGACTGAGTAATGATATTGACTGAGTGATGAATAAATTATCTGAGTGATGAATTGACTGAGTAATGATATTGACTGAGTGATGAATAAATTATCTGAGTGATGAATTGACTGAGTAATGATATTGATCGAGTGATGAATAAATTATCGAGTGATGAATTGGTGAGTAATGATATTGGTGAGTGATGAATAAATTATCTCGATGATGAATTGGTGAGTAATGATATTGGTAGTGAGGAATGAATTAACTTGATCGACAAGATCGTAATGATGATTGAGGATTATTAACTGATGAATGAGTTGATCCTTAATGCTTACACAAGTCACACGTGCTCCAAAACAATTAGTCATGAATCAATCATAACGCTAATATCACATATATGTTTCAACAAAGCATGAATAATTAATGACATGATGAATGTATGAACATAAAGAGAATCGAGTCCTTACACAGGTCATACGAAGCTTCGAGGACTCGCGATACTAGTCTTCACTGACGACGACTCGATGAATGAATGACTCGTGCAGTTGCACTAATATTACGACTCACAAAACCTGACTGACTAGATTGTCATAACCTGACAATCCCACTACTACCGCGTCGGTAGGACCACATAACTCACATCTCGGTATTCCACAACCCAAATCTCGATACCATTTCGTAACACCCCAAATCCTATCAAGGTTATTACGGTGCCGTGGACCCCACGCCGGGAGATCCACCAGCGAACATGACTAAAATACGTTAAATTAAACAACAAGGGAAAATCATAGTCCCTACCATGATATCAACACAATATTCCGATAGGGAATTTCAACGACAAAAGTGGCCTACATGGCCAAAATGAAATACAACAAAGATCCACGAACATCCTTCGGGTAATACAACACGACAACAATCGACAAGACCGGAGTACACTCCAACCGATCGACCAACAATGAACAACTCGGACTAGTATCGCTCGAATGCCTCGTCGCCATCATCATGCCCCCGTGTCTCAACTCTCTCCTCGCAAGCACCTAAAACATGAAAACATGTTCCGCCCCCACGGGGTCACCATCCAGATAATGAATATCAAATACATGTATAACATGATATGCATCCAAAGGCGTAATGAAACGGTACAATGATAATAATACGAGATGCTCACAAACCAATGTAAGAATCGAGCATTCGTGAAATACTATGCCCACGGCATACTATTAATACATTAAATGATTAGAACATAAGTGCCCAACGGCGAATTATAATCACGAGAATACCACAATGAATTACACGGCATGAACCACACGAGGCTGAATTAAATATGAATCATAATGTTCGAAGGCTCCAATGAAAAATACCAAAACATTACAAAAGGCCTGAAAGTCGTTCAGCGGAAATTAACAAATATCACAAACACCTGAAGTCAAAACAGCCCGAAGCTATAGTTAATGAGGGCTAATAAGGTCATAACCACGACCGTGACCTACTGAGTTGTAGGTGTTGGGAAGCCAACCGCGAAGGTTCAAGCCCCAAACTTACCCATAAGGTCATAAACGCGACCGTGACCTACTAAGTTGTAGGTGTTGGGAAGCCAACCGCGAAGGTTCAAGCCCCAAGCTTACCCATAAGATCATAAACACGACCGTGACCTACTAAGTTGTAGGTGTTGGGAAGCCAACCGCGAAGGTTCAAGCCCCAAGCTTACCCATAAGATCATAAACACGACCGTGACCTACTAAGTTGTAGGTGTTGGGAATCCAACCGCGAAGGTTCAAGCCCCAAGCTTACCCATAATAAGCACTAGCCGAGACTAGCCTCCAAAAATATAATTAATGACAAATGACAACGATTCGTAGATTACCGAATTCGTGAGATTGATAGTGTGCTACCTTGAGTCGGCCAACACGATAACAATGATGCAGCGGATGATTCCATGAATGATTGAGTGTTTCGATTACCTTAGGACGGCAAATCGATAAGAGTAATATGATGAATGATTGAATATCTCGATTGCCTTAGAAAGGTCAATCGATAATAATGATATAGTGAATGATTGAACATTTCGATTTGCCTGAGAACGGCCAATCGATAACAATGATATGAAGGATACCTCGGCACCTTTAATCGGTTACCGACGTCGAAGATGAGAAATGAATACGCTAATGCCTTTAATCGGCCAATACGGTTTTAATGACAACCCCAACAGAATAACAATGATTTCAACGATGTTTTAGATTGACATCTATATGAACAACAATCGATACATCGATACCGCGAACCGCTATCGACAATGACATTAATAATGAGTATTACAATGCCTTGAATCGGCCGTTAACGAACAACAATGACATTTGGCAAAATTGAAGGTATCGTATCGAACGATCTCTTGATATCAATGAATTCATGAAGAGACTAAGTCTCGGAATGATACAACACATCTATACACATACATGATGACATTAGCTCATTGACTAGTACAAGTATAAAACTTGCCTCAACCGAAGGCGATGAATTCCTTCCACGAACAACGAACGGCGTCCTCCGATAAACACAAGTACTCGAACCACCTTGAATGAAATACAATACGGTCAATAACACAAAATCAATCGAAATCAACATAACGACCGAAAGAAACACAATGAGGCATTTGATCGAACACTAAATGTTCAAAGTTCCTCAAGAGCCTAAAATCATCAATCGGGTTGAATGAATCGAAAATATGGATATACAATCCATAGAACACGATTAATAATGTTTACTAACATCAACCGATTCATCAAAATCGGATTAGAATCGAAAATCAAGAACAAATCTCGAAAAATCCAATCCTAGGAGATTTCAAGAAATTACCTCGATCCGACGAAGAACAATGATTTGATGATGATATAATCGATAAGGATCCTCAAAAACGATTAGAAATCGAGTGGAATCGACCAAAACTCCATTTCCGATTTTCCCCGTCGCCACCGCACCGGTGAAGAAATGTGATAAAAATGAAGTCTGGGCCACACGCTGCCTATATATGGCCGTGTTACGGCCGTAACCGGCGGCCTTACGGCCGTAATCGCAATCGTCAAAACTCGCCCGGCGCCCGACCGCTTCTGGCCGTAATCGACAGGCCTTACGGCCGTAACTCGCACTTACGCCGTGAATCGGCAGTCCTTACGGCCAGAATCGCATTCGCCGAAGCCGCTCGCACCCGTCTGGCCGTAACTCTCGGCCCCTTACGGCCGTAATCGCATTCGTCAGGCCATGCCTGCCGAGCACGTACGGCCGAATCGCACCTTACGGACGTAACTCGGCCAGTTCGGCCGGCCCGGCCGTGGCTACTCCGACGGCCCGACGACCGAAACCCGAACCTGAATACGAATCGAAGATATGGTTACGACGTACTCGCAAAGACGAATCCAAGCCTTAAGAGAATACACGATTCCGACCACCCGAAGGCTCGAAATTCGACAACGGAAAGTAATTACCCCAAACTTTGGGAAATTACGAAAATGGCCCAAAACGTCCGAAATACACGATACACGATCGAAACACCAAGCCAAAGCTCACAACATGAATAATAACATTAAATGAACTTACGAGAAACTCGAAACAACAGTTTCGGACGAGATTCGCAAGAATCGAACTCGAGTGCGGAAAAGCCGTTTAAGAACACGGAACTCAACAAAACGATACCGAAACGAACTCGGATGACAAAAAGTGCAGAATTAAATATTCTCGGAATGACGAAAAGGTCATGAGCGAGTCGTCAAAACGGACTTCCGTCGAAAAAAGAAAATTACCGAAAAATCGAAATTGCGGATATTACACCCTGGCCGGCAGTGACTCGACCGTGTCCTGCTAGACACGGTCGCGTCGCCTGATAGTGACCCGTCCGCGGCTCGGCAATGACTCGACCGTGTCCTGGAACACGGTCGGGCCTCTCGCGCCGCTTAGGCTTATCCGGGACAGTGCAGCACGGGCCGTGTCGGACGACACGGCCGAAGTTCGGCCGGCGTTGTTCGCCAATAACGAGCGGGTGAGCTAAAACGACCATAACTCTCTCGTCCGACTCCGATTGACTCACCGCTCGAACCATTGGAAAGCTAACTCGATTCTCTATAATATTGCAAAGATTCAGAATTTTTGGAGTTACCAAAAATTAATGGTGATCCAACAAAGTCGAACTCATACTTAGAAAAGTCGTTTAGTAATCCTGAATTCAACAAAACGACACCGAAACCCGAACCTGAATACGAACCGAAGATACGGTTACAAAGTACTCACAAAGACGAATCTAAGAGCTAGTAGAATACACGATTCCGACCACCCGAAGGCTCGAAATTCGACAACGGAAGGTAATTACCCCAAACTTTGGGAAATTACGAAAATGGCCCAAATGCCCGAAAATCACCATACGACAACGAATAATCAAACCGAAGCTCACAACACGTATAACAACATTAAATGAACTTACGAAAAACCCCAAACGACAGTTTCGAACGAGATTCGCAAGAACCGAACTCAAGCGCGGAAAAATCGCTAAAAAGCACGGAACTCAACAAAGCAGCACCGAAACGAACTCGGATGACAAAAGTGCAGAATTAAATATTCTCCGAATGACGAAACGGTCATGAGAGAGTCGTCAAAACAGACTCCGACCAAAAAAAAGAAATTTATCGAAAATCGAAAATTGCGGATATTACAAAAACGCAAAGTCTGAGAAAATCTGGGCCGAAAACATAACTCTCAAAACAACCAGTGAACAAATTGACGAAGCCAAGTTACGGCCGTAACTACAGGATGTTACGGCCGTAAGTCATCCAAGTTACGGCCGTAACTCCTTAATATTACGGCCGTAACTCTTGACAGATTGTGATGATTTATCTAATTTTTTATACTTTTTGTGTATTATTGAGGGGATGGCTGGCATTGATCCGATCTATTGTAATAATGCTGGAGTTTTGGAGCTATTAGATGACTTTAAGTGTATAAATAGACCCCTTGGATCCTTCATCATTCATCATTCATCATATAATTTTCCATTTTTTGTAAACTTTTCTTTTTGTGTGAAGAACACACTTGTGTTCTTGAGTGATATTTGTAAGTGTGGTATAGCATATGTTATTCAGAGAGTTTATTGTTTCTATCTCTTTTATCTACTAAGGGAGTTAGGATCAATTCTTTCTCTTGATTCAACTAATAATGACCACCAAAGCTTGTAATATGTGTAATAAACCCTTCATGGGCTAAGTAACCTTTAGTTGGGATTATAAACAAGGTTAGTCATGTTATTTATGTTTGTATAAAGATCTATTGTGAATTACTTATTTTTGTGTGTGATTTTCATTGTTTTAACAATTTTTATTTATTTGGCCAATAAATGACGTTATTTATAGTCTTCATATGTTTCGAAAGAAAATATGTTTGATTAGATCAAATGATCTTCACTCTAAGTTGTTCTAGGGATAGAAATATACCTCTAGTCCTTAGATTATTCTTTGAGTTATTTTCATAAATCCTAATGCTATGTATTGAAGCCAATCAACATAGAAATATAGTGGATTGATTCAATATGTAAGGGCGTTTATAGTTCGAAAGAGAAACTGTCTTTTTAAGGAAAATCGAATCTACACAACATAATAAGTAAATTTATCCTATGATCTCCTATACTTCTTTTATAACTAATGACGAACTAAGTTTGTAATCCCAACTATTTCATTTTATCGTTAATCAATCTATTATTATTGCTCTCTTTTTATTTCCTTATAATATTAGAACTATTATTGCATTTTCTTTGCAAATATTAAACCAAACTTTTTAATTGTGTGTTTCACTCATATTAGTATCTATAAAAATAGACTAATAGTGTATAATTCAAATTATAACCAAACTTCCTTGTGGGATCGATAAACCGGACTCAAAAAGTCCACTTTACTACTTGATACGATATCGTGCACTTGCGATAGTTACACTAAAAACGTGTCAAGTTTTTTTATAAAAAAAAAAAATTATATTCCAAAATTTTTTGAACCTTAATCTCTCTTTCCAAGCCTTGTAATTATCATATAAAATCGAGTCATTCGTTACCTTGAGAAAAGAAGAATCAATCGGTTGATGAAAAATAGAACTGAAATTTACTTAATTTGTGGAGTTTTTGATTTTTCATGCTTAAACTAAGAAATGATTTTCTGCAAAAATTCTATTCCATAAAAAAAGGAGTCATTGGTGAAAAGAGCTACACGTTAGCAAATAACGGTGTGAAAGCTATCACCTAAAAAAAATGACGAAAAGGAGAAGTGTTGAGCAGCAACAGCTGCCTAATTTTGGAGGTCTTAAATTTTGCGTAAAATAAAGGACTAACCATTGTTGGTGCGTAGCTGCCGTCTCAGAAAAAAAATTGGTGAAAAGAGCTACACGTTAGCAAATAACGGTGTGAAAGCTATCACCTTTTTAAAAAAAATGAGATAGAAATTGTGTTAGTGAAAAGAGCTACACGTTAGCAAATAACGGTGTGAAAGCTATCTCTAAGGGATGTAGTTTATGAGCAGATTTGAATTAATTAGCGGCTGAATTTCAATACACTCAATTTCGTAAAAAATCACAATATTTGATGACGCCAATGAAATTCTTCTTCATATTGAGTCGAAAAATAAACGAGTGATCGAGAGCAACCATTAAAGGGAGTCGTGTGTATCACGAGTGGGAAAGAAATAATCAGCCTTTTGGGGGGAAAACCTTGCATTTTGGAATTACAAAATAAAAACTGTGTTTTAACTTCAAAATCATCAGTAGATTTATTTTGAATCTTGATTCATTTCTATCTACTGTATAAAGCTGATTGTTGTGTATTAATGGCATTTTGATCTCCTTTTCTTTTCTTTTTATTTTAATTTATGTGTGTATTAATTTTTCTTATTTTTATTTTTGGAGCATGAATAATAAAGAGTCTTGCTCGGGACTAGCAAGAATTCAAGTGTGGGGGTGTGATAAGTGTCAGTTTTGTACACTTATCCATGGTTTGTATCGATAAAATTCACCCGTAATTGAGGTAGTCTACTCGTTTTTTGCTTTTAATTAATTAGTTTTTTAATTTTATTTTTATCGGATGATGATCGGATTAAATAACTGATTAACTCAAGAAATAACATGTTTATTAAAATTCTCTTTGTTGAATTTTGATATATTCATGTTGTAGGGCTTTCCGAGATGAATTCAGCAGTCTTTCCGGATTCAAAATCAGACTTATATATATCAAAAGTTATCATCCAAAGAAGATTTGGGGGCAAAAACGCAAAGTCTGAGAAAATCGGGCCGAAAACATAACTCTCAAAACAACCAGTGAACAAATTGATTGAAGTTACGGCCGTAACTACAGGATGTTACGGCCGTAAGTCATCCAATTCTACCGTAACTCCTTAATATTACGGCCGTAACTCTTGACAGATTGTGATGATTTATCTAATTTTTATACTTTTGTGTATTATTGAGGGATGGTGGCATTGATCCGATCTATTGTAATAATGCTGGAGTTTTGGAGCTATTAGATGACTTTAAGTGTATAAATAGACCCCTTGGATCCTTCATCATTCATCATTCATCATATAATTTTCCATTTTTGTAAACTTTTCTTTTTGTGTGAAGAACACACTTGTGTTCTTGAGTGATATTTGTAAGTGTGGTATAGCATATGTTATTCAGAGAGTTTATTGTTTCTATCTCTTTTATCTACTTAGGGAGTTAGGATCAATTCTTTCTCTTGATTCAACTAATAATGACCACCAAAGCTTGTAATATGTGTAATAAACCCTTCATGGGCTAAGTAACCTTTAGTTGGGATTATAAACAAGGTTAGTCATGTTATTTATGTTTGTATAAAGATCTATTGTGAATTACTTATTTTTGTGTGTGATTTTCATTGTTTTAACAATCTTTATTTATTTGGCCAATAAATGACGTTATTTATAGTCTTCATATGTTTCGAAAGAAAATATGTTTGATTAGATCAAATGATCTGCACTCTAAGTTGTTCTAGGGATAGAAATATACCTCTAGTCCTTAGATTATTCTTTGAGTTATTTTCATAAATCCTAATGCTATGTATTGAAGCCAATCAACATAGAAATATAGTGGATTGATTCAATATGTAAGGGCGTTTATAGTTCGAAAGAAAGCTGTCTTTTTAAGGAAAATCGAATCTACACAACATAATAAGTAAATTTATCCTATGATCTCCTATACTTCTTTTATAACTAATGACGAACTAAGTTTGTAATCCCAACTATTTCATTTTATCGTTAATCAATCTATTATTATTGCTATCTTTTTATTTCCTTATAATATTAGAACTATTATTGCATTTTCTTTGCAAATATTAAACCAAACTTTTTAATTGTGTGTTTCACTCATATTAGTATCTATAAAAATAGACTAATAGTGTATAATTCAAATTATAACCAAACTTCCTTGTGGGATCGATAAACCGGACTCAAAAAGTCCACTTTACTACTTGATACGATATCGTGCACTTGCGATAGTTACACTAAAAACGTGTCAAGTTTTTTTATAAAAAAAAAAAAAATTTATATTCCAAAATTTTTTGAACCTTAATCTCTCTTTCCAAGCCTTGTAATTATCATATAAAATCGAGTCATTCGTTACCTTGAGAAAAGAAGAATCAATCGGTTGATGAAAAATAGAACTGAAATTTACTTAATTTGTGGAGTTTTTGATTTTTCATGCTTAAACTAAGAAATGATTTTCTGCAAAAATTCTATTCCATAAAAAAAGGAGTCATTGGTGAAAAGAGCTACACGTTAGCAAATGACGGTGTGAAAGCTATCACCTAAAAAAAATGACGAAAAGGAGAAGTGTTGAGCAGCAACAGCTGCCTAATTTTGGAGGTCTTAAATTTTGCGTAAAATAAAGGACTAACCATTGTTGGTGCGTAGCTGCCGTCTCAGAAAAAAAATTGGTGAAAAGAGCTACACGTTAGCAAATAACGGTGTGAAAGCTATCACCTTTTTAAAAAAAATGAGATAGAAATTGTGTTAGTGAAAAGAGCTACACGTTAGCAAATAACGGTGTGAAAGCTATCTCTAAGGGATGTAGTTTATGAGCAGATTTGAATTAATTAGCGGTGAATTTCAATACACTCAATTTCGTAAAAATCACAATATTTGATGACGCCAATGAAATTCTTCTTCATATTGAGTCGAAAAATAAACGAGTGATCGAGAGCAACCATTAAAGGGAGTCGTGTGTATCACGAGTGGGAAAGAAATAATCACTTTTGGGGAAAACCTTGCATTTTGGAATTACAAAATAAAAACGTGTTTTAACTTCAAAATCATCAGTAGATTTATTTTGAATCTTGATTCATTTCTATCTACTGTATAAAGTTGATTGTTGTGTATTAATGGCATTTTGATCTCCTTTTCTTTTCTTTTTATTTTAATTTATGTGTGTATTAATTTTTCTTATTTTTATTTTTGGAGCATGAATAATAAAGAGTCTTGCTCGGGACTAGCAAGAATTCAAGTGTGGGGGTGTGATAAGTGTCAGTTTTGTACACTTATCCATGGTTTGTATCGATAAAATTCACCCGTAATTGAGGTAGTCTACTCGTTTTTTGCTTTTAATTAATTAGTTTTTTAATTTTATTTTTATCGGATGATGATCGGATTAAATAACTGATTAACTCAAGAAATAACATGTTTATTAAAATTCTCTTTGTTGAATTTTGATATATTCAAGTTGTAGGGCTTTCCGAGATGAATTCAGCAGTCTTTCCGGATTCAAAATCAGACTTATATATCAAAAGTTATCATCCAAAGAAGATTTGGGGCAAAAACGCAAAGTCTGAGAAAATCTGGGCCGAAAACGTAACTCTCAAAACAACCAGTGAACAAATTGAGGAAGCCAAGTTACGGCCGTAACTACAGGATGTTACGGCCGTAAGTCATCCAAGTTACGGCCGTAACTCCTTAATATTACGGCCGTAACTCTTGACAGATTGTGATGATTTATCTAATTTTTTATACTTTTTGTGTATTATTGAGGGGATGGCTGACATTGATCCGATCTATTGTAATAATGCTGGAGTTTTGGAGCTATTAGATGACTTTAAGTGTATAAATAGACCCCTTGGATCCTTCATCATTCATCATTCATCATATAATTTTCCATTTTTTGTAAACTTTTCTTTTTGTGTGAAGAACACACTTGTGTTCTTGAGTGATATTTGTAAGTGTGGTATAGCATATGTTGTTCAGAGAGTTTATTGCTTCTATCTCTTTTATCTACTAAAGGAGTTAGGATCAATTCTTTCTCTTGATTCAACTAATAATGACCACCAAAGCTTGTAATATCTGTAATAAACCCTTCATGGGCTAAGTAACCTTTAGTTGAGATTATAAACAAGGTTAGTCATGTTATTTATGTTTGTATAATGATCTATTGTGAATTACTTATTTTTGTGTGTGATTTTCATTGTTTTAACAATCTTTATTTATTTGGCCAATAAATGACGTTATTTATGGTCTTCATATGTTTCGAAAGAAAATATGTTTGGTTAGATCAAATGATCTTCACTCTAAGTTGTTCTAGGGAATAGAAATATACCTCTAGTCCTTAGATTATTCTTTGAGTTATTTTCATAAATCCTAATGCTATGTATTGAAGCCAATCAACATAGAAATATAGTGGATTGATTCAATATGTAAGGGGCGTTTTATAGTTCGAAAGAGAAACTGTATTTTTAAGGAAAATCTAATCTACACAACATAATAAGTAAATTTATCTTATGATCTCCTATACATCTTTTATAACTAATGACGAACTAAGTTTGTAATCCCAACTATTTCATTTTATCGTTAATCAATCTATTATTATTGCTATCTTTTTATTTCCTTATAATATTAGAGCTATTATTGTATTTTCTTTGCAAATATTAAACCAAAATCTTTAATTGTGTGTTTCACTCATATTAGTATCTATAAAAATAGACTAATAGTGTATAATTCAAATTATAACCAAACTTCCTTGTGGGATCGATAAACCGGACTCAAAAAGTCCACTTTACTACTTGATACGATATCGTGCACTTGCGATAGTTACACTAAAAACGTGTCAGTGTGCACTCCGAGAGGGCCCGTCGAGGGGTCAAATGTTAATTAGCGTTAGACACACGAGCATGCATATAAATTATAGGAGTTGTATTGCATGAATTATGTTATGAGAACTGAGTGAGATCATCTGTAGTATTTGCTATTTTTATGATCATAACGCAATTTGATTGATGTGCATATGTGTTGAGATTCATTCGAATAAATCAACATGTGTGTATTTATTAAGATCCATCTTGGTAAGTTTGTGGAGTTATTCCTTGGGATCTATATGGCAGACTGTGGATACATGTGTGGTTTGGGTTGATGAATGTCCTGGTATGGTATATTGAGGCTTGAGATGAAAGTAAATATCTTTATTTTGTGTGCTTTGCATTTTAGAAAGCGTGTGTGTGGAGGTTTGAGAATGTACGTAATGTTCCTTGAATAACTGTTGTGGGGGTAGGGGACCATATAATTTGCAATGATATTTCATCATTTCATTTAAGTGCTTGATTGTATTTATACATATTGTGATATCTTTGCACTTATTGTGGTACTTGTATAAGCATTTCAGGCTAACCACTTCAGGGGGTAAGTACATTTCACGTGTTTAGATACAATTCACGTGGAGAGTAGTTACGGGGCGGCACGGGAGTGACAACATGCCACAACAATACTGGTTATTCAAGGAATTCTGTACTTGAATTTATTTACTCCTAAGATGAATATATTTTTATTTTAATGTATTTATTTATTTTGGTCAGTATTCGAATGTAACTAAAATCTTTTAGGTTTGGTTTAGTATGGTTTGTATAAATATTTATTGATGATAACATTATAATATTCTTTTGTTGTGGCTTTATTGATCAATTTTAATTGTTGATGACTATATATTTTAGTCTTTAAATCTTCGTGGAAGGATTTATGACGCTCTAATAGTCCTGAAAATATTATGGGTGTTACAGAATATGGTATCAGTGCTTAGTTTATGAATACATAGTCTTTTTTAAGTTGCATATTATCGTCTGGGTTGGTCAGTGGAAACTAATATCGTTGGGCTGCCAACACTTTGTTTGACTTGTAAACTCAGTATATAGGTGTACAAGAGTGGTTGATGTTTGAGTAAGTGCTTGTTGAATATGAATTATACTTGATGAATATCTATGATATACTGTGAACGATAATCGAGACTACATTATTGGTAGACTATTTTGGTGCATTTTTGGAATAATGAGGTCGTTTAGGATAGTACCAAGAAATATATGATAACAATCCGGTGCATTGAAAAATTATAGTTGATAATATGGTTTGATATAAACGAGATAATTTTTACAAAGTTTAATTATTGATGTGATGATACAAAAGGAATATCTATTCGTGTTGTTCAATGTGCCCATGCTGGAAAAATATAAATAAGAATATTGATATTTTAAAGGGGGTTGTTAAATGTCAGAATGCAATTATCCTTCGTAACTGGATTTGGTAATGTAGATATTATGACATTAGTATATGATTTATCTAACTTGCGATCGTGACGTGAGTAAGAGAAATAATGCCTTAGGTAACCCATGATTAAAGAGAGGATTGGTTTCGTTATTAAAATTGTAAGGGAGTACTTTGATTTTGATAATTTTGGGTTTAATACTGTAACACCCCAATCCACTCGGGAATATTACAGTGCCGCAGACTCTCTCCATGAGAATCTATCAGGCTAAATACAGAGACAACACATCACATTACATTCCGACATGGCTAAATAACGAACCATTAGACTGATTTGGTCTTTCACCACAACATACAACTTACACTTCATATACATCTCCGCACAGGGGTCAAAATACAACAACGCTCCCATAAGACGGGAGAACATTACAGCGGAAAGAATAATAAAATTCGACCAACGTAACCCAATACTAGCCCTCATGTGATTAGTATCATTTGTCTTCCATCATCCTTCGTATTGATCTTGTGTTTAGCTCCCCAAGGACCTGAATGTACCTGAACGTAATAGAAACATCCACCCCCAATTACTCGGGGGTTAGCAAAATTTCACTATTTTGCTAGAGCAAGTACAAAGTACAAATACGAGCCATATACAACATACTATGAGAACATAATAATCGTGAACAGCCAATCAGTTAAACATAACAAAAGATTTCCCGAGATAATGCACTTGAGTAAAACAGTTTGAACCATGAAAGGTAGGAATGAAACCAAAATACATCTTGCAAAATATTTTAAGATTCTTGGGAGTTTTGAAAACATTTGCGATTTAAGAATCCTCAACTTATCTCGAAAACCATTTAGGGACACATCCCAAAGATCATTTTTAAAAATACAATTCCGATCACAAGACATGGGGTTCCACGACACAATCATCCACATCAACATACTCCCAAAGATTATTCGCGTTCCGTATTAGTAAGCCATGAACCTCGGATGATTCCACAAAACATAGCCGAGTGAATAACCCAATGGGCAACTACACAGTATCGTACATCACCTGAGAATTGGTATAACAACTCCGGTTAAACTTTTTCTTCTAGAGTAAGTCTTGTTGTAGCAAGGATTGACTATAATATCTCCTATTAAGCCTTTACTTCTTGATTAAATCTTGTATATAGGAGATAAAACCACGTTACATCCATTTGAGTCGGAACTCTACGAAAGCTCGAGTTTATTGATTAGATTTGAGCATTTTGTACTGAGAATTGGCTATAATAGCTTAGATTAAACATTTACTTTTTGATTAAGTCTAGTTAACAGGAGATAAGACCATGTTACATGTATTCCAGCCGGAACTCTACGAGAACTCGGGTTTATTGATTAGATTCGAGCATTTTATATTGAAAAAAAGCTATTATAGCTCCGATTAAGCCTTTACCTCGTCATGTTAATAAGTGATTAAACCACATTACATGTTCTTGAGATAGAACTCTATAAAAACTCGGGTTTATTGATTATATTCGAGCCTTATGTACTGAGAATTGGATATAATAGCTCCGATTAAGCCTTTACTTCTTGATTAGGTCTGGTTAATAGGAGATAAGACCATGATGCATGTATTCGAGTTGGAACTCTACAAAAACTCGGGTTTATTGGTTAGATTCGAGCCATTTGTACTAAGAATTGGCTATAACAATTCTGATTAAACCTTTACTTCTTGATTAATTCTTGTTGTAGCAAGGATTGGATATAATATCTCCGATTAAGCCTTTACTTGTTGATTAAATCTTGTTAATAGGAGATAAAACCACGTTACATGCATTCGAGTCGGAACTCTATGAAAACTTGAGCTTATTGGTTAGATTCGAGCATCTTGTATTGAGAATTGCCTATAATAGCTTCGATTAAACCTTTACTTTTTGATTTAGTCTTGTTAGTAGGGGATAAGACCACGTTACATGTATTCGAGCCGAAACTCTATGAAAACTCGGCTTTATTGATTAGATTCGAGCATTTGGTATTGAGAATTGACTATAATAGCTTAGATTAAACCATCACGTCTTGATCAAGTCTTGTTAATAGGAGATAAGACTAGGTTACATGCATTCGAGTCAAAACTCTATGAAAACTCTGGTTTATTGGTTAGATTCGAGCATTTTGTATTGAGAATTGGCTATAATAGCTTAGATTAAGCCTTTACTTCTTGATTAAGTCTTATTAATATGAGATAAGATCATGTTACATGTATTCGAGTCGTAACTCTATGAAAACTCGTGCTTATTGGTTAGATTCCAGCCTTTTATACTGAGAATTGGCTATACTAGCTTAGATTGATCCTTTACTTTTTGATTAAGTCTGGTAAATAGGGGATAAGACTACGTTACATTTATTCGAGTCGGAACTCTACGAAAACTCGGGCTTATTGGTTAGATTCGAGCCTTTTATACTGATAATTGGTATAAAAAACCCGATTACGCTTTTACTTCTTGATTAAGTCTTGTTGTGGCAAGGACTGGCGATAATTGCTCCGATTAAGCCTTTACTTCTTGAGTAAGTCCTGTTAATAGGAAATAAGACCATGTTGCATATATTCGAGTCGCAACTCTACGAGAACACGGGTTTATTGATTAGATTCGTACATTTTATATTGAGAATTAGCTATTGTAGCTCCGATTAAGCCTTTATCTCATCATGTTAATAAGAGATTAGCCCACTTTACATATTCTCGTGTTAGAACTCTATGAAAACTCGGGTTTATTGATTAGATTCGAGCCTTTTGTACTCAAACTTGGCTATAATAGCTCCGATCAAGCATTTACTTCTTGATTAAGTCTGGTTAATAGGAGATAAGACCATATTGTATGTATTCGAGTTGGAATTCTACAAAAACTCGGGTTTATTAGTAAGATTCGAGCCTTTTGTACTAAGAATTAGCTATAACAATTCCGATTAAGCCTTTACTTCTTGATTAATCCTTGTTGTAGCAAAGATTGGATATAATGGCTCCGATTAAGCTTTTACTTTTTGATTAAATCTTGTTAATAGGAGATAAAACCACGTTACATGCATTCGAGTCGGAACTTTACGAAAAATCGGGTTTATTTATTAGCTTCGAGTATTTTGTATGGAGAACTGGCTATAATAGCTTCGATTGAAACTTGATTTTTTTGATTAACTCCTGTTAATAGGGGATAAAATCATGTTACATGTATTCGAACTGCAATCTATGAAAACTCGGGTTTATTGATTATATTCGAGCATTTGATATTGACAATTGGCTATAATAGCCTTTACTTCTTGATTAAGTCTTGTTAGTAGGAGATAAGACTACATTACATGCATTCGAGTCGGAACTCTATGAAAACTCGGGTTTATTGATTCGATTCAAGCATTTTGTATTGAAAATGGGCTATAATAGCTTAGATTAAGCCTTTACTTATTGATTAATTCTTGTTAATAGGAGATAACACCACATTACATGCATTGGAGTAAGAACTCTATAAAAACTCGAGTTTATTGATTAGATTCGAGCCTTTTGCACTCAGAATTGGCTATAACCGCTCCGATTAAGCTTTTACTTCTTGATTAAGTCTTGTTATAGCAAGGATTGATTATAATAGCTCCGATTAAGCCTTTACTTCTTGATTAAATCTAGTTAATAGGATATAAAACCATGTTACGTGCATTCGAGTCGGAACTCTCGAAAACTCGGGTTTATTGATTAGATTCGAGCATTTTGCATCGAGAATTAGCTATAATAGCTTAGATTAAACCTATACTTTCTGATTAAGTCTTGTTAATATGAGATAAGACCATGTTATATGTATTCGAGTCGGAACTCTACGAAAACTCGTGCTTATTGGTCAGATTCGAGCCTTCATATGAAGGATTGGTATAACAACTCCGGTTAAGCTTTGACTTCTTGAGTAAGTCTTGTTGTAGCAAGGATTGAATATAATTGCTCCGATAAAGCCTTTACTTCTTGATTAAATCTTTTTAATAGGAGATAAAACCACATTACATGCATTCGAGTCATGGTGATGACTCAAATGCATGAAAAATTAGGTGAAATGACCCGATTTTTATAATCAAAATGACTTAATCAAGAAGTAAAGGTGAGCAAGTTATTCATCATGTTTTCAAAGGTATGGATGAAGTGTATGAGTATATCTAGATGACTTAATCAAAGATTAAGTTTATGTAACGATAAGTCCCGTTTATTTATCCTAATCAACACCAGTACAAATATCCCCTTTATTGACACTAAAATAGTGTCAGTAATTAATTTTACTGACACTTTATAATAGTGTCAGTAATGCTAAAGCCAAAAAATACCGACACTAATTTTTAGTGTCAGTAATACAAGAGTCAATAAATACTAACACTAAAATAGCTTCAGTATTTTTTTTTGCTGACACTAAAATTGTGTCAGTAGTTAATTTTTTACTGACACTAAACATTAGTATCAGTATGTTCTGGGTTTAGCATTACTGACACTATTATAAAGTGTCAGTAAAAATAATTACTGATACGATTTTAGTGTCAGTATATGCTCAGATTTGTGAAAAAAAATCTATTTTTATCTCAATTCTATTTTTATCTTTACTACATTTTTTTGTTTAATTACATGAAAAAAAACCATAAATTAAAATTTTCAAACAGACAATTCACTTATAAAACATCCCAAATGCAATTTACTTAAAAAAGCAGCAGAATACAAAACCAAGCATCGAGAGCCATCAAAATACAATCAAAATACTAAACTACCAACAGATCACCTCAATCAAGTCTGGGAAATTCTGAAATATACCAACAGAACACCTCAATCAAGTATACTAATCAAGCATTCAACTTAACTACTAACAAAACACTTCAACCAAGTTTCGTAGCGAATGTGCTGCCAGACCTCACAAAAAATAATTCCTCCAGCTCAATAATCTTCATCAACACAAGAACAATGGATTTTAAGCATACAATGCAAAACACAACTTCAACCATCAGCAACATCAATCTATCCCACCACACCTACATGCTCAACAACTTCAAATTTTTCCCACCTGTACAACTGTAAAGAATCAATTAACATACTATATCTAACTAATGTTCCATAGATATTCAGAAGAATTTTGTATATAAATGACTCGTATTAAAATTACCTCACGATTGTAAGTTGTAATTAACTTGGCAACATATGTAGCCCATCGATCACGTAGTTCCGAAAGATCTTTCATGCTGTAGTTATCGATTCCCTTGAACTGACATTTCAAATTCACAAAAATAAGATTGTCAATAGAATAGTGATGCATTTGTAAACTTAATGAGATTGAGCAAACAGACCAGATTTTTGAATTTATAAACTTAATAAAAACTAAATAATGAACCAGACTAGATTTTCTCATTTGTAAACTTAATAAAAACTAAATAATAAAGCAGACCAGATTTTCAGTTGTCCAGGCGTCCGCCTAACATTAATGGGTGGCGCCTAATTGGCAACTTGCCCACCTTGCTTCATTTCAGGCGAGGCGAAGCCTCCAGGCGGGCTGGCTGGACCGCCAAGGTGACGCCATGATAACACTGCTTAAAACTTTAACAACACTAAAAATTTTGATATTTACATCATTTTTTAGAATGTTCACATCCTTAACGATATCTTCGATATATTTCATCACGTAGTAGCCTGATATATAGATTCCTTCCAGAATTCATACCAAACATTTCCAGTAAAGTCACGCCCTGATTTCTCGGAACCAAGTTCCGTATAGTCAAAATCATCAGCGGCCTGATTTCTCCAAATATGTCTCTTCCCACTCTACAACTTTATTAGCACTAACACCTCTATTTACAATGCATCTGCACACCACACCATCAGGCCTTACCTCAATTCTGATCTCCTTTCACCACCTTGATCCATCTGGATAAATTCCCCCAGGTGATTCAATTTTAATCTTAATAAAATGAGTAGCTGCTTCTACTACATTTTCTGAAAATAAATGATGAATTTTAGAAACATATCAGTGTGATGTTCCGAATCTATTTAAGTTGTCTATGGAGTTGAGCTAGACATTTCTACTTTTTCAATAAGTGAAAGTGACTGGAGAGGGATCAGGGGAGGGTTGTGACCATTTTCAATTTTACTCAAAAAATAGCATCAAAAATGTAATACACGATGAGTATTGGGTTCTATTAACTCATAGGTCCTAGAGACAACGACAAACAAAGTAGCCTCCGAGTTCACCCCTCAATGGAAATCAAAAGTACAGAAGAACAAGGTAATATAGCTCAGATGAAGAAAAAGAGCAACCATGTTGTAGACTATGTTCCACTACGATTATCCATAGTTGCAGCAGTGATTGTCCGGGATCAAATTGGAGAAAGGTATGCTGAGGGACTAGAAGATCACATATATGGTTCCTTTGCATTGAACTTTGTTAATAGATCATGGCTACCGGTGATTCTAACAGGTATTACATGGTATCTCATAGTCTTATATGTAGCAAATGTAGTAGAAGCTGTTCAAAGTAAAATAGGCAATGATAGGTAGAGTACTGATGCACTGAAAGTGCTGTAATATCCGCAATTTCGAATTTCGGTAATTTTCTTTTTCGGCGGAAGTCCATTTTGACGACTCTCTCATGACCGTTTCGTCATTTCTAGAATGATTAATTCTGCACTTTTTGTCATCCGAGTTCGTTTCAGTGTCGTTTTGTTGAGTTCCGTGTCCTTAATCGACTTTTTCACGTGGGAGTTCGACTTTGTAAAGTCACCATTAATTCTTGGAAACTCCAAAAATTCTGAATATTTGCAACATTATAGAGCATCAAGTTAGCTTTCCAATGGTTCAAACGGTGAGTCAATCGGAGTCCAGACGAAGGAGTTATGGTCGAAATAGCCAAGACTACACGATGTGCCTTTTTCGTGTTGGAGTGGACTGTACCGTGTGCCGCGGCACACTTCAGCTGTGCCGCAGCACTAAGCTGATTCCTGGGCGTTTTTTGTGGCCCTGGGCCACGGCACACTTGTCCTGTTCCGCGGTACATGGGCTTTTTCTGCGTTTTTGAGCAAATTTTCGAGGAGAAACATTCATTTTCTCCTCTCTTCTTCCTCCTACCCTTCTAGGCGATTTCAAGGGCGATTTTGGGCGATTTGAGTGCTCCCAAACTTGTAGAGATCATCCACCTCAAGTCTTGTTGTATATTTTCGACCTCTACTTGAATCATTCATCCAAATCAAGGTATTTTGGCTTGAACCCTTGTTTTTGTAGATTTGGGGATTTTGCTTTTTGATTTCAATTCCAATCCGTTTTTAATCAATTAATTGTTGTATAAACGTTGTTTTGAACTTGTTCTACGGATTGGATACTCGTATCTTTGGTTCGTTCAACCCGAGGGGTGATTTCTTTGTTCTTGAAGGGTCTTGAACATTTAATGTTCGATTAAATGTTCGAATGAGTTCCCTTTGATAGTTTGTTGGGATTTCCGTTGTTTTAGGCCTTGATTCTCGCCGTAATCATGTTTTATTATTCCTTACGGAGGATTATAGGTGCTCGATGATTCCGATGTTGAATTCCGTTGGTGATTGATGATTCATGTGGTGTTTTCCCGTAGTAATTTCGGTGCTATCGCGTTCTAGATAGTGTTCGGGAATTTGAGGGCTACCCGGCCGTATCCGTTCAATTTTCCATTGCTCGTGATATCGAGGCAAGTACCTTGCCCATACTTTTATTATTTTGTGGATATGATGATCGGTGATCTTATTAGTGTGTTTGTTTGGTTGTTTGAAACGAAGTTTCAAAAGATTTCGGTTTGGCCTCGTTAATGGCTTTCTTTCAAATGCGTGTGCGTTTTGTGAACGGCGTGTTTTGGGAATTGATTATGATTTGATTATTTTGAACGTTGAAGGATTTGATGATGATACTCCTACTGTTTAAAGTTATTGGAATCGTGTATTCCGTATTTAATCTTGATATTGTGTTTTGAAGAGTTTGATAATGGTGTCGAGTTAATGGCCATCTCTAGTGAGTATTCTTAATGAACTTACATTCTTAGCATATTAGTATTGCATGAGTAACGTGTGTGTGTGTGTATGCTCACTATGGGTTAGATCCGATGGGGTCTCGGTAGGGGTCCACGGAGGGGTGGATCCGCGAGCTTGCTTTTAACCACTACGGGTTAGATCCGACGGGGTCTCGGTAGGGATCCACGGAGGGGTGGGTCCGCGGTTAATTGTGGTGCATTTTGCAAATGTGATTTGATAATGGCATTTCCGGAAATGAGTGCTTTTGAACGGTTTTCATGATTGCATGCATCGACTAAGTGTGTAAGAGGTAAGTTGTTCGTTTGGCTTACTTGGCTAGGATGGCACTAGAGTATTTTGTTGTTTGTGTTAAATCCTTTATTTGTGGATTTTGATGTTGGGAGACGAACCTTGTGGTCGTTCTTGTGTACTGTGAGTTGATGAGATTTGGGGCTAAAATCCCAATGGTCTTGTAAAAGTCATTTTACGGATTTGGGGCTAAAATCCCAACGGTTTGGTAAAGGTCGTTTTTCGGAAAGTAAACCTTTGGGGCGGTGACCCCTTTCGTATTTTGGGTTTTTGAAAAGTAGGATTTGATAATCCTAAATCATTTTCTATTACAACTCCCGATGGTATTTCAAATCATTTTATAGATTGTTTCCCTTGATATTTTGATCTTGAAATTTTGGGAAGTCTTTACTCAAACTCTCGCCTCGGGAAGTGTTCATCTTGTTGTATTTGAACCTTTGAGGATTCCAAATTATTATCGTTCGTGGAATGTGAATTGTATGGCTCGTATTTGCACTTTGTTCTTGCACTAGCAAAACAGTGGAGTTTTGCTAACCCCCGAGTATTCGGGGGGTGGATTTCTATTCTTTGCATTCAGGTTTTGGAGCATAACACAGGGACGGCACGAAGGATGATGAAAGATGATCGATACTAATCACATGAGGAACCGTATATTGTTTATTGGTTCAGTTGTACTTTATTTTCCGCTGCTATACTTTTCCCGTTGTACGGGTGTGGTTGTATTTTGACCCCTGCGTGGGCATGATTTGTATTTGAGTTGTATGTATTTATTGAAAGACCAAATCGGTCTACTGAGTCATTTTAGCCTTAAAGGCATGGTTGAGTTGTTATATATTGTTACCAGCCTGGTAGATCCTTGAGGAAGGGTTCTACGGCATGTAATATCCCTGAGCGGATTGGGGGTGTTACATAAATGGTATCAGAGATTAGGTTGAGGAAACCTAGGCTGTCGAGTGAAGTCGTGTTGTTTGAGTCATGTTTCGTCGGATTTTATCTGATTGAGTCGTGTCGCGATGCGTCGTTTGAGTTTGTTGGTCGTGATTAGTATCGTGGGGCGATCATCATCTTCGTGCGACCTGTGGAAGTAAGTCTCCCTTGTTTGTGTTGTGCCTCGTGTGACACGAGCTATTTTTATGATTATTTGTTAAGTGATGGAATCCTTATGTGGATTTTGATTTCACGATATGTATTTAATCGACTCTCATATTTGATTTATACGAGGAGTGTCGTCGCTTGTGATGTCTTTTTATTGTTGTTTTTGTCCGTTTCTGATGATTTTCGAATCGATTTGCACGTTTTACAAGTTCTCTTGTGGAAGCTTTGTGCTTATACACGTTCGACTTGTTCACTAGCCAGTGCGGTAGGGTCTTTAGAGGCCTCGAATGGGGCCAGTGGTTTTGTTCTGAATGTGGTTATTTGACTCTAATATTTTGTTCTTATGAGGAGTAGTGTTGCTGGATTGTGCATGTTGAACTGTATTTCTTTTATCCGCTGCGTGAGTTCTTTTGTAATGACTTTCGGTATTTTACCGACCGAGTTTTATTTCGATAACCGATTCCCTTAACCGAGTTTTTGGCATTATGGCCTTGATCGCTTTGGCGAAATTCTTATGACGGTATTTAGTATTTTGTAAATGGCTTTCGTGAGTTTTTGAAATATTACCGTCATCGGCCTTTTTGGCGTTTTTGTAAATGGTTTTTAGCCTGGTGAGTTCCGGCGCGGGACCCACGGCGCTATAATATTTTGTGTAATTACCTGAAATTTTTGGGCATTCTAGCCCATTGAATTGTCTTTGAAAACTTGAGTATCTTAAAAAATAAATTTCGAGACGTACTTTTAAAATGAATTATTTCCTCGCAGTACTTTCAAGGTGCCTTCTAGTGCCGCAATATGTTTCAAAATTACTCCAATTGAGGACCAAAATGTTTTGAGATATTTTCAATGTTTTAGAAACACTTTTATTTAGACCCGAGGGTCGAATATTCTGAAAGCTTTTCACTAAAATAAAGTGTCCTCATTTTTACCAAATGTGAAATGGTTCTCCAAAGTCTCGATAACAATGTTTCACGTTTGTACTTTTTGAAGGGTGATACTCAAGATCAACCGGTGTTCTTCTAAATTATTTTCAAAATGAGGTTTTCGTTTTTTTTAAAAACCTATCCATTCCCGTTTGAGGGCTGGGTATGTATGTATGATGTTCGCATTGTCATTATGATGTTTACTCCCGAGTATGATCGAATTGGCGGTGTGAGCGTTGAGTCGCTTTCCACACATTTGTTGTGCTAGCCCCCTGTGATAGGTGGGATGTTGGTGTTGAATGTTGTCGTCTCGTGGTGATTTCTGCGTTGTCGCGCATGTGCGAGCTGTTAGAGCTTGGGTTGGTATGACCGTGTGCATCGGTGATGGTTCCGTTATGTGTCGGTTGTTTAATGTCTTGTTACCTTGCTCCCGTTTTTGTGAATTTCGTGGACGAGGTCGGAGGTAATGCCCGTACTATTTTGACTTCTATATTTTCTCTTTCTCCATTCTTTCGACTCGCTCGTATTCGTTGATACTTTTGAACTTGTTCTGTATTTCGGTTTCATCGTCCGAACGAACTGTGATCTTGTTGTGGGTTGATCTGGTTATCGCTGTGATTTTTTTTCGAGTTCGGTTCGATTCTTGTGAACCTTGTTCGGAAGTGACATCATCTAGTTCTATTAGTTCTTTTATTCGAAGTGGATCGGATTTGGAACTCTTGTGTTTTCGACTTTGTCGACTCATCATGTTCGTTGACATTTCTGAGCTTGTCCTGCCCCTTGCTTTTGTTGATCGAACGAGTGTGGTATTGTTTCGGAATAGCTCGTTTGTCGTTGTGACTTTTCAATTTCTATTCCCTTTCATGTGGATCTTATGTGAATGCATATGTTGTTGTTTTCACCGGATCATATATTGTCTCGAGTCGAGATGTGAACCTTGGAGTTGTTGTTTGAATTTTATTGTTCTTCGTGATTCGAACATAATTGTTCGCTTTTTGTTGTCTCGACCGTTGTGGTTCGGTCGTTTGTTTGTTCGCTTTTTGTCCTCATTTCGTGATCGTTGAGCATTCAGGCTCCTTCCTAATTCCCTTAAGTTTGGGAAATTAGTCTCGTTTTCGATCTTCCAACCCTTGGGCGGTGGAATTCCGTATTTGTTCAGTGATTGGCTCGCGTTTTGATTGATGTACCGTTGGGTTGGTCAATCGTATTGATTTTCGTTCGTTGTGTTTTGTGATTGTTCGGATAATTGACTTGATTGTATTATCCATTTGATGACGCTTGTCACTTGTTGGTTTTATTATATCCTTAACGGCGACGTTGTGTTGATCGTCGTGGAGCGTGTTTTCACGCCGTATATTCCTTGCGTTGCTTGTAACGTTTCGCCAATGGGCATAAGTTATGCGTTTCCTTGCATATCTCGTTGAGTTTTCCTGGCGGGATATTGCTTCTCCCTACTTGTTTTAAGTTTCGGGACGAAACTTCTTTTAAGGAGGGTAGAATGTAATATCTGCAATTTCGAATTTCGGTAATTTTCTTTTTCGGCGGAAGTCTGTTTTGACGACTCGCTCATGACCGTTTCGTCATTTAGAGAATGATTAATTCTGCACTTTTTGTCATCCGAGTTCGTTTCGGTGTTGTTTTGTTGAGTTCCGTGTCCTTAATCGACTTTTTCACGTGGGAGTTCGACTTTGTAAAGTCACCATTAATTATTGGAAACTCCAAAAATTCTGAGTCTTTGCAACATTATAGAGCATCAAGTTAGCTTTCCAATGGTTCAAATGGTGAGTCAATCGGAGTCCAGACGAAGGAGTTATGGTCGAAATAGCCAAGACTACACGATGTGCCTTTTTCGTGTTGGAGTGGACTGTACCGTGTGCCGCGGCACACTTCAGCCGTGCCGCGGCACTAAGCTGATTCTGGGCGTTTTTGTGGCCCCTGGGCGCGGCACACTTGTCCTGTGCCGCGGCACACGGGCTTTTTCTGCGTTTTTGAGCAGATTTTCGAGGAGAAACATTCATTTTCTCCTCTCTTCTTCCTCCTACCCTTCTAGGCGATTTCAAAGGCGATTTTGGGCGATTTGAGTGCTCCCAAACTTGTAGAGATCATCCATCTCAAGTCTTGTTGTAAATTTTCGACCTCTACTTGAATCATTCATCCAAATCAAGGTATTTTGGCTTGAACCCTTGTTTTTGTAGATTTGGGGATTTTGCTTTTTGATTTCGATTCCAATCCATTTTTAATCAATTAATTGTTGTATAAACGTTGTTTTGAACTTGTTCTACGGATTGGATACTCGTATCTTTGGTTCGTTCAACCCGAGGGGTGATTTCTTTGTTCTTGAAGGGTCTTGAACATTTAATGTTCGATTAAATGTTCGAATGAGTTCCCTTTGATAGTTTGTTGGGATTTCCGTTGTTTTCAGCCTTGATTCTCGTCGTAATCATGTTTTATTAGTCCTTACGGAGGATTATAGGTGCTCGATGATTCCGATGTTGAATTCCGTTGGTGATTGATGATTCATGTGGTGTTTTCCCGTAGTAATTTCGGTGCTATCGCGTTCTAGATAGTGTTCGGGAATTTGAGGGCTACCCGGCCGTATCCGTTCACTTTTCCATTGCTCGTGATATCGAGGCAAGTACCTTACCCATACTTTTCTTATTTTGTGGATATGATGATCGGTGATCTTATTAGTGTGTTTGTTTGGTTGTTTGAAACGAAGTTTCAAAAGATTTCGGTTTGGCCTCGTTAAAGGCTTTCTTTCAAATGCATGTGCGTTTTGTGAACGACGTGTTTTGGGAATTGATTATGATTTGATTATTTTGAACGTTGAAGGATTTGATGATGATACTCCTATTATTTAAAGTTATTGGAATCGTGTATTCCGTATTTAATCTTGATATTGTGTTTTGAAGAGTTTGATAATGGTGTCGAGTTAATGGCCATCTCCAGTGAGTATTCTTAATGAACTTACTTTCTTAGCATATTAGTATTGCATGAGAAACGTGTGTGTGTGTATGCTCACTATGGGTTAGATCCGACGGGGTCTCGGTAGGGGTCCACAGAGGGGTGGATCCGCGAGCTTGCTTTTAACCACTACGGGTTAGATCCGACGGGGTCTCGGTAGGGATCCACGGAGGGGTGGGTCCGCGGTTAATTGTGGTGCATTTTGCAAATGTGATTTGATAATGGCATTTCCGGAAATGAGTGCTTTTGAACGGTTTTCATGATTGCATGCATCGACTAAGTGTGTAAGAGGTAAGTTGTTCGTTTGGCTTACTTGGCTAGGATGGCACTAGAGTATTTTGTTGTTTGTGTTAAATCCTTTATTTGTGGATTTTGATGTTGGGAGACGAACCTTGTGGTCGTTCTTGTGTACTGTGAGTTGATGAGATTTGGGGCTAAAATCCCAATGGTCTTGTAAAAGTCATTTTACGGATTTGGGGCTAAAATCCCAACGGTTTGGTAAAGGTCGTTTTTCGGAAAGTAAACCTTTGGGGCGGTGACCCCTTTCGTATTTTGGGTTTTTGAAAAGTAGGATTTGATAATCCTAAATCATTTTCTATTAAAACTCCCGATGGTATTTCAAATCATTTTATAGATTGTTTCCCTTGATATTTTAATCTTGAAATTTTGGGAAGTCTTTACTCAAACTCTCGCCTCGGGAAGTGTTCATCTTGTTGTATTTGAACCTTTGAGGATTCCAAATTATCATCGTTCGTGGAATGTGAATTGTATGACTCGTATTTGCACTTTGTTCTTGCACTAGCAAAACAGTGGAGTTTTGCTAACCCCCGAGTATTCGGGGGGTGGATGTCTATTCTTTGCATTCAGGTTTTGGAGCATAACACAGGGACGGCACGAAGGATGATGAAAGATGATCGATACTAATCACATGAGGAACCGTATATTGTTTATTGGTTCAGTTGTACTTTATTTTCCGCTGCTATACTTTTCCCGTTGTACGGGTGTGGTTGTATTTTGACCGCTGCGTGGGCATGATTTGTATTTGAGTTGTATGTATTTATTGAAAGACCAAATCGGTCTACTGAGTCATTTTAGCCTTAAAGGCATGGTTGAGTTGTTATATGTTGTTACCAGCCTGGTAGATCCTTGAGGAAGGGTTCTACGGCGTGTAATATCCCTGAGCGGATTGGGGGTGTTACAAGTGTGTGGAGTATGTTCAGTCATTTAGGTAATGTATAGATAATACATACACATTTGTATACATAATATCCCCTTATCACATTTGTAAACCTAACCTTTTTAAGGTAGTACTCTCTTAAGTCAATAGTCGTGTATTGTTCCGTACTTCATTTCATAATAAGTAATTCCACCTGAAGCCATTTCATAGTAACCATTTCCAGGCAACATGCTTTTAGATCAGGCAACAAGCACAAAATAATCTGGCCGCAATTATAAAACTGAACTCCTAAGAGCACTCGACCATACTATATTCTCGCCTAATCAGATTTAGGACCACAATAACAGTCCACCATACAATACATTATTCGCTTTATGCCATATACCACGACGAATCAGAGGAACTAGGCAATGAAAAGTTTAACTTCACCCCTTTTTGCTGGTGGTTCAGTGAAGTTGATTTCAAAACATTGGAAAATTAATCAAATGTCCTTACCCACCTATAACATGATAGAACGAAAAGTAAACCATAGTATGAATCTATTAAGCTCGAACAGAAAAAGACATAATCTGGAATGCCGAAGTCTTTAATAGGAGCATCAATATACCATATGGTTTTTGCAATCAATCCTTCAAAAAATGGTAGATGTCCCCCATGTTGTGTGGTAGCTAAGACAACATTATCATTTAACCTACAAATTTCATTTCAGTATTTCATAGCTTATTATATCCATATACTAGTGTATAACCCATACCATAATAGCACGGTGGCGGAGCCATAATGATGGTGGTGGTGCCATAATTGGAATAAAATATCAAATTATTAGACTATTTGCTAGAAATAAGCATGTCGGCTGCAGGGGGCAAATGAAAAAAAAAAACTGTCCGATCATTGGAGGTCCGCCGACAGCCGGCAGACGGCTTGCCGGAGAACAAGCAGGCGTCTGAAAAAAAAAATAGAGCGGTTGCCGGAGGTCCGCCTGCCGTCGGTAGGCTACCCGTTAGAGAATAGTCCGGCAAGTGGCCGCACAAAAAAAAATTGTTTGGCACTAGAGACCGACATGAGCCCCCCCAAAAAAATTGATCGGTTGTCGTAGGTCCGTCGGACAGTGTCCGGCAAATCAAATTATAATAATCAACCTTCAACATAGGGAAAGTATGTAATTTCGGTAAGCGGCTAAAATGCTAATAATCTTCAACTCTTTTTTAAAAAAAATTCATCAAATTAAGAAATAATATTCTCAAAGATTCATTTATTAAAGAAAAAAAAAAGTGGCGTGCAAATGGACTACACATACCTGCACTCATCCCATGGAATAGCTTCACTTGTACAAACTGGATCATCTAGAGAACTAATGCAGAGAAGGGGTACCATTACACTTCTCACATAATTACAGCTGCTACACTTTCTGTAGTATGTATCCATAGTCTGGGAAAAAATAGATTATCATTTAGTCTTTTGCATTGAAGGTCCGCCCGAAGGATAAGTTATCTGATTTTGTATTATCATTATTACCTTACAATTAGCAAGAAAACATGTTGCAGCATTATCAAATTCCCAAGCAGTACACGACTGAAAATTACAATGATAAATAGCTATGTTTCATCTTCATCAAAATTGGTTTTGGAAGGCAAGTGTCGAGAGATTATGGACAGAAGATAGATTTACCTATTTAACAGATTCCCAGTTTGAAAGACAAGAAAGGATATCCCGATGCCTGTAAAATTCCACAATAAATCGTCAAAATGTTTTTACACGAAGCGGACGACACTCTCAAGAGAAGTGAAAACGAACATACAAAGACGCATATTTTTTCATGCTGTATAAACCTTGCACAAGTCTACGTCTCAAGAACCTGTTAACCTATTGCGGCAACTTGAAGAAGCAAGAAGAAGAACATGCAAACATGAAATTAAAGATGGAAGATTAATGAAAAATAAATAAATAAGTACTAACCAATGACTCCCAAGGAGAATCTTGCTCTGTGTATGACTGTTAACCAAATAGTTCCTAGTATTAAAACCAAAACATAGGGAAATTCATAGCAAAAACACAGTCCGTAGCAAACACATAATATATGAGCCTTTTCTCTCCATGAATCATTCTAACCACCAAAAATGTGCTCAAGATAAAATCCAAATAGTAATTGGTGACTTCAAAAGCAGCACGAAAACCCTGAAACCAACCCTTCAAAACACATTCCGTCTCCAAACCTAGCTTCCATCGATTACCCATACGAAAAAATTACTGAGAGACGGTTTGTCAGTCAGAATTAACCATTTTCAGGTGATACAGATGATGCCACCATAGCTCATCTGGGCATACTTAACCATGTCCGCAAAGGGCAGATATTAATCATTCAACTACTTCCAATGACTTCCAACTAAATCAATTTACAACTCCGATAATGCTACTGGCAAGCAGCAAAACGGCAAACCCTTAAACGCCACTCCACAAATCCCGAATCGAACTTCGGGATGCAGACATTTCTTACTCCCATTCTATGAAAAAAAGGAAAAAAACTCTTGAACTCGAACTGAAATTTACATATACCAAAAACCAAAACAAATTATGCAGCAAGAAAATGAGAAGAAGTAAAACACAAAGAGGAAGAAAAATCTAACCTTCAGACTCGGTAAAAAACACCCATGTTGGCGAGCGAATGAAGAAGAGGGAGATAGGGGCTAGGTTTTTCAGAATTAATCAACCAGAGCAGATGAAATGGGTTAGAGAAGAATGAAATACAGAAAGATCATCTGTCTTCAAGAAGAATGAAATAGATGAAAATGGTTAGAGATGGAGTGTTTACCTGAGGAAGATTTTGTGGAAGAGAGAGAAGGAACTCGCCGGAGATCGAACCAGAACAGTCGTTGGTGAAGTTTAAGAATGTGAGGATGGGGCGGCGTGCTGATGTAAATGAGGGAGAGAGAGAGACTTCTCTCGATTGAGTAGGGTTATGTGTGAAGTATTATAAATAAATAATATGTTTTAAATAAATTGAGATTTTTTATTGATATTTAAGTGTCAGTAAATTCTGATACTCAAGTTACTGATACTTAAGTGTCAGTATCTTATAACACGATCATATTGAAAAAAAAATGAGTCAAATGTCTCAAGTTACTGACACTTTTGATAAAGTGTCAGAAATTGTGTCAGTAAATGCTGTTTTTGTAGTAGTGCAAAGGTATGGATGAAGTGTATGAGTCTATCTAGATGACTAATCTTTGGAAATAACTTTCATGTTTTTATGGGTATGGATGAAGTGTATGAGTCTATCTAGATGACTTATGATTGAAAAGGGATAAGTCCCTTTTCTGCAGGTGTGGATGGAGTCTCCTCTGCGGTTTTCTCAAGTGAGATGTGAGCAGGAATCTCGGCTGTGGTTTTGACAGCTGCTTCTGATGCAATCTCATCCGAGTCTGAGGGTCCTCTGTACTCGGATGTTCCAGTTGTCATTTTCTAAATTAATTCGGCCGCTGAGGGTTTGTTCTCTGCAAGTTTCTCCTTTGCAGCTTGGTCCAGGAGACCAAGTCTCTTGCTCATGTGGAAGTTTTCTGCCTTGCCTATGGCGAAGTCCAACTGATCTGGGTTCCAAAAGATAACTTCTGGACAAATTTCTTGTTCTCTGAATCCTAACTCATCTTGCTGACTTCTCGGACTAACTGCCTGTAGATGTAGTCAGGCCAGTTAATCTTTTGCCCTTGAATTAAAGCTCCCATGACAATGTACTTTGAAGACGACAGTTGATCAAAGCTATCTGCCATGACCAGAACTATCTTGTTGGTGATGTCCAGAATGTATTTATACTCTCTTTTAAAATCTCATTTCTTGGCAGTAAATTTGATTTTCATTGGCTGGTCCGATGTTTTGATCTCCTCCAAATATCAATTGGGTTTTGTTTTAGGACCTCCACTGCAATGCCCATGTTCTCCATTTGAATGCATCTGCAATTATTTGCTTATTTAGGGTGATTTGTTCTCCAAAGATTGAACTCTCGATTCCATACTCCGTGACCTGGGCTTCTTTGTACAAGCAAATAACTGCTTCTTTGAATAGCTGAGAAGGATTAATGTTCAAGAAGTGGTAGATGCCATTCTTTTTCATCATCTGAATTAGATGCGCCATCAGTACGGATCTGGCTGTTTCCAGGAGTCCAGCGAAATATACGACTATACTGAAGATGATTTGCTTCTTCACCATCTTTAGGTTGGCGCCTTTGAAGTAGGATGTTGAATCCATTTTTGCAATTATTTTCGAAGGTATTTAGTGTAATGAATATTCAAAAAAAATTGCTTTGAAAAAACTAGGGTTCTAAATCTTGAAGACGATAAGGTTTTGAGAAATGATTTTCGACCATCTTAAATAGCCACTCCAAGAGACGTTTTCTAATTTAATAATTAAATACAAGTGTGGCGGTTTTGAGTGATTGATTGGACATCGCGGTCTAGAGGTAGAGGTATTGTGGTCGCGTGATTTTAGCCACGTGTAATAACATTGAGGATTTAAAGAGATAGAAAACTTAGCTTGTTGACTCTTTGACTTCTGATCAGCTAGCTTTTCTTCGTCTGTCCTTTTATCAGATGGTGATCTAATCAGATGGCTTTTCGTCGTCTGGTCTGATCAGATAGCTTTTCCTCGTCTGTTCTCTGGATCAGGTGATGTTACTTGTCTGGATCAAGTCAGATGACTTCTCTTTATGCTTACGAGCAGTTGATTTCTCTCTGCAGGTCTCGGTTGGCTTTTCCTTGATCTTTCTCGGATCGTGTGATGTTCCTTGTCTGTATCAAGCCAGGTGACTTCTCTTCATCTGGTTTTCAGCTATGCACTAGATTCCCAGTCTAGTAGTCCAAGATCCCTGCCTAGTTCCAGAAACCTTTCTTGTGGTAAAGGCTTTGTGAATATATCATCAATTTGGTACTCGGTATATGCAAGTCTAAGGAGGGTTTGCAGTATCCCTGAGAGTCCCTTGTCATGAGAGCTTCGACACGCACTTAAGTGTGCACTCCGAGAGGGTCCGGCGAGGCATCAAATGTTAATTAGCATTAGACACATGAGCATGCATATACATTATAAGAGTTGGATTGCATGAATTATGTTGTGAGAACTAAGTGAGATCATCTGTAGTATTTTCTATTTTTATGATCATAACGCAATTTCATTGATGTGCATACGTGTTGAGATTCATTCGAATAAATCAACATGTGTGTATTTATTAAGATCCATCTTGGTAAGTTTGTGGAGTTGTTCCTTGGGATCTATATGTAACACCCCCAAGTTATTCACGGTATATTACATCTCCGTGAGCCTCGCCATGGGACCCACAAGGCTATTTATACGCGGAACTATAAAATTTGACCGAGAAGGTCCAAGTACAACATAGTGGAAGACAATAAGAATAGTATTCAAAACCATTTCCAATACATACAAATACAATATGTCACAAATCAATACCACGGCAACACAGGCCGGAACATTAAGGAAACTGAAAATCGTACACAAGTATTCAAACCCATTCCAGCACAACAACACTGAATGGAGGCGACACAAGATATAACTGGAGACAAGACACAGTATCACACTTTCCCATCATCTTCATGCCGACTGGTACCTGCCTGTCTGCTCTCCTGGATCCTAAAATACATGAAAAGTATTTCCCCCATAAAGGGGTTGGCCGTCGAATAGCTAGTACAAGTATATCGAATATGAAACACAATACTTCTCGGTAATAGAGTAAAAGTAACCATAAATTCATCATTTCAAGACTAGTATTCCAGAATAACTAAATCTCATTTCAATACATATATGATTAACCATGGAACCGCACCAAAGGCAACAGAACCCTTTGAGGCCCCGTCGGACCCTCCCATGGTGGCTAACCCAAACTATTCATGGAACCACACCAAAGGCCACGAAACCCTCTAAGGACCCATCGGTCCGTCCCAGAGTGAATATATGCAATCATACAATTTATATGTCTCACTTTCAAAGTCGAGAACGTACAATCATAAACATATACATGCCTTTAAGACATTGAGAATCAGAGGGAAAGGAACACAAGTTCTGTAGGCCTAAGAATGCACTTACGGCACCTAAACGATTTGTAAAGTCACATGGAGAAACCCACTAACGACTCCCCATGATTACAATATCATGCACATAGGGTTGGGAAACCCCCAAACCTTCTCGAATTCGCAACACCAAACAAAGTAGAACATGAAATCATAACATTTACATATATATATATAAGTGAGATTAATCATAAACTCAATATTTCCTTAGTCAAAAAAGGATTACACGATCGAATCAGACAAAAACCCCCAAAACTACCCAAGGTAGGGATTCACAGAGATTTACCTCGATTTGAAGGAGGAGAAACGAGATTGGGGTGATTAAATCACGCTATGAACTCATTGGAATCGCCCAAATCACACCAAAGGAGAGGAAGAAAGGAGAGGAATTGAAACCTTACACAAACACCCGCTGACATATAGGCTGGCTGACCCATGTGCCGCGGCGCAGGCTGAGTGTGCCGCGGCCCGCGTCGAAAATTTGCAAGCAGGCCTCCAGGCCGTGCCGCGGCGCATGGTACAATGGCTCTGCTCGAGTCTCGCAAGGGAGTGCCGTGCCATGGCCCGGAAGGTGGTGTGCCGCGGCGCACGGTATAGCCGGCTCCAGTCCGAGTCTAGCAAGGGGTGTGCCGCGGCGCACAATCCCTTGTGCTGCGGCGCACAATCCCTTGTGCTGCGGCGCACTCTGTTCGTGCCAAAAAAGTGATGAAAAATGACCCACGAACATGATACACATGATCGACGCATAGTCCCGACCATTTAAAGGCCTGAATGAACTTTCACGAACCCTCGTATGGTGATTCCACGACAAACACAGTCGGTTCCAACACAACGGTAACCTCAAATGATTCGGAAATAGAGTAAACGCAAAGGAACCCAAAACTATGGAATATTACGGGATGACCCAGCACGATACTCGATCAAGATACCAATAAAAGTTCACAACACCCATAATAACATGCAATGGATTTGCGGAAACCTCAAAACGGCAGTTCCGAACAATGATCACGAGAATTAAACTGAAAGGTGACAAAAGTGACATTCAACACGGAATTGACTAAAACAAGTCCAAAACAAGCTCGGATGATGAAAAGTCTAGTATTTAATATTCTCAAAATACTCATACGGTTACGAGCGAGACGATAAAATTGTAACAATACCTGAATTATACAAATACGGAAAAATAGAAATATGTGGATATTACATTCTCCCCCTCTAAAAACAAGTTTCGTCCCGAAACTTAAGAAATAAAAAGCTCGGGGAATTCTGATCGTATTTTCTCTTCCGTCTACCAAGTCGCTTCTTCAACCCCATGTCTCGATCACTGCACTTTAACCTATGGGATGATTTGGTGCCGAAGTTGCTTCTCACGACGTTCAAGGATTTTCACCGGTCTCTCTGGAAAGCTAATATCTTCGGCTACATGGATCTCACCATAGTCGATAATATGACTCAAATCCGGCACGTACTTCCTCAACTGAGAAACATGAAAAACGTTATGGACATGGCTCAAAGCTGGAGGCAACGCCAAGCAATAAGCTAAATCTCCAACCCTATCCAAAATTTCAAACTGTCTGATATACCGCGGACTAAGTTTCCCCTTTTTCCCAAAGCGGAAAACTCCTCTGGTCGGCGACACCTTGAGTAGAACATGGTTTTCCACATCGAATTCTAAAGGCCGATGCCGAGTATCAGCGTAAGATTTTTGATGGCTTTAGGCAGTCAACAATTGATCCAGTCAGCATAACTGGCTCCGTTCTGACTAGCTCCGAAGCCTCATCCCAACATAACGGCAACCTACACCACCTACCATAAAGTGCCTCGATTGGTGCCATTTTGATCGATGCATGCCAACTATTATTGTAGGCAAATTAGATCAACGGAAAGTGAAGTTCCCAATCATTACTTCAGTCCAGGGCACAGGCCCATAACATATCCTCCTATGTCTGAATCGTCCGGTCTGTCTGACCGTCTGGATGGGGATGAAAAGACGTGCTCAATTTCAACTCCGTTCCTAAATCCTGGTGAACGGCTTGCCAAAAATGCGATACAAAGCGACCATCTCCATCGGAAGCAATAGTCTTAGGGGCACCATGCAATATCACAATCTCGGCTATAAAAGTTCGAGCCAATCTCTCCAGTCCCCACGTGTCCTTAATACCCAAGAAGTGTGCAGACTTAGTCAACTGATCGACAATTACCCAAATCATATTCATTTCGGCTCTAGTTCTAGGCATTCCAGTGATAAAATTCATAAAGATATCTTTCCACTTCCACTCGAGAATGGGAAGCGGCTTCAACAACACCGCCAGTCGTTGATGTTTAATATTGACTTGTTGACACGTCAAGCATCGTAGTACAAACTCTGTGATATCCTTCTTCATGTTATTCCACCAAAAATTTCGCTTCGAGTCCTTGTACATCTTACTCATTCCAGGGTCGATAGAGTAAGGCGTAGCGTGGGCTTCTTGTAGAATTCTCTGCCTCAACTCTAGATCATTCGAAACACAAAGCCTGCCCTGAAATCTCAGAATACTGTCCTCATGGACCATAAAACCAGGGGCTTTTCCTTTAACGACATCTTCCTTCAGCTGGGAAATCATCGGGTCACTCCATTGTTTCCCCTTGATGTCGTCAACCAAGGATGAAGTAATTTCGAGAGTGCATAACTGTCCTTGTACTCTTTGAGGCCAAACTTCTATTCCTTGCTCGATTAAATCCTGACGAAGCTTCGTCTGAGATGTAAGAACCTCGAGCATCTGAAGCGATGTCGATTTGTGGCTCAAAGCGTCAGCAACGACATTGGCCTTTCCCGGATGGTAAAGAATTTCCAAATCGTAGTCCTTGATCAATTCCAACCAACGTCTCTGCCTCATATTCAGTTCCTTCTGACTGAAAATATATTTCAAACTCTTGTGGTCAATATAGATCCAACACGGAGAACCATACAAATAATGCCGCCAAATCTTAAGTGCGAAGACAATTGCAGCCAACTCCAAATCGTGAGTAGGGTAGTTCATCTCATACGACTTCAACTGTCGTGACGCAAAATCTATCCTCTTATCATGTTGCATAAGCACACATCCAAGCCCTTGTCCCGAGGCGTCGCTATAAACCGCAAATCCTTCACTACCCTGTGGTAATGCAATAATCAGCGCTGAGGTCAACCGTCTCTTCACCTCATCAAAGCTCTGTTGTCTCTCAGCCATCCAAACAAACTTTTCTGTCTTCTGGAGTAATTTCGTAAGTGACCGAGCGAGTTTCGAGAACCCCTCTACAAACCGACAGTAATACCCAGCAAGACCCAAAAAGATACGAACTTCTTTAACATTTTAGGCGGTGCCCAATCTAGCACTGAGTCAATATTATGCGGGTCTACACGAACCCCTTCTGCCGAAATTACATGGCCGAGAAACGTAACTTCTTCCAACTAGAACTCACATTTCGAGAATTTCGCATAGAGGTGCTCGGTTCTAAAAATATCTAGTATCAAACGCAAGTGTTGGGCATGTTCCTCCTTATCCCGAGAATAAATCAAGATGTCGTAAATAAAGACGACCACACATCTATCTAGGTACTCTATGAATATCTTGTTCATTAGTTGCATGAACACTGCTGGTGCATTGGTCAACCAAAAGGCATGACCACGAATTCATAATGTCAGTACCTCATCCAGAACGCAGTCTTCGGAACGTCGGACTCTTTCACACGAAGCTGATAGTAGCCTGACCTCAAATCAATCTTGGAGAATACTGCGGCTCCCTGCAACTAATCAAATAAATCATCTATACGAGACAAAGGATACGTGTTCTTAATGGTCACTTTGTTTAGTTCACGGTAGTCAATGCATAAACGTAGTGAACCATCCTTCTTCCTCACAAAAAGAACAGGCGCGCCCCAAGGCGAAGCGCGCGGTCTGATGTAACCTTTCTCCAATAGTTCTCCCAGTTGAGTCTTTAATTCGAGTTTATTGATTATATTCGAGCCTTTTGTACTCAGAATTATAATGTTTGGATTTTAGTGATGTATTAATAACTCTTCATTGGATATTTGTATTCTCGGTTTTGAACCAGACGGTTGTATTTTATTTCAGCAATTTCATAAATTGGTATCTGTTATTGTCTTTTCCTTTAATCAGCCTTGTAAATTCTTATGTAAAGGATTTACGGCGCTATAATATTCCTGAATATATCGGGGGTGTTACAGAAGCAACAAATACAGCATGCTATACACAAAACCACCGTATCATCAACATCATCATAACAAAACAGCATGTGAGGTATGGAATAACAAAACTCTAATGGTTACATACTTTCACATTTTTGGATGCAGGTCTTACGTGCTCAAAAATGGGAAGGATCAACTCAAGACCTTCGACAAAAATTCGAATGAGGGTATTTTTGTTGGATACTCCACTATCAGCAAAGCATTCAGGATATTTAACAAATGGAAGCTGACAATAGAGGAATTTGATCCACGTAGCATTTAATGAATCCCATTGTGACCCTACTAGAATAGAAGACCTAACCTAGAGCATCCAGACACATTCTATGGATGACCCTCAGACTTCGATAGAACCAGTTGTGAATCTATAAATCAGTCCCGCCGCTGTAGAACTGAAGCAGTTGAAGCTGATGCCGTAGAGACTGAAGTTAAGGCTACAGTTCAATAGGTTACAAAACGGGATGCCAAACTAGAACCTGACAGAATGTGGTTGAGAGATCACCCCCAAGAGTTAATAATTGGAGATATTGATGCCGGTGTGACCACACAGAAAAATACTGAGTAAACAAGGCATTGTACTCTGTTCACAAGAAGAGACATGTTCTGAGAAGTCTCAATTCCCTGTATGGAAATCCCAAGCTGAACTTAGGAGACTTGATATGTGCACCTTAGCTGTATTCTTAGCACATACTGAACCTGTTTCAACCAATGAGGCTCTCAATAATTCTCACTGGATTACTTCGATGGAAGAAGAGCTCAATGGTTTCGAACAGAACAATATTTGGTACCTAGTTCCTAGACCAACACACCAGGCAGTCATAAGAACCAAATCGGTATTCTGAAACAAGAAGGATGAAAATGGACTTGTTATCAGAAATAAATCAAGATTTGTAGCCCAAGAATACAGACAGGAAGAGGTAATCGACTATGATGAAAGGTTTGCCCTTTAGTCCGATTAGAAGCCATCAGGATATTCCTAGCATTTACTGCTCACAAGAACTTTATTGTATATCAAATGGATATTAAGAGCGCATTCCTGAATGGAGACCTCACAGAAGAAGTCTATGTTGAACAACCTCCAGGGTTTGCCAACACAGAAGGCGGAGACCTTGCATACAGGCTAATAAAAGCACTCTACGGACTCAAGCAAGCACATAAGGCCTAGTATGAGACCCTGTCTCTATATCTGATCAATAATGGATTTGACAAGGTGCAGTCGACCAAACCCTTTTCAAAATCCAGGAAGGTGAAAATTTCCGTATGGTTCAAATATATGTAGATGATATTATTTTTGGTTTAACTAACCTTTTTTACGTCGAAGGTTCTCTCATCTCATGTCAAGTAAATTTGAAATGAGTATGATGGGAGAACTTAGTTATTTCTTAGGATTGGAGGTAAAACCACTTCCTACAGGTATATTTATCAAGCAAGAGAAATATAGCAAGGAATTGCTCAACAAGTTCGGGACGAACAATTCAGAATCACCGTCCACCCCCATGAGCACTTCCACATAGATAAGTGCTGACAAAATGTGGAAACCCGATTGATCAATCACTCTACACGAAGCATATAGGCTCACTCCTGTACCTAATAGCCAGCAGGCCCAATATCTAATTTGCTGTAGGAGTGTGTGCTCGGTATCAGGTAGCACCTAAAGAGTCACACTTCACAAGAGCCAAACGAATCCTTAAGTGCGTAAAAGGAATAATCGTCGTAGGATAGTGGTATCCTAAGGAATGCGAATTCGATTTGGTAGGCTACAGCGACTCGGATCTCGTAGGCTGTAAATTGGATAGGAAGAGTATGAGTGGGACTTTTTACTTCCTTGGACCAAGGCTCGTGTCATGGTTCAGTAAGAAACAATTGGCCAACTCGCTTTCTGCAGCTGAGTCGGAATACTATGATGGAGGAAATTGTTGTATACAGATCGTCTGGATGCAACAGTAGTTACAAGACTATGGCATCAATGCAAGAGAGACTCCAATCATGTGTGATAGCACGAGTTCAATTGAAATCACGCACAATCCTGTATTGCACTCGCGGACTAAGCATATTGAAATGAAGCATCATTTCATTTGTAATCATGTAGAGAATAAAGGTGTTCTAATCGAGAAGATTCATACAGACAACTAGTTACCCAAAATCTTTACAAAACCTCTCAGCACCACCATATTCTGCATGCTTCGCCAAGAACTGGGAATTCTACAACCCGACTCCCTGTAAGTTTTTACATTTTACTCATCAATTGAGGGGGAATGCTGTAAGACCCATGAATACAGTATCCACTTTAATTAATTCTACACCGAGAACTAAGTTATGTCCTTACTATAGGAAGAAGAAGACAGTATTACCTTCCTATAGATGATGTGTTCATTAATTAAGGGGGAATATAGTATGACCCAAGAATACAGTGTTAATCCAAAATTGCTGTAAGAATTGAATCCTACATGTACCTTTTGAGGGGGAACGCTGTATCTTTTACGGATACAGCAAATACATTGTAGGATATAAATTAATATTTTAAGCATATTCGTAAACTTTACAAACTATTTTCAGTCCAAGTTCATTGTTTAAATTTAAAATAATTTATCTCTCAATACTGAAGAGATACCTGGACTTTAATACTTTAAAAACCGCGATTTCAAAATTAAAAACCGCCATATCGTGCAATTGTGGAAGTCGAACTGTGTCATAAGTGGGACCAATCATTAATTTGAAATACTGATGGATTAGACATACCAGTTATATCTAAATCCATCATGTACGTTCATTCAAAGACGGTTCCCATCCCTTAAATCCGACTGTTCACTGTAACCTAGCTTCCATGCACACTATAAAAGGGCCAGTATGCTGATCAAAAAACTCATTAGGTTTTGTGTGTTGGAATATTTATTCCACATATTAATAAATAGTGTTTTGATGATTAAGTTTATAAACAATACAAAACAACAAAAAAGCGAAGCAAAGCGACGAAGAAATTGAAGATGCAAAAAGTTGCAAACTGGACTGCATTAGCGCACACTAAGACATTAACGTTAGCGCACGCTAACGGGACATCTCTGCAGATCAAACAAGTTCGATGTAACCTGAAGTCAAGTCGTCTGGTGAAGATAGCGCACGCTACACATGAAACATTAAAGTAATTAGATTATATAAATTGTTATGAAGAAAACTTTGAGTACGGGTTTTGAATTTGTAGAATTCGATTTATATAATCTTTGATTATGATATTGATTGGGATATGCAATGATATTTTTGAAATACTTCAGGGTCGAATCATTTTTAGAAAAGTTTCCAATGATTAAATGAGTTTTAAAACCTTTGAAGATTGTTTACAAAATGTTCGATAAGTTGCTCCAACCAATTAGGATATGTTGTTTGGAGCTATTGGGCTGCTTTATTGAGGGTAATGGGTTGTTTTAGTCATTGAGAATTGATATTCAAACATTATTATTGATAAATTGTGTTTCATTCAAGGTTGTTCGAGCGTTGATTTGTTGTGAACATCTTGTTCATGTTGGGATTTTTCCGTTACGCCCGCTTCCGACTGTTAGCATTAATTCTCCAGCTCTGAGATTTCTACATAATTCCATATCCTGATTCATTGTACAAATGTGAGAACTAGCACGAGAATCAAGTATCTATGAAGTAGAATATACATTTACAAAATAATTTTTTTTTGCAAAACTAAAAATTCCATACCTGTAGCACAATGGCCAAGCTTTGGGTAGTGTCTCCTCCAATGGACCAACTCCCTATAATTGAGACAATCGACTATCTTCTTAACCCCTTTACTCTTCTGAATCATTGAGCCTTGACCTTACCCTTATCAATTCTACCTTTGGGCCCATACTACTTCTTGTTCTTTTTCTTCTTATCTTTCGACCTCCAAGGCCCAGAAGAAATTACAAGAGTGGACTCCTTTTCCTTTGTCTTCATATGAGACTTTGCAGCCGTCAACCTGTTCATGATCCCAACCATGTTACATACAATCTCATTACAGTTAAAGTTCATGATGAATTAGACAAAAGGGTCATTAAAATACATGGTATGATCAAGAGAAGCATATTATGGTTGTATGCTGCAAAGCATATTCTATCCTTGTATTACCTTATTTCCCTGTAACTACCCTTGAGGATATTAATTATATTTAATCACATATTTTGCATATGTATTCACCTTATGCTTATATAAATGCATTGTATAATTGTTTTGTATTACAGATAATATGGTGTGTTGGTATCACACGGAAGATCACATTATTGGGCCTTATAAAAAAATATAATAAGTTTATAATCTATATAATTATTAGACCCAATTCTATGAAAGGTTGTAAGTATGCTTGAGATTAGTTGGTCTTGAATGTTAGCATACATTAGCATATTTGCATATGTTGAACTAGATTGCAATGAGATAGTGTCTTCTGTACTGACTGTAAGAAGAACGTAAATCCCAGATAATCAGTATTTCTTAATTCTAAGCATATAATATTTAATTATGTATTTATAATATTTATTGATTTTATTTACCATGGGTGAGAGTCACAGTGATTGACTCAATATGCTTTGTATATTGGGCAATAATATTATTTATATGACAATTAATATTAGAACTAAAAATCGTATCCCGACTCGTGCCGATTGGTGACGTCCCCTTGAGGATCTCGATAATGATTATTATATTAAATCCTGCAGATGGATTTAATTTTGATACAATAATAAGATTTGAGTGGTACAACTCTAGATAAGAAATTAATTAATTGAAGCTGTCAGTAGCTTAAATTAATTAATGGACATTCAATATCTTAAACACGAGAATTAATATATTTAAATAAGGAGTTGATTTCATAAATTGAGATTTGGGTTGGAAGTGCAATATTAATTCTTTAGTGAATTGAATTGATATTAGTGAATAAAACCATATTAGGAAGGGCTTAATATGGAAGGTTGGGTTGCACTGGGAGTCCTATCCCTAATCCCCCTTAAGATCCCTAGAGTAGTGCAAAGACTATAAATAGGGATATTAGGGGGGGGGGGGGTCAGCCGTGAATACATCATCCTACACAAGAGATTTCAATTTTTTCTTCCAAGTGCTTAGTTGTGGATCTTGACTTGTCTCTTTGATTCCACAATTGAGAACACTTTTATTCTTGTTATAAATAAGAATTACTTGAAGAAAAAAGAAAAATCGAGAGTTGTGAGGAAAAACAAGCTCGACCGATCCACTTCAAAGTCCAAGCAAGATTCGGTAACTCGTTGTCCACACAACGTCGGGATTAACGCGGGATCATACTCTAGATGAATGTGAGGAAGAGATCACAAATAGCAACCACTATGCTTCAAAAGGTAAATAACATATGATCTTTGATCTATATTAGAATATTGAATTTACCAACAACGTTATTTAACAAATAATAAATAATATTTAAATTATTTATTAATCTTAGTAGTTAATTAATTAGCATGCTTAAATAGATTTTGTGCTCGTGGATGCGTAAAACGCTTTATTCAAATTATTCCCCAACTTCGATTCCGCTGTATTTTATTTCCAACAATTGGTATCAGAGCCAAAATTTTAGACTTTTGCTATTTTAATTAATTTTGGTGATTGATTGATAGCTGTTTAAATATTCATGTAATTTGATATTGGGATATTTTTCTAGATGTATTCTTGTAGGGAATATGTTCCAATTATCATGGTTATGTGAATGGTTCATTTATTATTATTTATGCAATTATTGGTTTGGCCAGATTTTGCGGCATGTAATGATTTTTTCCGTGAAAAATCCACGGGTAGATCTAGGATCTTAATTTTCGTGTAAATTTGGAGAAGATAAAATCACGAAGAAAGAGAGCGAACAGGACACACGGATCTTGGGCAAGTGCGGCCGGCGACAGCCAAGAGCATTGGCAAAGCTGCAGTGCGGACCGAGTAGCCACAGGCCTACTCGCCGGGAACGCGGCGGCTGTCTGGGCCGATTCACCGGTTCGGGTCGGGTCGTCCAATTTTTGGTCCGGTCCGTTTTCACTGCCGTTCGTTGCGTCCGCTGGAGAGTCGGGATTTTAAAATTAAAATTTTTTTATATAATTAATCATGCATAAGAGTGAAAATTTTAATTTTGGAAATCCATGGCCCAGCCGGGGAGGAGTGACGAGATGCTTGATCCAGTGGGAGATATCAAGTCGAAGTTTTGCTCGGATTCAATATAAGGATGAAGACCATGATAATTGGATAAATATATCATTCATGCATTTATTTTGGTTTTTACTATTTTGAGTGTATGACATGTATGGATTATGCGTGATATGTTTTCTTGCATGCTAGGACGAGAAAATTAAAATCTTAATGCTAAAATAACTAAGTGGTTAACATTGATTTATTTTTTAAAACAAAATCAAATTGGCCTCCATAATTAATTTAGATGGTGAACTAATTAGCATGCGCGTTGACATTAAGGTCTTCTTCTATATCAGATGTGCTAATTATTGGTTCATTAGCTGTAAATTTCAACCGATAACAAAAAGTAAATATTATTTTTATGATAGGACCTCTCCATATGTAGGACTATTATTTATAAGATAATATTTTAAGGTTGTTAAATTATGGTGTTCATTTAGGTGTATTGATTAATAAGCTCCTCATCAGAGTCTATGTTAATTAATACATGGCCAAGAGGAACCAACTATTAATTTTACTTGTCATGATGTAAATTGACTAGATAGTAATATTAAAGACATAAAACTGTACTTGGAAAATATGTGTGTAAACGTCCACACAATCATGGATTGCATATGCGGATATTTCGAGGTGTTGGTTGCTAGCATATATATTGTGTTTTGAGGTTTTTCAATATATTTTGCTATGCACTATGTGATGAATGTTTTTTTCATTTTATCCCAGATGTATTTCAATCCACTTGCTATAATTATAAAAAAAAACTTGATGGCACTAATTTTGCTGATTGGAAACATAATCTTAATATTTTCCTAACTGCTGAAGAACCCAAGGTTGTTCTAACTGGGGAATGACCATTAGAGCCAGATGCTAATTCGACACCTGATGAGGTGAAAGAATACGCAAATGGAAGAAATTTGATGAGATGGCTCGATCATAGATATCATTTTGAGGACGTGGTCCCCAACCTTCTCATCTTCCTTCATCCTTGTACCGAACAGTTGCTTAGATATCTCATATCTAGCAGTCCGACTGTGACCACCATAAAGCTCAGTTAAGTGAGATAGAATCTACCTAGCAGAAGTCATTTTCTCATGAGCTCTCTGAAGCTCATTAGACATAGAAGCCATCATGTAAGCACGAACTTTTACGTCATCCTTAACCCACTTTTCGTGGTTTTCAATCTCTTCCTGATTGGCTCTTGTCCGCACTGGAGGCGTTGGAATGTCCGTCTCCAAGACGTATCCCAGTGCCTCTATATTTAGGACTATCATCAGATTGCGGAGCCAATCCACAAAGTTAGGTCCGTTCAAGGTGTTCTTTTCGAGTAGAATTGCGAGTGGATTCATTATCATATTAAGAGTTATGTCTGCATTAAGTATGACAGATTAATTAGTGACTCGTTTAATTATCATCTGAGTATAGAATTAAGCTCTTTTCTATTCTTTTTACTGAGCTCCCACTATTTTTATCGGAATAGCACACTCCAATGTAAAATCCGGAAGTATCGTCGCTCTACTTTATAGTGGTGATCGAGTTCTTTATAAATCTTAATAGAGGGCAACCGAACAGGTTTTTAGTCTATTAATTTTCATAAAGTGGTGTCCACCACCAACCCATCTAATGGATGATTTGATATTTTTTCCCCTTGTTTACTCCCCTCAACCTATACGATTTCTATGGTTCACAAACAAGTAAAGTTTATACCATCGACGCAAATCAGTTTCACAATTGAACCTTATCCGACAACCTATCAGGTTTCTAGGGATAAAATTTGCTCCAACCGAAGGCATCCAATGCGCTCCCGGTAATTTATCCATCCACCCCGAATGACTACCCCGATAACTCGAAAGCATAGCACATCCGATTTGGATTTCAATTTCCCGAAAGCTCGATGGAGGGAAGGAAAACCTTGAAACCTTATAAATTTAATAATTTGTCGTGGGAGAATTTTCGCGATTAATGTTACACTTTGCACATTAATTCATTTAACCGCGTTTGTGCATTCATACAATATGAATAAACATTCACAACCTAGTTGCTACCAACATGTAGTTCATGGACCGTTCCTAGAATCAAAAAATCCGTAATCTAATTACAAGTCTTCGGTCTTGAATCTCCGTCTTCTCGAACGGATCTTCCTCCGGTCTTCGTCATTACATATAAATTTTACATTGAAAAATTGCATCCTAGATACAAATATTTCTAATAAAATAAATAGTCTCAAAACGGCCTTTACAACCCAATCGAATAAAACCGAATGATTCAAAACTAAGTCCATGAACCACATCCCCATTCAAAAGCATTCATCCAATAAATACTATATAAACAGATTGCGTAGAGTTACATTGATCCAATCAACATATAAACAATTAATAGAATCGATCCAATCAATTCACACAACTGGTAATATGAAAACATTTAAAGTATTCGGTCACCCACAAATATTCCAATTAATCAAATTTCCCTTATAAATTAAATACCACAAATCATTTTAATCATAATAAATCCAATTTAACATTCGAGAGATTAATTTTCTGGAATACACAAAAAAATCGAGTTGGGGCGAAACTGCCTACCGAACACGGCCCGTGCCGATTGGCACGGTCGGGTTGTCCCGGCAGTTTTTCGGCCAGACACGGCCCATGCTGAATGGCACGGTCGGGTTACCCCGACATCTTCTAAAGCTGGCCATCCAGACACGGCCGTGTCAAATGACACGGTCGGGTTGTCCTGACAGTCTGCCGGCCAGACACGGCCCGTGCCGAATAGCATGGTCGGGTTACCCCAACAGTCTTCCGAGACTGGCCTGCTGGCACGACCCGTGTCGCCTGACACGGTCGGGTCAGCTCAGCAGTTTGCAACCCTTGTCCGAAAAGTCGTCCAACGATGATTCGGGGCTAGATTTTCGACCGGATATCCAATACCTATATTTTCCGACTTTCATATCTACACTATAAATCACATTTCCCAGAAATAAAAGATTTATATTTAGAGATAAATTTACAAAAAATACAACTACAATGAACGAAAAACATAGACCACGATTATGACTATAAATGATTCCAAATCATTCACCATCTAATCAAGCATTCCAAATGCAAATATAGTATATACGATCGCAAGACCTATGCTCCGATACCACCGTTGGGATTCGGTTCCTAAATCGAAGGCCCATCGGAAGCGGTAAAATGAAAATTAATTCGATCCGAATCCCTACGAGGATCGATCGAGCTACGTATATATGAATATTAAACGAAGCACAAGAGATACAAGAAACATACCCTTGTAGTCCGTTGATTAAATGGTGTCCTTCTATTGAGCTATTCCCCAAGCTTTAGTTGATTTCCTTACGATCCAATCCGCTCCAAGCTCTTGGATGATCCTACGCCGAAAGTACCACGTCTCTACTTGCCACGTGCCGGAGAGACGATCGGAATGATAATCACCTTGCTATCCTCCAAGGATTCGGCTAGAGCTAGGATGATGAAGCTTTCAATTGTGATTATAACACTCTAAGTGTATAACTCACTATCTCTCAATTTATATTTTGAATTTTCTCCAAAAAAACAAGAAGAAATGAAATGAAGTAGAAGACTTGAGAAAAGGACTCTCTCTCTCTCTCTCTCTCTCTCTCTCTCTCTCTCTCTCTCTTATAAGAGCCGTATGAATGCACAAGGGGGTGAAGTGAGAGATGTCAAGTCTTCCTTTTATTCTTCATCTCACAATATAAAATTCCCAACCAAATAAAGACCATGATACTTTTACCCTTGACAAATGATATTCCAACATGATGTAGACAAGACAAAACTCATATGGAGGTGAGTTGGGCGGGGGGGGGGGGGGGGGGATTCTAGAAGGGAAATGAAGAGTTCGGTTCATTTCGAACTCCCGTGAGTCCAAACAGATAAACTCTGATTCCGTTCCGATGTATTTATATCAATTAATTAATTCAATTAATTAATCATATCAAATACAAAACAATATAATTAATTTCTCCAAGAAATATTTATATCTATGAATTAATTTTATCACTCAGTAATTTATTTAATTCATTAGGCCGTAAATTAATTTATCCAATAAATCAATCTAGACATCCAATGTCCCAATTAATTAGATATCCAATATCTAATATTTATAAAGAGATAATAAGCTCGATTCATTCTGTCGTCAATCCTATTGCGCGACTCGGTAGGTCCATCTCAGTGAGCAATGGGAGGAACCAAAGAGTAGTAGCACCACCTAGCCATCTTGGCGGCCTAAACTGTACCCCAACTGAGAACGAATGATTGGGATCATTCAAGAACCATTCTGCCGTGAATACTATTATACGTATAAACCCTTCTTTCAAATATCCCGATCAAGTTATAGGGTCACGGTCAGTCAAATCCTATCTGTACTTGACACTATGCATGCGTTAATGCAAACTGAGATCATCAAGCTCTCGTGTATCCAATACAACTAGCTCCAATGCTTTGGCCAAAGACTTATGATCTCATCTGCCAATAACCGCATAGGACATATAACCCGTTCACTAACAGGAGAAAGAATTCTATCTTGGTATTCAGTAGGACCTGCTACTTGCCCGTCAAGACGCACGTTGAGGTTGACCCCCGTGAATACTTGCTAGATTTTGATGATGTCATTAATATAAAATCAAATGTTTATTACTTGGCAAAAATGTAAGGAAGAACCAAATGAGTGTCTTTCATAGGCCAAATATGTTAAGTATAAAACTTGGCAAAATGTAAAGAAGAACCAAATGAGTATCTTCTGTAGGCCAAAAATTAGTTAGGCTAAAATCGGCTAAGTACTGAGTACAGCTAAGTCCATCAGAGAAGATCAGTCGAGTCGAGTCAGAGTAGTTCTGGTCAACACAATTTATCAAAGAAGTTTGACCAGACTGCAGCCAAGGTACCTCAGACAAGTCACCTGATCAGATAAGTCACAAACAGTGAACATCAGAGAGGTCCAGACTGCAGAGATGTTAGTCTCATCGGCTAGTCGAAGTCAGCCAAGTACTCCAAGTCCACGTCAGCATGCGTTGAAAAGTCAAGTATTACGGAAAGTCACATGCAACGTGAAGAGACAAATTGGAGTGATTCCCGCAAGAGATATGAATTAAAAAAGCTATCCAGACCCACCTTGAAGACTTTAAACGTTTTATAATCAAAAGATTCGCGCATCACATGCGAGTCTTCACAACAGTCGGAAGATAGATTAAAATAATGGGAATCCAGCCTTGCAACGTTCAGAAAGATTAAACAAAGAAGTCTCCCTCCAACGGACGGATTTGTTCAAAAGATTTGCAACGGCTACAAGGAAAAAGCTCAGAGATCGTGACCTATATATATCCGAAGATTTGAAACTGAGCAATCACCGGTGCGAACATACTTTCAAGCGATCAAAGCATTCAAGCAATCAAAAAGCAATCTATAGCATCGTGAAAAGAGCAGTTCTAAAAGTTGATACTTAAAGAAGCTCTTAGTTGGAGAAGACAAAAACTCTTGTCTATAATCCTGAGTTCGGGGTACTTCACTGGTTGATGTTAGAGACTGTAAAGGCATCCAAGGATCGAGGATCAAGAGGTGCAAGGCAGTCAAGTGTGGTACAACGGCACGGATTTTCACTGGTTGGAAGCTGTTGTAGTTTTGTTTGAATCACTGTAATATTTATCACTGGTTGAGAATTATAGTGAATTCATCTCCAACTGGTTTGGAGAAAAGTGGATTAGTAGAGGATTACCCCTACTCTGAGACCACTATAATCGCCTGCATTCGTTACTATTTTATTGTATCATACTTTAACTGCTGCATTCATTGTTAAGTGTTTCATTAGTTGCTTTCTATTCGTCATCAGCTGACTTCCGCATATATTAAAGAACAAACGACTCCAAGTCATTTGTTTACCTATGAGCTGAAGAAACTCACTCTTCGTGAAAAAGAGTTTAAGAGTTTCTACAAGTCTATTCACCCCCCCTCTAGACTTGTACCTGGACGACTTGTGACCTACAAGTGGTATCGGAGAGGTTGGTTCATTTATTTCACGAACCAGATCTATATCAAAGATATATCTTTACTCTCATTTTATAATGGAACACATGCATTCTAGACTCCCTGTGTTTTCAGTTGACGAGTATGATCTGTGGAAGATAAGGATGCATGCACACTTATCTTCGATTCATGACGACATGTGGTGCATCATAGAGGATGGTCCATTCATCTTCGAGAAGGACAACACAGCAGAGGAAATCGCAGCAGAGAAGCCAGAGAAGATTCCTAAGAAGAGGACAGAGCTGACTCCCGAAGAAAGAAAACTGGCCAATCTTGATAACCGGGCCAGAGATGTATTATACCAGACTCTTGACAAATCCACCATGGTCAAGATCAAGAACTGCAAGAATGCCAAGGAAATCAGGGACACATTAGCTTTAATGTGTGAAGGAACGGAGCTAATCAAAGAAAATAAATTGTCAATCGCCATTCAAAAGTTTGACAATTTCAAAATGAAGAACGGCGAATCCATAGATCAAGTGAACACAAGGTTCACTGAGATTATTAATGAGATCAACTCCCTCGGCAAAACCTATGGCAACAGGGAAATGGCACTGAAGGTTCTCAGATCTCTCAACCCTGAATGGAGCATGAAGGCCGTGGCCATGAGAGAGTCCAAGGACCTGAATAAGATAAAGATCCAAGAACTGTTCTCTGATCTGAAGGCTTATGAGTTTGAGCTTCCAAGTTCATCCTCAACTGAGCCTGCAGAGAAGGGAATAGCATTTGCAGCCGAGTCCCCTGCCAAGAGCCTATCTGATGTAAAGCCTCCAAATCCACTAGATTTTGAGGAAGAAATGGCGTTTATAATGCAAAGGTTCAGCAACTTTATAAAGAACTACTCCAAATACAAGAAAAATTATAAGGAGAATCCAAGAAGGAACCAGAAAGCTGGAAGCTGGAAAGTAGAGTGCTACAATTGTCACAAGACAGGACACATCCAAATGGACTGTCCTGAGCTCAAGAAGGACGAAAGCAAGAAGGAGGTGGGCAGAAAAGAAGATAGAAGAAAGGCCCTCATCGGAGAAGACCAGGAGCATGTCGAATCAAGCAGCGGATTCTTTTCTGATGAAGATGAAGAGTATGGCTGCCTGATGTCAAACCTAGCTGATGAAGAGGTAACTTCTAAAACCACCGGTTCAAATAATAGTTCAGCCATGTCACAAGATATGGATCTGCACGAATCGGTAAATCAGTTATTTAAAGATTTTGAAACACTCAAATCTGCACACCAAACTGTATCAGCAGAGAAGACTCAGCTGCAAGATGAGAATAGGCAGCTGAAAAATGATTTCGAAAAACTCAGCCTAGATCTGAATAAGGTTGAGATAACTGCAGCTGACTTTAAAAGCCAGGCTGATGTTAATACAGCTGAGATAAACAGACTAACCATTTTACTTAAAGAAAAATCAGCTGCACTTGCTCATGCCAAAGCTGAGTTTACTAAGCTGACACAGGTAAATAAGACTCAGGCGCAAGAAATAACCTCCCTGAAGGCGTCTTCAACCCTGGAAGAATTGTGTACCAATAAAAGGCCACTATATTCCAAATCAGGCCTTGGATATGATCCTCACACTCCCTCTAGTTCTAAAAGAAAGTTTATCAAGGGAGAAACAATTGTCTCGACTGTTGAGCCTACATATAAACCGATATTTAAAAACAGGCAACAGCCAAGTCACATGTCTAGTCGCAACAAGCTACACAAGGCACCACCTAGACAGCGACTAGGCAATGGCCAGCAAAAGCAAGAGTGCATAACATGCCCACTATTACCAACAACTCCCTAAAAACAGATTTCAAAATGGGAGGGGCAGATGGAAACCTCAAGGTTATTCCAATTTCCAAAATGAACAAGTGTGGAGACCTCAAACATTCAATAAATGGTCTCAGCCAAGATTTAGAAATGGCCCACACTATCAAAATTTTGAGGAATATCCAGTATACAATCCCAACAGGAGATTCAGACCTCGAACTTACACACCTTATGAGGGTTATAATAATAGTAACTACTTTCACAATCCAATGAGAAATCAATTCTCCAGGAAACCAGCTAACCCCAAAGGACCCACACAGATTTGGGTACCTAAATCTCTGCTTGTCTGATTGCAGAAAAGGTGGAAGGACTACAACCACATCTCCACAAGCTCAAATTTTGGAGGTGAAGAATGGTTTGTAGATTCTGGATGCTCGAGGCATATGACCGGGAACAAGAAGATGCTGTCCAAATACACCAAAGAAAGAGGTCCCGATGTAACCTTTGGAGATAGCTCTAGAGGAAAAATAAAGGGCTTTGGAGAGCTGCACCGAGGAAATATTGTGATATTAAAAGTTCATTATGTCAAAGGGCTCAAGTACAACCTCCTGAGCATAAGCCAGTTCTGTGACGAGAAGAACCTAGTAGTCTTCACCATGTGGAAGTGTATGGTGATAGATATCTTATCTGGAGAAGTAAAGCTATAAGGTTTCAGAAGGAGAGATGTCTATATGATTGATTGGAACACAGGAACACCTAACTCCTGTTTTCTATCCAAGACAGTAGCTAAGAATGGATGGCTGTGGCACAAAAGATTATGTCACCTGAACTTCAAATCCATCAACAAGATCAGTTCTCAGAAGCTGGTCAGAGGACTTCCAAATGAAGAATTCAAGAAGGAAGCGCTTTGTGATGCATGTCAGAAAGGAAAGCAGACCAGAGCATCGTTCAAGCCAGTCCAGCCTACAACTCTCACAACAAGGATCTTAGATCTACTCCACATGGAGCTATTTGGTCCTATCAAGCCAAGGACTCTGAGCGGCCGAAAGCATGCACTTGTAATAGTAGATGATTATTCAAGGTACACTTGGATTATCTTCCTATATAAGAAAAGTGAAACCTTGACCAAGCTACCTGTGCTGCTGAGAAGGATCCAAAATGAGAAATCCCTATCCATCATCAAGATCAGATCAGATAGAGGGGGAGAGTTTCTCAACAAGGCGATAACTGATTACAGCGATCAGAATGGGATCCAGCATGAGCTCTCTGCAGCCAGGACTCCCCAGCAGAATGGTGTTGCTGAAAGAAGAAACAGAACCCTGAAGGAAGCAGCAAGGTCCATGATTGCAGAAGCGGACCTGCCCAAAAGGTTCTGGGCTGAAGCTGTCAACACATCCTGTCACACCCAGAACAGGAGTATGATAGTAGGGAGACATGGCAAAACTCCCTATGAGGTTTGGAATAATAGAATTCCTAATGTTGCTTACTTTCATGTTTTTGGTTGTAAGTGTTTCATCCACAACAACGGTAAATCACAACTAAATGCCTTTGATGCTAAAACTGATGACGGTCTCTTTATGGGATATTCACAAAGAAGCAAGGAATATAGAGTTTTTAATAAAAGAACCTTAGTTGTGGAGGAAACACCCCATGTTGTTTTTGATGAATCTACCGTTGAGTACAGGAAGCAAGTTGAGCTAATTGAGAACAAGCTCAAATTAGCGACCCTTGAAGAAGTCATTGTACATGACACTGGAATGGTGGACTCACCTGCCAGACACTGATGACCCAATCAGTAGGCCAAGACCCAGCTGCGAATCGAGGACGGGATCACCGAACCTATCTGATCCAGTTGCCGCTGAAGAAGACCCAGCTGTAGCTGATAAAGACTCACCTGCAGATCAGATCCAACCTGCAGATGACAAGACGATAGCTGATCCAGTTGCAGATCAGAACCCAGCTGATGCAGAAATCCACCAGGGCAATCCAACAGGGGGAACAAACCCAGAAGAGGACGACATCCCCAAGTGGCTCAAAGATCACCCAATCCAGCAAATCATCGGAAAGCTAACTGATGGAGTTAAGACAAGACAGTCAACCCTACCAGCAGGAATGGCTATGTTCTCATGCTTTATGTCACAAATATAACCTAAAACTACAGAACAAGCCCTAGAAGATTACTCTTGGATAAATGCCATGCAAGAGGAATTGGAGCAGATGGAAAGAAACAAAGTTTGGGAACTAACAGACAGACCTGATCACAAGAAAGTTATTGGCACCAAATGGGTGTAAAAAAATAAGAGTGATGAAGACGGAATTGTTGTTAGGAATAAGGCCAGACTTGTAGCAAAAGGTTATGCACAGTGTGAAGGAATATATTTTGATGAAACCTATGCACCTGTTGCAAGACTAGAGACCATCAGACTATTCCTCGCATATGCTGCATTCAAGGATTTTGAAGTATATCAGATGGATGTAAAGAGTGCTTTTCTAAATGGAATCCTAGAAGAAGAAGTCTATGTAGAGCAACCCCCAGGTTTTGTCAAAGGAGACAAAGTCTATAAGCTGTTGAAAGCTCTCTATGGACTTAAGCAAGCACCTAGAGCGTGGTATGAAACATTGTCTGTGTTTCTTGAGAAAAATGGTTTTTGCAAAGGGAAAGTGGACAAAACCCTATTCAGAGTAGAGCACGAAGGCCACATATTAATAGTCCAGATATATGTGGATGACATCATATTCAGATCAACCAATCCAGAGCTATGCGAGAAATTCTCCAATCTCATGCAAGGAGAATTTGAGATGAGTATGATGGGAAAGCTTAACTTCTTTCTTGGACTACAAGTTAAGTATATGGAAAAAGGAATTTTCATCAACCAATCTAAGTATACCAAAGATCTGATCAAGAGATATGGAATGGATTCAGCCAAGCCAGCAAGAATTACTATGAGCACAAGTACTCACCTGGATGCAGACGAGGCAGGCATATCAGTGGACTCAACCCACTACAGAGGACTCATTGGATCTCTTCTGTACCTCACTGCAACCAGACCAGACATATCCTATGCTGTAGGAGTTTGTGCGCGATTCCAGTCCAAGCCGAAGCAATCACACCTAGATGCAGCCAAGAGGATAATAAAATACCTTAAGTCTACAATCAATGTTGGACTATGGTATCCCAAGGATGATAATTTTGAGCTGTCAGGATACTCAGATGCAGACTTCGCAGGATGCAAAATCAACAGGAAGAGCACTAGTGGAACGTGTCAATTCCTAGGAACCAGATTGATATCCTGGTTTAGCAAGAAGCAGGTTTCTAACTCTATCTCCACTACAGAGTCAGAATACCTAGCTGCAGGTAGCTGTTGTGCACAGATTTTATGGATTAGACAGCAGCTAAGGGATTATAATATCATTGCAAATGAAGTTCCTATCTGTTGTGACAACAATAGTGCTATTGCAATAACCAACAATCCGGTTTTGCACTCAAGGACGAAGCACATTGATGTTAAGCACCACTTCATCAGAGACCATGTGCTTAAGAAAAGGGTTAGAGTTGAAAGAGTCAACACAGACTATCAAATAGCTGACATCTTTACCAAACCCTTGCCAGAAGAAAGATTTTTGGAGCTGAGCAGAGATCTTGGATTACTAGATTGGGAATCTAGTACGGAAGCAAGCTGAAGCATTTCAGAGGAAGGACGGACCCAGCTGAAGAATCAGATCCTAGATGATGCAGGTAAGAAGACGAAGGACGGACAAAGCAACCTAGCTGATCAGAATATCAGGCGAGAAGTCAACTCACCTGATGCAGAGCGGTCAACAGTCAACAAATCAGACCAGCTAAGTTTTCTAAAACCGACCTCTGAATATTTAATTATTATCTGCCATATTCATAATATTATTATATTAATCTTGGTTCACAAATGGCATTTAAATATATATTTTCGACCTACACGCGTCAATCGCTTATTAAATCGACCTTCACGGTGGCCAATCAAAACCAATCGTCAAATTTTAAAATGGACCACCGATTCAAATTTGAAATTCAAAAGAATCTCAAAAGGCGTACCACCATTTCAAATATATTATAAATTAATCCATACGTCTTTTCATCTTCTTTATAAGGAAAGAAAACACTTTACTTTACCCTTTTACGCTTACCAGAAACCCTAGATTTTTCAGAGCAAAAATTCCTTGAACACCAAATACACTAAAATCTTTTGCTTGCAGAAATGGCATCCTACTTCGAAGGCGTCAATCTGAAGGCGGTCAAGGACCAGATTATTTTCTCACTGGTCGTCGATTTTGAAGGCTTATTGGAAGCTAATCTGGAGGATTACGATGTGCTTAACCTAATCCGCGCGATGAAGCTCAATGGGATCTACCCATTCCTAGACATCAATCCTCAACATCTGTACAAGGAGGATGTTATCGTGTTCTATCACGAAGCCTGTATAATTCAAGAAGGATTTCGGAGCACATTCGGAGGAAATCAGGTCGACATATCTCGAGAGTCGATCCGTACCGTTTTCGGTATGAAGCACCGCGGCATAGCCGTCGAAGCACTCAAACAGTCTTCTGCCGAAATCTGGAAGAAGATTAAAGAGGAGAATTTGCCGGAAAAACTGAAACTCACTGCCAAGAGGAATGAGATTAAGAGAGTTTATCGTTTTGCGTTGGACATAACCAACAAAATAATCATTGGGATGGCCGGCAGTTATGATCAACTGTCGTCGGCAAAATTTATGGTGCTGGGAGCACTAATTCAGGATGAAGAAATTGACTGGGCAGATTACATATTCAGGCAACTCGTTCGAGAGGTCAACAAAGCGGAATGGCTTGTTGATGAGAAGAGATTTAAAATAAAGCTGTCGTTTGGAACGCAGCTGAGTTGGATGCTGGAAAAGACAGGCATGGCGAAGGGAAGCGCTGACCCCTTCCATCCCAACAAAAGACTTGGTCATCTGGACCAAGAGAAGCTGAGAAAATTGGGAGGCACAAGGAGAGCAGCCCAGATGCTGAAGGACCTACCTGACACAAGGCCATATCCGAGATATTATTCGTCAGGAGAGTCGGACCGACCTGCAGCCGACATCCCAACTGCAGTCGAGTCATACACCGAGTCCGACGACACTCCCATAGCAGTCCGATTTAAGAGAAGGGGACCAGCCCCTAAAGGACCTTCTATCATTCAGTCATCACCAGAACCCTCTCCCAAGAGGCCAAGGAGACTGCAGTTTAGTGAGGAAGAGAAGTCTGATCATCTTGCCAGCCCCTCAGCCAGGTCACCAACTCACTTGGAAGACCAGCCTGCCCCAGGCACCCACGAGACTCAAATTGTGGCTGTACTCACCCCAGCCTACATCTCTGAGGAAGAAGAAGCAGGTCTAATAATTTCTATCCCTGAAGCCAACTATATCTTTAACCTCTTAGAAAATAATACTTTCAATCTATCCATCGAACAACTACAACTTGTTAAGCCTCTAGCCTTAAAACAATCGTTCCTTGAAGTCTTTGAAGAATGGAAATTTTTGAAATCCCTATCTTTTGTCAAACTTCAATCTTTTATTGACACTTGTGGTTGGGACTATCCCCAAGCCACGAAGGATGTGCTGATAGATTTTTGTAAAACATCAGTCACAATTTTGATCCTTCAGGAGGACTGGTTCATGTCCAATTTTAAAACCAACATGGACCAGTTCATCCACTGCATTATGCTTAGTATCTTTGATGGATCTTATGAGAAAGTTGTTGAGGAGGTAGTTGAAAAGGAAATTAGGATTGAGGAGGTAGATGGAGAAGAAAATAAAGAAGTTGTTGTTTTGGACGATGAAGAAGAAGAGCAGGAGGAGAGCAGAGAAGAAGAAAAGATTTTAGTTGAAAATCAACCTGATGAAGTAGAGAAGACAGAAGAGTTGAATGAAGAAGAAGAAGAAGAAGGAGAAGAAGTAGAACGAGATGAAGGAGAGAAGGAGGATGATGATGATGAAAAGGAGAATGATGAAGGAGAAAAAGACGGGAAGGATGATGACAATAATGATGATGATGATAATGATGATGATGATGGAGGAGATGAAGGAGCTGAAAAAGAAAATGAAAAAGAAAAGGATGAGGAAAAAGAAAAGGAAAATATTGAAGAAGAAAAGGAGAAAGAAGAAGAAGAAAAGGAGGAGGAACAGGAGAAAGAGGAAGAGAAGGCAGAAGAAGAAAAGGAGCCGGAGCTAGAGCCGACACAAGAAGCTGCAGATAGGACTGTGGTACCTGCCCGGTACACCAGCCTAGACGCGGAGTTAGCTGAAGACTCCAGATCAGGGACCCCATAGAAGACCCCATCTGAAGTACCAGCTGCAGACAGAAGCTTGCAGTCCAGTGGTTCAATTGCAGAAGGTTCAGGAGAGCACTCTCCACCAGCTCAGATATAACCTGCCATGACTGAGCTGATCAGGCAGATAGTGAAAGATACAATTGGAGAGCAGCTGGCATCTCAGGTCACTCCTGACCTTCAATCCATCAATGCAAAGATCGACACTCTGTTGCAGAGAGAAGTTCCTCAGCCCCCTCCCCCTACCAACAACAGAATGCCATTTGGCATGTGTGTTTGGATGAGCAGAATGGAGCAGCAATTGACTACCTTAGTTGATGCTGGCAAAAAGGGGGAAGATAGAGTTCAGGGGGAAGGAAGTAATCAAGGAGAGATAAGGGCAGAGATAAGAACAAAAAAGAGGAAAGATATCCTTCAAATTGAAGGACCATCAAGCCTGAAAAGGAAGGGAGGATCAGATCCAGAACAGGCTGACCAGCCTGAAGGCAAGAAAAGGAGGACTAGAGGAGGTCTTTAGCATACTCTAGAGTGGGAAGGAAAGGAGTTGTGGTTTGTGGAGGATTTTGTTCCATATGAAGCTTTGGAAATGTGGGAATCTGCAAGAAAGAAGTTTATCAGAGACTACTACATCTGGGAAATACTCCAGGATGATAATCTCTCCCCACAGCAAATCTTCATAAATTTCATGGAAGCAGCCCATCCGCAACTCTGGGCTATTGTGAAGAAACATGCTGGGAAACAAAATGCCTATCCCAGGATTCCTGTATTCACTGCCAAAGATCCTCCTACTATGGAAAGAGGAGGTGCGTTGGATGAACTTACGCTACAAAGGAAAATCAAGAAGCTATGTCTGGAGAACAAATTTTCATCCCAAGAAGAGCAAGCCTTCGCAGCCCTTGTCGTGAAAAGGAAGTATGGTCTTGCCCCAGTCAAAACAAGACCAATTGGAGCTAAACCCTTCAGACCTGCCAAACAGCCTATTCGAAGAGGCAGATGACTCTTAATTTTTTTTTACTTGTAATGATTTATGTACTTAAAATTTTCTTGTAAAATTCAGACATGTACTTGTAAAATTAAATTTATAACAGTCTTTTTGAATGACAATTCCCAGTTGTCTCAAAAACTAGACTGACTTTAGTTTGTGTCTTGCACTTAAGTGCAGACTTGATCATTTGATTACTTGGTTAAAGTTTTTCCATCATCAAAATAGGGGGAATTTTTTAGGAATACTTGTTAGATTTTGATGATGTCATTAATATAAAATCAAATGTTTATTACTTGGCAAAAATATAAGTAAGAACCAAATGAGTGTCTTCCATAGGCCAAATATAAAACTTGGCAAAATGTAAAGAAGAACCAAATGAGTATCTTCTGTAGGCCAAAAATTAGTTAGGCTAAAATCGGCTAAGTACTGAGTACAGCTAAGTCCATCAGAGAGGATCAGTCGAGTCGAGTCAGAGTAGTTCTGGTCAACACAATTTATCAGAGAAGTTTGACCAGACTGCAGCCAAGGTACCTCAGACAAGTCACCTGATCAGATAAGTCACAAACAGTGAACATCAGAGAGGTCCAGACTGCAGAGATGTTAGTTGCTCATCAGCTTAGTCGGAGTCAGCCAAGTACTCCAAGTCCACGTCAGCATGCGTTGAAAAGTCAAGTATTACAGAAAGTCACATGCAACGTGAAGAGACAAATTGGAGTAATTCCCGCAAGAGATATGAATTAAAAAAGCTATCCAGACCCACCTTGAAGACTTTAAACGTTTTATAATCAAAAGATTCGGCGCATCACATGCAGAGTCTTCACAACGGTCGGAAGATAGATTAAAATAATGGGAATCCAGCCTTGCAACGTTCATAAAGATTAAACAAAGAAGTCTCCCTCCAACGGACGAATTTGTTCAAAAGATTTGCAACGGCTACAAGGAAAAAGCTCAGAGATCGTGACCTATATATATCCGAAGATTTGAAACTGAGCAATCACCGGTGCGAACATACATTCAAGTGATCAAAGCATTCAAGCAATCAAAAAGCAATCTATAGCATCGTGAAAAGAGCGGTTCTAAAAGTTGGTACTTAAAGAAGCTCTTAGTTGGTGAAGACAAAAACTCTTGTCTATAATCTTGAGTTCGGGGTACTTCACTGGTTGAAGTTAGAGACTGTAAAGGCATCCAAGGATCGAGGATCAAGAGGTGCAAGGCAGTCAAGTGTGGTACAACGGCACGGATTTCCACTGGTTGGAAGCTGTTGTAGTTTTGTTTGAATCACTGTAATATTTATCACTGGTTGAGAATTATAGTGAATTCATCTCCAACTGGTTTGGAGAAAAGTGGATTAGTAGAGGATTACCCCACCTCTGAGACCACTATAATCGCCTGCGTTCTTTACTATTTTATTGCATCATACTTTAACTGCTGCATTCATTGTTAAGTGTTGCATTAGTTGCTTTGTATTCGTCATCAGCTGACTTCCACATATATTAAAGAACAAACGACTCCAAGTCATTTGTTTACCTATCAGCTGAAGAAAATCACTCTTCGTGAAAAAGAGTTTTAGAGTTTCTACAAGTCTATTCACCCCCCCTCTAGACTTGTACCTGGACGACTTGTGACCTACACTTTCCAGTTTACAGGGTCGAACTACTCTAATGAAAATCTTGACGTCACAAGTGTAATACCCGGTCGAAAGTCATGTCATTTCAAACCTTTCATATTCTTCGGATCGTGATTTATTGAACGAACTCTTGTAATCATTGCTTGGAACCACCGTTTTGGGGTTCCGTACTTTTATTTTCGTGTTATTGTTGCCCGGACATTGAATCCTATTACTCTTATTCTCCTTCCGGGTCATTTTCCATCATTTTAGGACCGGAAGGGGGTGTGAGCCGCGGCACAAGGAGTGTGCGCCGCGGCACACACATTTCCTATTTTTGGCCGAGCAGGCTGTACCCGGTGCCGCGGCACACATGAGCTGAGCCGCGGCACACTGCCGAGCCAATGCCGCGGCACACCTATGCTGAGCCGCGGCATACTGGTGTTGCATCCTGCCAAAACCCGCCAGTACCGGTGCCGCGGCACACTGAATGAGCCATGCACACCGCCGAAACACAGGAACAATTTTTAGGCCTGTGCCGCGGCACACATATGCCGAGCCGCGGCACACAATGCGGTCAATCGCATAATTCGGCTTTTTAAGCGAGATTTCAGCCATTCTTTCCCCATTTCTTCTTCCATCGCGAGAGAGAGTTGAGGGAAGAATTCTTTTCATAGCTATCACTTGTGTGTTGAAGATTTACCACTTTCAATCGGTTGGGAAGCCCGGATAGTCGATCTATCGCGTATTCCTTGGATCATAGAGCTTGGATATTCAAGAGGTAATTCCTTCGACATATTGACTTATCGATTTCGTGGGTTTTGACGTTTTGGATTATAAAATCATGGTGTATGATGTGATATATGCGTGATTATGGACATGCTTGAGTATTCATCGGATTATTGAAAGATTATTCAAGAACACTTTGAATTTTATGTTGGATTTTGGTGGTTTTCGTAGATTCGTCCGTTTTGTCCGATTGAAGCTTGAGAACCTTGAGATTTTGATATATATCTATACCATATGAGTGTTTTCTTCCGATTTTACGGGTTGGATTGTGCCGTTTTCGGACTTGTGGGAGTTTGGGCGATTTCCCAACCTTTAGTTATCCACCCGTATATTTTCTGGAATCGTAGACGAGTTTCAGGAGTCTCTTCGTATAATTTGAGTATGGATAATTAATTGTAATATTCCTTGCGAATCGTTTAGGTGCCGGAAGCGCGTTCTCGGACCTACCGAACTCATACCTTTCCTCCGTTCGATTTCTCGATGTCTCAAAGGCAAGTATACATTTATGATTGTACGTTCTCGACTTTGAAAGTATGAAATATTGATGGTATGATTATTTCTAGCCACTCCGGGACGGGCCTATGGTCCTCTGAGGGTTTCGTAGCCTTTGGTGCGATTCCATGGTTGATATGAACGAACCGTTTCAACGGCATTCATATGAAATAATGTTGGCATGTAATGAACGAACCGCTTTGACGGCATTCCTACATGTAACGGCGTGTGATATGAACGAACCGTTTCTACGGCATTCACATACGTCATGAGATTTTAGTTATTCCGGAATACTAGTCTTAAATTGATGAATTGACAGATTACATTTACTTTATTGTCGAGAAGTATTATGTTTCATACTGTTATACTTGCACTAGCTATTCGACGGCTAACCCCTTTATGGGGGAAATACGTTTCATGTATTGGATTGAGTTGTGATGTTTATGAATACATTGGTTATATTTCGAATACCTTTGTATTGTTTTTCATTCCAATGTGTGTAGACCTTATCGGTCAAAAATTATGGATCCGCGTATGTTTAGCCTTGTGGGTCCCACGGCGGGGCTTACGGCGCTGTAATATCCCTGAATAACTTGGGGGTGTTACAGAATATGGTATCAGAGCTTAGGTCTATGGATACCTAGGCTGTCGGTCTTTTGGGTCGATCGAGTCGTTAATTGTCCACAGTATCACTACTCTGCCATCATCACAGTGCGACCGGTACTCGTAAGACCTCTCACTCTTCTGGTGTTTCCTTATTCGTTTTGCTTCCTTTTATCGGTATTCTTGAGAATCGGACACTTTGTTGATGCGTGATTGAATTGTGCTTACGTGACTTGTGTGTTCTTCAGTATGTCAGCTGGTAGGGGCCGTGGCCGTGGTCGTGGCCGTGGGCGAGGAAGAGGTCGTGGCGCGGCCGTTTCCATCAGTTCAGTTGCGGGGTCGACCAACCCCAGTTTGTCGAACTCGGTGCATCCCGATCCCGAGAGTCAGCACGACCAGTCAGATGGTCAGGGGAACAACGTAGACGTTGGAGTGGCGAATGCACTTCAACAATTGGCTACTCAGATGACTATTTTGGCCCAAACTGTTCAGCTGAATAACCCGAACCCAAACACGGATGCCCTGCTTCAGAATGTAATCCGTATGCACCCTCCACAGTTTGGCGGTGCCACAGACCCGTTAGGCTGGGAGGATTGGCTAGCAGAATTGGAGAAGATTTTCGAGGCAGTTGATTGCCCCGAGGTGAGGAAAGTACCGATTGCTCAGTATTTCCTCACTAAGGAGGCCGCTACTTGGTGGAAGGTCATCAAGCCACAAGATCGTATCGCCTCGTGGGATGAATTTAAGGAGCTCTTGGAGGCCGAGTTTTGCCCTTGGCCGGTATGAGAGAGCCGAATCCGAGCCTTCTTCGAGGCTAAACCACAAGATATTCCCGTTTCGCAGGCGATCGTGGAGTATAACCAACAATTAATCCATGTGAAGGATCAAGTACATAACGAGCGTGATAAGATCCGTTATTTCGATATGCGGATGAATTTGGACTTACGACGGTACATGGCCGGATTTGCTTGTACCACACTGAAAGAGTATCAGAACAGAGCTTTAGCCCATGATATGTTGAGCCCTGACACAGCTACCGTTGAAGAACCGAAGATGCAGAAAGTCGGGGAAAATTTTTCTGGCTCTAAGGGTGGAAACTTTCAGAAGTCACAGACGACTAACCGTTTTGACGGACAGTCGTCACGTTCTAATAAAGGGAAGAGGGGTTACTGTCCCACTTCGGGTACCTCAAATCGCGCGGTGACTTGCTATAATTGTGGCCGTTCAGGCCACATCAATTTGGAATGCCACTTTCCACCGTTGAAGTGTCACACGTGCGGACAGATGGGACATAGAGCGACTTATTGTTCCGAGCCGAATCAGACTTTGGACACTCGGGATTCCGCCCCAGCTGGTCAACCTCAGCAGAATTTTGGCAGGGGCCGGGGACGGGGTCAGAACGCTGGAGGGGGGAACTCTAGCGTCGGTTCGGTACAACCACGAGTTTATGAGATGCGTCGACTGCATTTGAGCCCGACGCGGCGGTGGCTTCAGGTACCATCCATATTTTATCTTATCCAGTCCGTGTGCTTTTTGATTCGGGTGCTACACATTCTTTTATTTCTTTGGAGTGTGTACGCCGTTTGAATATAACTTGTCTGACTGTTTGCGATCCCTTCATCGTGAGACTGCCGAGCGGGGATAGAATCGTGGGAAACCGGGAGATTAGAGATTTTCCGGTGATTATATCCGGTATGGATTGGTTATCGAATTTAATTGTAGTTGATATGGAAGGCGAGGACGTGATCCTCGGCGAGGATTGGCTTGATAGGCATCAAGCGATTATGAACTACCGTACCAAGGTTATCACCATGATGATCAAGACGGATCTGAGTACTCATTTTTGGGACGTAAGTCGGGCCAATCCAAGTTACTTATCAGTTCCATGAAGGCCGTAAAACTTTTGAATAAAGGTTGTACGGGCTATTGGTGTTATGCATTGGAAACGGAAGGAAGCGGAGTCGATTTCTCTTCAATTCCGGTTGTTAATGAGTATCCTGATGTTTTTCCGGACGATCTTCCGGGATTACCACCAGATCGAGAGATAGAATTTACCGTAGACTTAGAGCCAGACGCGGCTCCGATTTCTAAAGCACCTTACCGGATGGCACCTTCCAAAATGCAAGAATTGAAGAATCAGTTGGGAGAACTTCTGGAAAGAGGGTACATCAGACCGAGCGCTTCGCCTTGGGGCGCGCCTGTTCTTTTCGTAAGGAAGAAAGATGGTTCACTACGTTTGTGCATCGACTACCGCGAGCTGAACAAAGTAACCATCAAGAACAAGTACCCTCTACCGCGTATAGACGATTTATTTGATCAATTGCAAGGAGCTGCGGTTTTCTCGAAGATTGACTTAAGATCCGGGTATTATCAACTCGAGTGAGGGAGTCCGACGTTCCAAAGACGGCGTTCGGACGAGATATGGGCATTATGAATTTGTAGTTATGCCTTTTGGGTTGACAAATGCGCGGCGGATTCATGCGATTAATGAATAAAATATTCATCGAGTACCTCGGCAGTGTGTAGTCGTCTTTATTGGCGACATCTTGATCTATTCTCGGGATAAGGAGAAACATGCCCGACACTTGCGTTTGGTCTTAGACATTTTGAGAACCGAGCACCTCTATGCAAAATTCTCGAAATGTGAGTTTTGGTTGGAAGAAGTTATGTTTCTCGGCCATGTGATTTCGGCCGAAGGGGTTCGTAGACCCTGAGAAGATCGAGGCAAGCTAAATTGGGCACCGCCTAAAAATGTTAAAGAGGTTCGTAGCTTTTTGGGCCTTGCTGGGTATTACCGTCGGTTTGTCGAGGGTTCTCGAAACTCGCTCGACCGCTACGAAATTACTCCAAGACCGAAAAGTTTGTTTCGACGGATGAGAGACAAAGAAAGCTTCACGAATCAAGAGACGATTGACGTCGGCACCGATTTTAACTTTACCGCATGGTAACGAGGGCTTTGCGGTTTATAGTGACGCTTGGTCAAGGCCTGGGCTGTGTGCTTATGCAGCATGATAAGACGATAGCTTTTGCGTCCCGACAATTAAAACCTTATGAGATGAATTATCCTACTCACGATTTAGAGTTGGCCGCAATTGTCTTCGCACTCAAGATTTGGCGGCATTATTTGTACGGTTCACCGTGTCGGATTTATACCGATCACAAGAGCCTGAAATATATTTTCAGTCAGAAGGAGCTTAATATGAGGCAGAGACGTTGGTTAGAATTGATAAAGGATTATGATTTGGAGATTCTTTACCACCCCGGGAAAGCCAATGTCGTTGCGGATGCTTTGAGCCGCAAATCGGCATCTCTTCAAATGCTTGAGGTTCTTACGTCTCAGACGAAGATTCGTCAGGATTTAATTGAACAAGGGATCGAAGTGTGGCTTCAGCGAGTACAGGGACAGTTGTGTACTCTCGAAATTACTTCGTCCTTGGTTGATGATATCAAGGGGAAACAGTGGAGTGACCCGATGATTTCTCAACTGAAGGAAGATGTAATTAAAGGAAAAGCTCCAGGCTTTATGGTACACGAGGATAGCATTTTGAGATTTCGTATGTGCTTTGCGTTCCGAATGATTTAGAATTGAGACAGAGGATTCTCCGAGAAGCTCATGCTACGCCTTACTCAATTCACCCCGGAACGAGTAAGATGTACAAAGATTTGAAGCGCAATTTTTGGTGGAATAACATGAAGAAGGATGTTATGGAGTTTGTACTACGGTGCTTGACTTGTCAACAAGTCAAGATCGAACATCAACGACCAGCGGGATTGTTGAAACCACTCCCCATTCCCGAGTGGAAGTGGGAAGATATCTCAATGGATTTTATCACTGGCATGCCGAGAACTCGGGCTGGAATGAACATGATTTGGGTAATTGTCGATCGATTGACCAAGTCTACACACTTTTTGGGTATTAAGGATACTTGGGGACCAGATAGATTGGCTCGAACCTTTATCGCTGAGATCGTGAGGTTACACGGTACCCCCAAGACCATTGTTTCTGATCGAGACGGCCGTTTCGTATCGCATTTTTGGCAGGCCGTTCATCAGGCTCTGGGTACTGAGTTGAGATTGAGCACCTCCTTTCATCCTCAATCGGACGGTCAGACAGAGAGGACGATTCAGACGTTGGAGGATATGTTGCGGGCTTGTGCCTTAGACTGGAGTAACGATTGGGAACTTCACTTGCCGTTGATCGAGTTTGCTTACAATAATAGTTGGCATGCGTCGATCAAAATGGCACCCTTCGAGGCACTCTATGGTAGGCGATGTAGGTCGCCATTATGTTGGGACGAGGCTTCTGAGCTAGTTGTGACGGAACCAGATATGTTGTTGGAAACCAAGGAAAAGATTTCTATTATCCGAGATCGATTCGACGCCCAGTCGTCAGAAATCTTACGCCGTTACTCGTCGTAGACCCTTGGAGTTTGAGGTGGGGATCACGTCTTGCTCAAAGTATCGCCGACTGCAGGAGTTTTCCGCTCGTAAAGGGAAAACTCAGTCCAAGGTATATCGGACCTTTCGAGATTTTGGACAGAGTTGGAGACTTAGCTTATCGCTTGGCGTTGCCTCCAGCTTTGAGTCACGTCCATAGTGTTTTCATGTGTCCCAGTTGAGGAAATACGTACCGGATCCGAGCCACATTATCGACTACAGTGAGATTGACGTAGCCGAGGATATTACCTTTCCGGAGAAACCCGTGAAGATCCTTGAGCGCCGTGAGAAACAACTTCGGCATAAGACCATTCCATTGGTCAAAGTACAATGGTCGAGGCATGGAGTCGAAGAGGCGACTTGGGAGACGGAAGAGAAGATGCGGGTGGAATATCCCGAACTATTTATTCCTTAAGTTTCGGGACGAAACTTCTTTTTAGGGGGGAGAATGTAATACCCGGTCGAAAGTCATGTCATTTCAAACCTTTCATATTCTTCGGATCGTGATTTATTGAACGAACTCTTGTAATCATTGCTTGGAACCACCGTTTTGGGGTTCCGTACTTTTATTTTCGTGTTATTGTTGCCCGGACATTGAATCCTATTACTCTTATTCTCTTTTCGGGTCATTTTCCATCATTTTAGGACCGGAAGGGGGTGTGAGCCGCGGCACAAGGAGTGTGCGCCGCGGCATACACATTTCCTATTTTTGGCCGAGCAGGCTGTACCCGGTGCCGCGGCACACATGAGCTGAGCCGCGGCACACTGCCGAGCCAATGCCGCGGCACACCTATGCTGAGCCGCGGCACACTGGTGTTGCATCCCTAGCCAAAACCCGCCTGTACCCGGTGCCTCGGCACACCTGAGCTGAGCCGCGACACACTGCCGAAACCTGGGAACAATTTTTAGGCCTGTGCCGCGGCACACATATGCTGAGCCGCGGCACACATTGCGGTCAACTGCATAATTCGGCTTTTTAAGCGAGATTTCAGCCATTCTTTCCCCATTTCTTCTTCCATCGCGAGAGAAAGAGTTGAGGGAAGAATTCTTTTCATAGCTATCACTTGTGTGTTGAAGATTTACCACTTTCAATCGGTTGGGAAGCCCGGATAGTCGATCTATCGCGTATTCCTTGGATCATAGAGCTTGGATATTCAAGAGGTAATTCCTTCGACATCTTGACTTCTCGATTTCGTGTGGGTTTTGACGTTTTGGATGATAAAATCATGGTGTATGATGTGATATATGCGTGATTATGGACATGCTTGAGTATTCATCGGATTATTGAAAGATTATTCAAGAACACTTTGAATTTTATGTTGGATTTTGGGGGTTTTCGTAGATTCGTCCGTTTTGTCCGATTGAAGCTTGAGAACCTTGAGATTTTGATATATATCTATACCATATGAGTGTTTTCTTCCGATTTTACGGGTTAGATTGTGCCGTTTTCGGACTTGTGGGAGTTTGGGCGATTTCCCAACCTTTAGTTATCCACCCGTATATTTTCTGGAATCGTAGACGAGTTTCAGGAGTCTCTTCGTATAATTTGAGTATGGATAATTAATTGTAATATTCCTTGCGAATCGTTTAGGTGCCGGAAGCGCGTTCTCGGACCTACCGAACTCATACCTTTCCTCCGTTCGATTTCTCGATGTCTCAAAGGCAAGTATACATTTATGATTGTACGTTCTCGACTTTGAAAGTATGAAATATTGATGGTATGATTATTTCTAGCCACTCCGGGACGGGCCTATGGTCCTCTGAGGGTTTCGTAGCCTCAGTGCGATTCCATGGTTGATATGAGCGAACCGTTTCTACGGCATTCATATGAAATAATGTTGGCATGTAATGAACGAACCGTTTTGACGGCATTCCTACATGTAACGGCGTGTGATATGAGCGAACCGTTTCTACGGCATTAACATACGTCATGAGATTTTAGTTATTAATGAATACTAGTATTAAATTGATGAAATGACAGATTACATTTACTATATTGTCGAGAAGTATTATGATTAATACTGTTATACTTGCGCTAGCTATTCGACGGCTAACCCCTTTATGGGGAAATCGTTTCATGTATTTCAGTTCCAGGAGAGCGGACGGGCAGGTATCGGGTCGGCATAAAGATGGTGGGCAAGTGTGATACTGTGTCTTTCTTCCAGTTTATTTCTTTGGAGTTTCCCGTTCAGCGTTGTTGTACTGGATTGGCTATTGAATACTCAAGTATTGTCTTTCCTTTTTCCTTGATGTTCCGGCCTGTGTTTGCCGAAGTATTGGATTGAGTTGTGATGTTTATGAATACATTGGTTATATTTCGAATACCTTTGTATTGTTTTTCATTCCAATGTGTGTAGACCTTATCGGTCAAAAATTATGGATCCGCGTATGTTTAGCCTTGTGGGTCCCACGGCGGGGCTTACGGCGCTGTAATATCCCTGAATAACTTGGGGGTGTTACAACAAGCACATCCCTACTAAATCCTCAAGTCGAAGGTTCACAAATACCTATCACAACCTTTCGATTTCGTCATTAACTATCCCGGAGTGAAACCCGTGTGACGAATCGAGGGTTAGTCGGTTCGAGTATACTAATCTAATTAGCATACCTATAATATGTGCTCCCACTAACCATTAGTGTTCGACTGGCACTCTCCGTGTCAAAGAACACATCATACAAGTCTTCACATAAACTTAACGCCCATTCAAGTTTCATCGACTTGCGAACGATTAAGTATTTGAGCTATAAACCTTTTCAGTGCCGACCCCCTTATCTAATAAGGAGTAAAACATTTTGCTCTCAAATACATGGACTAGTTTCTATATGTATATTTATGAGTTAGGAATGCCAGTAACTACCAGTAAATAAAGAAACATCCATTTGCCTTATGATAATGATTTACATAATAACAAGTACAATGCCCTCACTCAACATCCTCTGAGTGGCATTCGAGTGCATACTCCTAACAATTTATAACATTGGAAATATACCCGTTATAAATGTAGTCGTTGGTCGGTTGGTGAGATTGAGACTGCTCTGATTGGCTGCTTCAGAATGTTTCGAATTAAAGGAGATTCGTGTTTAAATGCTTCAACATTCTTTTTGACCTGCATCAAATGCTCTTCAAAATGTACTCTCCGCATTAAATGCTATCGTATCAGCATTAAATGCTACTTTAACCTTGAATATTTTGTGAATAAATAATGTTTGCTTTCTCAGTCGTTTAAAGTTTCTTCAGTCCTGTTGGATTTTTGTTTTACTTTTCCTAAGTAAAACACATACATCATGTTCGCTGTATATAACATCTTTTTCGTTGCTGTATCTTGAAGACTACACTGTAGGAAATGATTCTTGACTTTGCTGGAAGATCTTGCGCTGTATAGACAGGCTGAATGATGTTCTCCTAACATCTTCCATACATAGATTGATATACTGACTTTGAAGATCTTGTTATATGAGGCAATTATCAAAATATAGGGAGGATTTTTCCCAACAATTTCCACCTTTTTGATAATGCCAAAACTTCTAATAAAGAGAGGTTGTCTTGAAGTCTTTTTTCGAAAGTTCTAATCATTGAGACTTAGTCTAAAAATTGGATTTCTCACAGGCAAGTTCTAATATAATGAATCCTATATGACTAAGTGTATTACAATTTAAATTATGTTGGCGTGTAAGCATAATCTTAGAGGAAGTAATCCTATTTCAATACAATTTAATCTATGAACTGTGCAGACAAGTTCTTACAGCTTTGAGACCATGTTTTATACTTAGTAAAACATTTCAACACAAAACATAATCAAAGTAATAACATTAGATCACAAGTTGTAATCCTTTGAGATAAAAAATATATTTTATTGATGAACAGATTACAGTGCTGTTTGCATTAAAAGTGTACATCGGAAGAAAAATAGGAGATAGTAATATTTAGATAACAGAAGTTCTATCCCCTATAAGACTGATGTTTCCAATATTTTTGGGAGGGTCATTCTCGGTTCCCTTCCACCAGTTGACTGAGGCGTCTCTTCCTCGACCCTTATATATGTTTCTTCCTTCATGAGATACGTCAAATGAGAGAATCCAGTCTTCTGGGTGGGTTGGCCGTTCACCCTTTTGGATTTTGGATTTCACCTTGATCTGGAGTGGGAGCTTTCCTTCTGCTATAAGCCTTGAGAATTCCATGGCGGCATCCTCCAGCATTTTAAAGTGATTGAACATGGCCAATTCCCTAATGAGAACACAAAAGTACCTCATCAGTTCATTTTGTTCCATGTTTTCAACTCTTCAGCTGTTAGCTGTCTATCTATCGGGAGTATGGTTTCTGCACGCTTCTGCACACTATTCTCCTAGGTGAAATTAAGAACCTGGAACTAGGGACTAGAACCATAAACCCTGTATCCTTTAGCTCCATGACCAAGCCCGGGTCTGGCTAGTCTTACAATTGCAGATGCAACACTGTCGTCTAGAATGGCTTCTATATTGTTTTCCCTCTCCAGTCGCAATCTCATACTAGCCTCTTGCGCCCCCTCTCCCTTTTTGGCGTTACCAAGATCAGATACCTTGCCGTGAATATCCAACGACTCGGCCTGCTTGTTCTTTATAGCAGTGACACAATCCAGCAGACTCGCAACCGCCTACAGTAAGTTCATCGATCTTTTGATCATCAATAGTTAGTTTTGATCCAGTGAACTCGAGGGAAGCTCTGGTATTGGCCTCCGTGACTCGCACCTTTTCTTGTTCCTGCTTCAGGATGCGCTCCTGATGCTGCTTTAATTTGTTTAGGGCTTGCCATAATGCGTTGGGCATGAGGCGAAAAGCCTCTTCCACATTCTGTATGTCCTTTTTCAGCTTTAGAAGCTCGTCCTGAGTAGCTTCTCACATACAATAGAGGTCCTTATCGATATTGTACAGGGATTTGACAACATCCTGTAAGAAAGTTCGGCGACTGATTGCTTGTAGCTGTTCGATGTAGGCTTATGTGCGGGGAGAGTTGGGGTGAGCGAGACTAGAATCAGATGGCTCTCCAAGCTATTTAAGTATGACATTGTGATGAGGACTTTGGGGTTCGTCATTATCTAGGAAGTCCTCTTCTGATCCGGATGGGGATCCTGTAGGGAGAGGAGTGGATACCTGTTGTGGGGCGTGAACCTCGGATGGTACCACTTGTTGTGCTATTGGAGAGACATAGGGGGCTTATTCCTTTTGTCTCTTGGATTCTGTAGTCTTGGGTACAGGAAGGACTGGGTCCTCCTATTGAGTTCTCGACAGGTAAGGAAGCTTGTTTAGAAACGGGATCCCTGACAGGGTGGGGTGCCTTGTTGGAAGAGGGACTCCTTATAGGGCTGGGGCCCCTATTTGGAGTGGTGACTGTTGGCTCCGAAGGGCAGCCCATTCACCTGTTTCTTCTAGTTTGACAAATGTCTGGTCATCCGTCATAGTTGTCATAGGCTCAGGATCTGCTGTGGGAGCTGCTAGAGTTTCTTCTATAGTGGTTGCGACTTGTGGGATAACTACTGCGGTAAGGGTAGTAGGCGGAATTGCCTCAGTGGACGTTGTAGCCACCGAGGTTGATATAGGAACAACTTCCATCTTCGAAGACCTATTTGTCTTCAACTTCTTTTTGTTTTCTCGACAGCTTTAGGAGAGCTGCTGTCGGGAACATTTCTCTTTTTGCTGGCAGCGAATTTGGATTTGGTCGGGAGATGAGCAACGTCTCGGGGGTCACTTGATGTCGGAAGGGAGAATGGGCTTGGCCTGCTTAAGAGAAGTGGCGCCTTGTTGAAGACAGATGGATTGGCGCCATCGAGAAACTTTCCGACGAGGATCTTTTTGGTGTTAGGGGACTGCTGTATGCCATAACTAGTCAAGATGTAGTTCAGAATTAGGCCAAAAGACTTCCTGGCGCCAGTTAACCTTTTCTCAGGTCATGATGGCCACCATCATCTGGAATCTTAAGCTTGTGCACATTTCGAACTCTCCAGTTAGATTTTCAACAACTCTACAGATATAATAGGGCAAGGTGAAGTTCCTTTTATGGCAGGAAAGATGAAGTTGTGAAGTCTGAGATTTCCCAGTGAATAAATTATGATAGTCCATCGGCGTCTCATCGATCACAAAAGATTCCAGTTCCTTCAATGTCAGACCATCGGAGGGCGTTTGTACAAATGCTCAAGGAGTTCCCGATAAAAAGAGATCTCCTTTTCTTGTACAGTACTGATGGCAGCAATGACGTTAGACCTTTCTTGTCCGACACATACTGAAACTCAGCATCAACATAAAATTCCTCTACGATTTGCTTATTGTAGTTTTCAGGATGCAGACTACCTAAACGGTATAGACCAGTTTGCTTCACACGGAAGATGACTAAGTTCATCCTGGCCATATACTCATCCTCAGAAATGATATGCTCTTGCAGAACTGGGCATGCAAAGACTCATCCGTCAATGATCATGTCCTTCTTCTTCACTGAAAGAGATGTAGTCCGGGAAGAAGACATATTCGCACGAGTGCATAGAAAGTAGGTTACAAATCATTGGAAGTGTGTAAGTTGTATGATGTAGACTCGATAATTATGCACAAAACCTAAGGAGTTTGTGGATCAGCATACTCGCCCTTTTATAGTATGCATGGAAGCTAGGTTACAGTGAACAGTCAGATTTAAGGGATGGGAACCGTCTTTGAATGAACGTACATGATGGATTTAGATATAACTGGTACATCTAATCCATCAGTATTTCAAATTAATGATTGGTCCCACTTACGACACAATTCGACTTCCACAATTGCATCATATGGCGGTTTTTAATTTTGAAATCGCGGTTTTTAAGGCATTAAAATCTAGGTGTCTCTTCAGTATTGAGAGATAAATCATTTTAAATTTAAACAATGCAAGTGGACTGAAAATAGTTTGTAAAGTTCAAGAGTATAAATTCAGATATGCTTAAAATATTAAATTATATCCTACAATGTATGTGCTGTATCTGTAAAGATACAGCTTTCCCCCTCAAAAGGTATATATAGGATTCAATTCTTACAACAATTTTGGATTAACACTGTTTTCTTGGGTCATACTATATTCCCCCTTAATTACTGAACACGTCATCTATATGAAGGTAATACTGCCTTCTTCTTCCTATAGTGAGGATATAACATAGAGTTCTGAGTGTACAATTAATTAAAGTGGATACTGTATTAATGGGTCTTACAGCATTCCGCTTTAATTGACGAGTAAAATGTAAAAACTTATAGGGAGTTAGGTTGTAGCATTCCCAGTTCTTAGCGAAGCATGCAGAATATGGTGGTGCTGAGAGGTTTTGTAAAGATGTCGGCTAACTAGTTGTCTGTATGAATCTTCGCGATTTAAACACCTTTATTCTCGACATGATTACAAATGAAATGATGCTTCATTTCAATATGCTTAGTCCGCGAGTGCAATATAGGATTGTGCGTGATTTCAATTGTACTCATGCTATCACACATGATTGGAGTCTCTCTTGCATTGATGCCATAGTCTTGTAACTACTGTTGCATCCAGACAATCTGCGTACAACAACTTCCAGCAGCATAGTATTCCGACTCAGCTACAGAAAGCGAGTTGGCCAATTGTTCCTTACTGAACCATGACACGAGCCTTGGTCCAAGGAAGTAAAAAGTCCCACTCGTACTCTTCCTATCCAAGTTACAGCCTACGAGATCCTAGTCGTTGTAGCCTACCAAATCAAATTCACATTCCTTAAGATACCACTATCCTACATCGATTATTCCTTTTACGCACTTAAGGATTCGTTTGGCTCTTGTGAAGTGTGACTCTTTAGGTGCTACCTGATACCTAGCACACACTCTTACAACAAATTGGATATTGGGCCTGCTGGCTGTTAGGTATAGGAGTGAGCCTATAAGCTTCCTGTGGAATGATTGATCAATCGGGTTTCCACCTTTTGTCAGCACTTATCTGTGTGGAAGTGCTCATGGGGTGGACGATGATTCTGAATTGTTCGTCCCGAACTTGTTGAGAAACTCCTTGCTATATTTCTCTTGCTTGATAAATATACCTGTAGGAAGTTGTTTTACCTCTAATCCTAAGAAATAACTAAGTTCTCCCATCATACACATTTCAAATTTACTTGGCATGAGATGAGAGAACATTCGACATAAAGCAAGGTTACTTAAACAAAAATAATATCATCTACATATATTTGAACCATAAGGAAATTGTCACCTTCCTGGATTTTGAAAAGGGTTTGGTCGACTGCACCTTTCTCAAATCCATTATTGATCAGATATAGTGATAGGGTCTCATACTTGGCCCTAGGTGCTTGCTTGAGTCCGTACAGTGATTTTCTTAGCCTGTATACAAGGTCTCCGCCTTCTGTGTTGGAAAACCCTGTAGGTTGTTCAACATAGACTTCTTCTGCGAGGTATCCATTAAAAAATGCGCTCTTAATATCCATTTGATATACAATAAAGTTCTTGTGTGCAACAAATGCTAGGAATATCCTGATGGCTTCTAGTCGGTCTAAAGGAGCAAACCTTTCATCATAGTCGATTACCTCTTCCTGTCTGTATTCTTTGGCTACTAATCTAGATTTATTTCTGATAACAAGTCCATTTTCGTCCTTCTTGTTTTGGAATACCGATTTGGTTCCTATGACTGCCTGATGTGTTGGTCTAGGAACTAGGTACCAAACATTGTTCTGTTCGAAACCATTGAGCTCTTCTTCCATCGAAGTGATCCAGTGAGAATTATTGAGAGCCTTGTTGGTCGAAACATGTTCAGATTGGGCTAAGAATACAGCTAGGGTGCACATAGCAAGTCTCCTAAGTTCAGCTTTGGATTTCCATACAGGGAATTGAGACTTCTCAGAACATGTCTCTTCTTGTGAACAGAGTACAATGCCTTGTTTACTCAATATTTTTCTGTGTGGTCACAACGGCATCAATATCTCTAATTATTAACTCTTGGGGGTGATCTCTCAACCACCTTCTGTCAGGTTCTAGTTCGGCATCCCGTTTTGTAACCTATTGAACTGTAGCCTTAGCTTCAGTCTCTACGGCATCAGCTTCAACTGCTTCAGTTCTACAGCGGCGGGACTGATTTATAGATTCACAACTGGTTCTATCGAAGTCTGAGGGTCATCAATAGAAAGTGTCTGGATGCTCTAGGTTAGGTCTTCTATTCTAGTAGGGTCACAATGGGGTTCATTAAATACTACGTGGATAAGATTTCTCTATTGTCAGCTTCCATTTGTTAAATATCCTGAATGCTTTGGTGACAGTAGAGTATCCAACAAAAATACCCTCATTCGACTTTTTGTCGAAGGTCTTGAGTTGATCCTTCCCATTATTGAGCACGTAAGACATGCATCCAAAAAAGTGGAAGTATGCAACCATAGAGTTTTGTTATTCCAAACCTCATATGCTGTTTTGTTATGATGTTGTTGATGATATGGTGATTTTGTGTATAGCATACTGTATTTAATGCTTCTCCCCAAAAACACTGCGGCAGCTTGTCTGCGGCTAACATGGTCCTTGTCGCTTCTTTCAGCGTCCTGATATTATGCTCAGCAACACCATTTTGTTGAGGAGTCCAGGCTATTGAGCATTCGTGATGTATGCCATATGTCTGCACAGTATTGCTCTATAAAGTGATTTGTGAATTTTGTGCCTTTGTCGGAACAAATGGATACAATACTCAAACCCTTCTCATTTTTCAGCCTTTTCAGGTGTTCTGGCAGTAATGTGACAGTTTCTTTCTTCTCGTTCAGAAAGATGGTCCAAGCATACCTAGAAAAATCATCAACAATAAGAAGACATTATATCTTACCTCCCAGACTGAGAGGAGCGTCTACAGGACCATAGAGAACCATGTGTAGCAAATCGAAGACCCTGTGGGTGGAACGATAGGACTTGCTCTTCGGGGTGGTGTTGACTTGCTTGCCTTTCTAACAGGGTCCACAAACACTGTCATTGGAATATTTATTCCACATATTCATAAATAGTGTTTTGATGATTAAGTTGCTAAACAAAACAAAACAACGGCGAGGCGAAGCAAAACGACGAAGGAATCGAAGACGCAAAAGCTATCCAAACTGCATGCATAATGTACGCTAGCGCACGCAACCGAGCTAGGTTAACGTACGCAATACAGCAACGATAACATACGTAACAAGTACTTACCTGCAGTTCAGTCAACCTACTTGATGGGGATAGCGCACGCTACACGTAATAATTAACGCACGCTATCGAATCATATTAACGTACGTAACACAAGTATGTTAACGTACGTAATGAGATTTCAAATCAGATGAACGTTGGGAAAAGTTAGTCAAAGTCATAAAGCTGGAACGGATAGTTTGACAAATGAAAGCAACATATATATTTGATTAGCGCATGTTACATTGCATTATTAACGTACGCTAAAGCAAGATTATAACGTATGTAACAAGACATCATAACGTACGTAGGGAAAGAAACGAAGCCACTCTAGAACTGGACATCGATAACGTACGCTACATGGAAGGCATAATGTACGTAAAGAGGCTTAGCGCACGCTATGAAGAAGAGCTAGCGCACGCTAGCAAGTCAACTGGCAGCAACGGCTAGTTTGAGGAAGTAGGCTATAAATACCAAGTGAGTTGGTATTATTCCACACAACAACATTGAGCAATTCATATACACTTGAGATATCATTGTAAACATTATAGTTGTTGTTCTTGAGCTTAAATTAGAGTGATTGAGTGTGATACACTAAATCATACATGAGTGAGAGAAAGAAAAGATATGATTGGATTCGGTGTTATTAGGATCAATGATCCGGCATTATTAGAATCGCAATCGCTATCTTAGTGAGGTTTATCTAGTACCGATAGAAAGCTAGAGTGGTTGATTCCTTTTCCAATAGAAAAGGAAAATGGTTTAACTTGGACCGACACAAAGACAAGTACGAATGGTTTATCACGGACCAATAGAAGACGTGATTGTAACGGTTATCCCTCGACCGATAGAAGAGAGGTGCAGAGGTTTTGATCTTGAACCTATAGAAAAAGATACATCGAGAGAGGACGTAGGCACGTTTGGCCGAACCTCTATAAATCCTTGTGTGATTTATTTTCCGCACTTTATTTTTGCGCTTATGCACAAACGGCGCAAATATCGATTTTGTTCCAACAATTGTTATCGTAGCGGTTCCTCCAATACGCGGCTTAACATCCGAGGAGTCGATCCAAATGGCGTTCCAATTTGCTCCAGTCGAAGGCCTTGCTCTTAACCGACCACCATTTTTTAATGGCTCGAACTTTATAACATGGAAGAAAAAGATGTCAATATTCATCCGAGCATATGACAAATCGAGCTTTGGAAGGTGATTTGTCTTGGTCTGAAAATTCCGACGAATTCCAACAGTACGCTTAAAACTTTCGACGAATATGACGATTCCGATTGGAAAAATGACGATTACAATTGTAAGGCAACTCAACTTCTATATTGTGCCTTAAATCTGGAAGAACACAACCGGATATCATCGTGTGATAGTGCCAAAGAAATTTGGAAAATGCTTGAGGTAACACACGAAGGTATGTCTCAAGTCAAGGAGACGAAGATAAACATGCTCCTTCATGATTATGAATTATTCTAAATGAAGGACGATGAATCCATCACGATAATACTTGACCGTTTTTCGGTTATCACAAATGGATTAGCATGTTTCGGAAAACCACTTTCGAGTAGTGAGAAAGTAAAGAAAATTCTCCGATCACAACCTCGAGAATGGTACGGTACGGTGACGGCGATAATGAAACAACAACTGATCAGGAAACTCAATACACAATTACATACCCTTGCCAGTATCCTCCGGGAAGCTCATCTCTCCACGACCGCTACAAGATCGATAATTCGAAAACCTAAAAAGAAAGCCCACAACAGGGTCAGCCATAATATCTAACAATGGTTTCAATCACATCACGTCAATAATTACATACCAATGGAAATACTAAGTAAGGATACGATCAAGGTAATTTTACCGTCGTAACTTTACTTACTCAAATAATTCTCATCGGAATAACAATTATCACATTTCACATCTCGTACTTGATTAACCAATAAACTCGAACATAATATCTGTATTGTACCTCAAACTATACTCACGATTCTCAAACTATCATCACCAACTCACGATACGGAAATATATCAGTTCTGACCAATACGATCCATCGGATAGCATCATCAAATCCCAAGACGATAACCGATTGTCCATCAAAAGACAAATACCAAAACAAAAACGGAACATACCTCAAGATATAAAATGCCACGACAATTATGTCAGTCTAATCTGAGGTCAGATCAATACCACACACGGACATGGTCCTAACACAAGACCTACAAATGCATACTCATATGACAACGTCAATATGCTCACATTAATAATGACAATGTGTACTTATGGCAAACCCATAATATACATATGCACAATATCAACACATGATAGAAACAATGATGCGAATCCACATGATTCCATCAACACAACACTGGGTAATCCAACGATCCAGCGCCCTCAGCATAGATCCCCATGATGATCCCGTCGGACCAACGCATGGTGGAAAACCTGTCCAACGATCCAGTGCCCTCAGCATAGATCCCCATGATGATCCCGTCGGACCAACGCATAGTGGACATCCGATCCAGCGCCCTTAGCATAGATCACATGATCTCACAGGATCAACATAACATAAACAATACAATTATGCATACACATATGCAACTCAATATGTTCATCAACATGAACACCATACGATCAAAACATGAACGACACTATGATGAAACAACTAAGACGACTTCATGTTCAGCAACATGAATGACAACCTGCATGCATCAACACTAAACCGAATCAAACTAAGATACTTATCCCGAGTCCTTCAGGAGAAATCTCGATGTCAAATCATCACCGACGATTATCCTCAATGCCCGGCGATCCAAACGTACCATGAACTATAGATATTCATATCCTCATCTTTATCTCAACGTAACCCTGATACCCGAATATGCCAATAACCGAGATAAAGCATATACATTGTGATTTAACTCCCAGAATCGGAAAGACAACATATAATCCAAATCTCCAGAATTTGCAGTAATAACCATTGCTATATGCATTATAAACAAAATGAAACTGAAACCATTCATTAAACATTATAACTGAGCAAGTAATAACTTGCCTCGATACCGATACGATGATGATGAAGCCACTATCAATCTCATTGCCTTCGTCTACGAGCTCCTCGGCCCCGACCAATGCAATTCACGAACATACTCGAACACGACCGCAACATACGGTTATAATCACCGATCAATAATCTCAACCTATTGAAGTAATCAAATAGCAACAATTCAATAACAATCAGTAACCGACATAGCCAACCAATCAAACTCAACGGGTCAACGATACCTCGATCATATATAAAACCAAATAGTATGACTCAAACCATTACGAATTCATATCCACCATATGAACCGATATCCGATAATTACTACTCAATATAAACGATCGACAAACTCAACGATTTCATAATATCTCGATTAAACATAAGTCCGAACCATCCAACTCAACAATTACAAATTCAAAACCAAAATACGATTACGGATACGAATGTAAGGGAAATCATATTCGGTGATCAATCACAATTTTTCGGGATTCCAAATTGATATCATGATTCGTATTTGATCAAGAACATACGAATTCTATCACTACAATCAACGAACATTCGATCTTCATATCTAAAAATACCGATAATTCAACATACGATCGTCTTGCTATGTTAAATTCATCAAGGAGTTCCTCAAGAATACTAAATGATTCGAAACCTTGTTCATAGCCATCAAAACAACGTCATTCGATATCCTCTAACATCTAAAGAATCCCATTCATAATTCAAGGTGTATATTATCATATTTTCCAATATATGATCCTCCTAACATCAAGAATCGAAACAATTCTACCAAGAACACCAAGAACACTATTATTCTATAATCATAACCAACATAATCAAGACATAAACTATCATATCCTTCAACATATAGTTCATATAGCCTCAAGAATCGTAACGACAATACCATAATCATCTTCATACGAATTATTCATCAACAATAACATCAAAATCCGAATTCAAGGTGTAGAGTTCATCAACATACCTCAAGAACATGAATAACACAATCAAACTCTTCAAGGACCATTGATGTCTTCACATCCAAGCCTCTAATCCATGCTTCCAAGCTTATAATCAAGTTGGAAGAGGTTTATTCTCACTAACACACTCATAGGGACGGATTTCGGAGGAAGAGATGGTTTTTACCTCGTGAAGAAATGAAAGAATGGACTTCATTTTATAAACTGCATCCCCCATTACGTACGTTATCAATCAGCACTAACATACGTAATGCTGCCTAACGTACGCTAAGTGTCCTTCGTAGTATACGTAATATCAGTCCAGATCTCACTGACTTGTTTTGTTCACTCGCTTACGTACGTAACATATCCTTCATAGCGTACGTAATATGTACGTTGACTTGCTACAGTAACATACTCGTTAACGTACGTAATGATCCGTCCTTAGCTTACGTAATGGTCGGGGTTGACTCGTCTGTCCACATCCGCTGCCGACACCGGATCCCACCTGCCGACCATGACTTGGTCCTGTCTGATTCCTCTTGTAACGTACGTAATGCCTTGGCCATAACGTACTTAACACTAACATCTTAACATACGTTAATTCTACTCATTAACGTACGTAATCGTTTTGCCTTAGCGTACGCTATGTATACATCGTAGCATGCGCTACTGTGGCTGGACTTAGCCATTTTCAGCTACTCTTGTCCAACGTCTCGACATGTAGAACATGAACATATGGCATACTGACTACATATACTCAACACATTATATCCTCAAATGCAATTGTCGACCAAATACGACAATTATACCTATACTGACATCTCAGTCCTTAATTTATTTTATCCCTACTGTACAGATTCAACGCTGTACAATATAACTCGGATAAAATAATCTTAAACAAACCGTTCAACCAACATATTCCGAAACCATCACGATAACGATCAATCATAATTATTAATGAATAACCAAAACGGTATACTTACAATGCACGGAGTCGATGATCTCCTGAGATACTAGCGAGTTCCTCCACAGTAAAGCCTCATTACGCTTACAATCACGATTCCATGAGTCCCAACCAAATATATCATCATCGGATAAAATAATCTATCCGTGTCAAATCATGTCTGCCTGATTACACAATCAAGTCCCAATCTGCTAAAAATCAATAATGCACGATACATCTGTGAAACAACTGCCCAAATCAACGACGCAAATCCTGAAACATCGGCACAAAATTCGAACGCTCATATGATCATTAATAATGATCAACCAACAAATTAACTGAGTATATCATTTACATGATAAACTCTAATACGAGCAATCCAAAGGTCGACACGTAGCTGAGAATATCATCCACATGATAAACTCCTATATGACCAACCATAGGTCAAAACACCATCGAGAATATCATCAACATTATAAACTCCAATATGACCAACCAGGGGTCAAAACACAATCGAAAATATCATCAACATGATAAACTCCAATATGACCAACAAACGATCAACGAAAATCGAGAATACCTTCACACGGTAAGCTCCAACACGATGAATACAGAACCACAGAGACAGATACACGAAAGAGCAAAATTCTCAAAACGCTAAACAAATCACATACAGCGGATTCTCAATAAACATACGCGAATAATGATCATACCCCTCGGCATACGAACCACCAATCACAAATCGGTGAACATACCAAATCATACATGGAGTGGGAACGACCACTCAATATCCAAAACAACTAGCATGGGGTCAACATTCCCAAATCTACACTTACAAAGAAATCATTAAAAATTACTGTGGTAAAATCGCTACTACCATACCAATGGAATCACATAGTACATGTGTCCTGGTTTCATAAAATCCAAAGTTCCAAAATTACATCCTGTGCATGAATCGACAACACGGAGCATATTTCCCTCGTCTGATCAACCAACTGATCATCCCTGGATAACCAAACTACCATACCAAAGTTCGAATCTCTTTTCCTCGTACCATACTGATGTATTATCCAGTTCGTGAGTCACACTCATAACTTCATCACGATATGCATTGTGCACTAAATGCGTATGTATATCAATCATATTTTCAAAATCAGTTTGAAATCATAGTCTCGTCACGAAGACAAATTTTGGAAAGTTCTTTCAAAAAAATTTTAAAACTCCAAAACAGAAATTTTCGTAAGACCATGATATTAATTTTCGAAAAGTTAAACTGGCTCGTTAACGCCAGGTATTCGATAACAGTTTCCTTCGAATCCACACGGTTTCGAAGTTTTAAAATGAAAACTATGTAAATGATTGACCACATTCATACTCCTGTATAACAATTCGGTTCGTCACCAATTCCACTGACATTTCATTGGAAAACCACACGATAGACTCCGACAAAAAACTCCTTTCTCACATGTGACTCGCAACGTCATGCATTATCCCATCCTGGATCACCTCCATTATGCTAGGACAAAACATTGAATAATCAACAGATCAAACACAATGAAAGACTACCCGAGAAGTTTAATTTGTACCAATGAACCAAAACCCCCGAAAGGCAGGAATAAAATAGATAAACGATTGGCAAAGTGTTTTACAAATCTCGGGAGTTTTAAAAAACAGAAAGGCGTTCTTTTGAAACATTACGGTCTCAGCCCGTATCTTGTTCCGCATGACAAGAAATTTAAAAAGTAGAAAACTCTTTTTCAGACCCCAAGTCCTGAGTTATAAAACTATTTCAAAATCGATTGGGTCTCGGCCCAAAAATCATTTACGGTAAAACATCCGTAAAACATTCATTTTCGAAAGTATCATTTTCAAATGCCCAAAAACAGTTCATATATCTCAAAATGAACTAACATGACTACATGTTCTTCCCAACAATCCACATCATTTCTCCCAAATGCACAACTCCGTTCCAATATTTAACCGACATATTGATTTCCAAAATCATAGTTTCTCAAGATCATCAATCCTGTCTCAACTCTTTCGCTTCATACTGTGATGCATAATATCTTTCTGAATCTCAAAACATATCGACTTAGAATGGCAATAAATCTCAATGCAATTCAAGAATCCAAATACTTACAGATCGTGAAGCCGACGATTCCCCGTGATACTGGCACATGTCTTGACCCAAGAAAATACTCGACACAGATATTTAAAAAACACACATTTTGCAAATTCAGTTCAACTCGAGAACATAACACGGCTCTATCCGAAGAAACACGATAATACCATTTGGAAAAGTTTGCAACAACCCCAATACTATATTGGTAAATCACATAACGCACAAGCCCGAGTGAACAATAAAACTCAGAGCTCAACCACTTGAAGACTATATAAAATATGTTTAACAAAACCATCATAAAATCTCATTTGAAACCACAAGGCTCGAAATGCTAAAGTAACCTGAGTTACCAGATACCAAAAGGCCATTTAAAAATACTCATGCAGCGGAAAAGACAAACAATTAAAAATACTCTAGTAGAAGAATACAACAACTGATTAGGAAACTCAATACACAATTACATGCCCTTTCCAGTATCCTCCGGGAAGCTCATCTCTCCACGACCGCTACAAGCTCGATAATCCAAGAACCTAAAAAGAAATCCCACGACAGGGTCAACCATAATATCCAACAATGATATCAATCACATCACGTCAATAATTATATACCAATGGAAATACTAAGTAAGGATACGATCAAGGTAATCTTACCGTCGTAACTTTACTTACTCAAATAATTCTCGTCAGAATAACCATTATCACATTTCACATCTCGTACTCGATTAACCAACAAACTTGAACATAATATCTGTATTGTACCTCAAACAATACTCACGATTCTCAAACTATTATCACCAACTCACGATACGGAAATATATCAGTTCTGACCAATACGATCCATCGGATAGCATCATCAAATCCCAAGACGATAACTGATTGTCCATCAAAAGAGAAATACCAAAAAAAAAACAGAACATACCTCAAGATATGAAATGCCACGACAATCCTGTCAGTCTAATCCTAGGTCAGATCAATACCAAACACGGACATGGTCCTAACACAAGACCTACAAATGCATACTCATATGACAACGTCAATATGCTCACATTAATAATGACAATGTATACTTATGGCAAACCCATAATATACATATGCACAATATCAACACATGATAGAAACAATGATGCGAATCCACATGATTCCATCAACACAACACTGGGTAATCCAACGATCCAGCGCCCTCAGCATAGATCCCCATGATGATCCCGTCGGACCAACGCATGGTGGAAAACCTGTCCAACGATCCAGCGCCCTCAGCATAGATCCCTATGATGATCCCGTCGGACCAACGCATAGTGGACATCCGATCCAGCGCCCTAAGCATAGAACACATGATCTCACAGGATCAACATAACATAACCAATACAATTATGCATACACATATGCAACTCAATATGTTCATCAACATGAACAACATACGATCAAAACATGAACGACACTATGATGAAATAACTAGGACGACTTCATGTTCAACAACATGAATGACAACCTGCATGATCAACAACATCAACACTAAACCGAATCAAACTAAGATACTTATCCCGAGTCCTTCAAGAATAGCCATGAAGGCTGAGATGTCGAGATCTAGAAAGGAAGAAATACCAGTAGACGAAAGCAATGAAGAATCAGCATATTATGCCAAGAATATTAACATGTTCCAACACTTATTAAACCGGAGGTAGCAGGACATCCAAAAGGGCGAATCTAAGAAATCCGACAACACTTGTCGATTGTGTGGTAAACCAGGCCACTTTACTAAGAATTGTCGGGTTAAACCCAAGGATGTTTTAGTTGAAACATGGAGCGACGAAGATCCTGATGAAGATTTCATCGATCAAAATAACTTGCATTTATGGCCTGGAGTTCATTCGACGATAGCGACGTCGAAAGCCAAGGAATTAATTCTTACGACGAACTTTTTGAAGCATTCGAGTTATTACATACCGATTATCAAAATGCTTTAAATAAAATTAAATCCCTCAAATCTAAATATAAATATTTGGAAATTAAAAATTCCAAAATTCTTGAGAAGGGAAAATTTGTTGAGATCGATCATTCTAAATGCACTGAGAATGAAAATATTTTAAAGGATGATCTTGTTAAAATCCAAACCGAGCTCAAAAATTTAACAAAGAAATTTTTTCTCGAAAACGAGAAATTTGAAAATATGCTCTCGGTTCAAAAATATACTTTAAACAAACAGGGGTTGGGATTCACACCTCGTTGTAAAATGAATCCTTAAATTTACAAATACCCCGATGTGACAAATGTTTGAAAATTGGGCATCACATTTTTAACTGTAAGAGCCCAAGACAGGCGATTAAAGTCAAGAAAATTTGGGTTCCTAAAGGAACAATTGTTTCAAATATCGTTTATGTCTCAAAACAAAAACCAACTATAGGTTGGATCCCCAAAAATTAATTGATATTTTACAAAAGGGGGAGATAATATTTTCAGGGGGAGTTATACCCTATTTTATCATATATTCATCATTTGGTATCATGCATATTCAATAATTTGTATCCTCTATATTTTTTTTACACTTTTTGCTGAATACAAAAAGGGGGAGAAGAAGTTGAATCGGATAAAAGCGTCATGAAAGATATGACGAGAAAAATAATAAAAATCGAAGAAGTCGAAAAGAAGAAGAAAGCATACAAAAAAGGGGAGAAACGAAGGAGTAAAAAAAGACAGAAAAAGAAAAAAGATGGATGAAACTAACGAAACGATCAAAGTCGAAAACTTTGAAACGTATATATATATATATATATATATATTTTACAGGTTTTATCCAATTCAAGAATTGTTTTGTAATCATCAAAAAGGGGGAGATTGTTGGAATATTTATTCCACTTATTCATAAATAGTGTCTTGATGATTAAGTTGCTAAACAAAACAAAACAACATCGAGGCGAAGCAAAACGACGAAGGAATCGAAGACGCAAAAGCTGTCCAAACTGCATGCATAACGCACGCTAGCGCATGCAACCGAGCTAGGTTAACGTACGCAATACAGCAACGATAAAGGACGTAACAAGTACTTACCTGCAGTTCAGTCAACCTACCGGATGGGGATAGCGAACGCTACACGTAATGATTAACGCACGCTATCGTATCAGATTAACGTACGTAACACAAGTATGTTAACGTACGTAATGAGATTTCAAATCAGATGAACGTTGGGAAAAGTTGGTCAAAGTCATAAAGCTAGAACGGATAGTTTGACAAATGAAAACAACGGGTATATTGGATTAGCGCACGTTACATGGCATTATTAACGTACGCTAAAGCAAGATTATAACATACGTAACAAGACAGCATAACGTACGTAAGGCAAGAAACGAAGCCACTGGACTACAACTGGACTTCGATAACATACGCTACATGGAAGGCATAACGTACGTAAAGAGGCTAAGCGCATGCTATGAAGAAGAACTAGCGCACGCTAGCAAGTCAACTGGCAGCAACGGCTAGTTTGAGGAAGAAGGCTATAAATACCAAGTGAGTTGGTATTATTCCACACAACAATATTGAACAATTCATATACACTTGAGATATCATTGTAAACATTATAATTGTTGTTCTTGAGCTTAAATTAGAGTGATTGAGTGTGATACACTAAATCATACAAGAGTGAGAAAAAGAAAAGATACGATTGGATTCGGTGTTATTAGGATCAAGAATCCGGCATTATTAGAATCACAATCGCTATCTTAGTGAGGTTTATCTAGTACCGATAGAAAGCTAGAGTGGTTGATTCCTTGTCCAATAGAAAAGAAAAACGGTTTAACTTGGACCGACACAAAGACAAGTACGAGTGGTTTATCACGGACCAATAGAAGACGTGATTGTAACGGTTATCCCATACCGATAGAAGAGAGGTGTAGAGGTTTTGATCTTGAACCTATACAAAAAGATACATTGAGAGAGGGCGTAGGCACGTTTGGCCGAACCTCTATAAATGCTTGTGTGATTTATTTTCCGCACTTTATTTTCGCGCTTCCGCACAAACGGCGCAAATACCAATTTTGCTCCAACAACTGTTTTTGTGAAATGAAATGTCGGGCAAGCCTCTGACCATTCCCTATCGAGCTAGCTTGTTCATGGTGTTGAAGTTGATGTGTGACATTCTTTTGTGCCATATCCCACTTTGATCTGCAGTGCCTTTGGGAATAAAACACGGAATTATGGAGCTTGTGGGCTTCCTGTCAGCAATATACATTTTACCTTACTGGCTTCTTGTGAGGACGATTTGCTTGGTTTTCCTGTCCTTCACCCAACAGTGTTCTACATAGAATTTGACCGAGAAATGTTTGTCACAGAATTGTAGTCCTTCAACATAGACTACTTCGGTGGCTTTGAATTTTCCTACAAGCAGGGTTCCTTTCTCTCTTGTTCTTCCTTTGTATTTATCACCGAATAGCAACATTGGACTCCGACCTTGTACATAATCTAATAGCTTGCTAATGTCTCCTGTCATGTGGCGAGAACATCCGCTATCGAAATACCATATGTCCTTCTCATTGATATCTTGTAATGAAAAGATTAAGCAGATTTAGGTCCCCTTTGATTTTTGGGTCCATAGTTGTTAGTGCCTTTAGGTACCCAGATTTGCCTGACAGCAATTGGTTTGCTGTATGTCACATTTGGTCCTGTTTTGCGAGATTTATGTGGGGCAGGCACGTTATCATTGTAAGCCGGATAATTATGCATGTAAAATCTGGTTATTTGGCTCCAGTATGGTGTTGGGATTCGGTGCCTAAAACGAAGGCCCAGCGGAAGCGGTAAAACGAAAATTAATTCAATCTGAATCCCTACGAGGATCGGTCAAGCTACGTATGTACGAATATATAAAAAGAAACACAAGAGATACGAAAAACATACCCTCGTAGTCCGTTGATTAACTGGTATCCTTCTCTTGAGCTATTCCACAAGCTTTGCTTGATCTCTACGAATCCAATCCGCTCCAAGTTCTTGGATTATCCAACGCCGAAAGCACCGCGTCTCTACTTGCCACGTGCCGGAGAAATGACCGGAATGACTAAACGTCGTTATCCTCCAAGGATACGGCTAGAACAAGGTTATAGAAGCTATGCAACTCAAGATTAAAACACTCTAAGTGTTTAATCTAGTATCTCTCTATCTCACAAATATTTTCTCCAAGAAAAAACTTATGAATGAAGATGAATATGAAGAAGAATGTTATGAAGCCTTAGAAAAACTTTTTCTATCTCCTTACACTTGCCAAAACCGTGATAATCAAAATATGGGCTTTAAGGATTTGGTCATCACATTTATTCTTATCATATCTCTCCATTTCACCTACCTTTTGACAAAATTACCCAAGGTAATATTTTGTCCCCTTGGTTGGTCACAAGGCTTGAATCCCACCAAGTGAAGACCAAGACTAATTTAGGGGTAGGTGATTGGGGCGGCCATCTAGAAGGTGTCAGACGAGTTCGGTCCGTTTCGGACTCCCGTGAGTCCAAACAGATAAATTCCGATTCCGTTCTGATGTATTTGTGTCGATTAATTAATCCAATCAATTAATCACATTAAATACATAATAACATAATTAATTTCTCCAAGAAATAATATATCTATGAATTAAATTAATCACCTAGTAATTTATTTAATTCATTAGGCCGTAAGTCAATTTATCCAATAAATCGATTTAGACATCCAATGTCCCAAATTTAATTAGACACCCAATGTCCAATAAATTAAATATCTAATATCTAATATTAATAATGAGAGAATAAGCTTGATTCATTCCGTCGTCAATCCTATTGCGTGACTCAGTAGGTTCGTCTCAGTCAGCAATGGGAGGAACCAAAGATTAGTAGCACCACCTAGCCAGCCTGGCGGCTTACACCGTACCCCAACTGAGAACGAATGATTGGGATCATTCAAGAACCATTCTGTCGTGAATACCAGTATACGTATAAACCCTTCTTTCACATGTCCCGATCAAGTTATAGGGTCACGGTCAGTCAAACCCTATCTGTACTTGACTCTATGTATGCGTTAATCCAAATGAGATCATCGAGCTCTCGTGTATCCAATACAACTAGCTCCAACACTTTGGCCAAAGACTTATGATCTCATCTGCCAATAACCGCATAGGACATATAACCCGCTCACTGACGGGAGAAAGAATTCTATCTTGGTATTCAGTAGGACATGCAACTTGCCCGTCAAGATGCACGTCGAGGTTGACCCCCGCCTCCCGATTTACAGGGTCGAACTACTCTAATGAAAATCTTGACGTCACAAGCACATCCCTATTAAATCCTCAAATCGAAGGTTCACGAATACCTATCACAACCTTTCGATTCCATCATTGACTGTCCCGGAGTGAAATCCGTGTGACGAATCGAGGGTGAGTCGATTCGAGTATACTAATCCAATTATCATACCTATAACGTGTCCTCCCACTAACTATTAGCGTTCGACAGGCACTCTCCATGTCAAAGAACACGTCATACAAGTCTTCACATAAACTTAACGCCCAGTCAAGTTTCATCGACTTGAGAACGATTAAGTATTTGAGCTATAAAACTTTCCAATGCCGACCCCCTTATCCAATAAGGAGTGGAACGTTTTGCTCTCAAATACACGAACTAGTTTCTATATGTATATTTACGAGTTAGGAATGCCAGTAACTACCAGTAAATAAAGAAACATGCATTGCCTTATATTAGTGATTTACATAGTTACAAGTACAATGCCCTCACTCAACATCCTCTGAGTGGCATTCGAGGGCATACTCCCAACATACGGTAGTCGTATCAAATGGGTAACCATTTTATTTGGTCTCAATGCTTGCCGCCGAGGTTTCCAGTTGGATTCCCTGATCTATTGATGATAGAACTGTGCGGCAGCCTGCTTCCTGGACGAATACCTAGCTTCATATACCCAGTATCTAGGTGCACTATATTATTGATAGTATTGCGGTGCATACCTTTGATACTTAGGTACAACCTTCTTTCTGGCTGGCTACTGACACTGTTGATATGCTCGAGGAGCTTACTGTTGATGACTAGAATTGCGCTTCTTATTATATGAACTATGTGGCGGAATCGCAGCCTTTGCTATCCGAGATTGGGTAGCTGTGACCTTTACAAGACTCGGGGCTTCTTCAGGTTCTGGAATGGGTTCCAATTCCTTGAAAAACACCGTACTAGATTTGCCCTTGTTCGAGAATGAGTCATATCCTAAGACACGTTTATTGTGGGTGTGTTGCCCAGTGCTTAGAATATCTTCCATACTCCTTGATGATTTCTCAAAGGATTTAAGGATGGTCTCGAGATCTCCTTCTCTTTTCTCGAGAAGCAGTATCTTAACTTCTAACAAAGCATAATCATTTATCTTGCAATTTTTATGAGTTTTCACCTCATTTAGTTCTGTTGCAAGTTGATGATTGCTTTCCATGAGATTTTTGTGGATAATTTTGCTGTTTTCACAATGCAAAGATATGTTTTCATAATTATTTTTCAGCAAATCATTTTCATCTTTCAGCTCTATGTTTGAAAGGGAGAGCTATTGGTTTTCCTGTTTAAGCATCTCACGGGCTTTCTGAATGGTTCTAAACTCAGTCATTATATTTTCATAAGTATGTGATGCATTGATGTGAGTAGATGAGGTTGAGATTACCTCATCATCGCTGTCTTCATCATCCTTTTCTTCCTTGGCCATAAAGTACATATATGCTTTATCTTCTATTTTATCATCCGAGGAGTCACTGTCAGTGATTTCCTAAAGGCACTTCTCGGTCTTGGTTGATGCGGGCAAGGCTTCTGATTCTCCAATCAGGGCTTTGAGCTTGTTTCGCCAAATGCACTTTTTATGCAACTTCTGTACTTTTGGATGCGGACACTTATTTGCATAGTGTCCTAGTTTCCTGCAATTGTAGAACAGGTTAGAATCTGCAGAAGAATGTGATTCAGAACTTACCCTGTTAAATGTCTTGGGCCTGTATGGGGCCTTTCCGGATTTCTTGATGAACTTTCGGAATTCATGCATGAGCAGGGCCATCTCTTCCTGCGACAGAATGTCATCGCCATTGTCTGTTGCCTTGCATGCGGATTTGGATGTGCTGGTTGCGGAGCTATGTCTCCTGTCAGATACAACATCCAGTGATGTAGTCTTGGCAGGTGACTCTTATATCTTCTATCTCCTGTCAATATCATACTCATAGGCTTTGAGGTCAGAGAAGAGATCAAAATTGGATATGTCATTAAGATTATAAAACACCCGCATAGTTGTGGTCTTAATGTCCCATCATGCAGGGAGTGATCTAAAGATTTTCATATTTTTTCTCCTTTTGGGTATACACTTTACCCCAAAGCTTCATGTTTACCGACAACGCCGGCAGATCTGAGGTCAAGCTTCTCAAGAGTTTCGGAAGATTTCATTTCAAATGATTCGAACTGCTGAGTTATTTAGAAATTTAGTTTTCTTTCGAGAGCTCAGTTCCCACAGAAATTAGCTTAAGTTTCTCCCAGATTTCTTTGATGTATTACAACCTTTTACCTTGTAGGATGTGCCTTTGTCGAGAGTGACAAATAGCGCATTGTTAGCAACATTGTCTAGATTCGCACACTTATGATCATTCGCTGTCTATTGCTAGCGCTCCTTCTCGAGCATCTCCACATAAGGTTGTCCATCGATTCTTACGGCTCTGTTGACCTTCATTATCTTGATCGGAACTTCTTAAATGACGAAGATCATCTCTTCGTGCATCACAGCAAGATGAGCTTCCATCGTAATTCTCCAATCATGGAGTTCATTAATGGAAAACATAGGGACTTCATTGATCATAGATGTGTCCATGATAGAAGTAAGATGAAATATACAGATATGAAACTAAAGTTTTCAAAAGCTAGTGATTTTGTGGATCTGATACAGGTTGAAAAATCCACTGATTCTTTATAGAGTCAACTGCTCGGATACCACTTGATGGTCACAGTATAAAATATAAATGGCTTAGAAAGGGGGGGGGGTTGAATAAGTTGTTTCTTTTTTGAAGTTTTTTGTGTAGCGGAAGTCTGACGTTAAGTTGCTGTAAATATAGCAACTGAATGATCTCCTGTTAGCTTGATGCATACAGGGTTTTTACGATATGTATACAAAAATCACACGGGCAGATAGAAAACAGTAAACATCGAAAGTAAAGGCATACTGATTAAAGTGGTTTGAGGTAAACCCCTCTACGTCCACTGGTCCTCCACACAGGAGTAAATTGTTTATTTAAATCACGGCATATACAAATAGGTGACTTTAACTAAACACATAGTTGTATCGTTCATACAGATTGATACAGCCGACAGCAGCTTGGGTTGCTCACACAGATTCACTTTGGCTTCTTCAGATCACTTCTTCTCACACAAATTGAAGCTTAGTCCTTGGATCTATTCGTCCCACATAGGTCAGAGATAGCAAAGCTTAGTCCACACAGGGCTATGTAAACTCAACGGAAGATTGGCATAACAAGATCGAACAATAGTTGTATGCTTGATGAGGGTTCGCAATAAGTGTGTTGATCGGGTTGAGGACTTCACTTATTTTTTCTCTTTCGATGAAGCTGTATGCTTGAAGAAATATAGTGCTCTTGTAAGCTTGATAATCAGATTGTCAATTTTTTGAATCTTCAGGTAAAGTATATGTGTTGTCCTCTTGCATGGGGCTGTTTATAATCATGGAAATAGATCCATCAGTCATTGGCCGGTTGGTGAGATTGATACTGCTCTGATTAGCGGCTTTAGAATGTTTCGAATTAAAGGAGATTTGCATTTAATTCTTCGATATTATTTTGACCAACATTAAATGCTCTTCAGACTGTGGTCTCTTCGCCCGCATTAATGTTGTCCTATCAACATTAAATCATACTTTAACCTTGAATTCTTTATGAATAAAGAATGTTTGCTTTCTCAACGGTTTAGAGTTTCTTCAGTCCTGTTGGATTTGCGTTTTACTTTTACTAAGCAAAATACTTACAGCATGTTTCTTGTATCCAACATCTTCATCTTTGCTGTATCTTGAAGACTATGCTGTAGGAAAGGATTCTTGACTTTGTTGGAAGGTCTTGCGATGTATGGACAGGTTGTATGATGCTCTCCTAATAGCTTCGATACTAAGACTAATAAACTGACTTTGAAGATCTTGCTATATGAGTCAATCATTAAAACACAGGGAGGATTTTTCCCAACACCCTGCGTCAAGGTAGAATTCCTTAACTATCTATTCGTTGTAGTTTTATGGGTGAAGACTACTCAATCTATAGAGCCCTTGCTGTTTGACATGGGAAATCACCAGATTCATCCCGACCATGTGTTCGTTATCAGAGATAATTCGCTCTAGATAGTATCTTTATTTTTCAAGTATGTGGATGAAGTCTGAGATAAAGTCATTTTACATCAGAATAGAGGTGAGAATTAAGACAGAGAAGATTGCAGAAAAACTTCTAAGTATGTAGGTTGTTGTAGGCTCGTTTAATTTGCAAAAGTGTAAAGTCTCTTATTCATCATACTGGCCCTTTTATAGTGTGCAGGAGAGCTAGGTTACAGTGAAAGGTCAAATATAAGGGATGGGAACCGTTTTTGAATAAACGTACAAGCTGAATCCAGATGGAACTGGTACATTTAATCCACTAATATTTTAATTTAATGCCCGATCCCACTCCTGACATATTACAGCCTCCACTATTGCACGCTTAGGTGACTTGTATTTTAAAATCATGGGTTTCAAGGCGTTAAAGTCTAGATGTCATTTCAATATTAAAAGTCAAATCATTTTAAATTTAGACGACGCACGTGGCCTAAAATTCATTTTGAGAAGTTAGGTATATGGAATTAGATATAATTAAAATATTAATTTACATCCTATAGTATTTATGTTGTACCTGCGAAAATACAGCATTCTCCCTTAAAAGGTACATACAAGATTTAATTCTTATAGCAATTGAGGATTAATCTGTATTCTAGGGTACTACTGTGTTCCCCCATAATTAATGCACACTACAGCTATATGAAGGTAACTGTACCCTCTTCCTCCTCCAGTAAGAATATGACTTATAATTCTGGGTGCACGATAACAAGTGGTGACACTGTATTGGAGGCCTGACAGTATTCCCCCTCAATTGATGAGTAAAGTAAATTACATGGATTTTTGTCAAGATGTAGCATTACCAATTACTAGGGGAGTATACATAACCTCGTTGTGCTTAGAGGCATTGTGAACATGTCAGCTATCTGAATGTCTATATGTAATTTTTGGATTCAGAATCTTTATTCTCCACATGATTTCTGATGAAATGATGCTTCATATCGACGTGCTTGGTCCTTGAGTGCAATAATGTCTTGTTCTTGAGTGCATGTTGTCGCACATGATAGGATTTTCTCCCGCCTAAACGCTATAGTCCTGTAGTTGTTGCTGCATCCGCATGATGTGCATGCGACACCTTCCAGCAGCATAATATTCTGACTTAGCTGTAGAAAGCGAGTTGTTCAATTACTTCTTACTAAATCATGACACAAGTCTAGGTCCAAGGAAGTGACAAGTCCCACTTGTATTCCTCCTATCCCGCTTATAGCCTCCGAAATTCGATTCGTTGTAGCCCACCAAATTAAATCCTCCTTCCTTAGGATACCACAATCCTATATTGATTGTTCCTTTGATGTAATTTAGGATTCATTTAGCTGTGGTGAAGTGTGACTACTTAGGTACAACCTGATATCAAGCACACACTCCTACAATAAATTGGATATCGTGCCTGGTGGTTGTTAGGTACAGGAGTGAGCCTATAAGCTTCCTATAGAGTGATCGGTCCACTAGCATTCCAGCTTCATCAGCACTAATCCGTGTTGAAGTGCTCATGGGGGTAGATGATGAATTTGAAGTGTTCATCCCGAATTTGTTCACCAGCTCCTTGCTGTATTTCTCTTGGTTGATGAATATACCTAAAGGTAACTACTTGACGTGCAACCCTAAGAAATATCGATGTTCTCCCATCATACTCATTTCAAATTTACTTTTAATGATATGGAAGAACTTCTTACACAGATCAAGGTTAGTTGAACAAAACATAATATCATCCACATAAATTTTTACCATGAGAAGGTCATCACCTTCCTGGATTTTGACGAGTCTCTTGTTGACAGCCCCTTTCTCAAATCCACTATTGATAAGATATAGCAATAGGGTTTCGTACCATGTCCCAGGTGCTTGCTTGAGACTATACAATGCTTTTCTTAGCATGTATACAATATCTCCTTCCTTCGTGTTGTCAAACCCTTGAGGTTGTTCAACATACACTTCTTTAGCTCGGTCACAATTAAGGAATGCGCTCTTAACGTCCATTGATACACGATAATATTCTTGTGAGCAGAAAATGCTAGGAATATCCTAATAGCTTCTAGTTGTTAGGAATACTGATTAGAATTTGATGATGTCATCCCTATACTTGTTTATTCAAATGTATGTCTTTAAATACTTGGCAAAATGTAAAGAAGAACCAAATGAGTATCCTCTATTAGCCAGATTGAGTATGTTTTTAAGTACTTGGCAAAATGTAAAGAAGAACCAAATGAGTATCTTCTATAGGCCAAATTGAGTATAGTTTAATACTTGGCAAAATGTAAAGAATAACCAAATGAGTATCTTCCATAGGCCAAGTAAGTTAAGCTTAAAAACCGGCTAAGTATAAATCTCAGATAAGTCCATATCAGAGAAGTCCTGGTCAACTTAACTTATCAGAGAAGGTTGACCACAGACGACTTATCACCAGACAAAGTTCTAAAGAAAGAGATTTATCAGAGAATTCCTGGTCAAAATATTTATCAAAGAAGTTTGACCAGACTGCAGTCAAGTGATCAGACGGAGTCCAAGTCATCTGAAGTTTGACCATCAGACCAGATAAGTTCATCAGGTCAGAAGACTTCAGATCAGAGAAGATCAGTCATCTCAGAGAAGTCACTAGAGAAGTCCAACATCAGAGAAGGTTGACTGCATATCAGTCATATTGACCAAAAAGAGATCAGAGAAGTTCTGTCTAAGTAAACAGCCAAGTATTCCAGTCCACGTCAGCATACGTTGAAAAGTCAATAATCACGGAAAGTCACATGCGGGCGATAAGGGGCAAACTAGAGAGATTCCCAGAAAGCAAATGAATTAAATATTCATCCAGACCCACCACTAAAGACTTTAATCATATTATAATCTAAAGTTTCGGCGCCTCAACATGAAAGTCTTCACAACGGTCGAAAATGGATTAAAATAAAGGAATCCAGCCTTGCAACGTTCAGAAAGAAAAACAAAGAAGTCTATCTCTCCAACGGACGGATTTGTTACAGATTTTGCAACGGCTATGAAGGAAACTCAAGGATCTACATCTATAAATACCTGAAGATTTGAAATGAGCAGTACGATGTGAACAACACTCTCAAGCAATTAAAGCAATCAAAGCAATCAAGCGAACTAATAGCATCGTGAAGAGCAAGAGTTCAAAAGTTCATATACTAAGAAAGCTCTTAGTTGGAGAAGACAACCACTCATGTCCTAAAACCTGAGTTCGGGGTACTTCACTGGTTGAAGTGTTCGTGACTGATAGGCATCCAAGGATTTAAAGATCAAGAGGTGCTAGGCAGTCGAAAGGAGTTACAACGACAGGATTTCCACTGGTTGGAAGTTGTTGTAGCTAAGTAGAAGCACTGTAATATTTATCACTGGCTGAAAATTATAGTGGATTCATCTTCAACTGGTTTGGAGAAAAGTGGATTAGTAGAGGATTACCCCACCTCTGAGACCACTATAAACTGCCTGCGTGTTTTACTATTTTAGCATCATACTTACCTGCTGCATACATACTTCACAGTTCCATTGTTTGAGTTATCTGTATTCGTCATCAGCTGACTTCCGCATACCTGTCTACAGATGAATCCGAGTCAACTGTACCTATCAGCCGAGAAACTCACCCTTTGTGGAAAAGAGTTTCAATAAGTCTATTCACCCCCCTCTAGACTTATTCCTGGACGACTTGTGACCTACAAGTGGTATCGGAGCGGTTGGTTCAATTTTTCAGAACCAGATCCGCATATCGAGGATATATATATTTAATCCCTCATTAAGAATGGAACACATGCAACACATGCATTCTAGATTACCTGTTTTTTCAGTTGACGAGTATGATCTTTGGAAGATAAGGATGCAGGCACATTTATCTTCTATCCATGACGGCAGGTGGTGCATAATCGAAGATGGTCCTTTCATTTTTGAGAAGGACAACACTCCTGAGGAGATAGCAGCCAGGAAGCCAGAGAAGATCCCCAAGAAGAGGACAGAGCTGACCATTGAAGAGAGAAAGCTGGCCAATCTTGACAACCGGGCCAGAGACGTGCTGTATCAAACTCTTGACAAATCAACAATGGTCAAGATCAAGAATAGCAAGAATGCAAAAGAAATTTGGGACACTCTCGCTGTGATGTGCGAAGGAACTGAGCTAGTAAAAGAGAACAAGTTGTCAATCGCTACCCAAAATTTTGACAACTTCAAGATGAAGAATGGAGAGTCTATCGACCAAGTAGACACAAGATTCACAGAGATTATTAATGAAATTAATTCTCTGGGAAAAACATATGGAAACAGGGAGATAGCCCTGAAGGTTCTAAGATCTCTCAACCCAGAATGGAGTATGAAGACAATACCCATGAGAGAATCTAAGGATCTTAACAAAATAAAGATCTAAGGGCTATTCTATGACCTAAAGGCTTATGAGTTTGAGCTTCCAAGTTCATCATCAACCGAGCCTGCAGAGAAGGGAATAACATTTGCAACTGAGTCCCCCACCAAGAGCTTATCCGAAGTCAAGACTCCAAATCCTCTAGATTTTGAGGAATAAATGGCCTTGATAATGCAAAGATTCACCAACTTCCGGAAGAACTACTCCAAATATAAGAAGAATTATAAAGAAAATCCCCGGAGAAATCAAAAGGCTGGAAGCTGGAAGGTGGAATGCTACAATTGCCACAGGACAGGACATATTCAAATTGACTGTCCTGATCTCAAGAAGGATAAAGGCAAGAAAGAAATGAGCAGAAAAGAAGACAAAAGAAAAGCTTTCATTGGAAAAGACCAAGAGAGGGTAGATTCCAGCAGTAGATTCTTCTCTGATGATGATGAGGAGTACAATTGCCTGATGGCCAACTTAGATGATGAAGAGGTAACATCTAAACCCTCACTTTCAAATAATAACAGCTCAGACATGTCTCAGGATATGGATTTACATGAGTCTGTCAATTAGCTGCTCAAAGATTTTGAGAAATTAAAATCTACACACTTGACTGTATCAGCCGAGAAGACCCAGCTGCAAGATGAGAATAGGCAGCTGAAAAATGATTTTGAAAAACTCAGCCTAGAGTTAAATAAAACCAAAAATGAATTTGAAAAACAGGCTGAATACATGTTGAAAAACCAGGCTGATAATACTACATCTGAGATCAAAATATTAACTATTTTAAATAGTGAGAAATCAGCTGCACTTGCTCATGTTAAATCTGAGTTTGCTAAACTAACAGCTAAGTAACACATAGGCTAAGGAGATAACTTCTCTCAAATCTTCTATAACCTTGGATGAATTGTGTATGAATAAAAGGCCACTATATTCCAGATTAGGCCTTGGATATGACCCCAACACTCCATCTACTTCTAAAACTAGTTTTATCAAGGGAGAAACACTTGTCCCATCTGCTGAGCCCACTTACAAACCTGTATTTAAAAATAGGCAGCAGCCAAGGTATACAAGGCAGCCACCTAGACAAGAGACTAGGCAATGGCCAAGGCAAAACCAGCAGCCTAGACAACATTCCCACTATTAGCAGAGACTCCCCAAAAATAGATTTTAAAATGTGAAGGGCAAATGGAAACCTCAAGGTTATCCTAATTTTCAAAACGAACAGGTGTGGAGACCTCAAAGATTTTATAAATTGTCTCTGCCAAGATTTAGGAATGGCCCACACCACCAATTTTATGAGGCATATCCAGTACACAATCCTAACCGAGGATATAGGCCCAGACCATACACAACTTTTAGGGGCAATCACCATAATTGTCATAATCCACGGAGAAATCAATTCTCCAGGAAACCAACTAACCCCCGAGGACCCACACAGATTTGGGTACATAAATCTCTACTTGTTTAATTGCAGAAAAGGTGGAAGGACTACTACCACATCTCCACAAATTCAAATATAGGAGGTGAAGAATGGTTTGTAGATTCTGGATGCTCAAGGCACATGACCGGGAATAAGAAGGTGCTATCAAATTATACCAAGGAAAGAGGTCCAGATGTAACCTTTGGAGATAGCTCTAGAGGTCATACAAAAGGTTTTGGAGAGCTGCACAGAGGTAACATAACAATATCCAAAGTCCATTATGTCAAAGGGCTCAAGTACAATCTGTTGAGCATAAGTCAGTTATGTGATGGGAAGAATATAGTAGTCTTCACAATTTGGAAATGCATTGTGATAGATATCTTATCTGGAGAAGTGAAGCTACAAGGATTCAGAAGAAGAGATGTCTACATGATAGATTGGAATACAGGAACTCCCAACACCTGTTTTCTATCGAAGACAATAGCTGAGAATGGATGGCTGTTGCACAAAAGACTATGTCACCTGAACTTCAAAGCCATCAACAAGATCCGTTCTCAAAAACTGGTCAGAGGACTTCCAGAAGAAGTATTCAGAAAGGAAGCTCTCTATGATGCATGTCATAAAGGGAAACAAACAAGAGCATCATTTAAACCAGTTTAACCTACCATTCTCGCCACAAGGAATCTAGATCTGCTTTATATGGATCTATTTGGCCCTATCAAGCCAAGGACGTTGAGTGGAAGAAAGCATGCTCTAGTAGTAGTAGATGACTACTCAAGATATACATGGATTGTTTTTCTCTATAAAAAGAGTGAAACTTTAACAAAACTACCTGAGCTGCTAAGGAAGATCCAGAATGAGAAATCCCTCTCAATCATCAAGATTAGATCAGATTGTGGAGGAGAATTTCTCAACAAAGCAATCACTGAATACAGTGATCAGAATGGGATCCCGCACGAGCTCTCTACAGCCAAGACTCCACAGCAGAATGGTGTTGCTGAAAGAAGGAACAGAACCCTGAAGGAAGCTGCCAGGTCCATGATTGCAGGAGCTGACCTACCAAAGAGGTTCTGGGCTGAAGCTGTCAACACAGCATGCCACACTCAGAATAGGAGTATGATTGTAGGGAGACATGGCAAAACTCCCTATGAGGTTTGGATTGGCAGAACACCAATTGTTGTATATTTTCATATTTTTGGTTGTAAGTGTTTCATCCACAATAATAGTAAAACCAAACTAAATGCCTCTAATGATAAAACTAATTATGGTCTCTTTATGGGATACTCTCAAAGAAGCAAGGCATATAGAGTATTTAACAAAAGAACCTTAGTTGTGTAAGAAACACCTCATGTTGTATTTGATGAGTCTACTGTTGAGTACAGGAAACAAGTGGAATCAATTGAGAATAAGCTCAAAACCGCCACCCTGGAAAAAGTCATAATTCATGATACAGGAATGATGGACTCAACTGCAGATCAGCTTGAAGACCTAACTACAGATCAGATAGGACCACAAAACCTACCTGATCCAGCTGAAGCTGATGAAGACCCATCTGTAGATGATAAAGACCCATCTGCAGATCAGACAAGATCCCCACCTGCAGATGAGAAGACCGTAGCTGATCCAGTTGCAGACCAAGGAGATCAGAACCAAGTTGAAGCAGAGAGAGAAGAAGTCCACCAAAGCAACTCTACAGGGGGAACAAACCCTAAAGAAGAAGAAAAAATCCCCAAATGGTTTAGAGATCACCCCATTGAGCAGATCATTGGAAACTTAACTGATGGAATCAGAACCAGACAACCCATAGTACCAGCAGGAATGGCAATTTTCTCATGTTTCATGTCTCAAACCCAAGACAACAGAGCAAGCATTGGAGGATTACTCATGGATCAATGCAATGCAAGAAGAGCTCAACCAGATGGAGATAAACAATGTCTTGTAACTAACAGACAGACCAGATCACAAGAAGGTTATAGGCACCAAATGGGTGTACAAGAACAAGTGTGATGAAGATGGAGCTGTTGTTAGGAATAAAGCCAGATTAGTCGCCAAAGGATATGCACAATGTTAAGGATTTCGAAGTCTACCAAATAGATGTAAAAAGTGCCTTTCTCAATGGAATTCTAGAAGAAGAAGTCTATGTGCAGCAACCCCCTGGATTTGTCAAAGGAGACAAAGGCTACAAGCTTTTGAAATCTCTATATGGACTCAAGCAGGCACCAAGAGCATGGTATGAGACACTCTCTGTGTTTCTAGAGAAGAACGGATTCAGCAAAGGCAAAGTGGACAAGACTTTATTCAGAATAGAGCATGAAGACCACATACTATTAGTACAAATATATGCGGATAATATCATATTTGGCTCAACCAACCCAGAGCTGTGTGAAAAATTCTCAAATCTCATGCAAGGAGAATTTGAGATGAGCATGATGGGAAAGCTTAATTTCTTTCTAGGATTGCAAGTCAAGCAGATGAATAATGGATTTTTCATCAATCAAGCCAAATACACAAGAGACTTAATCAAGAGATTTGGAATGGAATCAGCCAAACCAGCAAGAATACCTATGAGCACAAGCACACACCTAGATGCAGATGAAGGAGGTATATCAGTGGATCCAACCCACTATAGAGGACTTATTGGATCACTCCTTTATCTGACTCTAAGCAGACCAGACATATCTTATGCCGTGGGAGTTTGTGCTAGATTTCAATCCAAGCCAAAGCAGTCTCATCAGGATGCAGCTAAAAGTATTATCAAATACCTTAAGTCCACAGTCAATGTTGGACTATGGTATCCTAAGGATGATAACTTTGAGCTATCATGATACTCAGATGCCGATTTCACAGGATGCAAAATTAATAGGAAAAGCACCCGTGGAACGTGCCAATTCCTAGGAATCAGACTAATATCCTGGTTTAGCAAGAAACAGGTATCTAACTCAATATCAACAACAGAGTCAGAATACCTAGATGCAGGTAGCTGTTGTGCCCAAATTCTATGGATCAGACAACAGCTAACAGACTACAACATCATTGCAAATGAAGTCCCAATATGGTGTGATAACAACAGTGCAATTGCCATAACCAACAACCTAGTATTGCTCTCAAGGACGAAGCACATTGATGTCAAACATCACTTCATCAGAGATCATGTGCTAAAAAAAAGAGTTAGAGTGGAAAGAGTCAGCACTGAATACCAGATTGCTGACATATTCACCAAACCTTTGCCAGAAGAAAGGTTTTTGGAGCTGAGTAGGGAACTTGGATTAGTAGATTGGGAATCTAGTACAGATGAGAAAGCTGGATGATGATCAGATCAGACGATGAAGAGTTACCGATGCAGCCAAGGAAGGATCCACCTGATCAGAGCAGACAATCATTCTACCTGATCAGACCAGACAAGAAGACGAAGGAACCTAGCTGACCCTCAGGCGACTCAAGCTACCTGATGCAGAGCAGTCAAGAAGTCAAGTAGTCAACCAGCTAAGTCATTCTATTCCTAACCCACTCTTGAATATTATATTATTATCTATTTACAGGTGGCAACCACACGTTCACACGACCTCCACTATGACCAATTAAAATACAACCGTCATTTTTTCAAATTTTCAAAAGCTGGACCACCATGTAATTTAATTTAATTTTAAAATCTCAAAAGCTGGACCACTGCTTAATTTAATTAAATATTAAATTCAAAACGTCTTTTCGACTGGTTATTTAAGATGGCGAAAAATCATTTCACAGATCTTATTGTCTTCAAGCATTCAAAACCCTAGTTTTTCAAAAGCAGAAATCCAATTGAACCTTCAATACACTCACCGGAAAGCTTAACCTTTTACGGGGTGGGAACCGTCGTTTTTCAATGAACAAACAGGATAAATCAAGCATAACTGGTACATCTTATCCATCCAATTTTGAAATGATAACTGGTCCCAAATCTGACATTTTGACTTCCCTTATTTCCCGAAACAGCGGCTTGAAATTATTAATTAATTTGAAAAATCACGGCGTTTCAGATAAAATAGTCCAGATGTCGTGTAAAGCATTTAATGCAAAGATGTTTTGATTTTAAAATAGGGCATGTGGACTCAAAACTATTTTAAAATTGAATAAAATATTAGTATAATATTAATTGAATTCCCATAGTATGTGCTGTATCCGCGAAAATACAGCGTTCCCCCTCAAAAGGTACATACGGGATTCAATTCTTACAACAGTTTTTGGATTAATACTGTATTCATGGGTCATACTGTATTCCCCATTAATTATTGCACATGTCAGCTGTAGGATGAATTTATGTCTTTTTATTTCTAAAATGCTATCGAATTTTTTGAGTGTACAGATAATTAACGGTGGATACTGTATTCTTGGATCTTACAGCATTCCCCCTCAATTGTTGAGTAAAAGCATTAAAACTTATAGGCGGTCAGGCTGTAGCATTCCCATTTCTTGTCAAAGCATATAGAATTTGGCTGTGCTGAGAGGCTTGGTAAAGGTTTCGGATAACTGGATATCTGTGTGAACTTTCTCGAGCCGAAGATCCTTGTTCTCAACATGACTCTTAATGAACTGATGCTTCATACGAATGTGCTTAGTACGCGAGTGCAATACAGGATTGTGCGTTATTGCAATTGCACTCGTGCTATCGCACATGATCGTTGTTTCCTTAATAGTGATTCCATAATCTGACAGTTGTTGTTACATCCAAAGGATCTGCATACAGCAACTACTAGCAGCATAGTATTCTGATTCAGCTGTGGAAAGCGAGTTTGTCGATTATTTCTTAATGAACCTAGATATATGTCTAGGTCCGAGAAAGTGACAAGTACCACTTGTACTCTTCCTATCTAGCTTGCAGCCTCCGAGATCCGAGTCGCTGTAGCCAACCAAATCGAATCTGCCTTCTTTAGGATACCATAGTCCTACATCGACTGTTCCTTTGACGTACTTCAGGATTCGTTTGGCTATTGTGAAGTGAGATTCTTTAGGTGCTACTTGATACCGAGCACACACTCCTACAGCAAACTGGATATCGGGCCTACTAGTTATTAGGTATCGGAGTGAGCTAATAAGCTTCCTTTAGAGTGATTGATCAACTGGCTTTCCAGCTTCGTCAGCACTAATTTGCACAGATGTGCTAATGGGGGTTGACGATGATTTGGAGTTGTTCATCCCAAATTTGTTGAGAAGCTCATTGCTGTACTTTTCCTTGTTGATGAAGATTCCTGTAGGCAACTGCTTTACGTGCAATCCTATAAAATAACTAAGTTCTCCCATCATACTCATTTCAAATTTACTTTGCATGAGATGAGAGAACCTTTGACATAAAGCAAGGTTAGTTGAACAAAATATAATATCATCTACGTATATTTGAACCATCAGGAGGTCATCACCTTCCTGTATCTTAAATAGGGTCCTGTCCACATCACCTTTCTCGAATCCATTATTGGTAAGGTACAGGGACAGCGTCTCATACCACGCTCTGGGTGCTTGCTTAAGTCCATACAGTGCTTTCTGCAGCCTGTATACAAGGTCTCCGCCTTCTATGTTGACAAACCCTAGTGGTTGTTCAACATAGACTTCTTTGGAAAGGTCTCCATTTAGGAATGTGCTCTTGACGTCCATTTGATATACAATAAAGCTCTTATGGGCGAAAAAGGCTAGAATATCCTAATGACTTCTACTCTGGCTACAGGGGCAAATGTTTCATCGTAGTCTATGCCTTCTTCCTGTCTGTAGCCTTATGCAACTAGACGGGATTTGTTTCTGATAACAAGTCCGTTCGCATCCTTCTTGTTTCTAAATACCCATTTTGTTCCAATTATAGCTTGATGCTCAGGTCTGGGTACTAGATACCATACATTATTCCTTTCGAAACCATTAAGCTCTTCTTCCATAGATGAAATCCACTGAGAATTATCTAGAGCTTCTTTGGTAGAAACAGGTTCGAATTGAGCTAGGAATACAGCTATAGTGCTCATATGAAGTCTTCTAAGTTCAGCTTGAGACTTCCATCCGAGATATCTCAGATTCGGGTTCTTCTTGCGCACATAGTTCATTTCCTTGTGTACTCTGTATTCTTCTACGGTTAGATACTCCAGCATCAATGTTTCCTATGATCAACTCCTGTGGGTGATCTCTCAACCATCTTCTGTCGGGTTCTAATTCGGCATCCCGTACTGTATCTACAGTTGCTATAGATTTAGCTTCAACTTGTACAGCATCACCTTTATCTACTTCTGTTCTTACAGCTGTGTGGTTGATTTCTACGTTAACGACATGCTCTATAGGAGTTGGAGGGTCATTAATGGTGAGTTGTTGGATATTCTGAGTAATATCTTATACTCCTGTAGGATCATGGTGAGGTTCGTCGAACACTACATGTACTGATTCCTCAATTGCCAGCTTCCATTTATTAAAGATCCTGTAAGCTTTGCTGACAGAGGAATATACTACAAATATCCCTTCATACGACTTCTCATCGAAGGTTCTAAGTTGATCCTTCCTGTTGTTCAAAACATAACACCTACATCCGAATATGTGAAAGTACAAAACTAATGGAGTTTTGTTGTTCCATACCTCGTATGCTGTTTTGTTGTAATGTTTGTTGATGATGCAGCGGTTTTGTGTGTAGCACGCTGTATTGGTGGCTTCACCCCAGAAACGCTGTGCAACTTGCTTGTGGCAATCATGGTCCTTGTTGCTTCCTTGAGCGTCCTGTTCTTTCGCTCGGCAACACCATTTTTTGAGGTGTTCGGGCAGCTGAGTATTCGTGTTGTATCCCATTTTCCCAACAGTATTGCTCTATAAAGCGGTTTGTAAATTCAGTACCTCTGTCGGAACGAATGGACACGAAACTCAACCCTTTCTCATTTTGAAGCTTTCTCAGGTGCTCGGGCAGCTTTGATGTTGTTTCCTTCTTCTTGCTTAGAAAGATTGTCCAAGCATACCTGGAAAAATCATCAACAATAACGAGACTGTATTTCTTACCTCCCAAACTTACCAGGTCTACAGGACCATAGAGATCTATGTGTAGCATTTCTAGAACTCTGTGAGTGGAAAGGTAGGATTTGCTTTTTAGGGTGGTCTTGATTTTCTTTCCTTTCTGACAGGGTCCACAACGCTGTCTTTTTAGAATGACACATTGGTCAAACCTCTTACCATTTCCTGTCTGTCGAGCTTGTTGATCGTCTTGAAGTTGACGTGAGACATCCTCTTGTGCCATAGCCAGCTTAGATCTGCAGTGCCTTTGGCAAAAAAACAAGGAATTGTGGAGCTCATAGGCATCCAGTCAGCAATATACATATTACTTGATCTGCTTCATGTGAGCACAACTTCTTTGGTCAGGATGTTCTTGACTATACAGTGGTCTACGTTGTTACCCAAAATATTATCCGGAGATGATATTGCTGGAATGGTCGAGTAACAAACAAATGCGAGAGCACGTCCGTGGGGAAAGTAAATAATGCAAGATTTGCCGGGGTTGTTAGTCCCGGGCTTGAATGCTCTCGCGAGATATTATTAATACAAATACTTGGAGTACAAATATTAATGTTAGAGTACAATTACAATGAGTGTAAAGACCCTAGTTATCTTAGCTATTGAGTGTGAATATTGCCGGAAGAACCAGATATGATGCTCTGTGAGTTCTTGTAACAACGATGGAGTGCTGTGACGACTGTGAGAAATCGACAGTCTCTCATAGTGTGTATTAGCTGAACGTCTGAGCTCCAGGACTTGTGAATCTCTTTAAACCTGAAATGTAGGGAGTTATTACCTCTGCCGATCGTCTTATTGTAAGTGGTGCTGAGAGAGAAATCCTAAATGGGTTCCAGAGAGAAAGCCCGAGAGGAGAGAGTTGTGAGCTTTTGCCAATGTATTTTCCGAAGAGAGGAACATCTGAACGTGGTTGCCAACCTTTTTCCAGTTGCTATAGGTTCTCTATTTATAGGATTGGGAGTTTCTAGGCGATCACCTCTGCTGTATTATAATAAGCGGGCGATCGTCTTTAGCACATGGGTTGGTCCCCTTGAAGCCCGCAGAAGTTGCTGGCTGTCAGAAGTGCGAACCAATGAGAGGCCAACACACGTTCGTGTCGTTGTCCTGGGAGGCCCTACTTAGGATCTTTTGGCGGGCCTGTCGGTAGGTGAGGCCGTCCTTGTGCACTGACAGCTGCCAATGGGCTAGAGTCAACAATCCATGTTCTGCGGTGCCTTTCGCAGATCTGCACATGGGCGCTTGCTTCGTGATCTAGTCTTCACAGATTTTGACGAATGATGGCCTTGTTCATGGCGCAGGACGATCATCCTTGGTCGGTACCAGAATCGATCGCTGGGTGCCAAAAGGCGATCGCCTTGGGAGTCGATCACTAGATATTCGAAGGTGGACTGTTACCTTCGTTCTGACAAGGTCGCCATAGCTCATGTGGTCGTGAACTCGGTCGCTCGGCCCTTATACCGGTCGCCATTGAGGCGTATAAATTGCCGCACAACAATTGCCCCCTAGCTCGCTTCGATGTCAAAGACGTAGGGTGAGGTGGTTCTGCTGGCGATCTCTTAACTTTGACGAGTGACATAGCATTTTACGGAACTGGCGATTGTCTTTGAGCGGATTGGTTTTGAATATGGACGACCAGGTCGGTCGCTGAACTGAGCGGGAAGTGATAGCGGTCGTGGAAAAGTCTCCGGGGCACGTGTCGGGTTCCTGTTGGGGAAGACCGACGGTTAGTTACGACTCCTCATCTGGCGTGTCCTTGAAACGATGCATACGCGGGTTTCAAGGGAGGCATTAATTGCGACGGTTGCACTTCAGCCCCCGAGATTCTCCTTATTTGCTCGGAGGCCCCTGCCTTCTCCTATAAAAGGGGGTTGGGCTGTAGTGTTTAAGAACCTTATGCGATTTCACCGGAGAAGAAGATAGTCGAAAATTTTTCTAAAGCTTTTGCCTGCCGATCGTCGATCGACTCAACCGTTCGGTAAGAAACACTCCTTTTCTTCTCTTCTTTTTTCGAGAATGTCTGGGGTACCTCCATCATCTGGAATGGACATCGCCTCTTCTGCCGGGATTTCGAATGTCCGGGGACGCTCCTCCACGGAATTCCATGTGGAGACGGCTGCTAAGGCTATCAGCGGCGGTATTGATCCCGCGGAAGTCGAGGCACTATTCAACAAGGCCGACGCTGCCAGGGAGGCGGCGGCTGAGTAGAAACGTTTGCAGGCGGAGAAGGATTTGGTAGTGAGGGCGTATTGGGAGCAGCATAGTGCCTTTGGCCAAGCCTATTTGGCCTTCGCAGAAATCACGGAGAGGTTGGCCGGTCCATGCCCCAAGTTCGATTATCGGGAGTACTTGATCGCCCATCCCTATCAGTCGGCGAAGCGGTCGCTGTTTCGGGCCGCGTAGTGCTCTAAGTGGTCCCTCGGCCAGATCAGGAGCTCGGCGACCAGGAAGGACCTGGCCGTCTGGAGGGCGAGGTACCATATCCCTTCAGATGTGGATCTTTTCGCGCCGGCCGAGAACAAGTGAGCACCATTAATGAGGCGATAATGGAGGCCGGGTTGCAGTTCCCTCTGTCGTTTTCCATCTCCCATTTGCGGGCCGTTTGGAACGTGGCGCCGCTTCAGCTAACGCCGAATGCCTGGCTCCAGATCGTCTGTGCCCTCACCTTGTTCGGCGGTCACCGACTGTACCGCCATCCCTCTCCATCGGAGATGAACCACTTATTCAAGTTGACGGTTCAGAAGGGGTCTGTCGGCGGCTATCATATCCAAGGCCGTTCCGGTCGGGTGATCCTTGGGGTTCCGAACAAGGTGCGGGGGGATCCGGCGAAATGGTTCTGGGTCGGCGGTGCATGGAAGGCATCAGCGAGCGACAATCCCACGGGCGAGCTGGAAATTCCCACTAGCTTTCGGGAGAGGAATCCGAGTAAGGGTTATGACTCTCCCTTTGTTCGGATATGTTCTCAATTGATCTAATTTGGTCTTCCTTTTGCAGGTTTCCATATTCTGGCGGCTGACGAGCTACCTTTCGATTTCCTGGTTGTCTGGTAAAGGATACACAGTCTTTCGGACGACGATTTAGACGCTCGCCGGATTAACAAAGAGAGTCGTTGGCTGTTTGCTCGGCTATTCCGTTTCCCTAGACATCTTTCAGTCCCAGGTATGAATTTCTACGATCTCCTTTGGCTCGGCGATCGTCCTATTTGAGGAATGTATCTAACTGTTGTTTGATTGTTCCTTCTTGCAGAGGTCCTCTTCCCTCGCTTCTTGGAGCCTCCGCCGGAGATTGCTATGTCGAACCCCAGAGTTTTGAGTCCCTTGTGCCAGAAGAAGTCGAGTAGAGTTCCTCCGGTGGCGCTACCTCTTGTTTCGGAGGTGAGGCCTCACGTGGAGACGATCACTGCGGGGGAGGAGGTTCGGGAGGAGGGACTCCGGCAAAACCGCAAGCGACAGAGGTCGGAGGGACCCCTAATCTCTGCCCCTATTGGTGAGCCGCCGATCGCCGCGCCTCCGCTCTCCGCGGTCCCCTTGGCGGATGAGCCTTCGCCTTCATCGGATTTCTTGCAAGCCATGGCGATTGCCGAGGCCGAGACCCCTCGCGGGAAACCGTACTTTGGTCTCGACCCCGAGAGAGATGAGAGGTAAACTTTGCTTGTTTGTTGAGTTTCGTCACTTGCATGGGAGATGTGCTAACTCTTTGTTGTTTGATGCAGGATCCGTAGCACTAACCCAGCTTGCTCGCCGCTGGTATTGGATTTCCTCGCAAGCCGATCTCCTCGCGAGGCATGTGATGTCCCGCAATACGTCAACCGGGATGTTTCTGCTTTGTCGAAGGCCTGGACGACCGACTTCGATGCGATCGCCCGCCAGCGATCCGGGAACACGATGCAGGCTGCTTTCGCTCTCTCTCTCCAGGTGGCGACGATGGCTACCCACGCTGTGAAGGAATTCGAATGGCGTCCTTCAACTTCCCGCCTCCAGGCAGACCTCGAGGCCGGTTGGAAACAGAACTCCGAGTTTGCTGACCGGATCGTGGCTATGGAGAAGGACTCCTTGGATGCGGCAAAACGGACAAGTCAGGATCTTAAGCTGGCGAGACAGGATTCTGAGCGGGCCCGGGCGACGGTCGACCGCCTTCGGGACCAGATGACAGAGGCCCATCGTTCGCATGCGGCTTCTCAGAAGGAGGCCGATCAGCTGAAGGTGACTGTCGCTCGACTGACTAGCGAGCTGGCGTCGTCGAGGGGAGAGATGGCCGCTAAAGAGTCCGAGCTCCAGGGTGCGCAACATGCGGTCGCGGAGTTGAAAGGGAAGCTAGAGGCGACCGAGGCCAATCCCTTTCTCAACGTGGAGTTCGTCAGCGAGTTTGCCTATGACATGGCGTTCGTTGACTTGCTCCGTGCTGCTAAGAAGGGAGAGCTGGAGGTCGGCCCTCTTACTAAAAACATCAAGGCATATGCGCTGGAGCACCCTCTTCATCCTGTCTTCTCTGTACCGATCTCGGACCTCTCGAAAATCAGCGTAGACCTGAGCTGGTACCCGACTCCCGAAAATATTGTTCATCCAAATGCTCCGGAGTACGGGGAGGCAGCTCCGGAGGCTGGCAAAGGGTCGCGGGCCGATCCAGTGGTCGAAGGCGAAGGCCAGGCAGGGGCCTGAGGCTCTACGTCCTTATTTTGTTTTTGTTTTGGTAATTTTGTATCTTGTTTGTACTTAGGCCTATGGGCGACCGTGTATGTACTTTGATATTCCAAGTAATGAAATAAAAGTTTGCTTCTTCGATTTATTGCTCGAATGGTTGCTTTTCTGAGTCTTTGCATGACTTTATACAAATGTGTGAGGAGAGATTGTTGCGCGTACAGCTCCAAGTGAATTGATAAACTCATATTGATAACTTTTACAACAAAATCGATCGCAGCACGTACATCTGAAAAATGACGATCTCCATGTGTAATTGAATAGGGACGATCGTCGTATATATAGCTCCGCCCTTCCCCCTTGTTTTTGTTTCACTTAGTGAAAGTAAGGGGACGAAAATAAATCGTTGAGTGAGCGGTCTTCAATTTTGAAGATTCCTCTAGGAAGGCCGTCCATCTCGGTCTTGAGGAACCGTGCACGATCGCGGAGTTCGATGGACCGACCTCCACGACCATGTCTTGTGCGCGAGCAACATTCAGTCTGATGGCTAAATTCTCACGACTCACTTAATTGTGAGGGTCCTCCGTAGGCTGCGCCTCGCCTCGTATTTAAACGAAGGGCGTGCGGTCTTGGTCGGGAGGATTCCTTGCGCGGGGCGTCGTCGGATTAATCGACTCCACGACCGAGGCATGTTAGCACTTTTCTACCTCGGAACGCCTTGTTAGACGGCGATCCTCGATGGTATACATTATGACGGGGAGAGGGACGCGTCGCATTGTCCGGGAAGGATCCACCATGTTAAGTGATGGACCTTTGAGGGAGGGCGAACGTGTCCACAAATCTGTTTTGGAGGGCCCTTCGACTACACCCGCCTCGTATTTAAATGAAGGGTGAGCAATCGTGGCCCAAAGGGACCTATCGCGGGCATAGAGAATGGTTCCATCGTCCTCCACAGCCATGTCGACACTCTTCTACCTCGGACCATCATGAAAGATGATGATCCTCGACGGTATACGTTGTGTAAGGGAAGGAGATCGCCTGCCTAGGTTCTTCATGTTGATGACGAACTTTGGAGGGTGAGCGAGTAATCATCTGATTTGATTTGGAGGGTCCTTCGGCTACGCCCGCGTCGTATTTAAACGAAGGGCGAGCGATCGAAGACCAAAGGAACCTTGCATGGACGGATCATCAGTTTCATCGATTTTTGCGACCATGGCGATAGTTTTCTACCTCGGACCATCACGTCAAATGACGATCCTCGACAATATACATTGTGCTATGGGAGGCGATCGCTGCCTGGGTCCATCATATTGATGACGAACTTTAGAGGGCGAACGAGTCATCCTCTTTTTCCAAGCGTTTGCTCAGGCAGTAGCCTTTGGTTTGATGAGGCGGGAATTGGGGAGAGACTTCTAAAGTTCCCTCCTCTTGATTGAAGCATGTAGATCCGGTCGCCGAGGTTCATCGATGGGTCAGCTCGTATGAGATTTCTGGCCTGTTCGCGTTCGAATCAAGCGACCATGTTGGGGGATCGATAGGGCTCCATCTGGACCACAATCAATATTGTGCTTAATATGAGAGTCCCAGTCACAACACCAACCAATGCCGCGACCTCCTCAGACAACTCTGGAGATTGTTCGAGGAGGGCAAGTTGGACAGTTTATTGGCTTAGCTGGAGCCCCATCGATCCCCCAATACGGTCGCCCAATTCGAACGCGAACAGGCCGGAAAGCTCATACGAGCTGACCCCTCGATCAACCTCGGTGACCGGATCTACATGCTTCAATCAAGAGGAGGGAACTTCGGAAGTCTCTCCCCAATTCCCGCCTCATCAAACCAAAGGCTACTGCCTGAGCAAACGCTTCCAAAAAGAGGATGACTCGTTCGCCCTCTAAAGTTCGTCATCAATATGATGGACCCAGGTAGTGATCGCCTCCCATAGCACAATATATATTGTCGAGGATCGTCATCTGACGTGATGGTCCGAGGTAGAAAAGTGCCGCCATGGTCGCAAAAATCGATGAAACTGATGATCCGTCCATGCAAGGTTCCTTTGGGCTTCGATCGCGGTCCGAGGTAGAAAAGTGCTAACAAGCCGCAGTCGTGGAGTCGATTAATCCGATGACGCCCCACGCAAAGAATCCTCCCGACCAAGACTGCACGCCCTTCGTTTAAATACAAGGCGAGGCGCAGCCTACGGAGGACCCTCACAATTAAGTGAGTCGCGAGAATTTAGCCACCAGACGGAATGTCGCTCGCGCACAAGACATGGTCGTGGAGGTCGGTCCATCGAACTCCGCGATCGTGCACGGTTCCTCAAAACTGAGATGGACGGCCTTCCTCGAGGGATCGTAAAAATTGAAGACCGCTCACTCAATGATTTATTTTTGTCCCCCTACTTTCACTAAGTGAAACAAAAGCAAGGGGGAAGGGCGGAGCTATATATACGATGATCGTCCCTATTCAATTACATACGGAGATCATCATTTTTCAGATGTACTATGGCAAGCGCCAGTAGAAAGATCATCAGACCGACTGGAATTTGATCGTCCCTATTCAATTATATACGATGATCGTCCCTCATATTGAGTTTATCAATTCACTTGGAGCTGTACGCGCAACAATCTCTCCTCACACATTTGTATAAAGTCATGCAAAGACTCAGAAAAGCAACCATTCGAGCAATAAATTGAAGAAGCAAACTTTCATTTCATTACTTGGAATATCGAAGTACATACATGGTCTCCCGTAGGCCTAAGTACAACAAAGCTACAAAATTACCAAAACAAAAACAAAATAAGGACGTAGAGCCTCAGGCCCCTGCCTGGCCTTCGCCTTCAATCACTGGATTGGCCCGCGACCCTTTGCCAGCCTCCGGAGCTGCCTCCCCATCCTCCGGAGCATTTGGATGAACAAGATTTTCGGGAGTCGGGTACCAGCTCAGGTCTACGCCGATTTTCGAGAGGTCCGAGATCGGTACAGAGAAGGCAGGATGAAGAGGGTGCTCCAGCGCATATGCCTTCAAGTTTTCAGTAAGAGGTCCGACCTCCAGCCCTCCCTTCTTAGCAGCACGGAGCGAGTCAGTGAACGCCATTTAATAGGCAAACTCGCTGACGAACTCCACGTTGAGAAAGGGATCGGCCTCGGTCGCCTCCAGCTTCCCTTTCAACTCCACGATCGCATGTTTCACATCCTGGAGCTCGGACTCTTTAGCGGCCGTCTCTCCCCTCGACGATGCCAGCTCGCTAGTCAGCCGAGCGACAGTCACCTTCAGCTGATCGGCCTCCTTCTAAGCAGCTGCGTGCAAACGATGGGCCTCTGTCATCTGGTCCCGAAGGCGGTCGACCGTCGCCCAGGCTCGCTCAGAATCCTATCTCTCCAGCTTAAGATCCTGACTTGTCCGTTTTGCCGCATCCAAGGAGTCCTTCTCCATAGCCACGATCCGGTCAGCAAACTCGGAGTTCTATTTACGAGCGGCCTCGAGGTCTGCCTGGAGGCAGGAAGTTGAAGGACACCCTTCGAATTCCTTCACAGCCTGGGCAGCCATCGTTGCCGCTTGGAGAGAGAGAGCGAAAGCAGCCTGCATCGTGTTCCCGGATTGCTGGCGGGCGATCGCATCTAAGTCGATCGTCCAGGCCTTCGACAAAGCAGAAACAGCCCGGTTGACGTATTGCGGGATATCACAGGCCTTGCGAGGAGATCGGCTCGCGAGAAAATCCAATACTAGCGGCGGGCAAGCTGGGTTAGTGCTACGGATCCTGCATCAAACAACAAAGAGTTAGCACATCTCCCATGAAAGTGACGAAACTCAACAAACAAGCAAAGTTTACCTCTCATCTCTCTCGGGGTCGCGACCAAAGTACGGTTTCCCGCGAGGGGTCTCGGCCTCGGCAATCGCCATGGCTTGCAAGAAATCCGATGAAGGCGTAGGCTCATCCGCCAAGGGGACCGCGGAGAGCGGAGGCGCGGCGATCGGCGGCTCACCAATAGGGGCAGAGATTAGGGGTCCCTCCGACCTCTGTCGCTTGCGGTTTTGCTGGAGTCCCTCCTCCCGAACCTCCTCCCCCGCAGTGATCGTCTCCACGTGAGGCCTCACCTCCGGAACAAGAGGTAGCGCCACCGGAGGAACTCTACTCGACTTCTTCTGGCGCAAGGGACTCAAAACTCCGGGGTTCGACATAGCAATCTCCGGCGGAGGCTCCAAGAAGCGAGGGAAGAGGACCTCTGCAAGAAGGAACAATCAAACAACAGTTAGACACATTCCTCAAATAGGACGATCGCCGAGCCAAAGGAGATCATAGAAATTCATACCTGGGACTGAAAGATGTCTAGGGAAACGGAATAGCCGAGCAAACAGCCAACGACTCTCTTTGTTAATCCGGCGAGCGTCTAAATCGTCGTCCGAAAGACTGTGTATCCGTTACCAGACAACCAGGGAATCGAAAGGTAGCTCGTCAGCCGCCAGAATATGGAAACCTGCAAAAGGAAGACCAAATTAGATCAATTGAGAACATATCCGAACAAAGGGAGAGTCAGAACCCTTACTCGGATTCCTCTCCCGAAAGCTAGTGGGAATATCCAGCTCGCCCGTGGGATTGTCGCTCGCTGATGCCTTCCAAGCACCACCGACCCAGAACCATTTCACCGGATCGCCCCGCACCTTGTTCGGAACCCCAAGGATCACCCGACCGGAACGTCCTTGGATATGATAGCTGCCGACAAACCCCTTCTGAACCGTCAGCTTGAATAAGTGGTTCATCTTCGATGGCGAGGGATGGTGGTACAGTCGGTGACCGCCGAACAAGGTGAGGGCACAGACGATCTGGAGCCACGCGTTCGGCGTTAGCTGAAGCGGCGCCACGTTCCAAACGGCCAGCAAATGGGAGATGGCAAACGACAGAGGGAACTGCAACCCGGCCTCCATTATCGCCTCATTAATGGCGACCATACCCTCCGGGGATTGGACGGCTCGCTCATTCTCGGCCGGCGTGAAAAGATCCACATCTGAAGGGATATGGTACCTCGCCCTCCAGACGGCCAGGTCCTTCCTGGTCACCGAGCTCCTAAACTGGCCGAGGGAACACTGAGAGTGCTGTGCGGCCCGAAACAGCGACCGCTTCGCCGACTGATAGGGATGGGCGATCGAGTCCCGATAATCGAACTTGGGGCACGGACCGGCCAACCTCTCCATGATTTCTGCGAAGGCCAAATAGGCTTGGCCAAAGGCACTATGCTGCTCCCAATACGCCCTCACTACCAAATTCTTCTCCACCTGCACACTTTTCTGCTCAGCCGCCGCCTCCCTGGCAGCGTCGGCCTTGTTGAACAGTGCCTCGACTTCCGCGGGATCAATATCGGCACTGATAGCCTCAGAAGCCGTCTCCACATGGAATTCCGCGGAGGAGCCTCCCCAGACAGTTGAAATCCCGGCGAAAGAGGCGATGTCCATTCCAGATGATGGAGGTACCCTAGACATTCTCGAAACAAGAAGAGGATAAAATGAGTGTTTCTTACCGAACGGTTGAGTCTATCGACGATCGGCAGGCAAAAGCTTCAGAAAAATTTTCGACTATCTTCTTCTCCGGTGAAATCGCATAAGGTTCTTAAACACTACAGCCAAACCCCCTTTTATAGGAGAAGGCAGGGGCCTCCGCGCAAATAAGGAGAATCTCGGGGGCTGAAGTGCAACCGTCGCAATTAATGCCTCCCTTGAAACCCGCGTATGCGTCGTTTCAAGGACACGCCAGACGAAGAGTCATAACTAACCATCGGTCTCCCCCAACAGGAACCCGACAGGTGCCTCGGAGACTTTTCCACGACCGCTATCACTTCCCGCTCAGTTCAGCGACCGACCTGGTCGTCCATATTCAAAACCAATCCGCTCAAAGACGATCGCCAGTTCCGTAAAATGCTAAGTCACTCGTAAAAGTTAAGCGATCGCCAGTAGAACCACCTCACCCAACGTCTCCAACATCGGAGCGAGCTGGGGGGTAATTGTTGTGCGGCGATTTATATGCCTCAACGGCGACCGCTATAAGGGCCGAGCGACCGAGTTCACGACCACATGAGCTACGGCGACCTTGTCAGAACGAAGGTAACAGTCCCAGTTGTCTGAGGAGGTCGCGGCATTGGTTGGTGTTGTGACTGGGACTCTTGTGGTAAGCACAATATTGATTGTGGTCCAGATGACCGTTGTCCCTTATTGCCTTTGGCTTGTTTAGCGGTTCGGGCCCCTTGATGGCGTAAAAAATGTGGGCCGGAGTTCGGTTGAACTTGTGGAGGAGATGAGCTTCCACACCCTCGAAGGCCTTGAGATCGCCGGGTGGCTTGGCGACCGCCTTTTTGGTTTTGGCGATCGCCGTCTTTCGGACAGGAAGCGGCGTTCCCTCGCCTAAGCAGAGGGTGAGCAGCCTCTGTCTGGCCAGAAAGTCGGCAGCCTTAGCGCGGAAAATCGCGTAGGTCGGGGGGACGTCCTTGGTGAGATGTCTAAATATGGGTGAATGACCGTAGAATCCCCCCAAGACTGAATAGAGAGCGAGATCGTCGCTGATGGGCTCGCCGGTGAGGACTATTTCATCCACCCGGTCGATATAATCTACGTCGGATTCGTCTTCCCCCTGCCTAATTTTCATCATGTGATGGGGCCCTTCGGGTCTGGCGACCTTGGCGGAAAAGTATGACGTGAAGTCGCTCGCCAGTTTCTCAAAGGAGATGATTGATCGCGGTGGTAGTGCGACGTACCACCTATCGGCCAGCTCGCCCAATGTTAAAGGGAAAATTCGGCACTTGGTCGCGTCTGATGCCCCACACCCGGTCATGTAAATCCGAAACTTATTTAGGTGGGTCTCGAGGTCCGATCTCCCTTCATATAGAGGTGTTTTGGGAGGAGCGATCCTTGGTTGCACGGGGTCAAGCTCGATGTAGACCGCGAGTGGCTCAGTCGGTCTGATGATCTTTCTACTGGCGCTTGCCATAGTATCCAAGAGCGCTTTCATCTCATCGAGCTGATGCTGCATAGCGGCCATCGCTGCGGCCTGGCTGCTCGCGGCTAGGCGCTCGGAGCGGGAGCCAAGGCGATCAAGTACTGACCCCCTGGCTCCACAGTCGATGAATTCCTTGCCGCGTGGCTCGATTCTTTGGCGGATGGGGGCCAGACGGCTGACCTGTAATTGGTTCGGAGTTGGGTAGGCCGAACTCCTGCTGACGGACTCGGATTCCATCGTCTCGTGGTTGGGGCCAGAATGCCCCAGTCGCCATGATGGATCGCTCCCTAAGCGGCTGAAGACGGAACCGTCCTGCCTTGCGAGAGCCTTTTCTCGCGAATCGGGGCATTCTGACGATCGCTCGGCTAGTAACCCTTTGAACTTCCGTTTGCCCACGCGGCGGATGGCCGAGGGAGTTATAGCCGGCACTGCACATGCTCTCTGTTGCTCCTTTAGGATGGCTATAGCCTCCTCGATCTGTTCCGCGGTTTGGAACTGGTCGAGCGAAAGGCTAGGGTCGTCCCTCAGGTGCGGGATCGAGAGTCTCGCGTCGCCGTGGCTACCCTCTGCCATTGGCTGGGGCTTGGATCGAGCCGGAATATGATGTTCGGCGGCTCGGAGAGTGGCTCTCTTCGATGTGGTGGGAGACGTCATGAATCTGAAGGTTTTTCTCTAAAGAACAGTGAGTGTTTCTTCAGGTATATGCTCCGGAGAACAGTGAGTGTTCTTCGAAACGGTGGGAATAAAAATGAAGGGTAAGATGCCCTCCTTCTAGCGCCAATTGTTGTTACCCAAAATATTATCTGGAGATGATATTGCTGGAATGGTCGAGTAACAAACAAATGCGAGAGCACGTCCGTGGGGAAAGTAAATAACGCAAGATTTTCCGGGGTTGTTAGTCCCGGGCTTGAATGCTCTCGCGAGATATTATTAATACAAATACTCGGAGTACAAATATTAATGTTAGAGTACAATTACAATGAGTATAAAGACCCTAGTTATCTTTGCTATTGAGCGTGAAGATTGCCGGGAGAACCGGATATGATGCTCTGTGAGTTCTTGTAACAACGATGGAGTGCTGTGATGACTGTGAGAAATCGACGGTCTCTCACAGTGTGTATTAGCTGAACGTCTGAGCTCCAGGACTTGTGAATCTCTTTAAACCTGAACTGTAGGGAGTTATTGCCTCTGCCGACCGTCTTCTGGTGAAGAGGTGCTAAGAGAGAAATCCTAAATGGGTTCCAGATAGAAAGCCCGAGAGGAGAGAGTTGTGAGCTTTTGCTAATGTATTTTCCGAAGAGAGGAACGTCTGAACGTGGTTGCCAATCTTTTTCCAGTTGCTAGAGGTTCTCTATTTATAGGACCGAGAGTTGTTGGGCGATCGCCTCTGCTGTATTATAGTAAGCGGGCGATCGTCTTTAGCACATGAGTTGGTCCCCTTGAAGCCCGCAGAAGTTGCTGGCTGTCAGAAGTGCGAACCAATGAGAGGCCAACACACGCTCGTGTCGCTGTCCTGGGAGGCCCTACTAAGGACCTTTCGGCGGGCCTGTCGGTAGGTGAGGCCGTCCTTGTGCACTGACAGCTGCCAATGGGCTGGATTCAACGATCCATGTTCTGCGGCGCCTTTTGCGGATCTGCACATGGGCGCTTGCTTCGTGATCTAGTCTTCGCAGACTTTGACGAACGATGGCCTTGTTTGTGGTGCAGGACGGTCGTCCTTGGTCGGTACCAGAATCGATCGCTGGGTGCGAAAAGGCGATCGCCTTGGGAGTTGATCGCTAGCTACTCGAAGGTGGACTGTTACCTTCGTTCTGAAAAGGTCGCCGTAACTCATGTGGTCGTGAACTGGGTCGCTTGGCCCTTATAACGGTCGCCGTTGAGGCGTATAAATCGCCGCACAACAGTCTATATAGAATTTCACCGAGAACTGTTTGTCACAGAACTGGCTAATACTAAGTAGATTATACTGTAAGCCTTCAACATGAGCTACATCGGTGACTTTGAATTTCCTACAAGCAGGGTTCCCTTCCCTCTTGTTCTTCCTTTTGATTTATCGCCAACGCGCACTTTTGGACCGCAACCTTCTACAAAATCTGACAACTTGCTTTTATCTCCTGTCATGTGCCGAGAACATCCGCTGTCGAAGTACAATATGTCCTTCTCTAAGATGCCCTGTAGGCAAAGAAATTAAGTAGATTTAGGTCCCCTTTGAATGTGGTGTCCATGGATGTTAGTGCCTTTAGGTACCCATATTTGCCTAACAACAATTGGCTTGTTGTAGGTTACTGTAGGTCCATTCTGATGATGTCTGTAATATCCGCGTTTTCTATCCTTGGTAATTTCTTTCTTTTGGTGCATTTTCGTTTCGGACAACTCGCCTGCCACTGTTTTGTAATTATGAACTTATTTTATTCTTGGAGTTTTCCGTTTAGACCGGGTCTTGATAATGTTTTTGTGTAATTTCATCTCGTGTTATATTCTGTCGCATGTGTATTCGTTTCTCGTTAAATTCGTTCGATTTCGTCGTTTTCTTACTTCCATGAGTTCGTATGCTTATGTAGAGCATGTTGCGAGTTTCGGATTGTTAATCCGACGTTGTGTCGTGACTTTTCGGTTGTTTGGGCCGTTTTTGTAATTTCCTAGAAGTTTAGGGAATTTGTCCCTTATTCGACTTTGGTTGTGCACCTCAGATCGTTTTGGGTTCCGTACTTCCATTTCGTGTTATTGTTGCCCAAATATCGATCCTCGTTGCTTTTATTCTCCTTAGGATCATTTTTCGTCATTTTGAGACCCGAGGGGGTGTGGGCCGCGGCACAAGAATTGTGAGCCGCGGCACACAAATCGCCTTGCTTGTTGCCTAAACAAATCAGACTGTGCCGCGGCACAAGGATTGTGCGCCGCGGCACACAACAGTCAAGCGCTGCAGCACACTTGTCCGGCCGCGGCACACCGTGTGACACTTGCCGGCCAAAATCGATCAGTACCGCGTGCCGCGGCACGATCCGGCAGCTGCGGCACATGCCGAGTCCGAGCTGCACACTTGATGAGCCGCGCACAACGAGCGTCAACCGACCACCGGGGCAATTTTGGCTCTGTGCACGCTTTAGCCGAGCCGCGGCACACGACGCGGTCGGCGCTATATCTGCTTCTTATTCAGCGAGAATCCCCATTTCCTCCCCCTTCTTCAACCGTGCGAGAGAGAGAGTCTTGAGAGGGAGAGTTCCTCCATACACCACTTATTGTGTAGATTTCTTCCTCTCTTTTCGATCGGGTGGCTCGGATTGCGGATCTAACACGTGGTTTTCGGATTTGAGTGCTTGATTCTTCAAGAGGTAAGAATTCCTTTAACCCTAGTATGATTTTGGGGAGGGTTTGGTGGTGATTTTGTGTTCTAATCCGAATTAGCCGATGTTGTTGTTAGAATTGATAGTATACTCGTGACCCTTGGTTTTCTTGTTTTTGGTTGGGATGAAATCCCGTTGTTATACCATTGACCGATTTCATTTCCTTTTGCACTCTTGGTGTCCGATTTAATTGTCCCAACGGGTAGAATTAGGATTAATTCTTACCTTTCCGCATTATTGAGACTTGTGTATACCGTTATTGTGTTAGGATTGGATTTGGGAGGATTGTTCGGACCAAAACCTATTCCGTCGTCGTTTCCTTCGTTTCGTTTCATTCAAGGCAAGTACATGCATTACATTTCATTATGTATATTGTGATTTTCGAAATGAATGATGAATGGTAAATTTTTGGGTGTGTGAGATGTGTTCCTTCCACCCGGAGTGTCCGAAGGGATGTCTGGGGGTCGATACTAAGGGGTACGGCCGCGGAAGGGAACATGTGTGCGTGTGTGATTGAACTTCCACCCGGAGTGTCCGACGGGATGTCTGGGGGTCGATACTAAGGGGTACGGCCGCGGAAGTGGTATCCCACTCGGAGTGTTCGACGGGATGTCTGGGGGTCGCTACTAAGGGGTACGGCCACGGGATACCAGTTGTGATTTTGTGATATCGTGATGATTGGAAATCGATGTGATTGCCAATGTAGTATTCCGGAATATATATGTGGCAAATGACTTATGTTGAGATGATTGTGTAAAACCGCATTTTTGTATATAGTGTGGTGTAATTGTGTACTTGCACTAGCTATTCGAATGCTAACCCCTTAAATGGGGGAAATGCGTCTTATGCATTTCAGGTACCGGGAGAGCTGAGGAGCAGGCACGGGGCACGCACGCGAAGGACGGGATGGTTTGATGATAGTGGCTCGAGTCTGTTTTGTTTATTTTTATGTTTGGATATTGCATATGTCGAGTATTGGAATTAAACTGTTTATTCTTGAACTTGGTTTAAGTCCCCTGCGTGGGCATCGAATTGATATTTACATTATGTTTTATGTATTCCGTTGAAATGATTTGGCCGAGGCCACGGCCCTATTTACTTTTGAGTGCATCTTTTGGGGTTTTCATCGTGGTTATGTGTCATGTGTTAGCCTGGTAGACCTCAAGAGGGTTCTACGGCGTGTAATGTCCCCTTTGTGAATTGGGGTGTTACATTTATGGTATCAGAGCTTTAGGTTTTGAATACCTAGGCTGTCGGTGAATTTTGGAGTCTGCGATGCGTCATTAGAGTCGGTCATTGAGCCTAATATCATCATGCTACCGTCTTTTCGTGCGACCCGTGGTGTAAGTCTCCTTGAACTCTTATATCTCTCGTAATTCGTTTTCTTGCGCTGCTCGGAATCGTGACTTGTGTTACCAACTTTGTGAATTGTGAATCTTTCGATCTTGTCCTTTTCTTATTTTCCTTGATATGTTGAGAGGTCGTGGTAGACCGGCTAGGGACGCGGCCGAGGCCGTGGTCGGGGTGCCGATAATGAGGAGGGCTCACTTTCTCGGTCCTCTGCGGACTCGGCCTCTCACTCGGCCGTCGGGTAATAATGCCGACGCCTTGGCTACGGCCGTGCCAGCGATTGTAGCCCAACTTACTCGATAGCTCGGGGTGGACGCTAATCCGCCCCGACACCTAAGAGGAGGCTAGTAAGTGGCTTCGCACGGTGACTAAGATGCACCCTCCTCGTTTCTCCGGATCCTCCGACTCCTCGGTTGGGAGAATTGGCTCTTCAGTTGTCCAGACCTTCGATGCCGTAGCTTGTCCACGAAGACAGAGGGTACATATTGCCCAAGACCTCTGGATAATGAAGCTGCGGAATGGTGGTAGGCCGTTGTGCCCAGAGAACGTCGAGCTACGTGTGAGGAAAACAAGGCTGCTATGGAAGCAGAGTATTGTCCGCCGCCAGTCAAGGAGCGCAGAATTGTGGAGTTCTTCACCGCTACACCACAGGACGTGCCTATTTCTCAGGCCATCATTACTTACAATCAGCAGTTGGGTTTCATGAGAGATCAGGTGAGGTCGGAGGCCGATAAAATCCGTTACTTCAATATGCGCATGAAGCCGCATATTAGGCAGAGTATGGCACCGCTCATGTGTGCCACTTTGAAAGAATACCAGGATCGCGCCCTAGCGATCGAGATGGCGGTTCGGAATCGAGTTGGTTTGAAGCTAAGAAGCGAAGACTACCGGTGGATTCTCGACCAGGAAGGGTGGTCGATTTCGAGGTCTCGTTCGCTCCCACACCGGGAAGAGGCCGTTCCATCAGCCGGTGGATCTCGTGGTAACTGATTCGGGCCAAATTGTCGCCGGTGCCGTGGTTTGCTTTAATCGCAACCAATATGAGCATTTGATGAAGGATTGTCCTTTTCCCCGTTGCTTCACTTGCGGGCGATCGGGCATCGGGCGCTCATTGTGAGAGAGCCACCAGGGTCGCTAGAGTTCCGACTACCACTACCGATCCGAGGGATCATAATACTCCGGCTACTCGGGTTCCGCAGGTTCGGGTCGCGGTAGAGGTCGGGATAGCCGGATCGCCGCGCGGCCTCGAGCTCGGGTTGATCCACCCCCGATTGTATTAGATGAGGCGCACAGAGGAGGCGGACATTCCGGTAGCGTCAGTACCACTCGGATCCTTACTCATCCGGTTTAGTGCTTTTCGATTCGGGTGCTACCCATTCCTTTATTGCGTCGGATTGTGTGAATCGTATTGGCTTTAACTGCTTGTTTGAGTGTGAACCGTTTGTGGTGGGTACGCCTAGCAGTATGGTTGGGGACCGGGAAGTTAGGGATTGCCCCGTGAGGATCGGGAGCCGAGATTGGCCCTCGAACCTCATCGTTATCGACCTTAAGGGTGAGGATTTAATCCTCGGGGACGATTGGTTAGAGCGTCACGGTGCTATCATGAACTATCGGACTCGTACTATCTCGATCGTGGCCGAGGATGGCACCGAGCATACTCGTCACCGTAAGCCGGGTAGATCGAGAGCGTGATTAGCGCCTTGAAGGCGATGAAACTTCGAACCGGTACGTGTCGCCATCTTTGTGCTATGCCCCGAAGGCGGAAGATGGTAGAGTTGACATGTCGTCAATTCCAGCTTGTTAGTGAGTATCCCGATGTCTTCCTGCACGACTTACCGGTATTACCACCACAGCGAGAGGTGGAGTTTCCTATCGATCTAGAGCCGAACGCAGCCCCTATTTCTCGAGCACCGTACCGTATGGCACCGTCGGAGATGTTAGAGTTGAAGAACCAGTTGGGAGAATTGCTAGATAAAGGGTATATTCGACCGAGCGCATCGCATTGGGGTGCGCCTGCATTTTCGTTAAGAAGAAAGATGGGTCGCTTCGTTTATGCATCGATTATCGAGAATTAAACAAGTGACCATCAAAAATAAATACCCTTTGCCCGGGATTGACGATTTATTTGATCGGCTTCAGGGGCGGCAGTCTTTTCAAGATTGATTTGCGATCGGGCTACTACCGATTGAGAATTCGGGACGTCGATGTTCCGAAAGCCGCCTTTCGGACGAGATATGGCCATTACGAGTTTGTGGTTATGCCTTTCGGGCTAACCAATGCCCCAGCAGTGTTCATGCAGTTGATGAACAAGGTTTTTATTGAGTATCTGGACAAATTCGTAGTCGTTTTTATCGACGATATTCTTATCTATTCACGGAGTCGGGAGGATCACGCCTTACATCTCCGAATTGTATTAGACACTTTGAGGACTGAGCAGTTGTACGCGAAGTTCTCTAAGTGTGAATTTTGGCTCGAGGAAGTGACGTTCCTCGGGCACGTGATTTCAGCAGAGGGAGTTCGGGTAGATCCACGAGAAGATAGAGGCGGTGATGGCTTGGGAGCCGCCTAAGAATGTGAAGGAGGTGAGGAGTTTTCTGGGTCTCGCCGGCTATTACCGCAGATTCGTTGAGGATTTTCTAAGATCGCTAGACCACTCACTCGGTTGCTCCAGAAAACTCGAAGTTCGAGTGGGTGCAGACGGGCAGCCTTTGACGAGTTAAAGAGACGTCGACTCTGCGCCCGTTTTAGCATTGCCTCGGGGAACGAGGACTTCGTAGTGTATAGTGATGCTTCGGGCCTTGGTCTAGGTGTGTTTTGATGCAGAGAGACAGTGATTGCTTATGCGTCCCGCCAATTGAAACCTTATGAAGTAAACTACCCCACGCACGATTTGGAGTTAGTCGTTTTCGCCTTAAAAATCTGGAGGCACTACCTCTATGGGTCATCATGTAAGATTTTTACGGATCACAAGAGTTTGAAGTACATCTTCAGCCGTAAAGAGTTGAACATGAGGCGGCGTAGGTGGTTAGAGTTAATTAAAGATTACGACCTCGAGATACTTTACCATCCTGGTAAGGCCAACGTAGTGGCCGATGCTGAGCGTAAAACCGATGGCTTTGCGAGATGTTAGAGGTACTTACAACGCAGAGTAAGATCCGAGATTTCATCCGTCGAATATTGAGGTTTGGGTTCGTAGAGTTCAGGGCCGATTATGTGCATTAGAGATCACTTCGTCCTTGGTCGACGATATCAAGGCGAAGCAATATGACGATCCGTTTTGGTCCAGGTGAGGAGGATGTGAGGAAAGGGAAAGCCCCTGGATTTGTGGTTCACGATGATGGAGTTTTGAGGTTTCGCGGACTTTGTGTACCATGTGATAATGAGCCGAGACAAGATCTTGAGCGAAGCTCATACCACGCCCTACTCCATACATCCCTACGAGTAAAATGTACAAGGACGTGAGGAGTAACTCCGGTGGAGGAATTTGAAGATGGATGTTAGCGAGTTTGTGGCGAAGTGTTTGACTGTCAACAAAGTTAAGATTGAGCATCGGCGACTGGGTCAAGTATTTACTCACTTCCTATCCCGAGTGGAAATGGGAGGATATTTCTATGGATTTCATTACCAATATGCCCAAGACTCGGACGGATGAACATGATTTGGGTCGTTGTTGATCGACTAACCAAATCAGCTCATTTTCTGAGTATAAAGGACACTTGGGGGCCGGAGAGGCTTGCACGAGTGTTTGTTGCGGAAATAGTGAGATTGCATGGGACCCCTAAGAGCATTGTTTCGGATCGTGATGGCCGATTCATATCACATTTTTGGCAGGCCGTTCATAGAGCTTTGGGAACCGAGTTGAGACTTAGTACATCCTACCACCCTTAGACAGACGGACAGTCTGAGCGGACGATACAGACACTAGAAGATATGTTGAGAGCCTGTGCATTAGATTGGAAGGATGATTGGGAGACACACTTGCCGTTGATCGAGTTCACGTATAACAATAGTTGGCATGCCTCGATCAAAATGACACCATTCGAAGCGTTGTATGGAAGGAGGTGCAGATCACCGTTGTGTTGGGATGATATGTCCGAGCTAATCGGTACCGAGCCCGACCTGATAGTTGAGACGAGGGAGAAGATTACCCTGATTCGTGGTAGATTGCTGACGGCCCAGAGTCGGCAGAAGTCTTATGCCGATACACGTCGCCGACCGTTGGAGTTTGAGGTGGGAGATCACGTCTTGCTTAAGGTGTCGCCGACACGGGAGTTTACCGGTCGGAAGGGTAAACTTAGTCCGAGATTTATCGGGCCGTTTGAGATCTTAGATAGAGTTGGAGAACTCGCGTATCGGTTAGGCTTGCCGCCGTCCCTGAGCCACGTGCATAACGTATTTCATGTTTCCCAACTTAGGAAGTACGTATCGGACCCTAGCCATATTATTGATTTTGGAGAGGTCGAGTTGGGGCCCGACATTACCTTCGAGGAGAGGCCGATTCAGATCGTAGAGCGTCGGGTTAAGCAACTCAGGCACAAAACCATCCCTTTGGTCAAAGTGCAGTGGTCGAGGCATGGATCCGAGGAGGCCACGTGGGAAACAGAGGAGAGTATGAGGTCGAGATACCCCGAATTATTCGTGTTGTAAGTTTCGGGACGAAACTTATTTTTAGGGGGGGATAATGTAATATCCGCGTTTTCTATCCTTGGTAATTTCTTTCTTTTGGTGCATTTTCGTTTGGACAACTACTTTGCAATCGCTTTTGTAATTATGAACTTATTTTATTCTTGGAGTTTTCCGTTTAGACCGGTCTTGATAATGTTTTGTGTAATTTCATCTCGTGTTATATTCTGCGCATGTGTATTCGTTTCTCGTTAAATTCGTTCGATTTCGTCGTTTTCTTACTTCCATGAGTTCGTATGCTTATGTAGAGCATGTTGCGAGTTTCGGATTGTTAATCCGACGTTGTGTCGTGACTTTTCGGTTGTTTGGGCCGTTTTTGTAATTTCCTAGAAGTTTAGGGAATTTGTCCCTTATTCGACTTTGGTTGTGCACCTCAGATCGTTTTGGGTTCCGTACTTCCATTTCGTGTTATTGTTGCCCAAATATCGATCCCTGTTGCTTTTATTCTCCTTAGGATCATTTTTCGTCATTTTGAGACCCGAGGGGGTGTGGGCCGCGGCACAAGAATTGTGAGCCGCGGCACACAAATCGCCCGATTGTTGCCTAAACAAATCGTACCGTGTGCCGCGGCACAAGGATTGTCTTGCCGCGCACACAGTCGGTGCCGCGGCACACTTGTCCGGCCGCGGCACACCCGTGTGACACTTGCGGCCAAAATCGATCTGCAGCGTGCGCGCACATCCCGGCAGCTGCCGCGGCACATGCCGAGTCCGAGCCATGCACACTGATGAGCCGCGGCACAACGAGCGGTCAACCGACCACCGGGGCAATTTTGGCTCTGTGCCGCGCACGCTTTAGCCGAGCCGCTGCACACGACGCGGCCGCTATATCTGCTTCTTATTCAGCGAGAATCGCCCATTTCCTCCCCTTCTTCAACCGTGCGAGAGAGAGAGAGTCTTGAGAGGGAGAGTTCCTCCATACACCACTTATTGTGTAGATTTCTTCCTCTCTTTTCGATCGGGTGGCTCGGATTGCGGATCTAACACGTGGTTTTCGGATTTGAGTGCTTGATTCTTCAAGAGGTAAGAATTCCTTTAACCCTAGTATGATTTTGGGGAGGGTTTGGTGGTGATTTTGTGTTCTAATCCGAATTAGCCGATGTTGTTGTTAGAATTGATAGTATACTCGTGACCCTTGGTTTTCTTGTTTTTGGTTGGGATGAAATCCCGTTGTTATACCATTGACCGATTTCATTTCCTTTTGCACTCTTGGTGTCCGACGAATTGTCCCAACGGGTAGAATTAGGATTAATTCTTACCTTTACGCATTATTGAGACTTGTGTATACCGTTATTGTGTTAGGATTGGATTTGGGAGGATTGTTCGGACCAAAACCTATTCCGTCGTCGTTTCCTTCGTTTCGTTTCATTCAAGGCAAGTACATGCATTACATTTCATTATGTATATTGTGATTTTCGAAATGAATGATGAATGGTAAATTTTGGGTGCGTGAGATGTGTTCCTTCCACCCGGAGTGTCCGACGGGATGTCCGGGGTCGATACTAAGGGTACGGCCGCGGAAGGGAACATGTGTGCGTGTGTGATTGAACTTCCACCGAGTGTCCGACGGATGTCCGGGGTCGATACTAAGGGGTACGGCCGAGGAAGTGGTATCCCACTCGAGTGTTCGACGGGATGTCCGGGGTCGCTACTAAGGGGTACGGCCACGGATACCGGATACGATTGTGATTTTGTGATATCGTGATGATTGGAAATCGATGTGATTGCCAATGTAGTATTCCGGAATATATATGTGGCAAATGACTTATGTTGAGATGATTGTGTAAAACCGCATTTTTGTATATAGTGTGGTGTAATTGTGTACTTGCACTAGCTATTCGAATGCTAACCCCTTAAATGGGGGAAATGCGTCTTATGCATTTCAGGTACCGGGAGAGCTGAGGAGCAGGCACGGGGCACGCACGCGAAGGACGGGATGGTTTGATGATAGTGGCTCGAGTCTGTTTTGTTTATTTCTATGTTTGGATATTGCATATGTCGAGTATTGGAATTAAACTGTTTATTCTTGAACTTGGTTTAAGTCCCCTGCGTGGGCATCGAATTGATATTTACATTATGTTTTATGTATTCCGTTGAAATGATTTGGCCGAGGCCACGGCCCTATTTACTTTTGAGTGCATCTTTTGGGGTTTTCATCGTGGTTATGTGTCATGTGTTAGCCTGGTAGACCTCAAGAGGGTTCTACGGCGTGTAATGTCCCCTTTGTGAATTGGGGTGTTACAATGTCTACGTGGGGCAGGCACGTAGTTGCTGTAATCTTGATAATTATTATGCATAAAAAATTCAGGGTTATTATTATTAGTCCAGTACGAATGCCGTCTTAGAGGTGGAGCCATTTTCTACGGCCTCACAGCTTGCCTTTTGGGTCTCCAATTGGATTCCCAAAGATGTTGTTGATACTGTGCGGCGAACTGCTTTCGCGTTGGATAACGAGGCTCCTATATCCAATATCTAGGCGCACTGTATTGTTGGAAGTACTGCTGTGCGGGCCTTTGATATTTGGGTACAACCTTCTTTCTGAATGGCTGCTGGCGCTTTTGATATGCTCGGGGAGCAAGCTGTTGGTTACGCCTTACAGGTCTGAATGGCTGAGGATTCCGCTATCTGTGATATGACTGTGGTGGCGAAATGGCATATTTTGCTGTTCGCGGTGCAGCAGGTACCTTCACAGGACTCGAAATTTCTTCCGATACACGAATGGGCACGCCCCTGACGAACACGGTACTAGCTTTCCCTTTATTGGAGAATGAGTTGTATCCTAAGCCACTTTTATCATGAGCATGTTGCCCGGTGCTTAGAATTTCTTCCATCATTTTAGATGATTTCTCGAATGATTTCAAGATGGTCTCAAGTTCTCCTTCTCATTTTTCGAGAGCTTTTATTTTGGCTTGGAGCAGAAAGAAATCATTTGTCTTGCCTTCACTATGAGACTTAGCCTCATTCAGTTCATGAGCAAGTTGATGATTGCTCTCCATAAGTTTTTCGTGATCGACTTTGCTGTTTTCGCAATCGACAGACATATTTTCGTAATATACTTTCAGCAAGTCGTTTTCTTCCCTCAGCTCTAAGTTAGAAATTTGGAGCTGTATGTTTTCGTTTTTCAATGTCTCATGGGCCTTTTGAATGTTTTTAAATTCATTCATCATATTTTCAAAGGTATGAGATGCATTTACAGGAGTATTTGAGGTTGAGCTTACCTCATCATCGATGTCTTCGTCTTCCGGTATGTCTTTGGCCATAAAGCACACATATGCTTTTATCTTCGAATTCATCATCGGACGAGTCACTGTCAGTGACAACCTGAAGACATTCTTCGGACTTTGATGGTGCGGGGGAGGCTTCTGATTTGCTAATCAGGGCCTTGAGCTTGTTTTTCCAAGCACGTCTTCTTTCGTCTTTTTCCTGTTGCTCGGCTTCCGGCAACTTTTGAGCTATAGGGTGAGGACATTTATTTGCATAATCCTGGTTTCCTGCATTTGTAACACATAGCGTCACCAGAGGAAGATTCGGTACTTACCTTGTGAACAAGCTTGGGCCTGGAGGGAGTCTTTCTAGACTGTTTGATAAATTTCTTGAATTTATGCATGAGGAGCGCCATTTCATCTTGTGACAGGATATCATCATCACTGTCAGCATTCTTGTGGGCAGACTTTGAACATGCTATGTCTTATGTTGGATACAACAGCTAGTGCTGTAGTCCTCGCAGGTGATTCTTCAGCTTTTTCTCTCCTGGCAATATCATACTCAAATGCTTTGAGGTCAAAGAAGAGGTCAAAAGTACATATGCCATTAAGATTACATGACACACGCATAGCTGTTGTTTTAATGTCCCATCGGGCAGGGAGAGATCTGGAAATTTTTAAGTTCTGCTCCTTTTGGGTATAAATTTTGCCAAGCGCTTCAAGTTCACCGACAATGCCAGTGAATCCGAGGTCAAGTTCCTCAAGAGTTTCAGTTGGTTTCATTTCAAAAGATTCGAATTGCTGAGTTAGTTTTGAAATCTTGTTTCCTTTTGAGAGATCAGTTCCCTCACAAATCATCTTGAGTTTTTCCCAGATTTCTTTGGCTCTCTTACAACTCTTTACCTTCGAGAACGTCCCTTTGTCAAGAGTGACAAATAGCGCGTTCTCAGCAACATTGTCGAGGTTGGCGCGTTTTCGATCATCTGTGGTCCATTGTTCGCACTCTTTCTCGAGCATGTCAGCATGATCTTGGACTTCATTCCTTGCGGCCGTATTCACCTTCATGATTTTATGGGGCCTTCTTGGATGACATAAATCATCTCTTCATGCATGGCGGCAAGATGAGCCTACATCCTAATTCTCCAGTCATCAAACTCGTTAACAGAAAACATTGGTACCTTATCAATCAGTGAGGTATCCATGTCTAAGATTAGGAAAGATAAAGAAGTTTTCAAAAATAAGTGATTTTGGGATCCGAAAAATATGACTGATTCTTTTTAGAATCAACCGCTCCGATACCACTTGTTGGCCACTAAGTATACATAATACAGCTTGGAGAGTGTTTTAAACAACAAGCTATACGTTTTTAAAATGAGAGTGAGTAGCGGAAGTCTGTTAAGGTAAGTTGCTGTAAATACAGCAACTAGGTTTTCTCATGTTTGCTTGGTGCATACAGAGTATGCAGTGTATACTTGTAAAATAATCACAGTAATGAAAAGAGTAAGTTGCAGAAGGTAAATGACAAGATATTTAAAGTGGTTCGAGGTAAACCCCTCTACGTCCACTGGTCCTCCACACAGGAGTAAGATGTTTATTATAAACACTACGTACACAACTATGTGTATATAATCAAACCTATCCTTGTATCGTTCACATAGATTGATACAAAGACTGTTGCTTTCAACCGTTCACACAGATTGGTCAAAGCTTTCACTTAACTAGCTTCTTCACACACAGTTCTGAAGCTTCATCTCTTCACTGCAGATCCGTCACACACAGTTTAGGAAAGACAATGCTTTCTCAGTCCAGACAGGGCTGATGGTTTTCTTTAAATGTAAGATCACGGGTTGAACAACAGCTTGACTTTCTTGAGCTTGAGTTGATGATGTGTTGTTCAAGGTTGAACACTTGTATATTTCTTATCTTAGGAGTGGTAGTATGCTTGAAGAAATATGTTTGCTCTTGATATATTGTTCTTGAGATGTTCACGAGTGTATCTCAGTATATCCCAGTTTGCTCAGTTTTCAGATCTTGATCTTTATGAATATTCGTATGTATTCTCTGATATATTCATGTGTGACCGTGTGTATTCGTTGATCTCTCTGATCTTCAAACTTCGGGGTATATATAGCCTTTGTAATATATCCGTTGGGAATAGATCCGTTGAGCAAAAAGTCTGTTCCAACGTGTTTATTGACTTGCACAGTACAAGATCTGGATTATGCTCCATGTCTGAAGATCTTTATCGGCTGGTATTTAAATACTTTATCCATTCAGTATTTAAATACTTCTTTTCAAATGGTGGCTTGACTTTAGCATATAAAGCAGATTCTGTTTCAACGGTCTTCAGTCCTGTTGGATAAGTGTTGAAGATCTCAACACTTACAGCCTGTATGCTGTATCCAACATGTTGCGTTTACAATGCTGTAGCTGTAGGTTCCAATGCTGTAAGCTATGTAGTGCTGCCGTATGGAAAGATGTTGTATGAATATTTCAGGACAGCTTCCATACTTGGTGTCATATTGACTGATGAGATTCTTGCTGTATGATGGCACTTTATACTTCTGCTGTATGATGAGGCACTTGACATCTTGTTGTATTGTTGTGTTCGGGACAGCTACTTGTTGTATGTTGGTACTTTATCAAAACACGGTACATGATTGTTTATCCCAACACTAGAGAAGAGGTCAGAAGTAGATATATCATTAAGATTACAAGACACACGCATAGCTGTGATCTTAATGTCCCAACGGGCATGGAGTGATCTAAATATTTGGGGATTTTTCTCCTTTTAGGTGTACACTTTGCCCAAAACATCAAGTTGACTTACAATGCTAGTGAATCTGAGATCAAGTTCCTCAAATGTTTAGTGGTTTTCATTTTGAAAGATTCACCTTTCTTTTGAGAGCTCAGTTCCCTCACAAATTAACTTAAGTTTCTCCCAAACTTCTTTAGCTGTCTTACAGCTCTTTACCTTTGAAAATGTGCCTTTGTCGAGAGTGACAAATAGTGCATTCCTGGCGATGTTGTCCAGATTTGCGCTCATGCATACATCAGTTGTCCAATGTTTCATTTCCTTTCCGAGCATTTCTACATGGGGTTGGCCTTCCACCATTTCCGCTAGGTTGACCATCATAATGGTGATACGTCCTTCCTGCACCACAAAGATCATCTCTTCGTGCATGGCGGCAAGATGGGCTTCCATCCTGATTCTCCAGTCATCAAATTCATTAATAGAGAACATGGGACTTTGTTGATCACTGATGTATCCATGACAATAATAAATGATGAATGATGAAAAAGATGGAGTTTTTAAAAGCTAGTTATTTGGATCTGATTCAGATTAAAAATTGATTGACTCTTTTTAGAATCAACCGCTCTGATACCACTTGTTGTTCAATGTATAATTGCTTACACCTTAGTAGGGGGTTGAATAAGCTGTACTCTTTTTCGATGTTTGTTATGCGTATCAAAAGTCTTAAACTAAGTTGATGTAAGTACAACTAGAAAGCCTCATGCATCTTGGTGCTTACAGGGTTTTCAGAGTAAGTATATGATAAATCACAGGCAATAAGAAAAGAGTAAGTACATGAAGTAATAACACACAAGTTTAATGTGGTTAGAGGTAAACCCCTCTACGTCCATAGGTACTCCATATAGGAGTAAATATTTTATTAAAATCAAGGGTACACAACTGTGTGATTTTAACTAAACCGGTCGTTGTATCATTCACATCGATTGATACAGCCGACTCTAGCTTGAGCCGTAAATATAAATTTCGCTGTAGTCTTCTTTGACTTGCTTCTTCTCACACAGATTGAAGCTTCAACTTCAAACTCTCTTCTTCCCACGTAGGTCGGGATAGTTCAACTTAGTCTACACAGGGATAATGATCTCAACAGTAAGGTTTTGAATCACACGAATCAGAACATCAGTTTTAGGCTTTGTAAGTATTCGATATAGTGTGTTGTTAGGACTTAGTATTTCTTCACTCAAGGATATATGATGTATGCTCGAAGAAATAGATTTCTCTTAGATGAATATATGCTTTGGATTCTTGATTAATCAGTAAGTCAGTCGTGTGAGCAATTTCATCTTGCTTGGGAATTTATAACCTTGGAAGTAGATCCATTATAAATGTAGTCATTGACCAGTTGGTGAGATATATAAATATCGGATTGGCGTCTTTCAGAATATTTGAATTAGAAATGTCTGTATTTAATGCTTCATATATTCTTTTTGATCCCCATTAATTGCTCTTTAGTATACAATCTTTTTGACCGCATTAAATGATGTCCTATCAGCATTAAATATTCCGTTGAAACTGTGAATACTTTGTGAATAAATAAAGACTTCTCTCACAATGGTTTGAAGGTCGAATTCTAAATTCTGTTGAATTGTATTTTACTTTTCCTAAGTAAAATACCTACAACTTCTTTGCTGTAGCCAACAATCACTGTTGATGTACTCTTGGAATTTTATTTTACTTTTCCTATAAAATACATCGTTAGGTGTTGTATGGAGTTTGTTGTAGGGACACGTTGTGGGATGAATTTATCAATAAGCTTGGGGTATTATTTATTCCAACAATATATAGTAGTAATATGGTCATATAGCAAAAGGTTACAACCGTAATTTGAGGAGCTACAACCGTAAGTCAAAGACTGGGTAATATGTTGATTCTTTTGAGAAACATAGGGTACAACCACGAGATACGACAGATGGAGTAGATATGATCATAATATGGTGGTTCGCGGCCATAAGGCAGAAGAACCTTGATTTCATCAAATCTCAACGTACGGGTTTCACACATATGCATGGGGAGTTATGGTTGCATGTTGAGGAGTTACGGTCGTAACAGCCCGAGGTACAACCGTAAGATCATTGACCTTTGAGATTTGTGGTTGCCAGCTGGCTAGATTACGACTATATAGATGGTAGATATGACCATTTGATGGTGAGGAGTTGGGTTACAGTTGTAACGCTTGACAGCTTATATAGATGCCAGCGGATGTTTCCTCAACATTTCATCATTTTTCATTTTTTTCTAAAATAAAAATTTCCAAAGAGAGATTTTTTGCATCCTAACGCTCGTATGTTCATGGAATTGGTTATCTAAGACACTTATGGAGCTTGGGGACGTGACTAGAAGCGGATTGAACCATTACATATCGTTTGATTCTTCAAGAGGTAATTGTTCTTCATCATAGATTTTAGTTCAGAATGGAATATGGTGCTTCTTTAGTTTATAACCATGATATGTAATTGTATACGTATATGATTATGAGGATTGGTGATGATGATCAGGATTGGTGATGTTAATAATGTTTGAAATAAAACACAATGGAAGCGAATAACACATCAGAAGTGAAATTTGGAGATTATTTAGTATATATGTTTTATTCATCACAAGGACAAGATCTATTTAGGCATGTTAATTAATTAATTACTAATATTAATAAGCAATTTAAATACTATTATTATTAATTTAATAATATATTGGTAAAATTAATATCTTAATCTACATCATAAGATAGGATATTTACCTTTGGAGCGAAATGGTTGTTTCAATCTCTTCCTTAAAATCTTCTAGAGTATATCCACGCCTTAATCCGAACGTTGTGTGGGCAACGAGCTACCGGATCTTGCTTGACTTGAAGGTTGATCGTCCGAAATATGTGTTTCAAGAAGCTCATAATTTTGGTATTTTAGAAATATTATTGTGTTACCTAAATTGTAGAACGAAGACACAAGTCAAGATCTATAATTAAACACAAGTGAGAAATAGATTTCTTGATCTCCAAAACATGTGATACGCCGACCCCTCCCCTTAATGTCCTATTTATAGGCTTTGAGCTACTTTAGGGATCTCAAGGAGGATTAGTGTTAGACTCCTAGTATAACTCCACTTTCCATATTAAGCATTTCCTATTATGGTTGAATTTACTAATATAAATTCAATCCACTAAATAATTGATATGGTACTTCCAACCCCAATCCCAATTTATAAAATCGGGCTCCTTATTTAAATATATTATTATTTGTGTTTAACATATCAAATGTCCATTAATTAATTTAAGCTACTGACAGTTTTAATTATTTAATTGCTTATCCAAGTGTAGTACCACTCAGACCTTATTATTATATCGAAATTAAAACCACATGCAGGGTTTAATATAATAATCATTCTCGATCTCCTCAAAGGGACATCATCAACCCTTACTAGTCGGGACACAATTTCTAGTTATAATATTAATTATCATATAAATAATATTATTGCCCAAAATAATAAGCATACTGAGTCTATCAATATGACTCTCACCCATGATAAATCAAAGTAAAAGTTATTATAAATACAGAGTTAAATATTATATACAGTTCAACATATGCAAATACACTAATGTATGCTAATAGTCAAGACCAACTAATCTCAAACATACCCTACAGCCTTTCATATAATTTGTCTAGTGATTATATAGGTTGTGAACTATTATATTATTTTATAAGGTACTGATAATGTGATCTTCTGTGTGACACCAACACACCACATTATCTATAATATAAAATAATATACAATACATTTGCATAACCATAATGTGAGTTAATATGCAAAATATGTGACGAAATATAATTAATATTCTCATAGGTAGTTAAAAATGAGGCAATACAAGCATAAAATATGCTTTTCAGTATACAATCCTAATAAATAATTGGATTATATAAATTGTTATGAAGAAAACTTTGAGTACGGGTTTTGAATTTGCAGAATTCGATTTATATAATCTTTTATTATGATATTGATTAGGATATGTAATGATATTTTTGAAATCCTTCAGAGTCGAATCATTGTTAGAAAAGTTTACAATGATTAAATGAGTTTTAAAACCTTTGAAGATTGTTTACAAAATGTTCGATAAGTTGCTCCAACCAATTAGGATATGTTGTTTGGAGCTATTGGGCTGCTTTATTGAGGGTAATGGGTTGTTTTAGTCTTTGAGAATTGATAATCAAACATTATTATTGATGAATTGTGTTTCATTCAAGGTTATTCGAGCGTTGATTTGTTGTGAACCATCTTGTTCATGTTGGGATTTTTCCGTTATGCCCGCTTCCGACTGTTACCATTAATTCTCCAGCTCCAAGATTTCTACATAATTCCATATCCTGATTCATTGTACAAATGTGAGAACTAGCACGAGAATCAAGTATCTATGAAGTAGAATATACATTTACAAAATAATTTTTTTGCAAAACAAAAAGTTCTATAACTGTAGCACAATGTCCAAGCTTTGGGTAGTGTCTCCTCCAATGGACAAACTCCCTATAGTTGAGACAATCGACTATCTTCTTAACCCCTTTACTCTTCTGAATCATTGAGCCTTTACCTTACCCTTATCAATTCTACCTTTGGGCCCATACTACTTCTTGTTCTTTTTCTTCTTATCTTTCGACCTCGAAGGCCCAGAAGAAATTACAAGAGTGGACTACTTTTCATTTGTCTTCATATGAGACTTTGCAGCCGTCAACCTGTTCATGATCCCAACAATGTTACATACAATCTCATTACAGTTAAAGTTCATGATGAATTAGACAAAAGGGCCATTAAAATACATGATATGATCAAGAGAAGCATATTATGGTTGTATGCTGCAAAACGTACTCTATCCTTGTATTACCTTATTTCCCTGTAACTACTCTTGAGGATATTAATTATATTTAATCACATATTTTGCATATTTATTCACGTTATGCATATATAAATGCATTGTATAAATATTTTGTATTATAGATAATATGGTGTGTTGGTATCACACGGAAGATCACATTATTGGTACCTTATAAAATAATATAATAAGGTTATAATCTATATATTTATTAGACCCAATTATATGAAAGGTTGTAAGTATACTTGAGTTTAGTTGGTCTTGACTATTAGCATGCGTTAGAATATTTCCATATGTTGAACTAGATTGCAGTGAGATAGTATCTTCTGTACTGACTGCAAGAAGAACGTAAATCTCAGATAATTAGTAGTTCTTAATTCTGAGTATATAATATTTAATTGTGTATTTATAATATTTATTGCTTTGATTTACCATGGGTGAGAGTCACAGTGATTGACTCAATATGATTTGTATATTGGGCAATAATATTATTTATATGACAATTAATATTAGAGCTAAAAATCGTATCCCGACTCGTGCCGGTTGGTGATGTCCCATTGAGAATCTCGATAATGATTATTATATTAAATCCTGCAGGTGGATTTAATTTTGATACAATAATAAGGTTCGAGTTGTACTACTCTGGATAAGAAAGTAAGTAATTGAAGCTGTCAGTAGCTTAAATTAATTTATAGACTTTCAATATCTTAAACACGAGAAATAATATATTTAAATAAGGAGTTGATTTCATAAATCGGGATTTGGGTTGGAAGTGCAATATTAATTCTTTAGTGGATTGAATTGATATTAGTGAATACAACCATATTAGGAAGGGCTTAATATGGAGGTTGGGTTGCACTGGGAGTCCTATCCCTAATCCCCCTTAAGATCCCTAGAGTAGTGTAAAACCTATAAATAGGGATATTGGGGGGGTGGGGGTCGGCGGTGAATACATCATCCTACACAAGAGATTCCAATTTTTTCTTCCAAGTACTTAGTTGTGGATATTGACTTGTCTCTTTGATTCCACAATTGAGATAACACCTTTATTCTTGCTATAAATCAGAATTACTTGAAGAAAAAGAAAAATCGAGAGTTGTGAGGAAAAACAAGCTCGACCGATCCACTTCAAAGTCCAAGCAAGATTCGGTAACTCATTGTCCACACAACATCCGGATTAACACGGGATTATACTCTAGATGAATTTGAGGAAGAGATCACAAATAGCAACCACTATGCTTCAAAAGGTAAATATCATATGATCTCTGATCTAGATTAGGATATTGAATTTACCAACAACATTATTTAACAAATAATAAATAATATTTAAATTATTTATTAATCTTAGTAGTTAATTAATTAGCACGCCTAAATAGATTTTGTGCTCGTGGATGTGTAAAATGCTTTATTCAAATTATTCCCCAACTTTGACTCCGCTGTATTTTATTTCCAACAATTGGTATCAGAGCCAAAATTTTAGACTTTTGCTATTTTAATTAATTTTGGTGATTGATTGATAGCAGTTTAAATATTCATGTAATTTGATGTTGGGATATTTCTCCAGATGTATTCTTGTAGGGAATATGTTCCAATTATTATGGTTATGTGAATGGTTCATTTACTATTATTTATGCAATTGTTGGTTTGGCCCGGTTTTGTGGCATGTAATAATTTTTCCCGTGAAAAATCCACGAGTAGATCTAGGATCTTAATTTTCATGTAAATTTGCGGGAATTCGATGTATTTTATTTTTATGAATTGTAATCGAATTTGGGGAAGATAAAATCACGAAGAAGGAGAGCGTAACAGGGCACTGATCGCTAGACACCATGAACGAGCAAAGAATAAGACGGCGCCGCGAGCAAGACATAGCCGACCGAGTAGCCTCGGGCCTGCCTGTCGGGAGCCGCGAGCAGCCTGTCCTGGGCCGATTCGCCGGTTCGGGTCGGGTTGTTCAATTTTTGGTCCAGTCCATTTTCACTGCCATTCGTTGCGTCCGCTGGAGAGTCGGGATTTTAAAATTGAATTTTTTATATAATTAATCATGCATAAGAGTGAAAATTTTAATTTTGGAAATCCATGTTCCAGCCGGGGAGGAGTGACGAGATGCTTGATCCAGTGGGAGATATCAAGTCAAAGTTTTTCTTGGATTCAATTCAAGGATGAAGACCATGATAATTGGATAAATTTATCATCCATACATTTATTTTGGTTTTTACTATTTTGAGTGTATGTCATGTAGGGATTATGCGTGATATGTTTTCTTGCATGCTAGGACGAGAAAATTAAAACCTTAATGCTAAAATAACTAAGTGGTTAAAATTGATTTATTTTTTAAAACAAAATCAAATTGGCCTCCATAATTAATTTAGGTTGTGAACTAATTAGCATGCGTGTTGACATTATGGTCTTCATCTATATCAGATGTGCTAATTATAGGTTCATTGGCTGTAAATTTCAACCGATAACAAAAAGTAAATATTATTTTTATGATATGGCCTCTCCATATGTAGGACTATTATTTATAAGATAATATTTTAAGGTTGTTAAATTGTGGTGTTCATTTAGGTGTATTGATTAATAAGCTCCTCATCTGAGTCCATGTTAATTAATACATGGCCAAGAGGAACCAACTATTAATTTTACTTGTCATGACGTAAATTGACTAGATAGTAAAATTAACGACATAAAACTCTACTTGGAAAATGTGTGTGTAAACGTCCACACGATCATGGATTGCATATGCGGATTTTTTGAGGTGTTGGTTGCGAGCATATATATTGTGTTTTGAGGTTTTCAATATATTTTTCTATGCATTATGTGATGAATGTTTTTTTCATTCTATCCCAGATGTCTTTCAATCTACTTGCTATAATTCTGAAAAAAAAAACTTGATGGAACTAATTTTGCTGATTGGAAATATAATCTTAATATTTTCCTAACTGCTGAAGAACACAAGGTTGTTCTAACTGGGGAATGCCCATTAGAGCCAGATGCTAATTCGACACCTGATGAGGTGAAAGAATACGCAAATGGAAGAAATTTGATGAGATGGCTCGCTGTTACATCTTGGCTTCCTTAGCAAATGTATTGCAGCATCAGCATTAGAGTATAGGGACGGTCGCGGAAATGTTGAAAAATCCCGGCTAGATGTTTGGTCATCCGAACCGGGTAGCAAGGCAAAATCTTATGAGGGTCTTAATAACGACCCAAATGCGTGAATGAACCCCAGTAATGGATCATGTTCTAAAGATTATTTCTCATCTGAACGAACTTGATATCTTAGGGGCTACCATCGATGCGGAAATGCAGGTCGATATCATTCTAGGCAGCTTACCCAGAAGCTTTGAGCAGTTCCTCCTAAACTATAATATGAACGTAGGGATTATACTTTGGCGGAATTGCTGACAGAGCTTCAAGTTGCAGAAGGACTCTTCAGACAAGGGTATCAAGTTCTTGCCACAACGATGTTTTGATTATAAACCCAAATGGGGGAATAAGAAGAAAAAAGTGGGCTAGAAGAAAGTGGCAACTCTCAAGGTCAAGAGCAAGGCTCATCCTGAGGCGAACAAAAAGCCAAAGGGAAAGTGCTACAAGTGCGTTCAGAAAGGATATTTCAAAGTGGACTGTCCTGGTCTTAAGAAAGGTATGTGTCGTGCACTAGTTGTAAAACCCCCTAAATTCGATAGCTTATTACATGTACAACTTATTATATCATGATGTATCTTAAGAACATTTGTTTTATATTATAACATAATCTACATCTATTTCGCTTATTAATTCGAAATTGTATTATAAATTACTTTACAATTTAATAAGGGGATCATGAATTTCCTAATGGGCTATGTGTATCAACACTTGCGCATATAAACTCATTAATGGACCCAAACCCAACTTAATAAAAATTCTAAGACATGAACTACAAGCTAAAGCCCAACTCAACTACTTAGTCCAATTACAACTAACTTAATACCCAACTATTTATATTAACAATCTATACACTTAATTTATCAAAAACGAAAGAAAAATAAAATATATATAATATACTGGAGTGGGCGGCTAAGGTGAAGAAAAAAAGAAGGGAATCTTTATCTCCCATGCAAGACTCTTCTGATTTTCTTCCCAACTTCATTAAACCAACTTTTAATGCATATACCATCACCTAACACCCTTTCACTTCTACACACACAAAATAGAATCTGAAAATTGGAGAGAGAGAGACAGAGGTAGGCTGAACCAAGGGAAGAAGAAGGAAGAAAGAAGGAAGAAGAGAGTTCAACAAGAAATAGGTAATCTCCTTTCGTACTTCTTTTTTTTTCTATAAGATATAGTTATAAATCTCCTAATCTAACTCTAATCTTAAAACATGCAAACAAAATATACACCATGGATGCATGAATCGGCCGAACCATATAGAGTAAGAGGGGAGATCGTTATTCCACTTCCGGGACCTAGAATCGACTAAATCCGGCAAGAATCAAGGTGGGTGAAACTCTTTCAAACTTTTAAATTAACAACTCTTATTTTGCCTGTGATGCATGTTCTAAATCTGAATGTTCTTCATATATAATGTTGAGAAATTTGTGAACAACATCATGTTAGAATTTATGCTATAAAATTTATATTAAAAATATATGTATCGTTTTTCTTTATGAACTATGATTATAAAACTATGAAAAAAAATATAGAGCATGCACTAATCTGAATTTCTTATATGAATGCATGTTTTAAAGATGTATTATATGATTATATTAACATGCAATACGATTTTAGTGAATTTAAATGACATCCCATTGGGTAGTCAGATTCCGATTATGTGAAATTATACCAAAAATATGGAACTTGTGTTGCATGACTAAGATATAATATGTGGATAATTTATTTGGCCAAAATGAGATTTTAATCGAGTAATCGGAAATTTTGGGCATAAATTGTAATTTCTTTTAAAGTTTGGGGACTAAACTAAAATTTGCGAAAATAAAACATTTTGGACTTTGGACAGTGCATATTTTGTCATGTATGGACTATTCATAATATTCAAGTGATTTGGAGTTCGGTATCCAAATATATTAGTTGAAATTGCAATTTTAAAACAATTTTGGGGTCAAAATGCAAGAATTCGAAACTTCTGGACCAAGTCCGAATTTTTTTCTGGAATTTTCACAAATATGGAATTCCAGGTTCATCCCGAGTCATCTCGTAAAATTTCGTTAAATTCCGTGCTAAATTTATAGCTCCATAAGCCTCGGAACGATTTTCTTAAGTTTTGGGGCGATACCGTAATATCTGGAAATTTCAGTCCCGAAACTGGAAATTTCCGAATTTTTCCTTAAATCTGGAGTCGAGGAAGTATTTTTGACTTCCTCATAAATTTTCACGACCATCCGATTTTGTTTCATATTCCAAACGCTTAGGCTCGAACCTAAGGGTAAAAACGTCCTTTCAACCTATTTCAGAAAACACTCGTTTCATTTCGTCGAACCTACCCATTTAATAAAATTTTGAGAGTATTTTCAAATTATATGCGAAGTCCTATTCCGTATTAGCGTGCCACAAATATAAGTAACTATATTCCATACTTAATCAAAGGACACTATTATCCTCACTAACCGAATGTTACGCGATACTTTTGAAATGCGTCTAATTGATAACTATCCGGGAGCTAAGTGCCATACGAACAAAGTGCCATGGACGGGTTCGCCTCTAACCCTATTGGGGCAAAGTGCCACATCGGCGGACGGGGCCACCTCTTGAGCCCATACGAAACAGAGAGCCGACCTAAAATCCGGGGGCCGCCTCTTGAGTTGTAGGGGCCACCTCTAGAGTCCCAATTTGTGTCAGGGATGGTTAGACCAAGTCTTGGATTGAGCAGCACGGTTGCGGTTCATGAACAAGGCTACTGTCGTATCCTATTCTCTTGAAGCCGAAAGACAAGGTGTTCCTGAGGTGACTAGGTCGTAGACTTGGGGTATAATCGCGATTATGATATGATCCGGGCATAGACACAAGCTAAAGACATATCGAGCCCAGATAAGAGATAAGGCAGCACGTCACCAAGCGTGAGAGTGATAAATCTCAAAGGTCAATGTTATAGTGACGGTCCGACAAACGCCCAAGGCTACGGTTATCAAACCAAAGGCCGCGGCGATAGTCAAAGGCCAAACCCTGATAACGGTCTAAGACGTTATAAGGAGAGCCTATAATCCAAAGTCTACATTGGCGGGATTCAAAGTTAGATTAACTTATTGACTGATTGATTAACTCGACATCCGTCCACGGGGATAGGATTATAATATTTCAACTATACAATGATTATTCTTTTATAAAATCACAATATATTTTGTAATCAATTCCAATTTCTTATTATTTGGTAAAATCATGCATCACCAAATATTTTCAAAGTAATGTAAGCCACACTCACACACGATCACCCACTCACTGAGACCTTTTGTCTCACCCCACCGTTTTCCTTATTAAAACCAGAGAATGGACAACCAGCCGAAGACGAAGAGGTTTTTGAGGAAAAGACTAAATAGAAGACCGCCATTAAGACTTAGAATTTCTGCTGTTATCTCAACTTGTAATAGTTAATTATGTTTCGTACTTGGTTCATTTGGTACTTAGAAATTTTCCGCTGCAAACTTATGATCATTGTAATTTCATTTGTCAACTTTTATCACAACGAATCTTTATACATCGGGTTAAGATTGTTGCCTTGAAATACTATCTAATTGTTAGTTTGCTTCCGATATTTATTGTTGCGATTTCATTGATTGATGGACCCGCACGTCGCACCCTCGTCCTTCCCGATGTTGTGGGCATGCCAGGAGTGGTATTGGATCCCGGTTTGTGAGAAGGACACTTACAATGGGCTAACCAGGATAAGATTCTTCGGACTTATATGGGAATTCCACCTAGGATGAAGTGAACCATAAGACTGAGACCTAAAGTAGATTTCTCAAGTCAATTCTCATTAAAGATCCATTTCGACTTGTCGCTATTCACTTGAAATATGCATAGTCAAATTCAAATTTCCTAAGTCATTGTCCAAGGTAATTGATTAAGTATTTACGGCATTTTCCCGATTAAATCGATTTTCTATTGAACTCTTGAAACGGATATAGTTTATGTTACTTATCGGTTTCTATGAAATCCACTAAACCTCATTACTTTTCTAAAATGGGGTATTATTATTTCTTGGTCGCTAGTGTCGTATAAGCATATTTGTTGAGTCATTAAGTTCACTGCCTTGATGATTAATCATGCTTAATAGAGTTTATATTGACATTAGATTTTGCGAGATACCGACTTAGTTTATTTTGTTAACTAGATGGACCCCACAGACAAGAAGGTTGTGAGCCAGGAAAACGAGGATACGCCTACTCTGCCAACGACAATCACTGAAGATCAGCTTTGATAGGCCCTTAGTCAGATTGAGAGTGTCGCTAGGCCCATTCTCAACGCAGCTGTTTTGGCCGATTCCAAGGAAAGAGAAATCCAGAATTTGAGGTCCGTAATTGCACGTATTTTTCAAGATGTGAAGGCATATCGTGATCAGAGAGATGAGCTGTTTCGGTTGCTGGACAAGAAGAGACAAGAATATGAAGAGCTGGGAGAGAGAGAGCGCATCAAATGGAAACCCAATCGTTAGTAGACATCCGAACAATCGCCAAGCTCCACAGCCAAAAGTTTCTGCAAGCCCACAAGATGTAAATTCTGGAAGAGCAAATCTTGTCTGAATGCCACGAGCATGAAAAATTCCAAGCTATGGTGAAGTCCAAGTTAGGAGTTATGATCGACCTTTTTCCGAACTCCACTATTGAAATCGGGACCTCATCATGAGCATCCCCGATTGCCAACCCTCAATTTCATGAGTTTGAAGATGAAGATCCAGAAGAGGAACCGGAGGAAGATTCGGAAGAGGACCCCGAAGAACACGCTAGCATGAACTCGGATGATAATTAGAGAGCCCTATGTTTGAGAATGTTTATGTGACCTTATGAGGTTTTGATGTTTTGATACTGGAATATTTAGGCCTGAGTGCCGTACAAACTTGAAATATGTGATTGGAGGTTAAGCCACATATAATTGAAATCAATTATGCTTTCTACCTTATTTGATAATTCTAGAATTTGTAAAAAAGCATGATTGTCAATTAATAAACACCCTGCCAATTCTACAAATTAACTTAATTCATCAACAAACTCCCAATGAACAACTAACTCTATCACACTCTAATTAATTTGTTATAGATGGTTGATAGACGTAGCGGACGCCCGCGAGTTAACCGTGATGAACAACAAAACCAACGCGATAACGAAGGAGGGGCTGTAAATGATGCTATAGCACAAGCTCTAACCCAACTGACAAACTTCCTACAACAACAACCTGACAATAATTGGACTGACAGTGGCACATAAGATCGCATGTTGGAGATATTCTTACGTTTCAGTCCGCCAACGTTTGACGGAGAACCGGATGACATCAAGGCGGAATTATGGGTAGAAAGGATGGAGAGCATATTCAATGCGTCCCAGTACACCGATGATCATTGCATAACATTGGCCATATTTAGACTCGAGGCTGCCGCGCATGATTGGTGGAAGATCGTTAGTACCCGTTGGATAAGAGAGGATCGTACCAGAACATGGACCAACTTCTTAACTGATTTTCGGACCCAGTACGTATCAGCAGCAGCTAGAGAGACTCGTCGAGATGAATTTTACCATATGAAGTAAGGATCTTTGACTGTATCTCAGTATGAGTCCCAATTCAACCGGCTCTCTAAGTACGCACCAGGACTAGTGAGCACAGAGGAGGATAAATTGTACAAGTTTACCCGAGGTTTGAGGTTTGTTCTACAACAAAGTTTGCTGCCAGTGAGAGTGACGACTATGGTGGAAGCAGTCGAAGCTGCAACCCGAATCGAAATTGGGTTGGCACGTTTGGGACAAGCGAAGGATCAAGCTACCTAAAAATTCAAGAGATCTGCATCAAACCAATTGTACAGACTAGCCCATAAATTTCAACGCAAGACTACTAGACAGAACACCGGAAAGAAGCCTGTGAATAACCTGCCACCATGTTCCCACTGTAATAAGTTGCGACATAAATTGGAAGATTGCTGGAATAAGCAAGGGAGATGCTTACAATGTGGAGATAATAAACACTAAACTAGGCAATGCCCAAAGTGGGAGGCACCGGACAACAATCGGCAGAAAAATGCAGCTAAACAAGATGATCGCAAGGGCAAAGGGAAGGCACCAGTTTTGCCTTAGCTGGACAAGAAGCCCCTAATGCAACAGACATGGTGGAAGGTACATTTCTTGTGTCAAATCACTCTGCTAATACGTTGTTAGATCCAGGATCATCACATACTTTTGTTGCAACTCATTATGCATAAAAATTGAATGTCGACATGGACTCACTACCCATAAGCTTAGAAGTATCCACACCTATGGGTGCGAGCCGAGAAACAAATATTGTATTTATAGATTGTGAAGCGATCATTAAAGGTCACTGTTTTCCTGCCGACCTAATTCTTCTCCCTATACTTTAGTATGACCTCATACTTGGGATGGATTGGCTATATAAACACTTTGCACAACTCGACTGCCATTCAAAAATAGTTCGATTCTGCAAACCATGACCCCATAGTTGAACTACACGGGAATGCTAGAATTAATTTGGCCCCAATAATATAAGCCATGAAGGCGAGGAGGGCCATTTCGAAGGGAGCATCGGGACATTTAGCTTTTGTCATAAACAAACCTAAGAACAAAATGGAGATTGAAGCAATACCAGTAATATCAGAATACCCTGATGTTTTTCCCACGGAACTCACTTCTCTGCCTCCAGACAGGGAAGTTGAATTTAGCATTGATATCTTGCCAGGAAAAGCACCTGTGGTTAGAACGTCGTATCGAATGGCACCACTAGAACTGCAAGAACTAAAGGTTCAGTTGCAGAAGTTTCTAGAGGTTGGATTTATCCGACCAAGCGTATCTCCATGGGGAGCACTAGTGCTATTCGTAAAGAAGAAAGATGGTACACTTAGATTGTGCATCGATTACCGAGAACTTAACAACATTACTGTTAAGAACAAGTATCCACTTCCTAGGATCGATGAGCTATTCGACCAGCTATAAGGAGCAACAGTTTACTCAAAGTTTGATCTTCAACAGGGATATTACCAATTGAGGATCAAAGAGTGCGATATACCAAAGACTGCCTTCCATACTAGGTGTGGTCATTACGAATTCATGGTAATGCATTTTGGATTGACCAACACGCCGGATGCATTTATGGATTTAATGCACTGCATGTTCCAACCATATCTGGATCAATTCGTATTAATATTTATTGACGACAGACTCGGTTATTCCAAGTCAGATCAAGATCACGAAACTCACCTGAGATTGGTACTAGAGGCACTAAGGAAGCATAAATTGTACGCCAAATTCAGCAAGTGTGAATTCTGGTTAAGAGAGGTAGTGTTTTTAGGACACATAATATCTGGAGATGGAGTCGCAGTAGATCCATCAAAGGTGGAGACTATTTTGGACTGGAAGAGGCCAGAAATAGTCATGGAGATACGGAGCTTTCTTGGACTTGCGGGTTACTACCGCAAATTCATTAAAGATTTTTCCAAAATCTCAGGACCACTCACAAGACTGACGCATAAGCACGTCAAATTTGACTGGAACGATAAGTGTGAGTTGAACTTCCATGAACTCAAGAGAAAACTCACTACCGCACCTGTACTAACACTTCCCGAAGGGAGTGAAGGATTTGTGGTTTACATCGATGCATCAAAGGAAGGATTAGGAGCTGTGCTGATGCAAAACGGCAAGGTTGTGGCTTATGCATCACGAAAGCTAAAAATCCATGAGATGAATTATCCGACCCATTACCTTGAACTAGCAACAATAGTGTTTGCTTTGAAGAAATGGATACACTACCCATCTAGAGCTACATTCACCATCTTTACCGACCATAAGAGTCTCAAATATTTGTTCTCTCAGAAAGAGTTGAATCTAAGACAGAGACGGTGGATAGATCTTCTTAAGGATTATACCCTCACCATTCAGCATCATCCGGGCAAGGCCAATGTTGTAGCAGATGCCTTAAGTAGAAAAATGAGTGTGGCTAGACTCATGATAAGAGAATGGAATGCCCTGGGAGAAATAATCCAATGGAAACCAAGGCAAGCTAAGACACATGTTTTATGCGCTAATTTGTCAATGAAGTCGGACTTACTTAAGGAAATCTAAGAAGCACAGACACAAGACGGGAAATTGTGTAAACTTAAGGAAAGGGTCGCACAAGGTGAGAAATCTGAGTTTAGCATGTCGGAAGATGGAACACTAAAATTCAAACACCGTATATGTGTTCCCGATAAGGACGAACTCAAGAAGAAAATTTTAGTAGAGGCTCACTGCTCTCGGTATACAATTCATCCAGGTGAGAATAAGATGTATAAGGATCTAAAGAAACAATACTAGTGGGTGAATATGAAGAACTAGGTAGCAGAATTCGTAGCAAGGTGTTTAACTTGTCAACGAGTGAAGGCTGAACACCAAAGACCATCAGGGTTACTACAGCCGCTCGAGATTCCCGAATGGAAATGGGAAATAATCACGATGGACTTCGTGACGGATCTACCTACAACCAGTGGAGGATATAACACAATATGGGGAGTCATGGATAGACTTACAAAGTCAGCTCAGTTCCTACCCGTAAGAAAGAATAATATTCTGCAGAAGCTAGCAAGGACATATATCCGAGAAACCGTTAGATTACATGGAGTACCTGTAGACATTGTGTCAGACCGTGACCCCAGATTTGTCTCCAGATTCTGGAAGAGCCTTCATCAAGAACTTGGGACGACATTGAGTTTCAGCACTGCAGCACACCCTCAGACGGATGGACAATCCGAGCGAACGATACATGTCCTTGAGGATATGTTACGAACATGTGCACTGGATTTTCAAAAGAGTTGGAGTCACCACCTACCCTTAGCCGAGTTTGCTTAAAACAACAGCTATCAGGCAACTATTGGGATGGCTACATATGAAGCATTATACGGAAGAAAGTTTCGATCAACAATACACTGGGAGATTGACGATCGATGGACACCAAAAGGTAAGCAGAACCGAAACCCGATAACGAGAGTTGATCTAGTAGAAGATGCCATGGATAAGGTTCGAATCATTCGGGATCAAATTCGCACTGGTAAGAGCCGACAGAAGAGTGATGCAGACCAGAGGAGAAAAAGATTTAGAATTCGACACGGGCAACAAAGTATTCCTTCGTTTATCACCACGTAAGGGATTGATCAAATCGAAGAAGGGAGGTAAGCTGAGACCCCGATATGTCGGACCCTTCATAATCATAGAAAGAATTGGACGGCTAGCTTATCGCTTAGAGCTACCATCCAATTTGGCTGGAATGCATGATGTTTTCCATGTCTTGAGATTAAAAAAGTATCAACCAGACCCGGTGCACATTCTTACTTCCGACATCCCGCCAATCAAAGATAACTTATCTTATGAAGAGGGGCCGATCAAGATCCTCGACCGAAAAGTGCACGAATTGAGGAAGAAGCGAATTCCTTTGGGTAAGGTCGTCTGGTCAAATCACAACAGAGAGGAAGACACTACGTGGGAGGCTGAGGAAGAAATGAAGAAAACTCACCCCGAATTGTTCGAGTAGGAATTTGGGGACCAAATTCTTCTAAGGAAGGGAGGATGTAAAACCCCCTAAATTCGATAGCTTATTACATGTCCAACTTATTATATCATGATGTATCTTAACAACATTTGTTTTATATTACAACATAATCTACATCTATTTCACTTATTAATTCGAAATTGTATTATAAATTAATTTATAATTTAAGAAGGGGATCATGAATTTTCTAATGAGTTATGTGTATCAACACTTGCGCATATAAACTCATTAATGGACCCAAACCCAACTTAATAAAAATTCTAAGACATGAACTACAAGTTAAAGCCCAACTCAACTACTTAGTCCAATTACAACTAAATTAATACCCAACTATTTATATTAACAATCTATACACTTAATTTAACAAAAAACAAAGAAAAATAAAATATATATAACATACTAGAGTTGGAGGCTAAGGTGAAGAAAAAGAGAAGGGAATCTTTATCTCCCATGCAAGACTCTTCCATTTCTCTTCCCAAGCCATTTCACTTCCCAATTTCATTAAACCACCTTTAAATGTATATACCATCACCTAACACCCTTTCACTTCTACACACACAAAATTGAATCTGAAAATTGGAGAGAGAGAGAGAGAGAGAGAGAGAGAGAGAGAGAGGTAGGCCGAACCAAGGGAAGAAGAAGGAAGAAAGAATGAAGAATAGAGTTCAACAAGAAATAGGTAATCTCCTATCGTACTTCTTTTTTTTTAGTCCTCACCGCATATTGGGGACTATTCACTGGCTCTGCATCGAACATGAATGTTCATGCGTCCTGCCATAAGAAAAGTTTTTGCTTACCATTCGTTTATTTACACGATTATTGTTGTCGTGTGGTTGAGAACAGGATTGGTGCTTTTGAGATGTGCACTAATCTTCGATTTAGAATGATGGTCGCCATCATGTCTGGGAAGGTCAATTGGTGCCAAATTGTCCTCAGAAGACTGCAGGAAGAGGCTTCTAAGCCTGCTTCACAAAAGAAATCATTTGGTCTTATTCTTAACTATATCCTGACCAAATGCGGTGTACCGCAATAAAAGGAAGCTAGGACGATAAATCAGCGCAAATATATTGGAGGAAGCAAGCCCTTCGTGTTCAACAAAGAAAGACTGATTGGGTCAAGGCCATTTGTTCGAACTATGCCCCTGTCTGCTGATCCCAGGGACATAACTGTATAAACATGCCTCGATACCGATACCACGAAGTCGTTACCAATCACATTCCCTTTGTCCACGAGTTACTCAGCCCCGACCAAAGCAATCTACGAACTCTTCAACCTTACCCGCAACAGAACGGTCATAATCCATGATCAAACATTTCAACCTATTGAAGTAATCAATTAACACACATTCGATAGCAATCAATAACTGACATGGCCAACCAATAAAACTAAACGACTCAACTACCTCGATCATATGCACAAACCAAATAATCCAACCCAACAATTACGAACTCATATCCACAATACAAGCCGCAACTCGATAATCAATATAACCGATCAATAACCCAACGGTTCCATAATATCCCGATTAAATACAAATCCAAAACAACCCAAATCAATCAATCATGAACTCATAACCATAATACGATTCCACAATCCGAAAATCATATCAACAATCAATTTAAACCAATAGCAAAAGGGTCTAAACATTACCGATTCCAAATTCAATCTTAAATACGGATACAAGTTTCCTCCTTGTAAATTCATAATAAAAACCAATTACCGATTATTATCATCAATCCGGATGATCCGATTAGTTCAACATCATAGGTAATCATATTCCAAGGGTGCCAAATAATTCCATTATCCAAATTGAACACTTGTTCAATACGTATAAATTCTCAAACTCAAAAGTGAATCATAATCTTATCAAACCCGGAACCATATTCGTATTCCTATATGAATATTGTACCAAAACACATAACTTAGTTCTAGATATGAATATTCCATATTCATATCCAAGACACCAACAACTCTTAAACATGTTGATCAATTCATATAATCCAAGAGTTCCTTAAGAACACAACTTATTCCGAAATAACATTCAAAATCCTCAAACGACATAATTCGATGTGTTCTAACATCTAAACAATCCTCATTCATACTTCAAGATGCATATTATCAAATTCTCCAATATACAATTCTCCTAACATCAAGAATTGTAACAATACTACCAAGAAAATCGAGAATACTATGATTCCATAATCATAAACAACATAATCAAGACATAAAACATCGTACCCTTCAACATATAGTTCATATAACCTCAAGAATCGTAACAACAAAAGCATAATCATCTTCATACGAATCTTTTATCAACAATAACATCAAAATCCGAATTCAAGGAGAGGATTACCCAACATACCTCTTAGAATATGAAATACACAAGTAAACATTTTCCTTGATTAACACGGTGTGAAGAAATCGACGAAAGAAAAGAGTCCCGATCCAAACTCCTTCGAAATCTCGTTCCTAAATTATAATGATATCAATTCAATCACAATTCGACGAAAACGCATAGAACTTCCCAAGTTCCACCCATTGAAATAATTTATCGGACACTTTGAGGGCATAGCCCAATTTAATCAATTAACGAAGGAATTCTCGAACTTGTTCCACAAAACTTCAAAAGTAATGAATGAACCCGAGAATACAATGAAATTCTATCAATAATCTGAATTAAAACGAAAGAAATCGGCCACAACATCATGAAACTCTAAAAATCCCTAAAACCAAGGGTTCAAGTGTTCTTACCTTCGATCCGAGCGAAAGATGATGTTAGACTTGAATCAAACTTTCAAAAAATGATGTTATATGATGCTCCCATTCAAAACCATCGATTTCCGATGAAAGATCGCGAAGAAACGAAGAGAAATGTGAAAAAGGGTTTAACAAAATAACCTAAGTTTACGAGATACCCAAAAGGGCAATTTGAAAGTTATACACGAGTTGGTAAAAATACCAGAAAGTCATTTTAAAATACACACGCAGCGGATATAAATACAGTTCAAAAATACACAATTTCAGCGGAACAAAACAACCAGAAAGAATACTCAATTCTCCGAAAACATGCCACAACCAGTATCACCCGGGAAGCTCATCTCTTCACGACCACTACTAGATCGATCTCCGAGTACCTAAAAATAAAGTCCACGATGGGGTCAGCCACAATACTCAATAATGATATCGATCATATCATCATAAATAATTACATACCAATGTAATTACAAGTAAGAATAATACTGACGTAATCTTACCGTCATAACCTTACAAACCCATCGCAATCCATACCAATTCAATCCTTACCATAATCCACATTTCGCATTCTCAAATGACGAGATGAACTCAACAACAAACATCTATACTGTAATCAAACAATACCAACAATCCTCAACATCATCATAACTCATAAGCGTGAAATAATCCATTCGTGCCAAATCCTGTCCGTCGGATCGCACAATCAAATCTCAACCTGGATAAAAACCAATAACACACCATTCTGTAGATCAACTACCACAAGACAATAGTAATAAGTACCGAAGCCTCGACGTACATCCTGAATACTCATACAGTCAATAACAATGATCAACCAAACATCAACCGAGAATATCATCGACATGATAACTCCTATACGACCAACAAAGGATCAACGATTACCGAGAGTACCCTCAACATGGTAACTCCAAACACGATCAACAAAGATCAACAATAACCGAGAATACCCTCAACATGGTAAACTCCGACATGATCAACAAAGATCAATAATAACCGAGAATACCATCAAAAAGGTAAACTCCAAACGATCAACAAAGATCAACAATAACTGAGAATACCATCAACAAGGTAAACTCCAAACGATCAACAATAATGGATCTCAAAGAAATAACCCCGACTGTCGAACATACCCCTCGGGCATATGAACAACCAGTCGCAAATCGTCGAACATACCCAACCATGAATGGAGGATGAACGACCAATCAATATGGCTCAAAGATGGAAGTCACAGTACGCCCGATACAGAATGTGTTCGTGCACATGTCCACCCTGTATATGGAATCCAGGGTACGTGGGACATGTACCTAATTGTTAGGAGTATGCCCTCGAATGCCACTCAGAGGTTGTTGAGTGAGGGCATTGTACTTGTAATTATGTAAACCATTTATATAAGGCAAATGAATGTTTCTTTATTTACTGGTAGTTACTGGCATTCCTAACTCGTAAATAAACATATAGAAACTAGTCCGTGTATTTAAGAGCAAAACGTTCCACTCCTTATTGGATAAGGGGTCGGCACTGGAAAGGTTATAGCTCAAATACTTAATCGTTCGCAAGTCGATGAAACTTGACTGGGCGTTAAGTTTATGTGAAGACTTGTATGGCGTGTTCTTTGACATGGAGAGTGCCTGTCGAACACTAATGGTTAGTGGGAGCACACGTTATAGGTATGCTAATTGGATTAGTATACTCGAACCGACTCACCCTCTATTCGTCACATGGATTTCACTCCGGGACAGTCAATGACGGAATCGAAAGGTTGTGATAGGTATTCGTGAACCTTAGACTTGTGGATGTTGTAGGGTTGTGCTTGTTAGGTCAATATTTTCATTTGTGTAGTTCGAGCCTGTAATCCTGTTTGCGGGGGTCAACCTAGACGTGCATCTTGAAGGGCAAGTAGCAGTCCTATCAATACCAAGATAGAATTCTTTCTCCCGTTAGTGAGCGGGTTATATGTCCTATGCGGTTATTGGCAGATGAGATCATAAGTCTTTGGCCAAAGCATTGGAGCTAGTTGTATTAGATACACGACAGCTCGATGATCTCGATTTGCGTTAACGCATGCATAGCGTCAAGTACAGATAGGGTTTGACTGACCGTGACCCTATAACTTGATCGGGACATTTGAAAGAAGGGTTTATACGTATACTGGTATTCACTACAGAATGGTTCTTGAATGATCCCAATCATTCGTTCTCAGTTGGGGTACAGTGGCTAGGTGGTGCTACTACTCTTTGGTTCCTCCCATTGCTGACTGAGACGGACCTACCGAGTCGCGCATTAGGATTGACGACGGAATGAATTAAGCTAATTCTCTCATTATGAATATTAGATATTGGATATCTAATTTGGGACATTGGATGTTTAAATCGATTTATCGGATAAATTGATTTACGACTTAATGAATTAAATATATCACTGGGTGATTAATTTAATTCATGGATATAATTATTTCTTGGAGAAATTAATTATGTTATTATGTATTTGATATGATTAATTAATTGGATTAATTGATCGATATAAATACATCGGAACGGAATCGGAGTTTATCTGTTTGGACTCACGGAGTCCAAACGAATCGAACTCGCCGTATTTCTTCATCATAGCCGCCCCCCTTCCCCACACCTTGACAAGACTTTGATTTTTAAATCAATTGGAATCTTGATTAGGTGTTTAATGAATAGATATTTGATATCTTTTTCAAGGTGGGGTTAAACATGAGTTGTTCTCATGTGGAAAGGAATTGAATAAGAAGAGAAGACTTGTCACTCTCTAAGAAATAATTGTGCCAACCGTGAGATACATTGAGAGAGAGAGAAAGTGAGACTTTGAGTTAAAACACTTATCTTCATCTTCTTCTTCAACTTGTTCTTGGTGATTCTTGGAGAAAAATCAAGAAATAAATGAGAGTTGTGAGTTATACACTTAGAGTGTGATAATCTCATATTGGAAGCTTCATCACTTAGCTCTAGCCGTATCCTCGAAGGATAGCAAGGTGATCGCTGCTTGGCCAAGCTCGGCGCGTGGCAAGTAGAGACGCTGTACTTTCTGGCTGGATCGCTCAAGAGCTTGGGGAATAGCTCAAGAGAAGGTTACCATTTAATCAACGGACTTCGAGGGTTAGTTTCTTATGACTCTTGCTTTTCGTTTATATATTCGTATATACGTAGCTCGATCGATCATCGTAGGGATTCGGATCGAATTAATTTTCGCTTTACCGCTCACTGGCCTTCGCTTTTAGGCACCGAATCCCAACAGTGGTATCGGAGCGTAGGTCTTGCGATCGTATATACGATATTGGCATTTTGAATGCTTGATTAGATGGTGAATGATTTGGAATCATTTTAGTCATAATCGTGGTATATATTTTTACGTTCGTTGTAGTTATATTTTTCGTAAGTTTATGTCTAAATATAAATCTTAATTTCTTGGAAATATGATTTATATTGAAGATATGAATGTTGAAAAATATTGATATTGGATATCCGGTCGAAAATCGAGCTCAATCGTCGTCGGACGACTTTTCGACAAAGCGCGTGAAGCTGCCAGGGTGACTCGGCCGTGTCTGGTGACACGGGCCGTGTCAGGCAGTCCCCAGGCCACTGCCAGGCAGACCCGACCGTGTCAGGAGACACGGGCCGTGCCTGGCCGGTAGCTGCCGAGCGTGACTCGGCCATGCCAGGCCAGTCGGCCGGAAGGCTGCCGGCAGTGACTCGGCCATGGCAGGCCATTTTCGCCCCGGCTCGATTTTTCGTGTATTCTTGAAAATTAATCTCCCGCATGTTAAATTGGATTTAATATGATTAAAATGATTTATGGTATTTCATTTTATAAGGGAAATTTGATTAATTGGAATATTTATGGTCGACCGAATTATTTTGAACGTTATCATATTACCGATTGTGTGAATCGATTGGATCGGTTCGTATTGTTGATTGGATCAATGTATCTCTACGCTTTCCATTTATTTAGTATTTATTGAATGGATGCTTTTGAATGGGGATGTGGTTCGTGGACTTAGTTTTTGAATCGTTCGTTTTATTCGATTGGGTTGTAAAGGCCGTTTTGAGCCTATTTATTTTACTAGAAAAATTTGTATCTAGGATGCAATTTTCAATGTAAAATTTATATGTAATGACGAAGACCGGAGGAAGATCCATTTCGAGAAGACGAAGATTCAAGACGAAGACTTGTAATTAGATTATGGAGTTTTTGTTTTCAGAACGGTCCATGAACCACATGTTGGTAGCACCTAGGTTGTGATTGGTTGTTTCATATTGAATGAATGCCACAAACGCGCTTAAACGATAAATGTGCAAAGTCTAACGTTAATCGCTATACTTCTCACACAACAAATAAATAAGTAAATAAGGTTTCAAGGTTTTCCTTCCTCCATCGAAGTTTTCGAAATTGAAATCCAAACCGGATGTGCTATGCTTCCGAGTTATCGGGTAGTCGTCGGGAGGACGGATAAATTACCGGAGCGCATTGGAAGCCTACGGATGGAGCAAATTTTATCCCTAGAAACATGATATGATGCCTGATAAGATACAATAGAGAAACTGATTTTCGACGAACGTATAAACATAACATGTTCACGAACCATAGAAACCCTATAGGTTGAGGGGAGTGAACAAGGGGAAAAAGACGATCGAATCATCCATTAGATGGGTTGGTGTTGGACACCACTTTATGAAAATTAATAGACTAGAAACCTGTTCGTTGCCCTCTATTAAGATTTATAAAGAACTCGATCACCACTATGAAGTAGAGCGACGATACTTCCGGATTTCACATGGGAGTGTGTTATTCCGATAAAAATAGTGGGAGCTGGGTAACAAGAATAGAAAAGACCTTAATTCTATACTCGGATCATAATATAACAAGTCACTAATTAACTGCTATACTTAATGCGTACATAACTCAATATGACAATGAATCCACTCGCAATTCTACTCGAAAAGAACACCTTAATGGGACCTAACTTTGTGGATTGGCTCCGCAATCCGATGATTGTCCTCGTGATAGAGGCACCGGGATACGCCTCGAGACGGACATTCCGGCGCCTCCTATGCGGACTCGAGCCAATCAGAAGAGATTGAAAACCACGAAAAGTGGGTTAAGGATGACGTGAAAGTCCGTGCTTATATGATGGCTTCCATGTCTAATGAGCTTCAGAGAGCTCATGAGAAAATGACTTCGCTAGGCGCATTCTATCTCACTTAACCGAGCTTTATGGTGAGCACAGCAGAATCGCTAGATATGAGATATCCAAGCAATCGTCGGTGCTAGGATGAAGGAAGGTGAGAAGGTTGGGGAACACGTCCTCAAAATGATATCCATGATCGAGAGATTGGAGGCTCTTGATTTTAAAATGGATGCTTCTCTCCAAACCGACCTTATCCTACGCCTCTCCCGATTCCTTCTCACGCTTTGTTATGAACTTCAACCGCAACGAAATTGCATGTAACTTAGCCGGGCTAATGAACAAACTAGTGACCGCCGCCTCTCGGATGAAGACTCGCGGATGAAGGAGTCTCGCACTTGTGATTTCTTCTCGACTTCTAAGTCTAAGAATAAGAAGAAAAAGACCAAGAAGCGGATCGACCACAAGCTAAGGACCTTAAGGGTAAGGGCAAGGCCCCGATGGTTCCAAGAACAAGAAGAAAAGGATACTTGTCTCAAGTGCGGTGAGTGGGCCACCGGGCTAGAGACTGTCCGATTCTTCATGGCACTTGTACGTAACTTTTAGTTTTGGAAACAAATTGTTCGCTATCGTATTTTCTACTTCGGATAATCGGATTCGTGCTAGTTCTCATATTTGTACCGTGAATCGTGATCTGGAACAAAGTAGGAAGCTTGGAGCCGGAGAAGTTATGATCACAATCGGAAGCGGGCATAGTGTCGAGGCGACCGACATAGGATCACTTCTTTTGGGTTTAGAATCCGGCTTTGTTTTGACTTTAGAAGATGTACTTGTTTTGCCCAAGGCACAAAAACATTGTATCCATTCGGCCATGGACCGAAAAGGCTTTTCATTTTTCATTGGTGATGGTTCCTGCAAAATTTATTTTAGAAATAAACTAGTGGGTACTGCTACATTGTTGAATGGATTGTATCATCTAAATCTCAGCAACAAAGTAGTTGTGAATACTATTACTAGAAAACGTGGTAGGGATGAAACCAATCAAGTTTTAAAATGGCATCTTAGACTTGGTCATGTTGGACAGACCAAGGTTTACAAGATGGAAAAAGATGGACTTATGGGTCCATTGGGATCGGATCCCTTTCCTACTTGTGAATCTTGCCTTAAAGGCAAAATGACTAAGTCCCCCTTCACAGGGACTTTTGAAAGAGCCGATAAACCGGGATTAATCCATACCGACGCTTGTGGTGCTTTGGAAGCAAGACGTGACGGATATCAATATTTCATTACGCTTACGATGATCATACTAGGTATGGTTATGTATACCTAATGAAACATAAATCCGAGGCCTTTGAGAAATTCCAGAATTCAAGGCCCTAGTCGAGAAACAAACCGGTAATCATATCAAAGCACTTCGGTCGGACCGAGGTGGCGAGTATATGAGTACGGAGTTTGACGAGTTCCTTAAGGAACATGGAATAGTTTCACAACTAACACCTCCAGTACTCCTCGCTTAAATGGTGTGTCGAAAGAAGGAACCGACCTCGCTGAACATGGTCCGCTCCATGCCAGCTATACCGACTTGCCGATTTACCCGTGGGGTATGCACTCCGATCGCCGTATATCTTGAACAGATGTCCTTCCAAACTGTTTCCTAAAACTCCACATGAGATGTGGGAAGGAAGGAAACCAAGTCTTAATCATATTAGGATTTGGGGATGTCCCGCTTATGTCAAGAAGACTAAGGTGGAAAAGTTGGAAGCTAGGTCTCATAAGGGACGTTTCATTGGATTCCCGTCTGGGACGATGGGATATCTATTCTACATGCCCGAAGATCGAAGGATCATTGTTGCTTTACAAGCACACTTCTGGAAGATGAGTTCATTCAGAAGGCGGAGGTAGAAGTATTTCTTTAGAAGAATACAATGAAACTCCTCGAGAGACACCTGTGCAAGAAACTGGAACCGAACTTTCTGAAACACAAGTACAACCACCTCGTAGGTCTAGTAGGGTGTCTCATTTACCTGAGAGGTATCGGCTTGTGCACTTGGAGGAGCTGGGTCTCCATGAGGTTCCAAGTGATAGCCAAGAGACCGACCCGACGACCTATGACCAAGCGATGGTGGATGTAGACTCCGAGAAATGGCGTGAAGCTATGGAAGCTGAGATAGACTCGATGCATGTCAATCAGGTCTGGACTCTAGTAGACCGCCCCAAGGGCATAGTGCCTATTGGGAACAAGTGGATCTACAAGAGAAAGACTGATGGTGATGACAAGGTTGACGCCTATAAGGCCAGGCTAGAGGCAAAGGGTTATACCCAAAAGGAAGGGATCGATTACCACGATACCTTCTCGCCCGTAGCCATGATCAAGTCTATTCGCATGATGCTTGCTATAGCTGCCTTCCACGATTATGAGATATGGCAAATGGATGTAAAGACGGCTTTCCTTAATGGATTCCTCGAGGAGGAAATCTATATGGAGCAGCCTAAAGGCTTTGTGTCCGAAGTCGATATTCAGAAAGTGTGCAAGCTTCAGCGTTCCATTTATGGATCAAGCAAGCGTCACAGAGTTGGAACCTTCGTTTTGACGAGGCGGTCAAAGAGTTTGACTTCGTGCAAAATGAAGAGGAACCTTGTGTATACAAGAAGGTTAGTGGGAGCAAGATCGCATTCTTAGTACTATATGTAGATGACATTCTACTAATAGGAAATGATGTGGGAATGCTCGGTTACGTGAAAGCTTGGCTTTGAGTAATTTCTCCATGAAAGACTTGGGAGAAGCAACCTATATTCTTGGTATTCGGCTCACCGGATAGAGCGAAGAGAACAATAGGCCTTTCCCAAGCCCTCTATATAGATAAGATCTTAAAGCGATTTAAGATGGATGATTCTAAAAGAGGGTTCCTACCGATGCAACATGGAATAAAACTCACCTTGAAGATGTGTCCTCAAAGTGAGGAACAACGCAAGGAAATGAGTAATATACCATATGCTTCGGCCGTGGGTAGCCTTATGTATGTTATGTTGTGTACAAGACCTGACATCGCGCATGCTGTAAGCGTGGTGAGTAGGTTTCAGGCAAACCTGTAGGGAACATCGACTGTCAGAAAGAACGTTCTCAAGTACTTGAGAAGAACGAGAGATATGGTTCTTATGTATGGCGGTGGAGATTTGGATGTGGTGGGATTCACCGATTCGGACTTCCAAGGACCAAGGACGACTCGATGTCCACTGCTACATATTTACTCTTAATGGAGGAGCAGATCTTGGCGTAGTGCCAAGCAAAGCGCGATCGCCGATTCCACTGTCAGCCGAGTATCAAGCAGCCTCGAGGCTTCCAAGGAAGGGTTCTCGATTAAGAAGTTTCGGGAGAACTTCAAATGATACCATGTGCCGAGCCGCCTATTCCACTGCATCGCGACAACGACGAGTCAGAGCGCAGCCAAGGAGCCGAGGTTTCACAACAAAGACCAAACATATTGAGAGGAAGTATCATCTCGTAAGAGAATTTGTTCGCAAGGGATACATTGTGCCGCACAGAGTAGACTCGGCCGACAACGTCGCCGATCCACCGACCAAGCCACTTTCTCGGACTAGCTTGGAGCGTCATCTGGAGAACATGGGTATTAGATACCATAGTGTGTGGCATTGAGTGCAAGTGGGAGATTGTTAGAGTATGCCCTCGAATGCCACTCGAGGTTGTTGAGTGAGGGCATTGTACTTGTAATTATGTAAACCATTTATATAAGGCAATGAATGTTTCTTTATTTACCGGTAGTTACCGCATTCCTAACTCGTAAATAAACATATAGAAACTAGTCCGTGTATTTGAGAGCAAAACGCTCCACTCCTTATCGATAAGGGGTCGCACCGGAAAGGTTATAGCTCAAATACTTAATCGCTCGCAAGTCGATGAAACTTGACCGGGCGTTAAGTTTATGTGAAGACTTGTATGGCGTGTTCTTTGACATGGAGAGTGCCCGTCGAACAATAATGGTTAGTGGGAGCACACGTTATAGGTATGCTAATTGGATTAGTATACTCGAACCGACTCACCCTCGATTCGTCACATGGATTTCACTCCGGACACCAATGACGGAATCGAAAGGTTGTGATAGGTATTCGTGAACCTTAGACTTGAGGATTTAGTAGGGATGTGCTTGTGACGTCAAGATTTTCATTAGAGTAGTTCGACCTCGTAAACCTAAGGCGGGGTCAACTCGACGTGCATCTTGACGGCAAGTAGCAGTCCCATCAATACCAAGATAGAATTCTTTCTCCCGTTAGTGAGCGGGTTATATGTCCTATGCGGTTATTGGCAGATGAGATCATAAGTCTTTGGCCAAAGCATTGGAGCTAGTTGTATTAGATACACGACAGCTCGATGATCTCGATTTGCGTTAACGCATGCATAGCGTCAAGTACAGATAGGGTTTGACTGACCGTGACCCTATAACTTGATCGGTACATTTGAAAGAAGAGTTTATACGTATACTGGTATTCACTACAGAATGGTTCTTGAATGATCCCAATCATTCGTTCTCAGTTGGGGTACAGTGTAGGCCACCAGGCTGGCTAGGTGGTGCTACTACTCTTTGGTTCCTCCCATTGCTGACTGAGACGGACCTACCGAGTCGCGCATTAGGATTGACGACGGAATGAATTAAGCTAATTCTCTCATTATGAATATTAGATATTGGATATCTAATTTGGGACATTGGATGTTTAAATCGATTTATCGGATAAATTGATTTACGGCTTAATGAATTAAATATATCACTGGGTGATTAATTTAATTCATGGATATAATTATTTCTTGGAGAAATTAATTATGTTATTATGTATTTGATATGATTAATTAATTGGATTAATTGATCGATATAAATACATCGGAACGGAATCGGAGTTTATCTGTTTTGACTCACGGGAGTCCGAAACGAACCGAACTCGTCGTATTTCTTCATCATAGCCGCCCCCCTTCCCCACACCTTGACAAGACTTTGATTTTTAAATCAATTGGAATCTTGATTAGGTGTTTAATGAATAGATATTTGATATCTTTTTCAAGGTGGGGTTAAACATGAGTTGTTCTCATGTGGAAAGGAATTGAATAAGAAGAGAAGACTTGTCACTCTCTAAGAAATAATTGTGCCAACCGTGAGATACATTGAGAGAGAGATAAAGTGAGACTTTGAGTTAAAACACTTATCTTCATCTTCTTCTTCAACTTGTTCTTGGTGATTCTTGGAGAAAAATCAAGAAATTAATGAGAGTTGTGAGTTATACACTTAGAGTGTGATAATCTCATATTGGAAGCTTCATCACTTAGCTCTAGCCGTATCCTCGAGGGATAGCAAGGTGATCGTCGTTCCGGTCGTTTCTCCGGCGCGTGGCAAGTAGAGACGCGGTACTTTCGGCGTTGGATCGTTCAAGAGCTTGGGGAATAGCTAAAGAGAAGGTTACCATTTAATCAACGGACTTCGAGGGTTAGTTTCTTATGACTCTTGCTTTTCGTTTATATATTCGTATATACGTAGCTCGATCGATCATCGTAGGGATTCGGATCGAATTAATTTTCGTTTTACCGCTTCCGCTGGGCCTTCGTTTTAGGCACCGAATCCCAACACTAATTAGCCCCACGAACTACGTCTCGTATGCACGGTTCAATGTGGAAATATCAACACATAACCATCATGTGCCCAACTAAAAATCCTACACAATAACCAATCGGCAAGAAGATATGACTCCAGATATGTCACGATGCAACATGACAATGAAACTCAAAGAATCACATATCCAATAAGGATCAAAAGACTAAAAGACTGACAATGAAAAGTCAACATGAGTAATCAATATACAAAACTACAATCCTGAGATCATCATCCCCAATGAATGATCAACATGATCAACGATCTCAATACAACCAGTCCTGGGATCAACATCCCTCAGCAAACAGCCAATACGAATCTCATTATACGAAACCTCATCATATAACATATACAATAACACAATATAATCATTATCCTCATAACTGAACAATACTTAAATGACCTCAAAGCCGAAGACAATATCCTTTCCACGAACAAACCTCCCTGAACGAATATACAGTTATACGAATAATCTCAAATAAGGTACCGTCCATTCAATACCAATAAACCTTTATCCCGATACTCATGTCATCACGATAACTACCCTCGATATCGACATTCCATATCATAGATAAAAGATAACTCCCATCTCTGTATTCAATTAAACATAATTAAATCATATACATTATGATTTATCCCAAACCATAGCATGGTAAACAAATCATCATCTCGACAGTTTACTGTTAGGAATATGCCTTCGAATGCCACTCAGGGGATGAGAGACTAGGGGCATTGTACTTGTAATTATGAAATAATTAATAAAAGGAAATACGATACATTCACTGTTTATTGTATTTCAATTGCATTCTTGACTTGGTAAACATTGAAGTGAAGTCTATGTAAATAAATCGAACATTCCATTCTCGTTATGGGATAAGAGAAAATGCACTGGAAGTGTTTAAAGTTTATTTACGTAAATCGTTCGCAAGTCGATAAGTTAAATGGACATTAAGTTTTAATAAGACTTGTATAACTGATGCTAGGACGTGTGCACGTCTTGATAGCATAGTTATAAGTATATTGGTGGGACCAGTATACTCGAACATGACTCATACTCGATTCAGTCACACGGTATTCACTCTCGGAGAGTCAATGACGAATCGAAAGGTTGTGATAGTATACGTGGACCTTTGACTTGAGGGTTCAGTAGAAGATGTGCCTGTGACGTTTAGTTTGTCATTAGAGTAGTTAGACTCAATTGCTTAATTGGTGTGTCAACCTCGAAGTGCGAACTATATGGGCAGGTAGCAGTCTTTACTGTATGCTAAGAAAGGATTCTATCTCCTGTTAGTGAGCAGGCAAATGTCCTATACAGTTAATGGCAAATAAGATCATAAGTCTTTGGCCAAAGAGTTCTGATATGGTTGTATTAGATACACTATTAATCAGTCGGTCTTGATTTGCATTAACACATGTATTGTAACACCCCAACTATGCGGATATTACAGTGCGTGGACCCCAGACTGGGACCCACCAGGTGAATGAAAACTGATGAATTAAATAATATAATTGTAGTACCGAACCACATTATATTACCAAATACTCCGATGAGGAGCTTAAGTACTATACACCAGGACAATATAGAATACTAGTATATTTTATATGAAGATAAAATACACCACCCTGAACAAATAAACATCTCAAACGGAATTTTGCAGCGGAAATACATATGAAGAAAAACAAGGATGACTGAAAGAAACTGGGGCCCCTACTAGTATCACTGGGACTCCTCGCCGTCAACATGCTCTTACCGTGCCTTTGCCTTGCCGTGACCTGAAAAACAATATCCCCTAACGGGGTCAGTTACACAGAACAACAATCCTCAAGGGCTGAAAATACACAATCATGATATATATGAAGTTATGAAATATCCTTAGTTATGAATTACGCTGAAGAGGAGTATCATAGTACGCCCGTAGTGTTCTGTGCAAGTGTACAAGACGGATGACCGGACACACCCGTCCTTGTACCTAATTAGTCTCATGGAGGTATTCTTTACCGTGTGCACAGTCCAATGTATCACTCCCAATACATGGCCATCGCGTGCCCGACTAAAAATTCCACACATCCGCACCCGGCCAGGCAATATGAACCCAGAAGGTCATATGAACGACAATGACCACAATGAATATCAATGGATAATAATTCGACAAGGTCAAGAATAACTCACCGAGATGAAAATAATAGTGAAGTGATGGATAACCCAATGAAATGATTGGAACCGTCGTTCCTCGTGAATGAAATGATTATTCGACAATTACAAGTCTCAATACGGTTAATACAATGATGAATGAGTTATGATTATGAATGAACAACAACAAAAGGAATGAATATCCTTTTAACCGAGTAAGAATTAACTTACACAACCGGTGAAGAATGTCCGTCCACGAACAACGTCCTAAATGAAAAGTCGGTCGCTCGAACAACCTTGAATAACACAGTTACCAATAATCCGTTCAATACACGTATCAAACACGAGTATAACGAACTCAAAATGTTGATACGATTAAACCAAGTTCATTGGGCCATTATATCGAACACTTTGTGGCCAAACTTTGATTGTTTACAACCAAACCTCAATAATACCAACATCAAATCCCCAAGAAGTGTTTCAAACCAACAAAACATCTTCAATGCGATCAATAATCCAAAATGAATATTCAAATTCGTGATTACAACAACGATTAATCGAAAACCCCCAAATCCAACTCAATATTCAAAGTGTTCTTGAATAATCCTTCAATAATCCAATGAATAATCAAACATATCCATAATCATGCGTATATCACTTCATACAACATGATCTTAACATCCAAAACATCATATCTCAATACAAAATCGAAATCCAAGATGTTGAAGAAATTACCTCTTGAAGATCCAAGCATTTTGATCCGAAGAACACGCGTTAAATCGATTATCCGGGCTTCACGATTGAAAGGAGATGAAGAAAATCAAGCACTCAAGTGATAGATGATGGCAAGTCTTCCCCCTCAAGCCCTCTCTCTCGGATAGGTTGAAGAAATGGGAAAAAAAATGAGTTGAATCTCACAAAAATCGCAATTATAGTGCAGACTGCACTGTGTGCCGCTGCCCGGCCGAAGTGTGCCGCGGCACAGGGCCAAAACTGCCCCCAGTGATCGGAAGCGTGCCGCGGCCCGGACAAATGTGCCGCGGCAGTGACTCGGCAGTGTGCCGTTGTAATACCCGTAATTTTGATCCCCGGAAATTTTCTATTTTTGGCGGAAGTCTATTTTGACGACTTGCTTGGGACTGTTTCGTCATCCTAAGAATAATTAATTCTACACTTTTTGTCATCCGAGTTCGTTTCGGTATCGTTCTGTTGAATTCCGTGCTCTTTAGCGACTTTTCCACGTATGAGTTCGACTTTGTTAAATCACCGTAAATTCTTGGAAACTCCAAAAATTCTGAATCTTGGCAATATTATAAAGCATCGAGTCAGCTTTCCAATGGTTCAAACGGTGAGTCAATCGGAGTCCAGACGAGGGAGTTATGGTCGAAATAGCTAAGTCACTCTCATTTGCCAGATTCGGCCAAAACCGCCTGTACCCGGTGCCGCGGCACACCTGGGCTGAGCCGCGGCACACTGCCGAGCCCTGGGAGCGAATTTTGGGCCTGTGCCGCGGCACACATATACTGAGCCGCGGCACACATGACAGATTACCCCTATATCTGCGTTTTTCTGCGCGTTTCAACCGATATTCCTCATTTCTTCACCATCACACGAGAGGAAAGGCTTGAGAGAGGAAGGTTTCTTCACCTATCACTTGAGTATATGATTTCTCTTCATCTCTTTTCGATTGTGAAGCCCGTATCATCATTCTATCGTGTGCTCCTCGAATCATAATGCTTGGATCTTCAAGAGGTAATTTCTTCAACATCTTGGATTTCGATTTTGTATTGGGTAATAATGTTTTGGATGTTAAAATCATGGGGTATGAAGTGATATACGCATGATTATGGACTTGTTGGAGTATTCATCGGATTATTGAAAGATTATTCAAGAACACTTCGAATTTCATGTTGGAAATTGGGTATTTTGTTTGACTTCATCCTTTTAATCCGTAGTAATTTAGATTAGTGATGGATTGATGATGATTTAGGTGTATTCTATCATTTCCATCGTTATTCCACGGTTGGATTGTATTGGTTCGTCGTTTTGGTTGAGTTATTAGTCGACGCCTTGAAGGTGTCCGACAAAAGGTCTAAGAGGGGGGTTTTGTGCGTTGTACGATTATTATTCATCGTACGATTGTTGATTTATCATTGATATGACTTAGGGACGAAATCCTTGTGAAGAACTCAATTCGAAACCTTTCCGTTCGTTGTCTTCTTCGTGGTTCAAGCTTCCCGGTTTAACCGTGTTCTTCGGGATCTTCGGTAACGTTTATTAAGGCAAGTATACATTTATGATTGTACGTTCTCGACTTTGAAAGTATGAAATATTGATGATATGATTATTTCTAGCCACTCGGGACGGGCCTATGGTCCTCACGAGGGTTTCGTAGCCTCTGGTGCGATTCCATGGTTGATATGAACGAACCGTTTCTACGGCATTCATATGAAATAATGTTGGCATGTAATGAACGAACCGTTTTGACGGCATTCCTACATGTAACGGCGTATGATATGAACGAACCGTTTTTACGGCATTCACATACGTCTTGAGATTTTAGTCATTCCGGAATACTAGTCTTAAATTGATGAATTGACGGATATTGATGAATTGACGGATTACATTTACTTTATTGTCGAGGAGTATTATGATTCATATTGTTATACTTGCACTAGCTATTCGACGGCTAACCCCTTTATGGGGGAAATACGTTTCATGTATTTCAGGTTCCAGGAGAGCGGTCAGGTGGGTACCGGGTCGGCATGAAGATGATGGGCAAGTGTGATACTGTGTTTTGTCTCCGGTTATTTTCTTGGATTCCTCCATTCAGTGTTGTTGTACTGGAATGGATTTTTAATACTCGAGTATTGTATTTCAGTTTCCTTGTTGTTCCGGCCTGTGTTGCCGAGGTATTGATTTGTGCAGTGATGTATATGGTTTCATTGGTTATGGTTTTGAATACCATTTGTATCGTCTTTCTTTCCATTGTATGTAGACCTTATCGGTCAAGCTTATAGTTCCGTGTATGTTTAGCCTTGTGGGTCCCACGGCGGGGCTCACGGCGCTGTAATATACCCTGAATAACTTGGGGGTGTTACAGAATATGGTATCAGAGCTTTGGTTTATGGATACCTAGGCTGTCGGTCTTTTGGGTCGATTGAGTCGGCATTTGCCCACAGTATCACTACTCTGCCATCATCACAGTGTGACCGGTACTTGTAAGTCCTCTCACTCTTCTTGTATTTTTCTTAATCGTTTCGTTTATAGCTTGGCATTCTTGGGATTTGGTCACTTCGAGAAGGTGCGATTTGGATTATATTTCCGCACGTGTGTGCCTTTCAGAATGTTGACTGAAAGTAGGAAGAATCGTGGCCGTGGTCACGGACGTTAACTCTTCCTTGAGATTTTGTTAAGTTGCTAATTGCGATATTGATGTGTATCGGTATTATGTTGAGACCTTGTTTAGGAGTCGCATGCTAGTATCACGGGAGATCTTCGACTTCGCAGACTTGTAAGTATGTTGTTCGAATTATTCGATAATTCTTGGTGAAATTGAATTCCCGTTGAAATGTTGTTTGTACGAGTGATTGTAAGTTTCGAGGACGAAACTTATTTTAAGGGGGGTAGAGTGTAATACCCCGATTTTTCGGATATATTTTTTTTCGTTTATATATTGGATATCGTGGATGTTAATTATGCTCGAGGACGTTGTGAACGTTTGAAAATGTTATTGAATTGAGTATATGTATTGATTTTGCCGTATGCTCGTATTTGGTATGTCATGACTTTGGACAGGAATTGTTGAAATTGGCTAAGTATGGAATTATTACGTACGTTAAAAAGGTGAGATTACGTATGTAAGATTGGCATGGTTACGTACGTTAAGGCTAAGGTATTACGTACGTAACGAAGGCATTGGACAGAACCGAGTCCTGGTCGGTAGGTGGGACCCTGTTTCGGCAACTTTCGGCGGAGGATTTTGACAGGTGAGTCAACGTACGTGTTACGTACGTTATACAGGACGTGTTACGTACGTAACACAACCATTGTACTGTAGCAAGTCAACTGGTATATTACGTACGTTATATGGTATGGGTTACGTACGTAATGGACTGCACGGAATGAGACAGTGAGTTGGTTACGTACGTTATGGATTTTGGATTACGTACATTAAAGTTGTTACTTACGTTAAGAAAGGACACTTACGTACGTAATGAGAGTGCAATTTATATATTGAAGTGTTGCCTTTCATTTCTCTCACGATCCTTTAAGATATTTCCCACCAAAACTCGTCCCTCTTTACTTTTAAGAGTGTTTTAAACACTTTTAACATGATGGTGAGCTTGGAATCATGGAATTAGAGCTTGGTTATGGAACTATTGTTGATTCTTGAAGTGATTTCTTGTGTTATCCATATTCTATGAGGTTTATGTTGAAGGAAGATAATGATATGCTTTGAATATGTTGATTATGATTATGGAATCATAGAGATCTTGATGTTCTTGAGGCCATATGATGACTATGATGATTTAATGATTCTTGGAATGGAGTTCAATTATTCTTTCTTCGTGGTTCGTCCATACAAGGTAATCCTCGTATCCCTTTGATAGTGGCTCATTTTTTTTTCATTTTGGATTACTACTTGGGAGAGAGTATGTTGGGAATCGTGTATTTTGATGTTCGTCTTATTTCAATGAAAATGCATAAATTGGACTGTACTTTTATCCGCTGCGTGAGTATTTTTGAAATGGATTTTGGTATTTTGCCAATCAAATTTTATTTTGTAAAACCGATTCCCTAAATCAATTTTTGGCATTTTAACCTTGATCGTTTGACGGTATTTGGAAAATGATTTTTAGTATTTGAAAAAAAAAAAAATATTACCGTCATCGGTCTTTTTGACATTTTTGAAATGACGTGGAAAATTGTGCTTAGCACAGTAAATCCTTGTGAGAAAGGTTTACAACGTGTAATATTCCTGTGAGGATCTGGGGTGTTACAATCTTGGTATCATGTGATAATGTCAGATTTAGATTTATTGGAATTGTAATAAAAGATTTCGGATGTTGATATGATTATTGAGATCTTCTTCATATGGCGATAAGGGTTTTGTTGTGATTCTTGAGGTTGTATGAATGACATGATGAAGGAAATGATAACATGGAGATATATATATACCTCGGATATGTTGTTCTGAACGTGATTTCGGATATTTCATGCTCTTGCAGAACTTTTGAATTATCCGAGGTGATGAAAATTTTTAAGAAGGTTGATGTTTTGAATTTGAATATGAAATATTCATATCTAGAGCTAAACTATGTGTTGGAAATAATATTCGTATAGGAAATACGGATGTGATTATGAGCTTGATGAGACTATTATTCATCTCTGAATTTGGAAGCCCATACGTATGGAGCAAATATTCAAATCGAATGATTGGAGTGTTTGATAACCTTAAAATATGATTATCTATAATGATTGAACTAATTGGATGGTTAGAATTAACGATGATCATCGGAAAATTTTAACTACGGATTTACGAGAAGGGAACCTTGTCAATTCGTATTTAAGAATTGAGTTTGGAACCGATAATATTTAGACCCTTATTATTGGTCCGAATTGGTTGCTGATATGATCATCGGATTTCGGCTCGTATTGGGGACATGGATTCGTGAGGGTCTGAGTTGGATAGTTCGGACTGTGATTGGTCAAGATATGGTGAAACGATTGAGTTTGTGGTTTGGTGGTATTGATATTGGTCGTCATCGAACCGGTTGATTATCAATCCTTCGTTTTACAATAAGATATGATGTTTGATCATAGATTATGACTTTTGTGTTGCGGTTAAGGTTGAAGGGTTCGTAGATTAACTTGGTCGAGACTCGTAAGACGAAATCGACTGAATTGGTAACAGTTCGTTGTATTGATATCAAGGCAAGTTTTATACTTGTACTGGTCAATGAGATTAATGTTATCATGTATGTGTATGAATGTGTGTATCATTTCGAGACTTGGCCTCTTTATGATTGTATTGATATCAGGGGATTGGTTGACACGACGCCCGTCGGAAAATTATGCCAAATGTTACTGTTGGTTGTAAATTGCCTGTTCAAGGCATTACGATACTTGTTGGTAAAGTTGATATCGATAGCCGGTTCGCGGTATCGATGTATCGATTATTATTGTTCGCGATTAATGTCGTTCTGAGACATCGTTGAATCTTTGTTGTCGAATTGGAACTGTTGCTATGATGTTGCGTTAACCGAATTGGGACGTTTGATATATCCTCTTGTCATCTCCGTTTCGGTGGTCGGTTTAAGACACCGGGACATCTAATCTATCGTATCATTGATTATCGATTGACCGTTCTAAGGTAATCGAGGTATTGAATTGGGATTATTGAAGATAATTCCCATCCGTTGTCAAAGATATTCTTATCCATTGTATCGTTGTTATCGATTGGCCATTCTACGGTAATCGAAGTATTGAATTGGGACTGTCGAGGAGAGTTCCCATCCGTTGAATTATTATTGTAGTGTTGGCCGATCAAGGCGGCACTATTATTCTTGTGAACTCAATAATTTTGTGATCGTTGAAGGTTGAGGATTTTCCCGAACTGTTGTGTTGTAATCGTTGCTCGTATTAATCGGTCCTTAGGGAATTCTAATCCCAGGATGGTTGGTTTTGATTATCGTTGGTCGTGTCGATCTTTCATTATTCGTGTGTCATCGTTCACTTGGTGAGTCGTATGATCCGTATTGGATGTTTTATCCCTTGAGTTTCGTTGTCATGTTGTATCGTGGCATATCTGGAATCATGTCTGCATGCCGATTGGTTATGTGTAGGATTTTTAGCCAGGCACTCGATGGTCATGCGTGGATATTTCCGCATTGGACCGTGCACACGAGACGTAGTTCTTGAGGCTAATTAGGTACATTGTCACACGTATATTCTGGATTCCGTATACGGGGTGGACATGTGCACGGACACATTTCGGATCGGGCGTACTGTGATGTCCATCATTGAGCCGTACAATTTTTGATCGTTCATAGATCATGTTTGATTGGATATGTTCGACGTGTTGTGATTGAGCGTTCATACGCCTGAAGGGTATGCTCGACAGTCAGGTTTGTTTCTTTGAGATCTGCATCGTGATATTTTGGCAGCTTCGGCTGAGGGCTTTCAGGCCATTGTGATGTATCGGTATTTTCGTTGGAGCCTTCGGGCATTGTGATCCTTATTTATTTCAGCGTTGGATTGATTTACCTTCGGGTAATGCATTGTGGTGTTCTATATCGATGATTCGCCGTTTGGGCGTAAGTTTCGGTTCTTGTGCATCTCGTTGAGTTTCTCCTGGCGAAATATTTCTTCTCCTTACCTGTTTTAAGTTTCGGGACGAAACTTCTTTTAAGGAGGGTAGAATGTAATACCCGTAATTTTGATCCCCGGAAATTTTCTATTTTTGGCGGAAGTCTATTTTGACGACTTGCTTGGGACTGTTTCGTCATCCTGAGAATGATTAATTCTACACTTTTTGTCATCCGAGTTCGTTTCGGTATCGTTCTGTTGAATTCCGTGCTCTTTAGCGACTTTTCCACGTATGAGTTCGACTTTGTTAAATCACCGTAAATTGTTGGAAACTCCAAAAATTCTTAATCTTGGCAATATTATAAAGCATCGACTCAGCTTTCCAATGGTTCAAACGGTGAGTCAATCGGAGTCCAGACGAGGGAGTTATGGTCGAAATAGCTAAGTCACTCTCATTTGCCAGATTCGGCCAAAACCGCACTTTGCCGGTGCCGCGGCACACTGGCTGAGCCGCGGCACACTGCCGAGCCCTGGGAGCGAATTTTGGGCCTGTGCCGCGGCACACATATACTGAGCCGCGGCACACATGACAGATTACCCCTATATCTGCGTTTTTCTGCGCGTTTCAACCGATATTCCTCATTTCTTCACCATCACACGAGAGGAAAGGCTTGAGAGAGGAAGGTTTCTTCACCTATCACTTGAGTATATGATTTCTCTTCATCTCTTTTCGATTGTGAAGCCCGGATCATCGTTCTATCGTATGCTCTTCGAATCATAATGCTTGGATCTTCAAGAGGTAATTTCTTCAACATCTTGGATTTCGATTTTGTATTGAGTAATAATGTTTTGGATGTTAAAATCATGGGGTATGAAGTGATATACGCATGATTATGGACTTGTTGGAGTATTCATCGGATTATTGAAAGATTATTCAAGAACACTTCGAATTTCATGTTGGAAATTGGGGATTTTGTTTGACTTCATCCTTTTAATCCGTAGTAATTTAGATTAGTGATGGATTGATGATGATTTAGGTGTATTCTATCATTTCCATCGTTATTCCACGGTTGGATTGTATTGGTTCGTCGTTTTGGTTGAGTTATTAGTCGACGCCTTGAAGGTGTCCGACAAAAGGTCTAAGAGGGGAGTTTTGTGCGTTGTACGATTATTATTCATCGTACGATTGTTGATTTATCATTGATATGACTTAGGGACGAAATCCTTGTGAAGAACTCAAGTCGAAACCCTTCCGTTCGTTGTCTTCTTCGTGGTTCAAGCTTCCCAGTTTAACCGTGTTCTTCGGGATCTTCGGTAACGTTTATTAAGGCAAGTATACATTTATGATTGTACGTTCTCGACTTTGAATGTATGAAATATTGATGATATGATTATTTCTAGCCACTCCGGGACGGGCCTATGGTCCTCTGAGGGTTTCGTAGCCTCTGGTGCGATTCCATGGTTGATATGAACGAACCGTTTCTACGGCATTCATATGAAATAATGTTGGCATGTAATGAACGAACCATTTTGACGGCATTCCTACATGTAACGGCGTATGATATGAACGAACCGTTTTTACGGCATTCACATACGTCTTGAGATTTTAGTCATTCCGGAATACTAGTCTTAAATTGATGAATTGACGGATATTGATGAATTGACGGATATTGATGAATTGACTAATTACATTTACTTTATTGTCGAGGAGTATTATGTTTCATATTGTTATACTTGCACTAGCTATTCGACGGCTAACCCCTTTATGGGGGAAATACGTTTCATGTATTTCAGGTTCCAGGAGAGCGGTCAGGTGGGTATCGGGTCAGCATGAAGATGATGGGCAAGTGTGATACTGTGTTTTGTCTCCGGTTTTTTTCTTGGATTCCTCCATTCAGTGTTGTTGTACTGGAATGGATTTTTAATACTCGAGTATTGTATTTCAGTTTCCTTGTTGTTCCGGCCTGTGTTGCCGAGGTATTGATTTGTGCAGTGATGTATATGGTTTCATTGGTTATGGTTTTGAATACCATTTGTATCGTCTTTCTTTCCATTGTATGTAGACCTTATCGGTCAAGTATATAGTTCCGCGTATGTTTAGCCTTGTGGGTCCCACGGCGGGGCTCACGGCGCTGTAATATACCCTGAATAACTTGGGGGTGTTACAGCCGTGGCCCTGTCGGCATGAGCCGCGGCCCCTGGTACAGACGGGTTGGCCGAAAATGCAACATGAGTGTGCGGCGGCCCTTCCGGCATGAGCCGCCTCCCACGGTACAGTTGGGTCGGCCAAATTAGCAGCATGTGTGTGCCGCGGCGCACATCCCTTGTGCCGCGGCGCACATCCCTTGTGCCGCGGCCCACACCCCCCTTGGGTCCTAAAATGATGAAAAATGACCCGGGAAGAGAATAAAAGCAATAGGAGTCAATATTTGGGAAACAATAACACGAAATAGAAGTATGGAAACCCCAAAACGGTGGTTCCAAGCAATGATTACAAGGGTTCATCCAACAAAACACAATTTGAACAATGAGGAGATTAGAAATGACATGAAATCCAACGTCAACATCCACTAATAAATCAATTACAACAATCAAGATAATACTCTTGTCTCATTTCCCGAGTAAGGTTGAAACAATGAACAATATCGATACACAACTCGAAGTTATTCCGAACGGTGAACACGGATGAATGATTATTAATAAGCGAAAAAATTACATAGTGACAATTACCGAATGAATTTACTGAATGATAATGACTGAATTACAACCGGGTATTACATACACCCTCCCTTAAAAGAGTTTCGTCCCCGAAACTAAGGGTCAAACAACTCGGGATAACTCTCTTGCATACTATCCTTGATTTCCCAAGTAGCCTCTTCGACTCCGTGTCTAGACCACTGAATTTTAACCAAAGGAATCGCCTTATTCCTCAAATGTTTGATTCGCAGCTCTAAGACTCGTATAGGACGTTCTTCATATGAATGATCATATGCGATCTCGATTTCGTCAAACTGAAGTATGTGACTCGGGTCGGCAACATATTTCCGTAGCTGAGAGACGTGAAACACATTATGAATTCAGCTCAACGTCAGAGGTAAGGCCAAACGATAAGCTAAATCGCCTACTCATTCCAAAATCTCAAACGGTCCAATAAATCATGGACTCAACTTTCCCCGCTTTCCAAAACTGAAGATACCTCGGCTCGGGGATACCTTGACCAATACGTGGTCACCTGTCTCAAACTCTAATGGTCGACGACGATTATCTGCATATGATTTCTGTCGACTCTGAGCGGTCAACAAACGACTCCTGATCAAAGCTACCTTCTCACGGGCGGCTATAAGTATATCAGGCTCGGTGCCGATTGATTCTGATAAGTCATCCCAACACAAAGGATATCGACAACGACGACCGCACAAGGCCTCGTAAGGTGCCATCTTAATCGAAGAATGCCAACTATTATTGTACGTGAACTCGATCAATGGTAGTTGGGCTTCCCAATCATCTTTCCAATCGAGGACAAATGCCCTCAGCATGTCCTTCAAAGTCTGAATAGTCCTCTCTGATTGTCCGTCGGACTGAGGATGAAAAGCTGTACTGAGATTAAGCTGACTTCCCATAGCACGATAAACTGATTTCCAAAAATGAGACACAAAGCGTCTGTCACGATCAGAAACGATACTTTTAGGAGTACCGTGCAGTCTCACTATCTCTTTGATGAATAGCTGGGCAAGTCTCCCGGGAGCCCACGTATCCTTAATCTTCAAGGAAATGAGCTGATTTAGACGACTCGTCGGCAAACTCGTGATGAAATCCATAGAAATGTCTTCCCACTTCCATTCTGGAATAGGGAGAGGTTTCAGCATACCCGTCGGTCGCTGATGTTAAATCTTGACTTGTTGACAGGTTAAGCATCTCGAAACAAATTCCGCGACTTCTCGCTTCATATTACTCCACCAGTAATCTTGTTTCAAATCTTTATAAATCTTGCTAGACCCCAGGTGAACGGAATAAGGGGTAGCATGAGTTTCTCTCAAACTCGAATTTTTCAACTCGTCACTCGCCGGTACGCACGACCGATTCTTAAAACGCAAAAGTCCATCCTCGTGGATCACAAAGCCAGGGGCTTTCCCATGAGACACATCCTCACGGATGTGCAACAGTGATGGGTCTGAACCCTGATTCCCTCTGATTGCCTCCTCAAGCGGCGATGAAATCTCTAACATGCAAAGTTGTCCTTGAACTCGCTGAAGCCAGACCTCGATCTCGGATCTAAGGAATTCCTGCTGAAGTTCCTTCTGAACTGTTAAACGAGCAAGCATCTGCTCCTGAACGGACTTACGACTCAAGGCGTCAGCGAAAACGTTCGCCTTGCCCGGGTGGTAAAGGTTCTCGATATCATAATCTTTGATTAGTTCCGACCACCGCTTCTGTCGCATATTTAACTCTTTCTGACTACATATATACTTTAAACTCTTATGATCGGTGAATATCTGACAAGTAACGCCATAAAGGTAATGATGCCAGATTTTTAAAGCGAACACCACGACTGCTAGCTCCAGATCGTGGGTCGGATAATTAACCTCATAAGGTCTCAATTTCCGTGAATCATAGGCAATAACCTTCCCATTCTGCATGAGTACACATCCGAGACCCTGCCCGGACGCATCACTATAAACCACAAATCCTTTCATCCCTTGCGGCAAGGAAAATACAGGTGCTGAAATTAACCGGTTCTTGAGTTCCTCAAAACTCCGCTGACACGCGTCGGACCACGTGTATTTCTTATCCTTTCGCAAAAAGGTTCGTCATTGATTGAGCGATTTTAGAAAAACCTTCCACAAACCGCCGATAATAGCTGGTTAATCCGAGAAAGCTTCGGATTTCCTTAACATTCTTCGGAGGTAACCAATCTTGGATAGCCTCCATCTTCTGAGGATCAACACGCACTCCATCTGATGAAATTACATGCCCGAGAAAAGTCACTTCGGACATCCAGAACTCACATTTGGAAAACTTTCCATAAAGTTGCTCTCGTCTTAACACGTCGAGAACCCGATGAAGATGAACCTCGGGTTCCTCTCGGTCACGATAATAAATCAAAATGTCATCGATGAAGACAACAACCAACTGACCCAAAAAGTCGATAAAAATCCGATTCATTAACTCCATGAATACCGTAGGTGCATTAGTTAACCCGAACGGCATAACTACGAACTCATAATGACCATAGCGTGTACGAAACGCTGCCCTTGCGATGTCCGACTATCAAATTCGCAACTGATGATATACAGACCTTAAGTCGATCTTGGAAAATACTGAAGCTCCCTGAAGTTGATCTAAGAGATCATCAATGCGGGGTAAGGGACACTTATTATTGATCGTCACCCTGTTCAACTCCCGATAATCAATACACAAGCGAAACGAACCATCCTTCTTCTTGACAAACAACACTGGTGCTCCCCACGGGGACGCACTCGGTCGAATATAACCCTTCTCGAATAACTCCTCAAGTTTGTTCTTTAATTCCTGCATTACGGTCGGGGCCATTCGGTACGGTGCCTTCGATATCGGGGACGTACCGGGCTCCAACTCAATCGCGAATTCCCCATCTCTCTGTGGAAGTAAAACAGGTAGCTCGTCTGGGAGTACATCGTCAAATGATAACAATGATACTACGAATGGTTGAACAACTCGATTGCTTTAGAATGGTCAATCGATGACAATGATATAATGAATGATTGAATATCTAGATTGCCAATCGGTCATAATGAGGTAATGAATGATTGAATTTCTCGATTGCCTATGAACGGCCAATCAATGACAAGGATACAATGAATGATTGAACACCTCGATTGCCTAAGAATGGGCAATCGATGAAAATGATACAATGAATGATTGAACACCTCATTGCCTAAGAACGGCCAATCGATGAAAATGATACAATGAATGATTGAACACCTCGATTGCCTAATTACACTGTCTCCCTCATATTAATAATTCATATGGAACAATGGGGATTACCTCCCTGAAATACACACTCGGCTCCAATGACTGAAATGATAGTGACCAAACGCTTACGATCACTGAGGATGGTATCATGACGATCCATCTAATTAACACCCAATATTACATCGTCCTTAGGTAAGTCCACCACGATTAGGTCCACCAACCAATCGCGGTCATTAAGATTAATTCGGTATGATTTCCGAAAATTCTTCCATCACCAGGTAGACCGATGGTATGAGGTCCACAAGCAATAGGACTATCCAAATTAAGTCTATTCAAACATGATTCGAAAATGAATGAATGCGGTGCACCAGTATCAAAAGGTATACACAGGTTGAAATAAAATTACGAGTATACCTGAGATCATTCGAGCTACCGGATCGTCGATCCTCTTCATCACATGAATCCGGGACTTGCCGGCCCCCGAACCGGACGCTCCCGTCTGATAAATATGAGCTCCGACTTTATTTGCTTCCATCGTCTCAAATGACGCTGGCAGAGTAGTCTGATTCTGAATCGCTGATTGCTTCGGGGCCTGAGATGCCGCCGGAGCCGACTTGAAGTCCTTTCGGCAAAAACGGGCCTTATGCCCAAAATTCCCACAATTATGGCACGTGATAGACGGTTTCAGACACTTAGTGCTGTAATGACCCGGCATTCCGCAGTTGAAATAGGTGATGGCCGAACTGGCCACTCGGGACTGAGATCCCGCACGATTATGCGTCGTAGGAGGTCGCTCAGAAACGTTAGGGCCCACACGAGGCTTCCTGAAGGTATACTGACCGACTTCAGACTGATTACGCTTCGTTGATTTCCTGCTGACAGATGAAGGTTGTTGCTCAGCAATTTCCTTAGCAGCAGGCTCACACGAGAGAGTTCTCTCAATTAATTCGGCCAGAGTGGCGCAATGATGATTGAGCAATTTCATATGGGTCACCATGACCTGCATAAAAGTGAGTGGATCAACCCGAACATCTTCCGATCGAGCGGAGTCTCGGATACGGTTTCCCGACAGTGAGTGATTATTCCCCAGGTTCTGGCCCGCACCGCGGCCTCTCCCCGTTCATCCCCTGAGAGCTCTCTCCATACTGAAGTAGGAAGGTCGCATGATAATCATAGATCTCGTATGAGTACCGCATTATGATTTACGTCATGAAATGATGAAAATGAGCATATGCGCTCTAACAAAGTGATTACATGAATGATTAACTGAGGTGACATGATTATCTGGTGAAATTCTTGAATTGAGTATCTTGAACAAGTTAACAAGATCAATAATATGATCTTCCAGATCAACAACTGAGTAATGAAATGAATTGAGTGGTTAATGAGTTAATATGATCAACATGATTAAAATGAAAATGATGTTTGAGGATTGTTAACTAGTGAATTATGAATGAATGATTATTCCCAGAAATTATACCATGGCGTTAGAAGTCTTACAGTTCTTTCGGTCTGATTGGCTCGGCATTTGCACAGGTCACACGTGACACGAAAGTCCAATGATACTAGTCTGATGACGATGATTTCAAATGAGACATGACTCGGAAGGTAGTATTCAAAACCACGCTCCGATACCAACTTTGTAACACCCCAACTAGGCGGATATTACAGTGCCGTGGACCCCCGACTGGGACCCACCAGGCGAATGAAAACTGATGAATTAAATAATATAATTGTCGTACCGAACCACATTATATTACCAAATACTCCGATGAGGAGCTTAAGTACTATACACCAGGACAATACAGAATACTAGTATATTTTATATGAAGATAAAATACACCACCCTGAACAAATAAACATCTCAAACGGAATTTTGCAGCGGAAATACATATGAAGAAAAACAAGGATGACTGAAAGAAACTGGGGCCCCCTACTAGTATCACTGGGACTCTTCGCCGTCAACATGCTCTTCCCGTGCCTTTGCCTTGCCGTGACCTTAAAAATAATATCCCCTAACGGGGTCAGTTACACAGAACAACAATCCTCAAGGGTTGAAAATACACAATCATGATATATCTGATGTTATGAAATATCCTTAGTTATGAATTACGCTGAAGAGGAGTATCATAGTACGCCTGTAGTGTTCTGTGCAAGTGTACAAGACGGATGACCGGACACACCCGTCCTTGTACCTAATTAGTCTCACGGAGGTATTCGTTACCGTGTGCACAGTCCAATATATCACTCCCAATACAAGGCCATCGCGTGCCCGACTAAAAATTCCACACATCCGCACCCGACCACGCAATATGAACCCAGAAGGTCATATGAACGAGAATGACCACAATGAATATCAATGGATAATAATTCGACAAGGTCAAGAATGACTCACCGAGATGAAAATAATAGTGAAATGATGGATAACCCAATGAAATGATTGGAACCGTCGTTCCTCGTGAATGAAATGATTATTCGACAATTACAAGTCTCAATACGGTTAATACAATGATGAGTGAGTTATGATTATGAATGAACAACAACAAAAGGAATGAATATCCTTTTAACCGAGTAAGAATTAACTTACACAACCGGTGAAGAATGTCCGTCCACGAACAACGTCCTAAATGAAAAGTCGGTCGCTCGAACAACCTTGAATAACACAATTACCAATAATCCGTTCAATACACGTATCAAACACGAGTATAACGAACTCAAAACGTTGATACGATTAAACCAAGTTCATTAGGGCATTATATTGAACACTTTGTGGCCAAACTTCGATTGTTTACAACCAAACCTAAATAATACCAACATCAAATCCCCAAGAAGTGTTTCAAACCAACAAAACATCTTCAATACGATCAATAATCCAAAATGAATATTCAAATTCGTGATTACAACAACGATTAATCGAAGACCCCCAGATCCAACTCAATATTCAAAGTGTTCTTGAATAATCCTTTAATAATCCAATGAATAATCAAACATATCCATAATCATGCGTATATCACTTCATACAACATGATCTTAACATCCAAAACATCATATCTCAATACAAAATCGAAATCCAAGATGTTGAAGAAATTACCTCTTGAAGATCCAAGTACTTTGATCCGAAGAACACGCGTTAGATCTATTATCCGGGCTTCACGATCGAAACGAGATGAAGAAAATCAAGCACTCAAGTGATAGATGATGGCAAGTCTTCCCCCTCAAGCCCTCTCTCTCGTACAGGTTGAAGAAATGAAAAAAAAAATGAGTTGAATCTCACAAAAATCGCAATTATAGTGCAGACTGCACTGTGTGCCGCTACTGGCAAGTGTGCCGCGCACGTGGCCAAATCGCCCCCTGATCGGCGGCGTCGCGCCGGACGAATGTGCCGCGGCAGTGACTCGGCAGTGTGCCGCGGCCCTGTCGGCATGAGCCGCGGCCCCCGGTACAGACGGGTTGGCCGAAAATGCAACATGAGTGTGCCGCGGCCCGAACGAGTGTGCCGCAGCAGTGACTCGCCAGTGTGCCGCGGCCCTGCCGGCATGAGCCGCGTCCCACGGTACAGTTGGGTCGGCCAAATTAGCAGCATGTGTGTGCCGCAGCGCACATCCCTTGTGCCGTGGCCCACACCCCCCTTGGGTCCTAAAATGATGAAAAATGACCCAGGAAGAGAATAAAAGCAATAGGAGTCAATATTTGGGAAACAATAACACGAAATGGAAGTACGGAAACCCCAAAACGGTGGTTCCAAGCAATGATTACAATGGTTTGTCCAACAAAACACAATTTGAACAATGAGGAGATTAGAAATGACATGAACTCCAACGTCAACATCGACTAATGAATCAATTACAACAATCAAGATAATACTCTTGTCTCGTTTCCCGAGTAAGGTTGAAACAATGAACAATATCGATACACAACTCGAAGTTATTCCGAACGGTGAACACGGATGAATGATTATTAACAAGTGAAAAAATTACATAGTGATAATTACTGAATGAATTTACTGAATGATAATGACTGAATTACAACCGGGTATTACATGTATAGAGTCTAGTCAACATTAGGGTTTGACTTTACCGTGACCCGAAGACTTGACCGGGACATCTGATGAAGGGTCTACACGTATATGGTATTCATGACATAATGGTTCTGGAATGATTCGTTCATTCGTTCTCAGTCGGGGTTTACAGTGCGGCCCGCTAGGCTGGCTAAGTGCTGCCCGCACTCATTGATTCCTCCCAATGGTGGCTGAGACGAACCTACGGAGTCGCGCAACAGGATCATTGACGGATAAATATGAATTAATAATCTCTCTTATAATATTAGATATTAGTGATTTATCGGATAAATCAAATAGTGGTCTTATGAATTGTAAGTAGGTTACTGGGTGATTATTTTAATTCATAAATTATATTTCTTAGAGAAATATATATTTGTATTTGATATAATTAATTAATTGGATTAATTAATTAGTTAAACATATTGGAAATAAAACGTATTCGTTTGACGAACATCCGGTACAAGAGGGATTCGTTTTGACGAACATCCAATACACGAGCCGAGTAAATTTGACCCGTCTTCTTGGAAATTTCCCTAAGGGCCGCCCCCATCCCTATCTTGTCTCTTTTATCCTTATTTTATGTCACTAGGTGACATATGTGAGGTGTATTTAATACCCTCCATCATGTGTTAAGGGTAGACTTTCATTTTTTTATAAATAAAAAGTCTTTAGAAAAGAGAGAGAACTTCTTCTTCTTCCTTAAGCTCTAGATCAAGAATTAGAGAGTGAGAGTAAGGTTTATAACTTCATCTTAATCTTAGAGACAAGATATAAGAAGAATACATTAAGAGAAAAAATTCCTACACGCTTCCCTAGCCGCATTCTTGCAGAAAGGAAGCTTGTCGATTTTTCCGTCAAGTTCCGGCGTGTGCAGTAGAGGCACCTTGCTTTAGGTGTTTGGAACGAAGGGCTATTCATCATCATCATCATACGAAGGTTTTTCATAGACATCAAAGGTATGGGACTTTGATTTCTTGATCTTCGTATTTTTCTTTTCGTATATACGTTACTTGATCGATCCTCTTAGGGATTTCGTTTATTCTTCCGCTGCATTTATTTAATGTGGAATCCCAACAGTGGTATCAGAGCGAGGTCAATGATATCGTATATACGATAATATTTTCATTTGGAATGCTATTTGATGATGTTTATGATTTAGATTCATAATAGGTATAATCGAAGAAATTTAATCGTTCATAGTAAGTCAAGTTTCGACTATTTTATATCAATTATAAATCTGAAAATTTTGATTTTTGTTGATTTATAAGTTCTTTATGAAGTTAAGAAACTTTTTCGTTTTGGAAGAGAGTCGAAAAAACGAGAAAAACGGGGGTTAAACACGAATACCGCACGAAGACGCAGCAATGGCAGCAGCCATCGTTCTGCCGCTGGCCGAGAGTGACTCGCTCGCTATCAGAGCCGCTGGCATCACTCGGCCTTCCTGCCGGGCAGTGGCCGAGAGTGACTCGGTCCGGGCGGTTCTCGGGTTTTCGGCCCGATTTTGAATCGGGCCGTGGGCTGGGCCTGATACCGGATTTTCCGGGACTCCGTTTTTGTGTTTACTTTTCGTTGTAATAATTTTCGGAATTTAAATTGGATTTAATTGGATTTAATAAAATATTTGGAATATTTTTATTAAGGGAAATTATTAGACGAGAATATTGCTTTGGCCGAATTACTTTGAATGGATTAAAATGACGATTATAAATATTAATTTGATTAATATTGTAGAAATTAAATAGATTAATTTTTTATATTAATTGGATTAATATAATAATTGATTATTTAATTTCATTTACCGTTACATGTTGTATGGAATGCCTTATGTGATGGTGATATAGCTCGTAGACTTAGTTGTTGATTTGTTCGATTCGATATGGTTGTAAAGGCCGTTTTGAGCCTATTTATTTTTACTAGAAAATATGTATTATAGGACGTATTGTTCAATGATGTAATTATTCATATGGCTATGACGAAGACCGAAGACGACTGACCGAGAAGACGAAGAATCAATACTGTATTTTTCCTTTCTTTATTGGGATAAAGTCCATGAGCTATATGTTGGTAGTAAGTAGGTTGCTATTTATTGTTTTTCATTTTGAATGATTGACAAACCACAAACGCACTTTTAATTGAATTAATGTGCAAAGTATGACATTAATCGCGAAATTCTCCCGACAACAAACAGACTAAGTTTGAAAAAGGTTATGAGATTTCCTACCCTCCATCAAACTTGTAGAAAATTGATACCCGAGCTGGTATGCTATGCTTCCGAGTTATCATGGTAGTACATTTGGTAGAGGTTGAAAAATTCTTGAGTGAATTAGATGCCTTCGGTTGGTGATAAATTTCACCCATGGAAACCTGATAGGTTGCCGGGTGAGATTCAATAGTCAAACCGATAGACGTTGATGGTCAAAAACTTAGATAGTCTGGATTGCCAAGAAACCTGATAGGTTGAGGGCATGAAGACTAGGTGTAAAAGAAGATCAAATCATCCGTTAGACGGGTTGGTGTTAGACACCACTTAACAGAAATTAATTGGTAAGAAACCTGATAGGTTGCATCTGTTAAAATTTGTAAAGAACTTGATCACCACTAAGAAATTGTTCTTATCATGATTTCCGGATTATAACATGGGAGTGTATAATTCAGATAAAATTAGTGGGAGCCGAGACAAGAATTATACAAGTCCTTAAATTCTATACTCGGTCATAATTAAACATGTCACTAATTTAATCTTGTCTAAATCTTTGCAGAAATCGAAACAAATCTCTCTAAAATGGCTAAGAACCCAATTGCAAATCTACTTGAAAAGAATCAATTAACTGGCCCCAACTTTGTTGACTGGTTGCCGAATCTGTTGATTGTCCTTAGTATGGAGTCTTTGTGATACGTCTTAGAGACGGGCATTCCACCGACTCCAGTCCGAACCAGTGCTAATCAAGAAGAGATTGAAATCTATGAAAAATGGGTCAAGGATGATGTGTTAGTCCGTGGCTTAATGATGGGCTCTATGTCTAATGAGCTTCAGAGAGCGCACGAGAAAATGGCTTCTGCTAGGCAGATTCTTATACACTTGACTGAACTTTATGGAGAGCACAGTAGAACTACTAGATATGAGATATCAAAACAGTTATTCAGTGCTCGGATGAAAGAAAGGGATAAAGTAGGAGAACACGTCCTCAAGATGATCTCTACGATTGAGAGGCTCGAGGTGCTCAACTTTCATATGGATTTATCCCTTCAAATTGATCTCATCCTTCAATATCTACCTGACTCCTTCACGCAGTTTGTAGTGAATTTCAACTGTAACGAAATTTCATGTACATTGGCTGGGCTAATGAACAAACTGGTGACGGCAAAATCTAACATGAAGACTAAGCTGAGGGAGACTGCTCTTATGATTTCTTCTGAACCTCGGAGGTTCAATAATAAGAAGAAAGATACGAATGAGCAGAAAGGGGTGCAGAAAAGAAAGGGCAATGCCCAAAAGGTTCAAAAGGTAGGCGTTCCTAAATCTAAGGATGAATGTCTTAAATGCGGTGAGTTGGGACACTGGTGTAGGACTTGTCCCAAGATAAATGGAGCATCATGTACGGAAAATTATGTTTTTGAAACTAATTGTTCCGCTACTGTATATGCTGCTTCATGGATTTTGGATTCAGGTGCAACTTCTCATATTTGTACTATGAATAAAAATCTGGAACAAAGAAGGCAACTAAAAACTGGGGAAGTTATGATCACTGTCGGAAGCGGACATAGTGTCGAGGCAACCGATATTGGATCACTACTACTGGGTTTAGAATCCGGTTTTATTTTCAAGTTAGATGAAGTACTTGTTTTGCCCAAGGGGCATAAAAACATTGTATCCATTCCATTATTGGACCGGAAAGGATTTTGTTTCTTCATTGGCAATGGTAGTTGTAAAATTTATTTTCGAAATAAATTGGTTGGCACAGCTACATTGTTGAATGGTTTATATCATATGAACATGCAAAATAAAACAGCAGTTAACACTATAACTAGGAAACGTGGTAGGCAAGATACTAATCAAGCTCTTAAATGGCACCTTAGACTTGGTCATGTTGGTCACACCAAGGTTCAGAAAATGGAGAAAGATAGACTTTTAAGTCCATTGGGTGTAGAACCCTATCCAACTTGTGAATCTTGCCTTAGAGGCAAAATGACTAAGTCCCCCTTCACAGGGACTTTTGAAAGGGCTGCCGATAAACTTGGATTGGTACATACCGACGTTTGTGGTGCTTTAGAAGTAGCCCGAGATGGATATCAATATTTCATAACGTTCACAGATGATCATACTAGGTATGGGATTGTGTACTTAATGAAACATAAATCCGAAGCCTTTATAAAATTTAAAGAATTTAAGGCCCTAGTTGAAAAACAAACTGGATGTCATATCAAAGCACTTCGGTCAGACTGAGGTGGCGAATATATGAGCACATAGTTTGATGATTTCCTTAAGGAACATGGAATAGTGTCTCAATTCACGCCACCAGGAACCCCACAGTTAAATGGTGTTTCAGAAAGGAGAAACCGGACTTTGTTGGACATGGTTCTCTCCATGTTAAATTACACTGATTTACCAATTTACCTTTGGGGGTATGCCTTACTAACCGCTGCCTATATCCTAAATAGATGTCCTTCTAAATCCGTTCCTATCACTCCACATGAGATGTGGAAAGGTAAGAAACCAAGCCTTAATCATATAAAGATTTAGGGATGTCCAGCCTATGTCAAGAAGGCTAAGGTGGAAAAACTGGAAGCGAGATCCATCAAAGGACGTTTCATTGGATACCCAGAGGACTCAATGAGTTATCTATTCTACATGCCAGAAGACCATAGGGTCGTTGTGGCATTACAAGCGCACTTCCTTGAGGATGAATTCATTCAGGAAGGTGGCTCGGGTAGAAATATCTCTTTGGAAGAGCATAATGAAAGTCCTAAGGAGACATCTGATCAGGGATCAAGAACCGAACCTATTGTAACACAACCTCCACTTCGAAGGTCTGATAGGGTGTCTCACTTACCTGAAAGTTATGGCTATACACATGTTGAGGAAATGGGTCTCCACGACACACCTGATAGCAGTGAAAACGACCCTGTCACCTATGACCAAGCGATAGTGGATGTAAACTCCGAAAAATGGCAAGAAGCAATGGAAGCTGAGATAGACTCAATGTATACCAATCAGGTCTGGACTCTAGTAGATCTTCTAACTGGCATGAGGACTATTAGAAATAAATGGATCTATAAGAGAAATATTGATGGGGATGGCAAGGTTTATGCTTATAAGGCCAGGCTTGTGGCAAAGGGTTATACCCAAAGGGAAGTAATCGATTATCATGATACCTTCTCGCCCGTAGCTATGATCAAGTCTATTCGCATGATGCTTGCCATTGACGCCTATTACGATTATGAAATATGGCAAATGGATGTCAAAACGGCTTTTCTAAATAGATATCTCGAGGAAGAAATCTATTTGGAACAGCCTAAGGGCTTTGTGTCCAAAGCTAATATTCATAAAGTGTGTAAGCTGCAACGAGCCATTTATGGGCTGAAGCAAGCTTCTCGGAGTTGGAACCTTCGATTTGACGAAGCAGTCAAGGAATTTGACTTCATACGGAATGAATAGGAACCATGTGTTTACAAAAAGGTCAGTGGGAGCAACATTGCGTTCTTAGTACTATATGTATATGATATTCTACTTATAGGAAATAATGTAGCAATGCTCAGCACTGTGAAAGCTTGGCTTTCTAAAACGTTCTCCATGAAAGACTTGGGAGAAGCTTCCTATATTCTAGGGATCCGTATTTACAGAGATAGACTTCGAAGAATGATAGGACTTTCCCAAGCCCTCTATATAGGTAAAATCCTGAGAAAATTCAAGATGGATGAATCTAAAAGAGGTTTCCTTCCCATGCGACATGGAATTCATCTCACCACGAAAATGTGTCCTCAAAGTGAGGAAGACAAGAGAGAGATGAGTAAGGTACCTTATGCCTCGGAAGTGGGTAGCCTCAGGTACGCTATGTTGTGTACTAGACCAGACTTAGCCTATGCTGTGAGTATGGTAAGTCGATTTCAAGCAAACCCGGGAAGGGAACATTGGACTGCCGTAAAGAACATTCTTAAGTACTTAAGAAGAACTAGAGATTTGCTTCTTACTTACAGTGGTGGAGAACTGAAGGTGATTGGATTCACTGATTCTGATTTCAAGGAGAGAATGACGACTCTAAGTTGACATCTGGGTATTTGTTTACTCTCAATGGAGGAGCAGTATCTTGGAGAAGCTCCAAGCAAACCGCTACTGCAGATTCCACCTGCCAAGCAGAGTATCAAGCTGCCTCAGAGGCTAGCAAAGAAGCATTTTGGATGCAGAAGTTTATACAAGAACTTCAAGTGGTGCCTAACGCGGAGTTGCCTATATCACTATACTGTGATAATGATGGAGCTGTCGCCCAAGCCAAGGAGCGAGGGCTCACCACAACACCAAGCATATAGAGAGAAAGTACCACATCGTTCGGGAGATGGTAGAAATAGAATATGTTTCATTGCAAAGAGTAGACTCAGAAGACAATGTCTCTGACCCGCTGACTAAGCCATTATCTCAGGCCGTCTTAGAGAGACATCTGAAGAACATGGGTATTGGATACCATAATGTGTGGCATTGAGTGAAAGTGGGAGATTGTTAGGAATATGCCCTCGAATGCCACTCAGGGGATGAGAGAGTAGGGGCATTGTAATTGTAATTATGAAATAACTAATAAAAAGGCAATACGATTCATTCACTATTTATTGTATTTCAATTGCATTCTTGACTTGGTAAACATTGAAGTGAAGTCTATGTAAATAAATCGAACATTCCATTCTCGTTATGGGATAAGAGAAAATGCACTGGAAGTGTTTAAAGTTTATTTACATAAATCGTTCGCAAGTCGATAAACTTAAATGGACATTAAGTTTTAATAAGACTTGTATAACTGATGTTAGGACGTGTGCACGTCTTGATAGCATAGTTATAAGTATATTGGTGGGACCAGTATACTCGAACACGAGTCATACTCGATTCGGTCACACGGTATTCACTCTCGGAGAGTCAATGACGAATGGAAAGGTTGTGATAGTATACGTGGACGTTTGACTTGAGGGTTCAGTAGAAGATGTGCCTGTGACGTTTAGTTTGTCATTAGAGTAGTTAGACTCAATTGCTTAATTGGTGTGTCAACCTCGAAGTGCGAACTATATGGGCAGGTAGCAGTCTTTACTGTATGCTAAGAAAGGATTCTATCTCCTGTTAGTGAGCAGGCAAATGTCCTATACAGTTAATGGCAAATAAGATCATAAGTCTTTGGCCAAAGAGTTCTGATATGGTTGTATTAGATACACTATTAATCAGTCGGTCTTGATTTGCATTAACACATGTATAGAATCTAGTCAACAGTAGGGTTTGACTTTACCGTGACCCGAAAACTTGACCGGGACATCTGATGAAGGGTCTATACGTATATGGTATTCATGACATAATGGTTCTGGAATGATTCGTTCATTCGTTCTCAGTCGGGGTTTACAGTGCGGCCCAGTAGGCTGGCTAAGTGCTGCCCGCACTCATTGATTCCTCCCAATGTTGGCTGAGACGAACCTACGGAATCGCGCAACAGTATCATTGATGGATAAATATGAATTAATATTCTCTCTTATAATATTAGATATTAGTGATTTATCGGATAAATCAAATAGCGGTCTTATGAATTGTAAGTAGGTTACTGGGTGATTACTTTAATTCATAAATTATATTTCTTAGAGAAATGTATATTTGTGTTTGATATAATTAATTAATTGGATTAATTAATTAGTATAAACACATTGGAAATAAAACGGATTCGTTTGACGAACATCCGGTACACGAGGGATTCGTTTTAACGAACATCCAATACACGAGCCGAGTAAATTCGACCCGTCTTCTTGGAAATTTCCCTTAGGGCCGGCCCCCTACCTATCTTGTCTCTTTTATCCTTATTTTATGTCACTAGGTGACATATGTGAGGTGTATTTAATACCCTCCATCATGTGTTAAGGGTAGACTTTCATTTTTTTATAAATAAAAAGTCTTTAGAAAAGAGAGAGAACTTCTTCTTCTTCCTTAAGCTCTAGATCACGAATTATAGAGTGAGAGTAAGGTTGATAACTTCATCTTGATCTTAGAGACAAGATATAAGAAGAATACATTGAGAGAAAAAATTCCTACAAGCTTCCCTAGCCGCATTCTTGGAGAAAGGAAGCTTGTCAATTTTTCCGTCTAGTTCCGGCGTGTGAAGTAGAGGCACCTTGCTTTAGGTGTTTGGAACGAAGGGCTATTCATCATCATCATCATCATACGAAGGTTTTTCAGAGACATCAAAGGTATGGGCCTTTGATTCCTTGATCTTCGTATTTTTCTTTTCGTGTATACGTTACTTGATCGATCCTCTAAGGGATTCCGTTTATTCTTCCGCTGCGTTTATTTAATGTGGAATCCCAACATTTACATCTATAAAAGCATTGCTATATGAATTATAAATGAAATGAAAGCGAAACCATTCATTAAATATTATAAATTAAGCAAGTATAAACTTGCCTCAATACCGATACCACGAAGTCGTTACCAATCATATTGCCTTTGTCCACGAGCTCCTCGGCCCCGACCAAAGCAATCTACGAACTCTTCAACCTTACCCGCAACACAACGGTCATAACACACGATCAAACATCTCAACCGATTGAAGTAATCAATTAACACACCGAGGACTATTTAAATACAAATCCAAAATAACCCAAATCAATCAATCATGAACTCATAACCATAATACGATTCCACAATCCCAAAATCATATCAACAATCAATTTAAACCAATAGCAAAAGGGTCTAAACATTACCGATCCCAAATTCAATCTTAAATACGGATACAAGTTTCCTCCTTGTAAATTCCTAATAAAAATCAATTACCGATTATCATCATCAATACGGACGATCCGATTAGTTCGACATTATAGGTAATCATATTCCAAGGGTGTCAAATAATTCCATTGTCCGAATTGAACACTTGTTCAATACGTATAAATTCTCAAACTCAAAAGTGAATCATAATCTTATCAAACCCGGAACCATATTCGTAATCCTATACGAATATTGTACCAAAACACATAACTTAATTCTAGATATGAATATTCCATATTCATATCCAAAACACCAACAACTCTTAAACATGTTCATTAATTCATATAATCCAAGAGTTCCTTAAGAACACAACTTATTCCGAAAACTTCGGTGCCAGTATTGTCATTACCTCAGGGTACTGAAGATTTTGTTGTCTGTAGTGATGCTTCGGGACTCGGACTGGGATGTGTTCTAATGCATAAGGATAGGGTGATTGCTTATGCGTCTCGACAGTTGAAACCATATGAAGCAAATTACTATACACATGATTTGGAGCTAGTTGCAGTTCTTTTCGCTTTAAAAATTTAGAGGCATTATCTCTACGGGACATCGTGTAAGTTTTACACGGATCACAAGAGTCTGAAGTACATCTTCAGTCAATAGGAATTGAACATGAGGCAGCGTAGGTGGCTAGAATTAATTAAAGATTATGACCTTGAGATTCTTTATCATCCGGGCAAGGCGAATGTTGTGGCTGATGCCTTGAGTCGTAGGCCGATGGATTTGCACATGTTGGAGGTACTTACGCCTCAGAATGAGATCCAGCACTATTTGATTCGTCAGAATATCGAAGTTTGGGTTCAGAGAGTTCAAGGTCAGCTGTGTGCGTTAGAGATCACTTCGTCTTTGATTGATGATATCAAGGCGAAATAGTATGATGTTCCTAGTCCAGTTGTGGGAGGACGTAGAGAAAGGAAAAGCTCCAGGATTTGTAGTTCATGATGACGGAATTTTAAGATTTCGTGGCAGGTTGTGTGTTCCGCGCGATATTGAGTTGAGACAGAAAATTTTGAGAGAAGCTCACAGTACGCCTTATTCCATACATCCGGGTACAAGCAAAATGTACAAGGATGTAAGGAGTAACTACTGGTGGAGTAATTTGAAGACACAGGTTAGCGAGTTTATGTCGAGGTGTTTGACCTGTCAGCAGGTTAAGATCGAGCATCAGCGACCCGCGGGGCTATTACGACCACTTCCTATCCCGGAGTGGAAATGGGATGATATTTTTATGGATTTCATTACCAGTATGCCTAAGACTAGGACCAGAATGAACATGATTTGGGTCATTGTCGACTGACTAACCAAATTTGCTCATTTTCTGGGTATTAATGATACTTGGGGACCGGAGAGATTGGCACGGGTATTTATTGCGGAAATCGTGAGACTGCATGGGACTCCTAAGAGTATTGTTTTGGATCGAGATGCCCAGTTCGTACCGCATTTATAGAAGGCTATTCATCGAGCCTTGGGGACTGAGTTAAGACTCAGTACATCATATCACCCTCAGACAGACGAACAGTCAGAGCGGACTATACAAACACTGGAGGACATGTTGAGAGCATGTGCTTTAGATTGGAAAGATGATTGGGAGTCACATCTGCCATTAATCGAGTTCACGTACAACAACAGTTGGCACGCCTCGATTAAAATGGCACCATTTGAGGCCTTGTACGGAAGAAGGTGCAAATCACTTTTATGTTGGGATGACGCGTCTGATTTGATAGGTACTGAACCGGATTTGGTAGTAGAGACGAGAGAAAAAATTGCTCTGATCCGTGATAGGCTATTGATGGCTCAGAGTCGACAGAAGTCCTATGACGACACGCGTCGCCGACCGTTGTAGTTTGAGGTTGGAGATCACGTTTTACTGAAGGTGTCTCCAAGTCGAGGAGTTTACCGCTTCGGTCGGAAGGGTATACTTAGCCCGAGGTATGTTGGACCCTTTGAGATTTTGGAGCGGGTTGGAGGTCTCGCCTATCGTTTGGCTCTTCCGTCGTCGTTAAGTCACATGCATAATATGTTTCATGTCTCACAGTTGAGGAAGTACGTGTCGGATCCTAGCCATATTATTGATTTCGGGGAGATTGCATTGGGATCCGACGTCACCTTTGAAGAGAAACCGATTCGGATCTTGGAACGCCGGGTGAAACAACTTAGGCGTAAAGCTATTCCATTTGTGAAGGTGCAATGGTCAAGACATGGGATGGAGGAAGCTACATGGGAAACCGAGGACAACATGAAGTTGAAGTATCCAGAGTTGTTCACATTTTAAGTTTCGGGACGAAACTTTTTGTTAGAGAGGAGGGATGTAATATTCGTACCTTTTATTTCCAGATTTATTTGTTATTGTTCGATTTTGGTTGTTTATCTCGGACCATTCCGGTTTATTGGATATTATTTTTTGTTGCTTGTATTTTCTCGGACCGTTGGGTCGGCATGTCGTGTTGTGGTTTTATCGTCTTTTTCAATTATGGTAGCATCGTCATGTGACTAGAGGCTGTCTGGCATGACTTGTGCAAAACGGCGCAAGACCCGCGGCATTTTGCGCCGTGTCTGTGCGCCGTGTTGCACAAGTGCGCGCACTGTCTCGCAACACGACACAAGGCCCGCGGCATTTTTCGCCGTGTCGCACAAGGGTCGCTCGCTGACTTGCAATACGGCGATGAACACGGCGCTAGTTGGGCCATTTGTTGCGCCATGTTCCGTCCAGTATATATAGGACAGACGGGTGTTTTAACCCCATTTCCTCCTTTTCCTCTCAGTTTTTCACTCCTCGTTGGCGATTTCGGGCGATCTCACTCAGATATTACATTCCATCAGATTATAACTCTGAATTGGATATTCTAGCACGAATCAACCATCTTCTTTCCACCATTTCATTGTTGAATTGAGGAATTTTGGCATTATACCTAATGTTAGGGTTCTTGAATATAATTCATTTTTCTTTCTGTTTTTGCTTCGGTTGATGGTGGATTATAGTTATGTGATCATGGTTTTAGTTTTTCCTAGAAGTTTTGTGGATTAATTTTGAGTTTTTCCCTTCGTTAATCAAGTTTAACCCTTATGCCTTCATAGTGTTCGGTGTATTGTCCATAAGGGTAGAACATCGTATGATTTTGTGATTTTTCAGTGGGATTGTAGTTGATTGAGTATCTATTGTTGTTAGGATCGGGAATGGGAGATAATTCGGACTGAATCCTTTTTCGTTCGTCGTATACTTCGTATTTTAGGAACCAATACAAGTACTTTATTACTTTATATTATGGCATGCATTTCGGTAATGAAGTTGTGATGTTGAAGTGTTGTATGGATGTTCTCGGGGTACTCTCACATTGGGTTGCTCGACGGAGCACACAGGGACTTGGCCGTGTGGTCTTGCGCGAGGGTTACATTCGAGGGTAGGTATTCTCACCTGGGGATTGGCTCGACGGGGCCCACAGGGACTTGGCCGAGTGCTGTTGCGCGAGAATTACCTTGAGTGATATTTTCTATTGATGAATGATGCTGGATATTCCGGAATATCATCATTATGAAATGTTTTATAAATGATTTTTGGAAATGCCTGTGTATTAAAATACTGTAATATTGTACTTGCACTAGCTGTTGTTGCTAACCCCTCGTTGGAGTGGAATGTTTATGCATTTTAGGTGGTATCGAGAATCAGGAGCCTACACATGGTCCACACGGAGTTGACGGGCAGCCGAGATGTTAAAGAGCTCGAGTTAGTGTTTTGGAATGTGTCTGTTTTCATTTCATTTTTAATATATACAGGATTACGATGTTGTTGGTCGAGTGATGTCTTTGGATTATATTTTGAATTGTACTGAACTTGCACGAGGCTGGTAGGCCCGAGGCCATGGCCCCACTTTATTTTTGTTTACGTTTTCGTATTATTGAGTTATTGTGTGTGTTTGTGATGTCAGCCTGGTAGGCCCTGGTGGGTCCTACGGCGTGCAATTACCCGTAAGAGAATTGGGGTGTTACATTTATGGTATCGGAGCCTTGGTTCAGAAATACCTAGGCCTTTGGTTATTGTGTCTGTCAAGTCCTTAGAGTCATGTAAACTGACCGAGCTTAACATCTGGCACTGCTGTCAAACCGTGTGACCCGTGGTAGTAAGACTTCTTGAAACTATTCGTATATTTTATTGCTTTTGTAGTAGCATAAACCTGAATTCCTAAAATTGTGAACTATGCTGATAATTTCAACTATTTTATCTTTTAGCATGATGAGAGGGCGTGACAGACGTGGTCACGGCAGAGGCCGTGGATGTGGCATTATTCTTGAGTCTGATACACCTCCTAGTGCCACATCTGGCTCAGCGCCCCATACGGTGCCAAACACCGACCCTTTGAATCCTGGAGGTTAGCCAGATCCTTCTATTAATCAAGAACCATCGGCTAAGACTAATGTGAATGCCGGCATAGCTGCTATACTTCAACAAGTGGCAGCACAATTATTTCAGCTGAATGAGGCTGGGTACCATGACCATCCGACAGATGAGATTGCTGGGGCTACTAAGTGGCTTCAGGGAGTGATGAAGATGCAACCTCCCCATTTCGCTGGGGCGTCTGATACGTTGGGCTGGGAGGGTTGGTTGTTCCTATTTGGTAAAATCTTCGATGCTATTGCTTGCCCAGAGGAGAGACGGGTTCCTATTGCTCAGTACTTTCTTGACAAGGAAGCCACGGACTGGTGGGAAGCTGTGGGGCCTACGGATCGTGTGGCCACCTGGGCCGAGTTTAAAGCTGTCATGGAAGAAGAGTATTGTGCTCGGCCAGTTAAGGAGAAACGCATTGCAGATTTCTTTACTGCAACTCCACAGGATGTATCTATCACTGAAGCTATCATTTCATATAATCAGCAGCTGGGCTACGTTCGTGAACAAGTGAGGACTGAGGCGGAAAAGATTCGTTATTTTGATTTGCGGATGAAACACAGGATTCGAGAGGGTATGGCAGGCTTTCGATGTGCTACTTTGAAATAATACCAGGACCGTGCTTTGGCCATTGAGATGGTTATTTCTGCTTCAGGAACGGGCACCGAGAACAAGAAGCCGAAGACGACTAGTGGTTTTTCAGGAAACAAGGGCAGTGGATTTCTTAAACCTCAGGCTTCCCATTCTGCTATCGGGAAACCGATTCATCAAGCTTATAGTGCTCCAAGTACACGACCGGACCATCATTTTTCATCTGGCAGAGGGCTATGTTTTAATTGTAATCAAGTGGGTCACCAATTCAGAGATTGTCCCGTACCTCCTACAACTTGTTATTCGTGCGGACAGACCGGTCACAGAGCTGCCTATTGTGAACTTGCTACCAGGCTCAACAAGCAACAGAATTCGGTGCCAGCTCCTAGTGTGAATCTGGGGGTTACATCTGGTCAACCGCAGCAGACTTTTGGACGAGGCAGAGGCCAAGGTCGGTCAGATCGTCAGACTACATCGAGTGTGGGTTTGGTTCAGCCGAGGGTCTATCAGATGAGGCGCGCTGACGATGTAGAGGCTCCGGTAGCAGCAGGTACCTCGCAGATACTTTCTCAGTCTATTTCTATATTATTTGATTCGGGAGCTATGCATTATTTTATTGCACTTGACTGTGTGTATCGTTTGGGTCTTGATTGTTTTATTGAGTGTGAACAGTTTGTGGTGGGTACTCCGAGTGGGGAGCATTTGGTTGGTAATCGAGAGGTTAGGGATTGCCCTGTGTACATTGGGAGTTGGGATTGGCCTTCAGACCTCATTGTTGTAGATCTGAAGGGTGAGGATGTGATTCTCGGAGATAATTGCTTGGTTCTACATGGCGCTATTATGAACTATCAGACTCAAACCATTTCTATATTAGTTGAGGATGGTGTCGAGCATACTTTCGTGGGTCGTAAGCTGGGTAGTTCGGACAAAATGATTTCAGCCGTCAAGGCGATGAAATTGCTGAATCAAGACTGTATCGGTTATTGGTGCTATGCCCTGAGTACCGATGATGGTGGAATTGATCTATCATCGATTCCAATCGTGTGCGAGTATCCTGATGTATTTCCGGATGATCTCCCGGGTTTACCCCATCTAGAGATGTAGAGTTTTCCATTGATCTTGAGTCGAGTGCAACACTTGTTTCTCGTGCACCGTATTGTATGGCGCCTACTGAGATGTTAGAACTGAAAAAGCAGCTGGGCGAGCTTATTGGCAAAGGGTATATTCGACCGAGTGCGTCACCTTGGGGTGCACCAGTCCTATTTGTTAAAAATAAAGACGGCCCGTTCCGTCTGTGCATCGATTATCGGGAGTTGAACAAGCTAACCATCAAGAACAAGTATTCGTTGCCCCGTATAGATGACTTGTTTGACCAGCTCCAGGGAGCTACTATTTTCTCTAAGATCGACTTGCGTTCGGGATATTATCAACTTAGGATTTGGGATTCAGACATTCCGAAGACTGCTTTTCGTACCCGTTACGGTCACTATGAGTTCTTGGTTATGCCGTTTGGGCTAACTAATGCTCCCGCCGTGTTTATGCAGTTGATGAATAAAGTCTTCATTGATTATCTCGATAAATTTGTGGTCGTTTTCATTGACGACATTCTTATACACTCACAGAATGAGGTAGATCACGTTGAACATCTCAATATAGTGTTGAACAGCTTGATGTTAGAGAAACTTTACGCAAAGTTTTCTAAGTGTGAGTTTTGGCTTAAGAGAGTAACCTTTCTTGGGCACGTAATTTCAGCTGAAGGGGTTCGGGTGGATCCTCATAAAATAGCGACAATTATTGAATGGGAACCACCTAGTAATGTGAAGGAGACACAGAGTTTCTTGGGACTTGTCGGGTATTACCGTAGGTTTGTGGAGGGATTTTCGAAAATCGCTCGACCACTTACTCAGATGCTCCAGAAATCCCAGAAGTTCGAATGGAGTGTGGAGAGACAGAACAGTTTTGATGAGTTAAAGAGGCAGTTAACTTCGGTGCCAGTATTGTCATTACCTCAGGGTACTGAAGATTTTGTTGTCTATAGTGATGCTTCGGGACTCGGACTGGGATGTGTTCTAATGCATAGGGATAGGGTGATTGCTTATGCGTCTCGACAGTTGAAACCATATGAAGCAAATTACCATACACATGATTTGGAGCTAGTTGCAGTTCTTTTCGGTTTAAAAATTTAGAGGCACTATCTCTACGGGACATCGTGTAAGTTTTACACGGATCACAAGAGTCTGAAGTACATCTTCAGTCAATGGGAATTGAACATGAGTCAGCGTAGGTGGCTAGAATTAATTAAAGATTATGACCTTGAGATTCTTTATCATACGGGCAAGGCGAATGTTGTGGTTGATGCTTTGAGTCGTAGGCCGATGGATTTGCACATGTTGGAGGTACTTACGCCTCAGAATGAGATCCAACAGGATTTGATTCGTCAGAATATCGAAGTTTGGGTTCAGAGAGTTCAGGGTCAGCTGTGTGCGTTAGAGATCACTTCATCTTTGATTGATGATATCAAGGCGAAACAGTATGATGACCTGTTCCTAGTCCAGTTGTGGGAGGACATAGAGAAAGGAAAAGCTACGGGATTTGTAGTTCATGATGACGAAATTTTAAGATTTCGTGGCAGGTTGTGTGTTCCGTCCGATATTGAGTTGAGACAGAATATTTTGAGAGAAGCTCACAGTACGCCTTATTCCATACATCCGGGTACAAGCAAAATGTACAAGGATGTAAGGAGTAACTACTGGTGGAGTAATTTGAAGACACACGTTAGTGAGTTTATGTCGAGGTGTTTGACCTGTCAGCAGGTTAAGATCGAGCATCAGTGACCCGCGGGGCTATTACGACCACTTCCTATCCCGGAGTGGAAATGGGAGGGTATTTTTATGGATTTCATTACCAGTATGCCTAAGACTAGGACCGGAATGAACATGATTTGGGTCATTGTCGACTGACTAACCAAATCTGCTCATTTTCTGGGTATTAATGATACTTGGGGACCGGAGAGATTGGCATGGGTATTTATTGCGGAAATCGTGAGATTGCATGGGACTCCTAAGAGTATTGTTTTGGATCGAGATGGCCAGTTCGTATCACATTTCTGGCAGGCTGTTCATCGAGCCTTGGGGACTGAGTTGAGACTCAGTACATCATATCACCCTCAGACAGACGAACAGTCAGAGCGGACTATACAAACACTGGAGGACATGTTGAGAGCATGTGCTTTAGATTGGAAAGATGATTGGGAGTCACATCTGCCATTAGTCGAGTTCACATACAACAACAATTGGCACGCCTCGATTAAAATGGCACCATTTGAGGCCTTGTACGGAAGAAGGTGTAAATCACTTTTATGTTGGGATGACGCGTCTGATTTGATAGGTACTGAACCGGATTTGGTAGTAGAGACGAGAGAAAAAATTGCTCTGATCCGTGATAGGCTATTGACGGCTCAGAGTCAACAGAAGTCCTATGACGACACGCGTCGCCGACCGTTGGAGTTTGAGGTTGGAGATCACGTTTTACTGATGGTGTTGCCAAGTCGAGGAGTTTACCGATTCGGTCGGAAGGGTAAACTTAGCCCGGGGTATGTTGGACCCTTTGAGATTTTGGAGCGGGTTGGAGGTCTCGCCTATCGTTTGGCTCTTCCGTCGTCGTTAAGTCACGTGCATAATGTGTTTCATGTCTCACAGTTGAGGAAGTACGTGTCGGATCCTAGCCATATTATTGATTTCGGGGAGATTGCATTGGGATCCGACGTCACCTTTGAAGAGAAACCGATTCGGATCTTGGAACGCCGGGTGAAACAACTTAGGCGTAAAGCTATTCCATTTGTGAAGGTGCAATGGTCAAGACATGGGACGGAGGAAGCTACATGGGAAACCGAGGACAGCATGAAGTCGAAGTATCCGGAGTTGTTCACATTTTAAGTTTCGGGACGAAACTTTTTGTTAGAGGGGAGGGATGAAATATTCGTACCTTTTATTTCCAGATTTATTTGTTATTGTTCGATTTTGGTTGTTTACCTCGGACCATTCCGGTTTATTGGATATTATTTTTCGTTGCTTGTATTTTCTCGGACCGTTGGGTCAGCATGTCGTGTTGTGGTTTTATCGTCTTTTTCAATTATGGTAGCATCGTCATGTGACTAGAAGCTATCTGGCATGACCTGTGCAAAACGGCGCAAGACCCGCGGCATTTTGCGCCGTGTCTGTGCGCCGTGTTGCACAAGTGCGCGCACTGTCTCGCAACACGGCACAAGGCCCACGGCATTTTGCGCCGTGTCGCACAAGGGTCGCTCGCTGACTTGCAATACGGCGATGAACACGGCGCTAGTTGGGCCGTTTGTTGCGCCATGTTCCGTCCAGTATATATAGGACAGACGGGTGTTTTAACCCCATTTCCTCCTTTTCCTCTCAGTTTTTCACTCCTCCTTGGCGATTTCGGGCGATCTCACTCAGATAGTACATCCATCAGATTATAACTCTGAATTGGATATTCTAGCACGAATCAACCATCTTCCTTCCACCATTTCATTGTTGAATTGAGGTATTTTGGCATTATACCTATTGTTAGGGTTCTTGAATATAATTCATTTTTCTTTCTGTTTTTGCTTCGGTTGATGGTGGATTATAGTTATGTGATCATGGTTTTAGTTTTTCCTAGAAGTTCTCTGGATTAATTCTGAGTTTTTCCCTTCGTTAATCAAGTTTAACCCTTATGCCTTCATAGTGTTCGGTGTATTGTCCATAAGGGTAGAACATCGTATGATTTGTGATTTTTCAGTGGGATTGTAGTTGATTGAGTCTCTATTGTTGTTAGGATCGGGAATTGGAGATAATTTAGACTGAATCCTTTTTCGTTCTTCGTATACTTCGTATTTTAGGAACCAAGACAAGTACTTTATTGCTTTATATTATGGCATGCATTTCGGTAATGAAGTTGTGATGTTGAAGTGTTGTATGGATGTTCTCGGGGTACTCTCACATTTGGTTGCTCGACGGAGCACACAGGGACTTGGCCGTGTGGTCTTGCGCGAGGGTTACCTTCGAGGGTAGGTATTCTCACTTGGGGATTGGCTCGACGGGGCCCACAGGGACTTGGCCGAGTGTTCTTGCGCGAGAATTACCTTGAGTGATATTTTCTATTGATGAATGATGCTGGATATTCCGGAATATCATGGCAATGAAATGTTTTATAAATGATTTTTGGAAATGCCTGTGTATTAAAATACTGTAATATTGTACTTGCACTAGCTGTTGTTGCTAACCCCTCGTTGGGGTGGACTGTTTATGCATTTTAGGTGGTATCGAGAATCAGGAGCCTACACGTGGTCCACACGGAGTTGACGGGCAGCCGAGATGTTAAAGAGCTCGAGTCAGTGTTTTGGAATGTGTCTGTTTTCATTTCATTTTTAATATGTACTGGATTACGATGTTGTTGGTCGAGTGATGTCTTTGGATTATATTTTGAATTGTACTGAACTTGCACGAGGCTGGTAGGCCCGAGGTCATGGCCCCACTTTATTTTTGTTTACGTTTTCGTATTATTGAGTTATTGTGTGTGTTTGTGATGTCAGCCTGGTAGGCCCTGGTGGGTCCTACGGCGTGCAATTACCCGTAAGAGAATTGGGGTGTTACATTTATGGTATCGGAGCCTATATAGGGTGATTGCTTATGCGTCTCGACAGTTGAAACCATATGAAGCAAATTACCATACACATGATTTGGAGCTAGTTGCAGTTCTTTTCGCTTTAAAAATTTAGAGGCATTATCTCTACGGGACATCGTGTAAGTTTTACACGGATCACAAGAGTCTGAAGTACATCTTCAGTCAATAGGAATTGAATATGAGGCAGCGTAGGTGGCTAGAATTAATTAAAGATTATGACCATAAGATTCTTTATCATCCGGGCAAGGCGAATGTTGTGGCTGATGCCTTGAGTCATAGGCCGATGGCTTTGCACATGTTGGAGGTACTTACGCCTCATAATCAGATCCAGCAGGATTTGATTCGTCAGAATATCGAAGTTTGGGTTCAGAGAGTTCAGGGTCAGCTATGTGCGTTAGAGGCGAGTTTATGTCGAGGTGTTTGACCTGTCAGCAGGTTAAGATCGAGCATCAGCGACCCGCGGGGCTATTACGACCACTTCCTATCCCGGAGTGGAAATGGGAGGATATTTTTATGGATTTCAGTACCAGTATGCCTAAGACTAGGACCGGAATGAACATGATTTGGGTCATTGTCGACTGACTAACCAAATCTGCTCATTTCCAATGTATTAATGATACTTGGGGACCGGAGAGATTGGCACGGGTCTTTATTGCGGAAATCATGAGATTGCATGGGACTCCTAAGAGTATTGTTTTGGATCTAGATGGCCAGTTCGTATCACATTTCTGGCAGGCTGTTCATCGAGCCTTGGGGACTGAGTTGAGACTCAGTACATCATATCACCCTCAGACAGACGAACAATCAGAGCGGACTATACAAACACTGGAGGACATGTTGAGAGCATGTGCTTTAGATTGGAAAGATGATTGGGAGTCACATCTGCCATTAGTCGAGTTCACGTACAACAACAGTTGGCACGCCTCGATTAAAATGGCACCATTTGAGGCCTTGTACGGAAGAAGGTGTAAATCACTTTTATGTTGGGATGATGCGTCTGATTTGATAGGTACTGAACCGGATTTGGTAGTAGAGACGAGAGAAAAAATTGCTCTGATCCATGATAGGCTATTGACGGCTCAGAGTCGACAGAAGTCCTATGACGACACACATCGCCGACCGTTGGAGTTTGAGGTTGGAGATCACGTTTTACTGAAGGTGCTGCCAAGTCGAGGAGTTTACCGCTTCGGTCGGAAGGGTAAACTTAGCCCGGGGTATGTTGGAACCTTTGAGATTTTGGAGCGGGTTGGAGGTCTCGCCTATCGTTTGGCTCTTCCGTCGTTGTTAAGTCACGTGCATAATGTGTTTCATGTCTCACAATTGAGGAAGTACGTGTCGGATCCTAGCCATATTATTGATTTCGGGGAGATTGCATTGGGATCCGACGTCACCTTTGAAGAGAAACCGATTCGGATCTTGGAACGCCGAGTGAAACAACTTAGGCGTAAATCTATTCCATTTGTGAAGGTGCAATGGTCAAGACATGGGACGGAGGAAGCTACATGGGAAACCGAGGACATCATGAAGTCGAAGTATCCGGAGTTGTTCAAATTTTAAGTTTCGGGACGAAACTTTTTGTTAGAGGGGAGCGATGTAATATTCGTACCTTTTATTTCCAGATTTATTTGTTATTGTTCGATTTTGGTTGTTTACCTCGGACCATTCCGGTTTATTGGATATTATTTTTCGTTGCTTGTATTTTCTCGGACCGTTGGGTCAGCATGTCGTGTTGTGGTTTTATCGTCTTTTTCAATTATGGTAGCATCGTCATGTGACTAGAAGCTATCTGGCATGACCTGTGCAAAACGGCGCAAGACCCGCGGCATTTTGCGCCGTGTCTGTGCGCCGTGTTGCACAAGTGCGCGCACTGTCTCGCAACACGGCACAAGGCCCACGGCATTTTGCGCCGTGTCGCACAAGGGTCGCTCGCTGACTTGCAATACGGCGATGAACACGGCGCTAGTTGGGCCGTTTGTTGCGCCATGTTCCGTCCAGTATATATAGGACAGACGGGTGTTTTAACCCCATTTCCTCCTTTTCCTCTCAGTTTTTCACTCCTCGTTGGCGATTTCGGGCGATCTCACTCAGATATTACATTCCATCAGATTATAACTCTGAATTGGATATTCTAGCACGAATCAACCATCTTCCTTCCACCATTCATTGTTGAATTGAGGTATTTTGGCATTATACCTAATGTTAGGGTTCTTGAATATAATTCATTTTTCTTTCTGTTTTTTCTTCGGTTGATGGTGGATTATAGTTATGTGATCATGGTTTTAGTTTTTCCTACAAGTTTTGTGGATTAATTCTGAATTTTTACCTTCGTTAATCAAGTTTAACCCTTATGCCTTCATAGTGTTCGGTGCATTGTCCATAAGGGTAGAACATCGTATGATTTGTGATTTTTTCAGTGGGATTGTAGTTGATTGAGTCTCTATTGTTGTTAGGATCGGGAATTGGAGATAATTCGGACTGAATCCTTTTTCGTTCGTCGTATAGTTCGTATTTTAGGAACCAAGACAAGTACTTTATTGCTTTATATTATGGCATGCATTTCGGTAATGAAGTTATGATGTTGAAGTGTTATGGATGTTCTCGGGGTACTCTCACATGGGGTTGCTCGACGGAGCACACAGGGACTTGGCCGTGTGGTCTTGCGCGAGGGTTACCTTCGAGGGTAGGTATTCTCACCTGGGGATTGGCTCGACGGGGCCCACAGGGACTTGGCCGAGTGTTCTTGCGCGAGAATTACCTTGAGTGATATTTTCTATTGATGAATGATGCTGGATATTCCGGAATATCATGACTATGAAATGTTTCATAAATGATTTTTGGAAATGCCTGTGTATTAAAATACTGTAATATTGTACTTGCACTAGCTGTTGTTGCTAACCCCTCGTTGGGGTGGAATGTTTATGCATTTTAGGTGGTATCGAGAATCAGGAGCCTACACGTGGTCCACACGGAGTTGACGGGCAGCCGAGATGTTAAAGAGCTCGAGTCAGTGTTTTGGAATGTGTCTGTTTTCATTTTATTTTTAATATGTACTAGATTACGATGTTGTTGGTCGAGTGATGTCTTTGGATTATATTTTGAATTGTACTAAACTTGCACGAGGCTGGTAGGCCCGAGGCCATGGCCCCACTATATTTTTGTTTACGTTTTCGTATTATTTAGTTATTGTGTGTGTTTGTGATGTCAGCCTGGTAGGCCCTGGTGGGTCCTACGCCGTGCAATTACCCGTAAGAGAATTGGGGTGTTACATTTATGGTATCGGAGCCTAGTTTCAGAAATACCTAGGCCTTTGGTTATTGTGTCTGTCAAGTCCTTAGAGTCATGTAAACTGACCGAGCTTAACATCTGGCGCTGCTGTCAAACCGTGTGACCCTAGGTAGTAAGACTTCTTGAAACTATTCGTATATTTTATTGCTTTTTGTAGTAGCATAAATCTGAATTCCTAAAATTGTGAACTATGCTGATAATTTCAACTATTTTATCTTTTAGCATGATGAGAGGGCGTGGCAGACGTGGTCATGGCAGATTTCTTTACTGCAACTCCACAGGATGTATCTATCACTGAAGCTATCATTTCATATAATCAGCAGCTGGGCTACGTTCGTGAGCAAGTGAGGACTGAGGCGGAAAAGATTCGTTATTTTGATTTGCGGATGAACCACAGGATTCGAGAGGGTATGGCAGGCTTTCGATGTGCTACTTGGAAATAATACCAGGACCGTGCTTTGGCCATTGAGATGGTTATTTCTGCGTCAGGAACGGACACCGAGAACAAGAAGCCGAAGACGACTGGTGGTTTTTCAGGAAACAAGGGCAGTAGATTTCTTAAACCTCAGGCTTCTCACTCTGCTATCGGGAAACCGGTTCATCAAGCTTATAGTGCTCCAAGTACACGACCGGACCATCATTTTTCATTTGGCAGAGGGCTATGTTTTAATTGTAATCAAGTGGGTCACCAATTCAGAGATTGTCCCGTACCTCCTACAACTTGTTATTCGTGCGGACAGACCGGTCACAGAGCTGCCTATTGTGAGATTGCCACCAGGCTCAACAAGCAACAGAATTCGGTGCCAGCTCCTATTGTGAATCTGGGGGTTACATCTGGTCAACCGCAGCAGACTTTTAGACGAGGCAGAGGCCAAGGTCGGTCAGATCGTCAGACTACATCGAGTGTGGGTTCGGTTCAGCCGAGGGTGTATCAGATGAGGCGAGCTGACGATGCAGAGGCTCCGGTAGCTGCAGGTACCTCGCAGATACTTTCTCAGTCTATTTCTATATTATTTGATTCGGGAGCTATGCATTATTTTATTGCACTTGACTGTGTGTATCGTTTGGGTCTTGATTGTTTTATTGAGTGTGAACCGTTTGTGGTGGGTACTCCGAGTGGGGAGCATTTGGTTGGTAATCGAGAGGTTAGGGATTGCCCTGTGTACATTGGGAGTTGGTATTGGCCTTCGGACCTCATTGTTGTAGATCTGAAGGGTAAGCATGTTATTCTCGGAGATGATTGGTTGGTTCGGCATGGCGCTATTATGAACTATCGGACTCGAACCATTTCTATATTAGTTGAGGATGGTGTCGAGCATACATTCGTGGGTCGTAAGCTGGGTAGTTCGGACAAAATGATTTCAGCCGTCAAGGCGATGAAATTGCTGAATCAAGACTGTATCGGTTATTGGTGCTATGCCCTGAGTACCGATGATGGTGGAGTTGATCTATCATCGATTCCAATCGTGAGCGAGTATCCTGATGTATTTCCAGATGATCTCCCGGGTTTACCCCATCTAGAGATGTAGAGTTTTCCATTGATCTTGAGTCGAGTGCAACACTTGTTTCTCGTGCACCGTATTGTATGGCGCCTACTGAGATGTTAGAATTGAAAAGGCAGCTGGGCGAGCTTATTGGCAAAGGGTATATTCGACCGAGTGCGTCACCTTGGGGTGCACCAGTCCTATTTGTTAAGAATAAAGACGGCTCGTTCCGTCAGTGCATCGATTATCGGGAGTTGAACAAGCTGACCATCAAGAACAAGTATCCGTTGCCCCGTATAGATGACTTGTTTGACCAGCTTCAGGGAGCTACTATTTTCTCTAAGATCGACTTGCGTTCGGGATATTATCAACTTTGGATTTGGGATTCAGACATTCTAAAGACTGCTTTTCGTACCCGTTACGGTCACTATGAGTTCGTGGTTATGCCGTTTGGGCTAACTAATGCTCCCGCCGTGTTTATGCAGTTGATGAATAAAGTCTTCATTGATTATCTCGATAAATTTGTGGTCGTTTTTATTGACGACATTCTTATACACTCACATAATGGGGTAGCTCACGTTGAACACCTCCATATACTGTTGAACAGCTTGAGGTTAGAGAAACTTTACGCAAAGTTTTCTAAGTGTGAGTTTTGGCTTAAGAGAGTAACCTTTTTTGGGCACGTAATTTCAGCTGAAGGTGTTCGGGTGGATCCTCAGAAAATAGCGGCAATTATTGAATGGGAACCACCTAGGAATATGAAGGAGACACAGAGTTTCTTGGGACTTTCGAAAATCGCTCGACCACTTACTCAGTTCCTCCAGAAATCCCAGAAATTCGAATGGAGTGTGGAGAGACAGAACGGTTTTGATGAGTTAAAGAGGCAGTTAACTTCGGTGCCAGTATTGTCATTACCTCAGGGTACTGAAGATTTTGTTGTCTATAGTGATGCTTCGGGACTCGGACTGGGATGTGTTCTAATGCATATGGATAGGGTGATTGCTTATGCGTCTCGACAGTTGAAACCATATGAAGCAAATTACCATACACATGATTTGGAGCTAGTTGCAGTTCTTTTCGCTTTAAAAATTAAGAGGCATTATCTCTACGGGACATCGTGTAAGTTTTACACGGATCACAAGAGTCTGAAGTACATCTTCAGTCAATAGGAATTGAACATGAGGCAACGTAGGTGGTTAGAATTAATTAAATATTATGACCTTGAGATTCTTTATCATCCAGGCAAGGCGAATGTTGTGGCTGATGCCTTGAGTCGTAGGTCGATGGCTTTGCACATGTTGGAGGTACTTACGCCTCAGAATGAGATCCAGCAGGATTTGATTCGTCAGAATATCGAAGTTTGGGTTCAGAGAGTTCAGGGTCAGCTGTGTGCGTTAGAGATCACTTCATCTTTGATTGATGATATCAAGGCGAAACAGTATGATGACCCGTTCCTAGTCCAGTTGTGGGAGGACGTAGAGAAAGGAAAAGCTCCGGGATATGTAGTTCATGATGACGGAATTTTAAGATTTCGTGGCAGGTTGTGTGTTCCACGCGATATTGAGTTGAGACAGAAAATTTTGAGAGAATCTCACAGTACGCCTTATTCCATACATCCGGGTACAAGCAAAATGTACAAGGATGTAAGGAGTAACTACTGGTGGAGTAATTTGAAGACACACGTTAGCGAGTTTATGTCGAGGTGTTTGACCTGTAAGCAGGTTAAGATCGAGCATCAGCGACCCGCGGGGCTATTACGACCACTTCCTATCCCGGAGTGGAAATGGGAGAATATTTTTATGGATTTCATTACCAGTATGCCTAAGACTAGGACCGGAATGAACATGATTTGGGTCATTGTCGACTGACTAACCAAATCTGCTCATTTTCTGTGTATTAATGATACTTGGGGACTGGAGAGATTGGCACGGGTATTTATTGCGGAAATCGTGAGATTGCATGGGACTCCTAAGAGTATTGTTTTGGATCGAGATAGCCAGTTCGTATCACATTTCTGGCAGGCTGTTCATCGAGCCTTGGGGACTGAGTTGAGACTCAGTACATCATATCACCCTCAGACAGACGAACAGTCAGAGCGGACTATACAAACACTGGAGGACATGTTGAGAGCATGTGCTTTAGATTGGAAAGATGATTGGGAGTCACATCTGCCATTAGTTGAGTTCACGTACAACAACAGTTGGCACGCCTCGATTAAAATGGACCATTTGAGGCCTTGTACGGAAGAAGGTGTAAATCACTTGTAATACCTCCGGTATTCCATGCTTGATTACTTGTACTGTGTGAATGTTTGCTAATGTGACGTCATTTCTATTTATGTATTCCATTGAGTGTTATATAAATTGTACGATGTGAATGAAATGGGGGTGACACACCTTGACGCCGTGGGACGATCGTCGGTGCGAATATGACGGTGGCCAACGTCTTATTCCCCGATAATTGTTGACGAGTGGAAGGGATGGTCACCCCAAGATGGTTAGAATGTGGTTTGAGGCTAAAAGGTTCTGTCTAACGCGCGCTATAACCCATGCCTAACGTACGCTATATTTCGATCGTTACGTACGTTAAGGCAGCTACATTACGTACGTAACGGGTGGGTCGGTCTTCCGACCAGAATCTTTCTTTTGACACGGACAGGGCTACTTTCGGCGGGCTAGAGGACAAACGAGTCAACTGTTCGTTACGTACGTTATGTCCCAAATTTAACGTGCGTAACACTTGGGCACATTTCGGGCAGCGAGTTCTTTACGTACGTTGTCAGCACACTGTTACGTACGTAATACACCTTACGTACGTAACACCCTTATCGTTAACGTACGTTATCAAAACCAAGTTTTATAAAATGATAGTTCCCTTCTTCATTTGCACGACCCAACATCACAAACTACCACCCTTGGAGAAATTCCTAGCCCTATACCCGGTTCTTAAGCCTCTTAAACACTTGAATTAACATTGAGGAGGTGGATTCTTGAGCTTCGGTGAAGATTATCCAAGTCGTTCAAGTCACTTCTCGTTTTCCTCGTAGTTCTTGTGAATCCGTCAACTATCTTCATTATTCTTCTTCCAATAAGGTAAGCCACCAATCCCTGGAGTTATATCTTCGATGTTTTCTTATCTATACTTATTATATTGCGGGTATTGGGTAGATTTTGCTAAACTTCGTATACAATCTTGTCGGATGAAATTGTAGTAACCGGAAATTTCGTTTCTCATATGCTTCGTTTCGTGCAAATGAAATTTCACTTCAAATCATCACTAGGAATGTAAAATTTGACGAATCAATTGTGGGGAAATTCGTAGTAATCCGTCACCGTATGTTCCATTGTTCGTAGCCACCCTTACCTTGTGCTTTTTGACACTTAGCAAACTAAGGAAATAATTCGATAGTATAATCAATATTGGTTGCCAAACCACCGAAGTTGTTGTGCAATAAAATCCATTGATTGTAGTATTCGGGATATAGAATTGTATTAGAAAGCATAAGATTCGATTTCGCCATAACAATTCGTTGACACCGAAGAATGATAGGATTATCTTCTTGAGTATATCGATATATCTAATGTTAATTATGAGATTGAACGAGATAATGGTACACAACACTTGAAAACTTAGAAATGATACTCATACCGACAATTAAAACTACACTAGGGATCCGGTTAGGAAAGGGAGACTAGTTTTATTCATTATAATCCGTATGAGGTGTTAATCGGATGTTTCGTGGCTAGGTTAAGTTCGAGCGGGCGTGGGGACTTCGTTATCATAAAGCACCTACTACCGGATCACAGGCAAGTGAAATCTTGCTCGTGAATTTTCTAATATAAATGTTATACCGTATGTGTGTACGTGCCATTTTGATAAAAGCCGACGTTTGTCTTTCTCTAAAGATGTTATAAATGGGCTGATGTGTTGGGGATAAAACCTGTATGGTACCCGTGTGGAAATGTGTTAGGGGGTAAGACCCGAATTGGGCACCTATGTTCCGGGGTATTCCCGTGTGGATACTTCCGTGACCCTTGGTTGCGACCTTGGGGGCTTATGTGTTAAAGAGAAAGACTCGTCGGTTGAGTGATGAAATATTCCCTGTGATTACTAGGTACTGTGATTGTAAAGATGTCGTATATCGTTGTTAGTAGTTGTTATTTGGTATGCATTCTCGACTGGTTACCTGGTATGACTCGTCGTACTGTAAAATTGTTCATCATGTGCAGGACATTCCCGAGGGGTCCGGTCAGACTTGAGCGGTGTTGGAATTATCTCTAGCCGCTGCTTTAATTGGAATAAATTGTTTTCTTTGGAAAAACCTTGTTGTGTAATAATTGAACTTCAAATTACATTTTCCCTTAAATCTTTCGATTCACGTTATGAAATCCTTGAATTTAAGGTTTTATCGCGATTTTCTTAAAATGCCTATTTTTCTAACTAGCCTTGTCGGTCCCACATGGGATTCATGGCACTGTAATACCTCGGGTTATTTTGGGGGTGTTACAGAAAATGGTATCAGAGCGAAACTCCTGGTTTGAATAAAACTTTCTCCTATATTTTTCTCTTTCTCTCAAAATCCAACACCCCAAGCGATCGAAGCTCCTCGTGGGAATGCAAGTAAGTGATATGTGTGTGTTTCTATTTTTGTAAAACATTTAATTGTAAACCATGCGTGGAACTGGCTTTAGATTGATACCGTTAGTGATGGCACGCCGAGGAGCTAGAAGGGTGGTGAATGACGCTCAGGGTTCCGCCGCGAACCACAATGAGGACGGGAACACCGCCGAGACCCATCCTGAGGGCGGCCGCCACCGATCAACCAAAATGATCGAGGCGGAACACCAAAATAACAACCACAGAGGCATGGATCCGGCTTTTGGTGAGACCCTTGCCCGTGCTATCGCCATGGGAATTGCCCGATTCAATCGGGCGAGAGCGGATACGGTCATCAATGTGTAAGCGCAGAAGAGATCGATGGTCGAGAGATCTTTGAAGGCTAGGCCTCCATTATTTGACGGGACAGAGAGAAACACGTGGACGACTAGATTTCGGAAATGGAGACGCCTTGAAGTAATCGGATGCCCAGAAACGAAAGGTGCCGCTCGGAATTAATCAACTCCGTGACACTGCTGCACGTTGGTGGAGGACTTACAGGCCGAGGACCGAGTGGTCGGGTGGACCGAATTTGCCCGATCGCTACGGGCAGTACATCCCCGCATCATCTCGAACCGCTCGCGCACGAGACTTTTTGATGCGGCCCTCGTAACATGCCGATGCAGGAGATCATTCGGGCCTACCGAACCGAGCTAAGTTACATCTCCCAGATGGTTCCATCAGAAGATCAACGAATATGCCATCTTGCACAGAGGTTACCGGAGGATGTACAACGCTATGCCGCCAGATTTCACTGCACTACCCTGAGAGCATACGAAGACGTAGTCACAGCCTATGCCGGTACAGTTGTTAATACCGACATCGGGCATAACTCGAAGAAGCAGAAGACATCAGTTCAGCCTGGGAGCAACAACAAAACGAATTCGGGGCCCGCATCTTCTTTTAAGCCGGCGGTTTCGTACCAACAGAAGGGTGTATCTGATCGGTCTTACCGTAGGGACTGTTTCAATTGTGGCATGACCGGGCATACTAAGGATCGGTGTCAGAAGACGGCTACCAAATGTTTCACTTGCGGAAAGAGTGGACACATGTCTCGCTACTGCTGGCGGTCCAATTCCACTCAGAGCCCAGCTTCGCAACCAAGTCAACAAGGCTCTGTGCAATCCCCTAGGACGCCTGCTGTTTCCAACTACCGAGCTCCATCCCACCAGAGCCAACCACCACTGCATGGTGCCGGCCGAGGCCGTGGGCGCGGCGGAGGTACCTCGTCCTTTTCGGAGTCAGTGCCGTCTCGTGTATTTGAGCTTAGGGCTACGGATGGTCAGCCTGTGCCAGCTATCTGAGGTACTCCTCTTGTTAACTCTCAGCCAGTGCATGTACTATTTGATACCGGAGCCACCTATTCGTTTATATCTGTGGAATGTGTTGAATGCGTAAATCTTGTTTGTGTACCTTGTGAGCCCTTTACTGTTAAACTACCCGAGGGTAGTAGATTAAGCGGCGATCAAAAGGTTCGAGACTGTCGGATCAGCATCAACGACCATAGTTGGACCGCTAATCTTATGGTCTTCCCACTCCAAAATGAAGATATCATGTTAGGAATGGACTGGATGCCATTGCACAGAACAATCTTGGATACCTACCACCTGACTATTTCTATTTCGGCTCGTGACGGTACCACTCATGTCATCAGCGGACGTGAACACTTTAGTACAAAAGGATCTCTCAGCATTATCGCATCGGAAGCCTCCTGAAGCTCTCGAAGTGAATACTACTGGTGTTATGTTCTTCGAGAGGACACTTCACAACTTGCAATCACAAACATTCCGGTGGTGAATGAGTTCCCAGACGTTTTTCCTGATGAACTACCAGGGGTGCCACCGCACCGAGAAGTTGACCTTTCCATTGAACTCGAACCGGGGACGAGACCTATTTCCAAATCTCCTTACAGAATGGCACCGGCCGAGATGAAGGAATTAAAGATACAGCTCGAAAATCTGTTGGAGAAAGGGTTGATCCGCCCAAGCACCTCACCGTGGGGCGCGCCGGTACTTTTCGTTAAGAAGAAAGATAACTCTCTACGCTTGTGCATCGACTACAGGGAGCTAAATAAGGTTACTATCAAGAATCGTTATCCACTACCAAGGATTGAAGACCTCTTGGATCAGTTACAAGGGGCAGTCGTGTTTTCAAAGATCGATTTACGGTCCGGATATCACCAATTGAGGATTCGGGAGGAAGATATACCCAAGACTGCATTTCGGTCGAGGTATGGGCATTACGAATATATCGTGGTATCATTCGGGTTGACTAATGCCCGGCCGTTTTCATGGAACGATGAATAGAGTTTTGATTGATTTCCTCGATAAATGCGTGGTGGTTTTTATCGACGACATCCTGATATATTCTCGAAGCCGACAGGAACACGAGGAACATTTGAGGCAAGTACTGGGCGTGTTAAGACAACACCAACTTTATGCGAAACTGTCCAAGTGCGAATTCTGGATGCCGGAGGTAGTTTTTCTCGGACATGTTGTCTCGGCAGAAGGTGTCAAGGTCGACCCACAAAAGATCGAGACAATAACGAGTTGGGAACCTCCAAAGAATGTCAAAGAGGTTAGGAGCTTCCTTGGACTGGCGGGTTACTATCGAAGATTCGTCGAGGCTTTTTCCTGTATCGCCCGACCGTTAACGAACCTACTGAGAAAGAGCACCAAATTTGTATGGACTGCAGACTGCCAGAAGAGCTTTGACGAGCTCAAGAGTAGGCTAACTACTGCCCCAGTACTAGTGTTACCACAGGGTACAGAAGGATTCATTATATACACGGATGCATCCAAGCATGGACTAGGGTGTGTCTTTATGCAGAATGGCAGAGTCGTTGCGTACGCATCCCGACAACTGAAGCCGTACGAAGTAAATTACCCGACACATGACTTGGAGCTAGCCGCGGTGGTGCATGCCCTCAAGATTTGGAGGCACTATCTTTACGGAGTTACTTGCAAAGTTTTCACGGATCACAAGAGTTTGAAATATATCTTCACGCAGAGAGAATTAAACATGAGACAGAGGCGTTGGTTGGAGCTAATCAAGGACTACGATGTGGAAATTTCTTATCATCCCGGAAAAGCCAACGTGGTAGATGATGCTCTTAGTCGGAAAACTCCACAAGAGGTGATGGTATCCAGCATAACAGATCAGCCCAAACTGCAGCAAGAGATCAGGAGAAGCAACACCGAAGTATGGGTACAACGTAGGCAAGGACGATTATGCTCGACCAATATACTTTCGTCCTTACTAGACGAGATACGTCTAGCACAGATGGAAGATCCTGAACTACGTGCGATTGGTGAAAGAATCGAGAAAGGAGATGTTTCTGACTATAAGATTCAGGGTGATTTGGTGAGGTTCAAGAACAGGATATGTATCCCACCGAATGACGGACTGAAGCAGACTATACTGAAGGAGGCGCACTCCACTCCCTATTCTATTCACCCCGGAGCAAGCAAGATGTACAAGGATTTGCGACAGAGTTTTTGGTGGAAGAACATGAAGTGGGAAGTTGCTAGGTTCATCGCCCGATGTATGACATGCCAACAGGTAAAAATCGAACACCGCAGACCAGCCGGAATTATGCAACCCCTACCCATCCCGGAGTCGAAATGGGAGAGCATATCAATGGACTTTTTCACTAAGCTACCTACGGCGGTGGGAGGAAAGGATACGATTTGGGTCATTGTTGATCGATTGACAAAATCAGCACATTTCATTCCTATTCAAGAGGCAATCGGGACAGAGCAGCTGGCCGTCATTTTCATCAGAGAGATCGTCAGGCTACATGGTGTTCCCTCATCCATCATTTCGGATAGGGACACCAGATATGTGTCTCGTTTTTGGAAAGCCATCCATAAAGCTATGGGGACACAAATACACTTTAGCACGGCTTATCATCCTCAGACAGATGGACAAACCGAGCGTACGATTCAAACCTTGGAAGATATGTTGAGGGTGTGCGTGCTCGATTGGGGAAAGGATTGGGCTAGACATTTGGGATTAGTGGAGTTCTCGTACAACAACAGCTGGCATGCAAGCATAGGCATGGCACCGTTTGAGGCCCTGTATGGGCGAAGATGCAAGTCACCGTTATGCTGGGATGATGCCTCCGACACTGCGGTTACCGAGTTGGATCTTATCCAGGAGTCCATTAAGAAGATCTCTATAGTTCGGAAACACATGCTGGCCGCACAGAGCCGGCAGAAATCTTATGCCGAAAACCGACAGCGACCGTTAGAATTTACGGTCGGGGATCATGTTTGGGTCAAAGTATCACCTATGCGACGTATTCGGCGTTTCGGCCAGAAGGGCAAGTTAAGCCCGAGATTTATAGGTCCGTTCGAGATATTGGATCGGGTAGGGAAACTCGCGTATCGATTAGCTCTACCACCGCATCTAGATGGAGTGCATAATGTTTTTCATGTCTCCCAGTTAAGGAAGTATGTCTATGACCCGAGTCACAAGCTCAATTTCGAAGAAGTGGAAATTTCCGATGACACTACCTTTAGGGAGGTGCCGACCGCCATTCTGGACCGGCATGTGAAGATGTTAAGAAATAAAGCCATACCCCTCGTGAAGATTCAGTGGTCGCACCACGGAACGGAAAGGCGACTTGGGAAACCGAGTCGAGCATGAAGGAGAGTCATCCCGAGTTATTTTCTTAAGTTTCGTGACGAAACTATTTTAAGAGGGGTGATATGTAATACCTCCAGTATTCCATGCTTGATTACTTGTACTGTGTGAATGTTTGGTAATGTGACGTCATTTCTGTTTATGTATTCCATTGAGTGCTATATAAATTGTACGATGTGAATGAAACGGGGGTGACACACCTTGACGCCGTGGGACGATCGTCGGTGCGAATATGACGGTGGCCAACGTCTTGTTCCCCGATAATTGTTGACGAGTGGAAGGGATGGTCACCCCAAGATGGTTAGAATGTGGTTTGAGGCTAAAAGGTTCTGTCTAACGCGCGCTATAACCCATGCCTAACGTATGCTATATTCCGATCGTTACGTACGTTAAGGCAGCTACATTACGTACGTAACGGGTGGGTCGGTCTTCCGACCAGAATCTTTCTTTTGACACGGACAGGGCTACTTTCGGCGGGCTAGAGGACAAACGAGTCAACTGTTCGTTACATACGTTATGTCCCAAATTTAACGTGCGTAACACTTGGGCACATTTCGGGCAGCGAGTTCTTTACGTACGTTGTCAGCACTGCTACGTCGTACTACACCTTACGTACGTAACACCCTTATCGTTAACGTACGTTATCAAAACCAAGTTTTATAAAATGATAGTTCCCTTCTTCATTTGCACAACCCAACATCACAAACTACCACCCTTGGAGAAATTCCTAGCCCTATACCTGGTTCTTAAGCCTCTTAAACACTTGAATTAACATTGAGGAGGTGGATTCTTGAGCTTCGGTGAAGATTATCCAAGTCGTTCAAGTCACTTCTCGTTTTCCTCGTAGTTCTTGTGAATCCGTCAACTATCTTCATTATTCTTCTTCCAATAAGGTAAGCCACCAATCCCTGGAGTTATATCTTCGATGTTTTCTTATCTATACTTATTATATTGCGGGTATTGGGTAGATTTTGCTAAACTTCGTATACAATCTTGTCGGATGAAATTGTAGTAACCGGAAATTTCGTTTCTCATATGCTTCGTTTCGTGCAAATGAAATTTCACTTCAAATCATCACTAGGAATGTAAAATTTGACGAATCAATTGTGGGGAAATTCGTAGTAATCCGTCACCGTATGTTCCGTTGTCCGTAGCCACCCTTACCTTGTGATTTTTGACACTTAGCAAACTAAGGAAATAATTCGATAGTATAATCAATATTGGTTGCCAAACCACCGAAGTTGTTGTGCAATAAAATCCATTGATTGTAGTATTCGGGATATAGAATTGTATTAGAAAGCATAAGATTCGATTTCGCCATAACAATTCGTTGACACCGAAGAATGATAGGATTATCTTCTTGAGTATATCGATATACCTAATGTTAATTATGAGATTGAACGAGATAATGGTACACAACACTTGAAAACTTAGAAACGATACTCATACCGACAATTAAAACTACACTAGGGATCCGGTTAGGAAAGGGAGACTAGTTTTATTCATTATAATCCGTATGAGGTGTTAATCGGATGTTTCGTGGCTAGGTTAAGTTCGAGCGGGCGTGGAGACTTCGTTATCATAAAGCACCTACTACCGGATCACAGGCAAGTGAAATCTTGCTCGTGAATTTTCTAATATCAATGTTATACCATATGTGTGTACGTGCCATTTTGATAAAAGCCGACGTTTGTCTTTCTCTAAAGATGTTATAAATGGGCCGATGTGTTGGGGATAAAACCTGTATGGTAGCCGTGTGGAAATGTGTTAGGGGGTAAGACCCGAATTGGGCACCTATGTTCCGGGGTATTCCCGTGTGGATACTTCCGTGACCCTTGGTTGCGACCTTGGGGGTTTATGTGTTAAAGAGAAAGACTCGTCGGTTGAGTGATGAAATATTCCCTGTGATTACTAGGTACTGTGATTGTAAAGATGTCGTATATCGTTGTTAGTAGTTGTTATTTGGCATGCATTCTTTGACCCTGGTTACCTGGTATGACTCGTCGTACCAGGTAAAATTGTTCATCATGTGCAGGACATTCCCGAGGGGTCCGGTCAGACTTGAGCGGTGTTGGAATTATCTCTAGCCGCTGCTTTAATTGGAATAAATTGTTTTCTTTGGAAAACCCTTGTTGTGTAATAATTGAACTTCAAATTACATTTTCCCTTAAATCTTTCGATTCACGTTATGAAATCCTTGAATTTAAGGTTTTATCGCGATTTTCTTAAAATGCCTATTTTTCTAACTTGCTTTGTGGGTCCCACATTGGATTCATGGCACTGTAATACCTCGGGTTATTTTGGGGGTGTTACATCACTTTTATGTTGGGATGACGCGTCTGATTTGATAGGTACTGAACCGGATTTGGTAGTAGAGACGAGAGAAAAAATTGCTCTGATCCGTGATAGGCTATTGACGGCTCAGAGTCGACAGTAGTCCTATGACGACACGCGTCGCCGACCGTTGGAGTTTGAGGTTGGAGATCACGTTTTACTGAAGGTGTCGCCAAGTCGAGGAGTTTACCGCTTCGGTCGGAAGGGTAAACTTAGCCCGGGGTATGTTGGATCCTTTGAGATTTTGGAGCGGGTTGGAGGTCTCGCCTATCGTTTGGCTCTTCCGTCGTCGTTAAGTCACGTGCATAATGTGTTTCATGTCTCACAGTTGAGGAAGTACGTGTCGGATCCTAGCCATATTATTGATTTCGGGGAGATTGCATTGGGATCCGACGTCACCTTTGAAGAGAAACCGATTCGGATCTTGGAACGCCGGGTGAAACAACTTAGGCGTAAAGCTATTCCATTTGTGAAGGTGCAATGGTCAAGACATGGGACGGAGGAAGCTACATGGGAAACCGAGGACATCATGAAGTCGAAGTATCTGGAGTTGTTCACATTTTAAGTTTCGCGACGAAACTTTTTGTTAGAGGGGAGGGATGTAATATTCGTACCTTTTATTTCCAGATTTATTTGTTATTGTTCGATTTTGGTTGTTTACCTCTGACCATTCCGGTTTATTGGATATTATTTTTCGTTGCTTGTATTTTCTCGGACCGTTGGGTCGGCATGTCGTGTTGTGGTTTTATCGTCTTTTCCAATTATGGTAGCATCGTCATGTGACTAGAGGCTGTCTGGCATGACCTGTGCAAAATGGCACAAGACCCGCGGCATTTTGCGCCGTGTTGCACAAGTGCGCGTACTGTCTCGCAACACGGCACAAGGCCCATGGCATTTTGCGCCGTGTCGCACAAGGGTCGCTCGCTGACTTGCAATATGGCGATGAACACGGCGCTAGTTGGGCCATTTGTTGTGCCATGTTCCGTCCAGTATATATAGGACAGACGGGTGTTTTAACCCCATTTCCTCCTTTTCCTCTCAGTTTTTCACTCCTCCTTGGCGATTTCGGGCGATCTCACTCCGATATTACATTCCATCAGATTATAACTCTGAATTGGATATTCTAGCACGAATCAACCATCTTCCTTCCACCATTTCATTGTTGAATTGAGGTATTTTGGCATTATACCTAATGTTAGGGTTCTTGAATATAAGTCATTTTTCTTTCTGTTTTTGCTTCGGTTGATGGTGGATTATAGTTATGTGATCAGGGTTTTAGTTTTTCCTAGAAGTTTTGTAGATTAATTCCGAGTTTTTCCCTTCGTTAATCAAGTTTAACCCTTATGCCTTCATAGTGTTCGGTGTATTGTCCCTAAGGGTAGAACGTCGTATGATTCGCAATTTTTCAGTGGGATTGTAGTTGATTGAGTCTCTATTGTTGTTAGGATCGGGGTACTCTCACCTAGGGTTGCTCGACGGGGCACACAGGGACTTGGCCGTGTGCTCTTGCGCGAGGGTAACCTTCGAGGGTAGGTATTCTCACATGGGGATTGGCTCGACGAGGCCCACAGGGACTTGGCCGAGTGATCTTGCGCGAGAATTACCTTGAGTGATATTTTTGATTGATGAATGATGTTGGAGATTCCGGAATATCATCACTATGAATTGTTTTATAAATAATTTTTGGAAAGGCCTGTGTATTAAAATACTGTAATATTGTACTTGTACTAGTTGTTGTTGCTAACCCCTCGTTGGGGTGGAATGTTTATGCATTTCAGGTGGTATCGAGAATCAGGAGCCTACACGTGGTCCACACGGAGTTGACGGGCAGCCGAGATGTTAAAGAGCTCGAGTCAGTGTTTTGGAATGTGTCTTTTTCTGTTTCATTTTTAATATGTACTGGATTATGATGTTGTTGGTCGAGTGATGTCTTTGGATTATATTTTGAATTGTACTGAACTTGCACGAGGCTGGTAGGCCCGAGGCCATGGCCCCACTTTATTTTTGTTTACGTTTTCGTATTATTGAGTTATTGTGTGTGTTTGTGATGTCAGCCAGGTAGGCATTGGTGGGTCCTACAGCGTGTAATTACCCGTAAGAGAATTGGGGTGTTACAGTAGTTTCAATTTCTCAAGTCATTTTTGGAGGAGTTGTTGTGTCAAGTCGTTGCTTGAATCAGAGTCGTAGTTGTTATTGTAAAGGACTTGGGTATTTATATAATGTTTTTTACTAGTGATATTAGATAGAAATTATGTCCGTTGGGCAGAGAGGAAAGACAATCTCGTGATACCAAGTCTCATCACATATGAGTTATCAACTTTATTTTGGAATAAAGTAATAGAATCTCTTCATCCGATCTTGTGATCCTAACAATGTACTTGACATGTCAGAGTCTCCAACGGCCCTATTATATAAGATACAAACGTACAACACTCAGGGTCCTGGATTTTGAATACAAATCAAAACAATAATATATGTCTCAATGGTGTGTTGTGTGATTTGGAGTTTAGGGTGTTGTGTGTAAGTTAGTTTGCACGAAATGGGGATGAAGGTGAAAAAATAAAAGAAAGGTGAAAACTCGAGAAACACAATAGATTAAGGACTTATTTGAAAAATTTAAAGTAATTTTTTTATTAGTTATAATTATTTAAAAAACATGAGAGTTAAAGTTGTTTGTTTACTTAAATTATGTTGAATTTTGGACGAATATGGAATCAGATAATAAATTCTGCTTTTTGAAAACTTTAATAAATCTTGAAATAATTTACAAGGTATACAATTGCATTAAAGTTGTCATGGTATACCATTTGTGCAACTTTCAGTTTACCCAATACAAGAAATTTTTGCCAAGTACAAAATCTACAGGTCACTTGGTAATCAAAGGCGGCAGGGAGTCGCCCAGCTTGTGAGAATGGAGTTCGAACAACCAAAGAAAGTACACGTACAATACTAGCATTGTTGTTACTGCAGTCGACTAGTCGCGACTAGTCGTCGACTGGTCTCAGGCGATGGAGGATCGACGTCGTGCCATTCCGACTCGCCTTGTGTAAATATGTTGCCCGACTTGACTGACTTGGGTCGCCTAGTCGACGACTTGGGTCGACCGGCCGACGACTTGGGTCCAACTTGGGCCCGAGGCAGAATACTTAAAAAAAATCGTCAACTCTCAAACCTAATTGCAAAATGAGTCAGAAGCGACTCCAATTCGGTCCCGTCGAATCACAATCTGAATCGACCACCACCGTCTTCCTCTACTTTTTTTTCTTCTTCTTCTTTTTCTTTTATTTCTTCCGATTTCTAATTTCCGATTTCCGATTTCCGATATTTTCTTTGGCCGATGTCTGATTCCAGATTTGCTGTATCCCCTTTGAAACTGCACGCCGAGTTGCTGTACTTCCCTTTGAAAGTTGAAACTTCGGGCGATATATGATTATGATATATTTATATATATATATATATGTAATATGTATATAAATATTATATATATTTATAATATTTAATATATATTTACACACACTAGTATACATCAGCCAACTCCATCATATATATTAGACTAGTAGTATAGAGATTGGTTCAGGTAGGAAAGGTAAATTTCGTAGGAAATAGGAATGATTTTGGGCCTTTGATTGAGTTAGATCAATGGTTGAGATTTATACTCAGTTGTGCTACGTATTTGTGCTGTGTGTGTTACGCGAACTGAAATATGTAAATTAAGTGAGGTTGTGCTACGTGTATGTGCTGTTTGTGCTATGATGCAATGGAAAATGTGCTAAACTTAACATATTTAAAATCTGTGCTACGAAATAATGAAATATGTGCTAAATTCACGTATTTAAAATATGTGAAGTATAATAATTCTGATTGTGCTACACACATATGAAGGATGTGGTACACAGACGTATCTTTTTCTATATTCCTACACTAAGAGGTTTCTCACCATAACCCACCCCTATTAGTATGTATATAATATATATATATATATATAAATATATATATATATATATTAGTATACATCCAGCCAGTATATATATATATATATATATATAATTAGTCGACTAGTCTACGACTCGCCATGTCGGACCTCTGTCGACTCGACTTACCGCCGTAACAACCATGAGTACTAGAAGGTTTTGTTTGACTATGACTTTCCTGCTTTTTTTTTTCTTTTATTTCCAATTGACCGGATGCCTCTCATTCTTGTGAGATTCTCTATTAGTTAAGAAAGTGAAAAATCTATATATGGAATTATGCATACTAACACAACCCTGAACAAGAAAACAATTACTTTCTTCGTCCCGAATCAAGCTTCTAATGTAGTTTTTATTACTTTTTTTCCGTCTCCGTTTAACCATAGATTAATTCTAAATCATATGATAAAAGAGTCACTAGCTCTTGCGTGAGACGATCTTTTTTTTTTAAGTTAAAAAAATAGCGGAATAATGAACACAAACACTGTTGAATTGGTATTGTCAATTTTTTAGTTTATTGGTTATTATTTTTATTTTATGGGTTGTATTTTTTATATTGTTGGTTGTTATTCTGATTATGTTGATTTTGTTCGTTATAATCAAATCAATAAAATCAAAATAGTGACAAATAAAATAGAAAATAGAACCCATCATTATACTTTCATAATTTTATTAATCATATTATCTATATCATTTTGGATCAATTTTAAAAAACGGACCTTAAAAGAGTTGATAAAACTAAATGAAAAAACTCTATACATGCTATACCGAACTACCAGTGATATTTCTTCACATACTTGTTTTACTTCATGAAACTCTTAAGAAATCTGAAGAATTTCTTTCTCTTTCTCCCATTATCATTAGTTACTTTCCGAAAAAAAGGGGCGAGTGATCATCTATATCCCCATACTAGTTCATTAGCTTAGGTCATCTTGCCAATACTTCTGTTATAACATGTATATTTTTTTTGAAAAGCAATTCATGAATAATAGAGATGTATAAAATACACTGAAAGTGTATTACATTCAATGCACACAGACAAGTGACTAAGCAGTTGCTCTCAGGCAGAGGGTTACTTGAACCAGCGAAATAGCCTGAAAAACTCTTAACAAACTTCTAATCTGGGCTCAAACATCCTCGAAGCATCTATTGTTTCTCATTTTTTAAATGCACCAAGCAATGCAATCAGCTATATAATTCCACAGTTTTTTTATCTTTATCTCTCAAGTTCCTTCTCCCAGCCATGAGCATATCCATCTCCTTACTTGGCATAGAGCAAGATAAATTACAGATCCCCAAAATAGAATCGCACAGGATTCGTGCCATTTTACAATGGAGAAACAAGTGATCAACGGAGTCTCCATCAAATTAACCCAGGGTCTAGATATGTACCCAACTGCGTTTCTCAATTCTCGCCACATTGTTGTTTAATCTTCAATCTGATTTGCAACATAAACATGCATGTTATCTTCCATTTTCTCAAATCTCTACATTCATAGAATCCCCTAACTTATCCTGGTAGGATTAATCAAGGTCTCATGAAACAAGTAACTCAACCACTCAACAAGAAAGTAAACAGCGTTTCAATCAATTGTCAACGAGAAAATGCTGTGATGTAAAACACAGAGGATTACGTAGTTCGGATTGCGAACAATCCCATATCCACGGGAGGAACAAATCAATCACTATCAATGGGCACATCGTCGAGTTACAAACTTGTGCAAACCAAACAATCGATTCACGATCTCAGGAATCTATCAATCGACGATTTAAGCTCAGAAGACCTAACTCTGTATCTCTCAATATTTGAAAGATGAGATTATGAGTGTATGATTACAATTGAAGAAGATAACTGCCAATTCTATTTATACGGAAATAGAGAACAACGCAAGCAGCAGCAACCGTTTGATCATCTAACAAACTTCTCATCCGAAGGTCCAGATGTAAATGACAGTTGTAATTCTGCCTGAGTAACAACTTATTCTGTAAATTGCAAAATGACCCCTGAACATTTATGCCTTCTTGTATCTCATCCAAAACCTTTCTGAAGAATCGCAATTAGCACCAACATTTACAGTATCCACCTTGCTAATAAAACCTGAAGAAAGATTATTCAGATTACACTTCACCTTGATTATTCAAACAAAACCACAGGGAAGACACCTCTAAACATAAACAGTTAACTCAAACACTTCACACAACTCACCAAGTCACAACAATACTTGAACTTAGGATCTGGCAAAGGTTTAGTCAACATATCGGCAGCATTATTAAGAGTAGAAACTTTCACCATTTGTATCAACTTCTTCTCAATGATATCTCTCACAAAATGATACCTAACACTAATATGTTTTGACCTTTAATGAAACATATCATGTTTAGGGACACCGATAGCACTTTGACTAACACACAATATGTTAACCACTTTCTCACAAATGCCCGATTCCCTAATACTACCTCTCAACCAAATACCTTCTTTTCCTGATACTCTGATTCTGTACTGGAAAGAGCAACCACACTCTGCAAGTGTGATTTCCATCTGATAGCGGTACCAAACAAAGTAAAGATATATCCAAAGTGAGATTTCGTATTATCAAGATTAGATGCATAGTCAGCATCTACAAAACCATCCAGTGGATTAGACAAGCATTCACTGTTTCCCTTGAATACTATACCATGAGAACTTGTTCCCTTTAAGTATCTCGGAATATACTTCACAGCTTCCCAATGATAAGGACCCGGATCACTCATGTACCTGCTAACAACACTGATTGCTCGTGCCAAATCAGGCCTTCTACGAATCATATTATACATGATACTACCAATAACATTTGCATATGGAATTTTACTCGTATGATTGATCTGTTGTTGAGAATTTGGTTTGTGCATGACAGAAAGCTTGAAATGTGCAGCTAGAGGCACTGACACTTCCTTTGAAAGATGCATGTTAAACCTGTATAGCTCTTTCTTGTTGTAATCAGCTTGACACAATTTCAGAACACCTGTATGTCTATTTCTAAAAATATCCATTCCCAGTATCCTCCTTGCTTCACCTAATCATTCATTCCAAATTTCCCACTTAAAAATTTCTCAACATACAGTACTTCACTCTTTGAACTGCTGGAAACTAACATATCATCAACACTTAAAAGCAGATATGTCAAAATTTCTTCATTTTTCTTTCTCATCTAGACACAACTGTCATAACCAGACTTCTCCAAGCCAATTCCAATCATATATACTCACTAAATTTCATGTACCATTGTCTAGGACTTTGTTTAAGTCCATATAATGACTTCTTGAGCAAACAAACCTTATCTTCATCTTTAGGTAAAACAAAACCTTCAGGTTGACTCATGTAGATTACCTCCTGTTGTGCGGCGATTAATATGCCTCGGTGGCGATCGGCATTATGATCTGAGAGCCAACCATAGAAGACATACTCTGGGCAAACACCCAAAGGTCGGCACCCACACCGATCGTCTTTCGGTATCCGACGATCGTCTTTTGGTACCTGGCGATCGTCTTTGATGTCCAACCAGAGACGGTCGCCTCGTGCCACGTATAAATCCAGCATCCGTCAAAGTCGTCGAAGACCGAATCTTGGACGGTGACCCACGTGCAGACCCACAAAAGGCGCCGACAGATAGGACCTTTGACCCCAGCTTGTCACCTACCTCACCTACCGACAGGCCCGCCGAAAGGTGCAAAGTGGGACCTCCCGGACAGCGACTCAGGACGCGTGCAGGCTTCCCATTGGCTCGCACAATTGGCTGCCAGCAGCAGCCTCAGACTTTAAGGGAACAGCCTCACGTGATGGGACGATCGGCCATCTTATTATATTATAGAAAACGGCGGTCGCCCGCGATCGCCGGAGAGGTCCCAACAGCTTTGCCTCCTATAAATAGGAAGCTCACAACAGTGTCCAAGGATCATGCGATTATCTTGATATCATCACCGTGAATACAGAGAGAAACACACATTCTCATACATTAATAGAACATCAAATAGCAAGAACTCACAGATCTTCACATCTGGTTCTTCCGGCAATCTATACGCTCTACAGCTTAGATAACTAGAAGTCTTTACACTCATTGTAATAGATTCTAACATTAATATCTGTACTCAACAGTATACTTATTAATAACATCTCGTGAGAGCATTCAAGCCCGGGATTAACAACCCCAACAAATCTTGTGTTATTTATTTACTCACGGAAGTGTTCTCGCATTTGGTTGATACTCGATCATTCCAGCAATACTATCTACGGATAATATTTTGGTTAACAACAATTGGCACTAGAGGAAGGGCGGGCTCCCTCTAAACCTTCATTTTATTCCTACCGTCTCGAAGAACACTCACTGTTCTCCGGACATATACTTGAAGAAACACTCACTGTTCTTAAAAAGAAAAACCTTCAGAAAAATGACATCTGCAACGACCTCCAAGAGAGCCACCCTGAGATCTGCCGGAAATCTCATTCCGCCCCGGACCGAATCCCAGCCCACGGCGGAAGGCGACCGCGGTGACGCCAGGCTCTCACTCCCGCCCCCGAGGGACGGTTCTAGCCTCTCACTCGATCAGTTCCATACCGCGGAACAGATTGAGGAGGCTATAGCCATCCTCAGGGAGCGACGGAGGGCATGCGACTCACCCACCATTACTCCGTCGGCCATCTGCCGGGTAGGCAAGCGGAAGCTTAAGGGGATCTATGTTGAGAAATCAACAGAAAGCCCCGAGCCGCAGGAGAAGGCTCTCGTGAGGCGGGACGATTCCGTCTTCAGCCACCTCGGGAGCGATCCCTCGTGGCGACCCGGGCACTCGGGCCCCAGCTAGGAGACATCGGAGTCCGAATCCTTTACCAGGAGTTCGGCATATCCGACTCCCAGGAGACAAGCCGGTCAGCGAGCCCCCGCTCGCCCAAGAAATGAACCCACTGGCAGGGAGCTCATCGTCCACCATGGATCCAGGGGATCTGTGCACGATCGCCTCGGCTCGCGCTCCGGGAGCCAATCAGCGAGCAGTCAGGCGACGGCAATAGCCGCCATGCAGCGCCAGCTCGACGAGATGAGGGCGCTCCTGGAAACTGGGGCAGGCGCCAGGATATCGATCGCTGGGCCAAGTGAACCACTCACGGTTCAGATCGAGCTCGCCCCAGTTCAACCAAAGATCACTCCCCCACAAACACCTCTGTATGAGAAGAGATCAGATCCGGAGACCCACTTGAGCAAATTCCGGATCTACATGACCGGATGTGGAGCATCAGATGCGACGAAATGTCGAATGTTCCCGTTAACTCTGAGCGACCTCGCCCACAGGTGGTACATCTCACTACCACCTTCCTCAATCAATTGCTTTGAGAAGCTGGCGAACGACTTCACGTCGTACTTCGCCGCCAATGTTGCTCGGCTGGAAGGTCCCCACCGCATGATTAAAATCAGGCAGGGAAAGGACGAGCCCGATGAAGACTACATCGACCGGGTGGACGAAATAATCCTTACCGGCGAGCCTATTAGCGACAAGCTCACTCTCCACTCGGTCCTGGGGGATTCCATGGCCGCTCGCCCATGTTCAGGCACCTCACAAAGGATATCCCCCCGACCTACACGGTCTTCCGCGTCAGGGCCGCTGATTTCCTGGCCAGGCAGAGGATGCTCTCCCTCCGCTTGGGCGAGGGATCTGTCGGGGAAGGGAAGGCGCCGTCCCCCATCTAGAAAAAGGCGGTCGCCAAGCCCAGAAAGGCGGTCGCAAAGCCGCCTGGGGAATTCAAAGCCTTCGAGGATGTGGAAGTTCATCTCCTCCGCAACCTCAATCTATCTCCGGCCCATATCTTTAATGCCATCAAGGGGCGCGAATGGCTCAACAAACCAAAGCCGATAAGGGACAACGGTCACCTAGACTGCAGCAAATTTTGTGCGTACCACAAAAGTCCAGGTCACAACACCAGCCAATGCCGCGACCTCCTCAGACAACTCTGGCGACTGTTTGAGGAAGGCAAATTGGACAACTTGGTCACCAAGCCAGAACCTAGGACAGAGAGGACCGGAGGGCGCGAGCGCCGACAAAACGAAAGGACCCCTCCCAATCCGGTCGCCAGGATCGAGCATGAGCCGGAGTATTCTGATGAATCAATCCCTCCGATCAACCCTGGCGGTCAGATTGATATGCTTCAAGCAGGAGGTGGAAACCTCGGGGGCCTTTCCCCGGTTTCCACCATGTCAAACAGGAAGCGAAAGGCCGAACTAAGGGCGTTCGCCGGGGTCCATGTCGTGGTGCCTCCAGAGCCGACCATCTCTAAAGACGCGCTCATCACCTTCTCCAACAAGGACAGGGAGGGAGTACAATGCCCCAAAGAGGATGCATTGGTGATCTCTGCTTGTATCCTTGGAAAGATGGTCGATCGCGTATTGGTCGACAATGGTAGCTTCTGCAATATAATATTCAAATCCGCCCTAGACCAGCTCGGCAACTTGACCAAGTTCATAAAGCCGTTCGGCACCGTGTTTTAAGGGTTCGGCGACAGCACAGTCTAAGCCTACGGAAGGATCAAGCTCTCTGTCGAGCTAATATGCTTTTACGATCCCAAGGTTAGGATTACTAGGAACCTAAATTTTGTAATAATAGATAGGCCCAGCATCTATAATGGGTTCCTAGGTCGTCCGTTTCTAGAAACCTTTGAGGTGGTCGCCTCATATTTCTTTTACTGTATCAAATTCCCCATTACCGATGGGACGGTCGGTACTGTAAAAGGAGATCAGCTAATGGCAAAGAAATGTTTAAATTACTCCTATGTCATTACTTCTTTCGATACTTCCCATGCTATGTGTAACATTGAGACGATCGATGATCAACCCATGAAGATCGACGAACCAAGCACATCGTACCAACCCGAATCAAGGAAAACCATCTCACATCAATTAACGGACGACATCGAGCCAAGGATCGGTTTCGAGCCAAGTCTCGACATCGATCCTAGGATCGAGTCCTGAAATCATTCCAAACAAGAGGAGACCTTCCCCGTCGAAGAGTTGGAAAGTATAACAATAGATCCGGCTCGCCCGGAGCGGGAAGTACAGATCAGCGCAAGCATCGATCGCGAATTAAAAGAGGACCTAATCAATTTACTACGTAAGAACATCGGAGTCTTTGCCTGGTCGCATCAAGGTATGGTCGGCATAAGTCCTGAACACGCTTGCCACTATCTAAAGATCGACCCGGCAAGGAAGCCTGTTCACCAGAAACGTAGGAAATTCGGTCCTGAGAAGTACGCAGCGCTCGACATAGAAGTCAAAAAGCTACTCAACAACAAACTAATTGGAGTAGCTATAGACGATCCACAATGGGTCGCCAACGCGGTGCTCGTCAAAAAGCCAACTGGTTCCTGAAGGTTGTGCATCGACTTCACCGACCTCAACGCGACATGTCCAAAAGACCACTTTCTGATGCCTCATATTGATCACTTGGTCGATAGCACTGCAGGCTGCGAAATGATGTCGTTCATGGATGCCTTCGCCGGATACCATCAAATCCCAATGGCGGAGAAAGACATAAAGCACACATCTTTCCACACGGAAAAAGACATATAATTTTGGGTCAGAATGCCGTTCGGCCTGAAGAATGCGGGGGCAACTTACCAGCGTCTAGTCAACGGAATGTTCGCCAATCAGATCGGCAAGACCATGGAGGTCTACATTGACGACATCGTGGTCAAAAGCCTCAAGAAGGAAGACCACCTCAATGACCTCGCCGAGACGTTCGCCATCCTCGAGAAGTTCAACATGAAACTGAACCCCAAGAAATGCAACTTCGGGGTGGGCTCCCGAAAATTCCTGCACGTGAGCCGAAGGGGAATCGAGGTGAACCCCACCAAGATTTAGGCAATCCTCGACATGCAGGAATCACGGAATGTCAAGCAAGTGCAACGAATCACAGGTTGTTTAGCCGCCCTCAACCGCTTCATATCTCGGCTCAGCGATAAAAGTAAGCCTTTCTTCACGACCATAAAGAACAAGAAGTTCGCATGGACGAAGGAGAGTCAAGTAGCATTCGCCAAAATCAAGGAATATCTATCTAACCCCAATATCCTGGCAAAGCCGATCCCCGGTGAGAAATTATTCCTTTACCTAGCGGCCTCAGAGGTCGCACTGAGTGCCGTTATAGTGCGAGCGGAGGGACAAGTCCACTTGCCGATCTACTATGTTAGTCAAGCGCTCCACGATGCTGAGACACGTTATACTCCATTGGAGAAGATGGCTACACTCTAGTCATGAGTGTTCGCAAGCTAAGGGCTTACTTCTTCGAACATCAAGTGGAAGTTCTGACAACTCTACCTCTAAGGCAAGTTCTACACCGGCCAGACACCAACGGGCGACTGGTCAAGTGGTCACTGGAGATCGCCCAATACAGTATCACATATGCTCCTCGCACGGCGATCAAAGTCCAAGCTCTGGCAGACTTCATGGTGGAATTAACATTCCCTCACAGTCCAACCCAGATCGGCCGACCTTCCTGGAAGCTGTATGTGGATGGCTCGGCGACCAACTTGCGAGCAGGGGCAGGGATTGTCCTCATTAGCCCCGACGGCCAACGTTTCACAAATGCCATGCATTTTGGGTTTCATGCGACCAACAATGAAGCCGAATATGAATCCTTGGTAGGCGGGCTCGATCTAGCCCTCGCCCTAGACGTTCGTCGCCTCCATATCTTCATGGACTCCCTCTTGGTTGTCAACCAAGTCAAAGGAGAATATGAGGCGCGCGGCGAACAGATGGTCAAATACCAAGAGATAGTCGCCAAAATATGTACGAAATTTGAGGAAGTGCTAATCGAACAAGTCCCGAGATAGCACAACTCCCAGGCCGACACCCTATCCAAGCTAGCGTCGTCAGATGGGGCAGCCGACTTCTCTAATATCCAAATTACAAAATCAGCAAGGCCGGCGATCGACAGAAACCTGGTTACCACAGTCGCCGTTGCCGAGGAGAACTGGATGACTCCGTTCGTCAAATACTTAAAAGAGGGAACGGTCCGTGACGACCGTATCAAAGCTCGCCAACTCCAGCTCCGTGCGACCAGATACACCCTATTGGACGACCGGCTTTACAAGCGAGCTTTCAGCCTTCCCCTCCTCAAGTGTATTACACTGGAGGAAGGTCGGCTCGTTTTAGCCAAAATCCATGACAGGATCTGTGGAAACCATGCTGGCGGACGAGATCTCATCCATAAAACAACCAGGCAAGGTTTTTTCTGGCCGTCACTTCAGAAGGATGCGATCGCCTATGCCAGATCGTGTAATAGATGTCAAGTAATGGGACCAAACATCAAACTCTCCCCCGAGCAACTCACTTCAATGTATAGCCCATGGCCTTTCGCCCAATGGGGCATCGACCTTATAGATCCCTTGCCGACAGCGCCAGGGGGGTGTATATTTGCCATCGTAGTGGTCGACTACTTCACCAAATGGGCTGAAGCCGAACCGCCAAACAAGATCAGCCAAGATCAAGTAATCAAGTTCATCTGGAAAAACATCATATGCCGATTCGGTCTACCCCAGGCCATCATCTCCGACAACGGAAAGCAGTTCGACGATTTAGAAGTCATGCAATTCTGTGAGAAGTGGTGAATCAAGATATTGTTCTCGGCCCCCTACCACCCTCAGATGAACGGGCAGGTAGAAGCCGTAAACAAAATCCTCAAACACACGATTAAAGCACGACTCGAATCCAGGCAAGGACGGTGGGCGAGCGAACTCCCAGACGTTTTGTGGTCTTATCGAACGACGACCCGTAATTCAACCGGCGAAACCCCATTCGCCCTCGCCTTCGGAACAGAAGCGGTGATCCCCTCGGAGATCGCCGTCCTCAGCCATCAAACCGAACAAGAGATGACGACCGACAATGATGTGGCCCGACGGATCGACCTTGACATGCTCGAAGAACGACGATTGACCTCAGAAATGAAGAACACAATCCACAAAAGGAGATCCGAGAAGTTCTTCAATTCGAAGGTCAAGGAAAGAAGGTTTCAACTGGGAAGGCCCCTTCAGGATATCTAAATGGCTAACCAAAGGAGCCTACGAACTTGAACACCCTGACGGTACTCCGGACCAATATCCCTGGAACGCCGTGCATCTGAAGAAATACTACCAGTGATAACTTTGTATTCAGTTTCAACTGCCAAATGTACAAGGAATATAATGAAATTTTTTCCTATCCTATCTATTCTGGCGATCGCCCCACCAGGCATATTGCATACCGCCGAGGATCGTCGTTCAAACATGACGATCCGAGATAGAAACAATGCATCCATGGTCCTGGAGGTCGATGGAACCGACAGCTTCGCCCATGCAAAGGTTCCTTTGGGCAGAGATCGCCCGCCCTTCATTTAAATACGAGGCCGGCGTAGCCAAAGGACCCTCCAAAACTAATCAGTGGACATGATCGCCCGCCCTCAAAGGTTCATCATCTAACATGGTAAACCCGGACAATGCAACGTGCCACTACCCCCGTCACAACATACACCGTCGAGGGTTGCCATCTTCATGGCGGGCCGAGGTGGAAGCAGACCTAACAAGCCACGGACATGGTGTCGAATAAACCGACGACGCCCCGTGCAAGGACTCCTCCAAACCAAGGCTGCCCACCTTTCGTTCAAATACAAGGCGGGCGCAACCTAACGGAGGACCCTCACAATAAAGTGAGTCGCGGGATAGGCAATGTCCCTCGCACACAAAGACACAGTTGTGGAGGTCGGTCCATCAAACTCCGCGACCATGCACGGTTCCTCACAATCGGCAAAACTGAAGATAGCTCACCAGACATACTATTTTTGTTCCCTTACTTACAATAAGTAAATAAAAACAAGGGGGAAAAGGAGGCGAGCTAATCCTAAATGCGACCGGAAAGAAGGAACCATACTCGATCGGCTTCGTTCAAACACACGCAGGACGATCGGAATTGTTCCACAATATTTACAAGTAAGAATTTCCAAAACATGACGATACATTCAAACATTCAAACAATCGGTGGGATGAACAAGACATCGGAAGCAATCATACACAGACTTGAAAAAATTCGCATGCAATCATTCAAAGGCGATCGTACATATAAAGACACAGATACAATAAGGGAGTGTTTTATTCAGGACAAGGAGTTCGTACAAAACGAAGCCCAAAGGCAATACAAAGAAAGAGCAAAAAATTACAAGTGAAAGAAAACAAAGAAGTCACTCAGGGCCCCTCCGGCTGGTCTTCGCCCCCAGGAGGCGGATCGGCATGCGCTCCCCCTTCGGCCTCAGGATGAATGAGTTTATCCGGAAAAGGATACCAACTCAAGTCGATCCCCAAGTCGACAAGGTCAAGGATCGGCAGGGAAAACTCCGGATGCAAAGGGTGCTCGAGTGCATAAGCCTTAAACCTCTCCATCAAAGGACCGATCTCGATCCCTACCTTTTTCGCGGCTCGAGCAGCGTCGGCATAGGCCACATAATAGGCGAACTCGCCTACGAGTGCCACATTGAGGTAGGGATCGGTCTCGATCGCCTTTAGCTGCCCTCTCAGCTCAGTGGTCGTCTTCTCAGCTTCTGCCAGTTCGACCACCTTAGCGGCCGTTTCCCCCTTAGCTCGTCTAGCCGTCTCTATGTACTCCTTCTCTATAGCCTGGATCCGGTTAGCAAATTCAACATTTTGGTTCCGGGCGGCCTAGAGGTCGCTATGGAGACGAGCATTAGAGGGTCGCCCCTCGTAATCCCTTGCAGCTTGGACGGCCATCGTCGCCGTATGGAGAGCCAGGGCAAGGGTCGCCTGCATGGCATCTCCAGATCGCCGACAAGCGATTGCATCAAGATCAGTCGTCCAAGCCTTGGGAAGAGAGGAGATGGCCTTCTGGACATAAGTAGGGACGTCGAGGGATTTCTGCGGAGACTTGCTCGCAAGGAAGTCCAGCACCATCGGCGAGACGTCCGGATCAGCAAGACGAACCCTGCAACACAAACAAAAGAGACAAAGGAGTTAGAATATACCTAACTAAATTTTCCAACTCGGAAAGTCCAATCCGATCTCACATGTTGACCAGCTCAGGATCGCAGCCAAAATACGGCTTTCCCCGAGAAGTCTCGGCTTCAGTGATCGCCGCTATTTTCAAGAAGCCGGCCGGTGACCTGGAGCCAGATGCCGAGGGCCTGGGACCAGACCCCTCCGCCATCGGAACGGAAGAAATGGGGGGAGCAGCGATCGGCGGCTCCAAGATAGCTAAGTCCGCCTCAGCTGTCGGCAGGGACCCCTCCGGCCTCCGCCTCTTGCGGTTGCGCTGAAGTTGTTCCTCCTCTTGAATTTTCGGCTCGACGACCGGCACCACAGCGGGCCTCACCACAGGGGCAGGGCGAGACGACGTTGCAGCAACGCAACCCATCTTCTTTCCCAGGTGAATACGTCCGATAAGACCAGGATTAGACATGGCGATCTCCTGCGGTGGCTCGACGAAGTGGGGAAAATGAATCTCTGCCAAAGAAGAAACTCAAACAAGTTAGACACCTACTTAGACACGGAGACCTCTTGGAGACGATCGTCACACAGGAAAGAGTAAATAAAAAGTCATACCAGGCGCCTTCAAGTGGCGAGGGTAGCGAAACAGTCGAGCTCCCAACCGGTGAAGTTCGTGGTTGACTGAGTGAACGTCTTTGTAGGAATCCGGCAATGCGCGAACCCGCTCCGAGACGATCAAGAAATCGAAGGGGAGATCGCCGATCGCTGGAATGAGGAATCCTGCAAAAAGGGAAACAAATTAGATCAGTCCAAGGAGTATCCTAATAAAGGGAGAATTGAAACCCTTACTTGGATTCCTCTCCCGAAAATTGGTGGGGATATCCAACTCTTCCTCCGGCGAATCGCTCGATGCCGACCTCCATGCACCGCCGACCCAGCACCACTTTGTCAGGTCGCCCCGAGCCTTGTTCGGAACCCCAAGGACCACCCTACCCAGGCAACCTTGGATATGGTAGACGCCGATCGATCCCTTCTGCACAGTCAGCTTAAAAAGATAATTCATCTCCAGCGCAGAAGGCAAGCGAAACAGCCTGTGACCGCCGAACAACGTCAATGTACTGATAATCTTCAGCCAGGCGTTCGACGTCAACTGAAGAGGCACCAAATTCCAGGCGACCATCAGATACGAGACAGCGAACGGCAAGGGAAACCGCAGTCTCGCCGCCAGGGTCATTTCATTAATGGCGACCATACCCTCGGGAGGTTGGTCGACACGTTCATTCTCGGAGGGCACGTGCAGTGACACATCAGAGGGAATATGATATTTGGCCCTCCAGCGGGTCAAGTCTTTCTGGGTCGCCGAACTCCGGATCTGAACAAGAGTCCATTGAGACGGGTCGGCAGCCCGAAACACCGTCTGCTTCACATGTTCGTAGGGATGAGCGGCAGAGTAAGCTTCGAAATCAAACTCTGGACGGGGCCCGGCAATCCCCTTCATAAGCTTAGCGAAAGCCATATAGGCGGGGCCTAAGACGCTATCCTTTTCCCAAGAAAACCGCATCAGTTCGTCTTCTTCACCGGCGATCCCCCTCGCTCCGCCGTCACCACAGATCTCGCCACTTCGGCCTCGTTGAAAAGCTCCTCAAGCTCTGTGGGTGCAATCCCCACACAAATAGCCTCAACGGCCGTTTCCTTAGGGATTCCCACGGGAATTTCCTCCCGGTCCGGCGAAGCCGCGGCGGCGGAGGTGCTTCCGGTCTCGAAGGTCTCAGATCCTCCAGATATATTATAAAAAGTAAAGGGAGAAAGAAGATTGGTTTTCTTACCTAAAAAGAAAAAGGAGGACGATCGGCACAAGAAGCTTCGGAAATTTCTGCAGAGTTTCGGCAAAGAAGGCAAAGAGGCGTGAAGAAGTAAAAATGAAGTAGCCCTAGCCCCTTTTATAGGCGGGAGCAAGGGTCTCTTTGTAAATAGGCGAAATCCCGAGGGTTGGAGTGCAACTGTCGGGGGGACACATTAAATGCAGCCCTCGAATCCCGCGTACGCGTCTTTTCGAGGGCATGCCAGACGACAAAGTCTGGCAAACCGTCGGACTCCCTCAATAGAAATGCGACGCGTGTCCTTGCAACGTTTCGCGAGCCCGCCCTCACTTCCCGCTGCTCCCATCGCTAAAGGAGATCGTCCAAATTCGAAATTAGATCGTCTGATCGTCTAAAGCAATGGCGATCGCCAATAGTGCCACCTTACCCCGTGTTTTCAACATCGAGCCGAGCTGGGGGCAATTGTTGTGCGGCGATTAATACGCCTCGGTGGCGATCGGCATTATGATCTGAGAGCCAACCATAGAAGACAACTCTGGGCAAACACCCAAAGGTCGGCACCCACATCGATCATCTTTCGGTATCCGACGATCGTCTTTTGGTACCTGGCGATCGTCTTTGATGTCCAACCAGAGATGGTCGCCTTGTGCCACGTATAAATCCAGCATCCGTCAAAGTCGTCGAAGACCGAATCTTGGACGGTGACCCACTTGCAGACCCACAAAAGGCGCCGACACATAGGACCTTTGACCCCAGCCTGTCACCTACCTCACCTACCGACAGGCCCGCCGAAAGGTGCAAAGTTGGACCTCCCGGACAGCGACTCAGGACGCGTGCAGGCTTCCCATTGGCTCGCACAACTGGCTGCCAGCAGTAGCCGAACAGCCTCACGTGACGGGACGATTGGCCATATTATTATAATATAGAAAACGGCGGTCGCCCGCGATCGCCGGAGAGGTCCCAGCAGCTTTGCCTCCTATAAATAGGAAGCTCACAACAGTGTCCAAGGATCATGCGATTATCTTGATATCATCACCATGAATACAGAGAGAAACACACATTCTCATATATTAACTGAACATCAAATAGCAAGAACTCACAGATCTTCACATCTGGTTCTTCCGGCAATCTATACGCTCTACAGCTTAGATAACTAGAAGTCTTTACACTCATTGTAATAGATTCTAACATTAATATTTGTACTCAACAGTATACTTATTAATAACATCTCGCGAGAGCATTCATGCCCGGGATTAACAACCCCGGCAAATCTTGTGTTATTTATTTTCTCACGGAAGTGTTCTCGCATTTGTTTGTTACTCGATCATTCCAGCAATACTATCTCCGGATAATATTTTGGCTAACAACACCTCCTCTACATCACCATGAAGAACAACAGTTTTCACATCTAGTTGATGAAGCTCCATATCAAATTAGGTGACCATGGCTAGGAAAATTCTGATAGAAGTGTGTTTTACGACAAGTGAAAACACTTCATTATAATAAATTCCTTCTTTATGATTAGAACCCCTATCCACCAATCTAGCCTTGAATCTGACAGCTTTAGTTTCTGCAACTTCCAGTTTTCTTTTGAAGATCCATTTGCCACTTACAAGAAGGCTTTGGGTAAACTTGAGTAACGCTCTTTTGATTACACTTATGGTCCATAATGGTCCCACAAAGGCTCTTTTGAGTAACTTGAGCAAACTACTATACACAAATGGTCCTACATGTAACACCCCCAAGACGTTCAGGGCATATTACAGCGCCATAGACCCCACCCCTTGGAATCCACCAGGCTAACAAACAAACTCGACATGACAACAGTGAAAGACATTATACATGGACGACTTCTCAATCCAAGACATACAAAATATGTAAACCAAAACTCGACAGTCATTGCAACATTAAATCAACCCCAAATCGGGCACTCAACAATTACAATGTTCACAAAAAGGAAGTACTCGAGTACTGAAGCAACAACATGATTAATAAAATATAAAAGACATGACATCACGAATGACCATTGAACAGAATCACTCCTGCCCATCATCCTCGTACTACCCGCATGCTCGTTCGCCTCCGAGACCTGTACCTGAAATACAAAAGTATTTCCCCCCTTTAAGGGGTTAGCGACAACTACTAGTGCAAGTACAATCCATTTGAACTACCATTCTAATCAGATGAATTATGCGCCAAAATCAATTTAGAAAACATTTATATTCGGGAATATTATGGTGCACGCGCACAAAACACATTTCTCCAACAAAACATTTCAAAGGTTAACCGTTGGTACGAGACTCACGGCCACCGCACCCCGCAGAGGCCCCGTTGGACCATCCCTGGGTGGTTAACCCCACTTCGCGATACGCATACACACGGCACTACGTATCCCCAGCGGCCCCGTCAGACCGTCCCTAGGTGAACATACGCATTCACACCCACAGCATACACGGAAAGCCATAAATCAAATACTAGAATATGCAAACAAATGTAAAGTACTTGCCTTTGAGACACCTTCGACGAAACAGGAACGAACAATGCCTAGGAATGACCCAGAGGGAACACGACCATTCCAAAACGAAGGATTAACACAACTCAGTCCTACACGATAACAATAATCGAATGGAATATGCCAACAACCCCGACTAATAATCATAAACACACATGGACGACGAATACGGGCGAGGGTTTTCACAAAACCTCCCCAAATAAACAATCCACGTATTAAACACGACGGAAACGGATTGGAAATCACCCAACAAAAATAATCGATAAGAAATATCACAACATAAATGAACAATTCGAGTTAAATCTCGATAAATCCCAAAAAAACCCCAAAATGGATAAAGGTAGGGTTCTAAGCCAAATACCTTGGATTCGGACGGAGAAAGATGATTACGATGATGATAAATTTCACTTGGAACACAACAATCGATCTCTCAAGGAACTCAACAGACAAAACTTGAAGAATTGCTCGAATCGCTATAAGAACTCTCACTGCGGACGAAGAGGGAGAAAAGGAAAGTATGACGCAAGGAAGGGCTGCTACGGGTTTATAAAACCTGACCATTCATTACGTACGTTAACATGCTGATGTTAATGTACACTACGCCTCTTACATACGTAACAATCAGGTGTTAGCGTACGTAATGGCTCAGCAGAACAATCTGCCCAATTTGCCGAGGCTGATAGCGTACGCTACGCCAAACAGTTAGCATACGCTATGAGGAGTTTACATACGTAACACACGCTAGTTAATGTACGTAAGGACCTGGCAAAAACTGGGCAGAAGCCACTGTCCAAAATGCTGAGGGCCATAACGTACGTTAACACTAAGGTATAACGTATGTTATGCAGGTATCGATAGCGCACGCAAGAAAGCATGCATAACATACGTTATGCATGCAGCAGTTCAACACTACTGAATACTGTTTGCTGCACAGGACGGTACGAAGTCGGGACACAATACAAGGACAGAACCCAGAAGCGTAAACACGAAATACTCACGATGACGAAGCTAAGTTCTGAAAGAAAATAGAATTCCGACTACCGGGGAATCTAAAATACGACAAGGAAGATAAAATTCCCTAAACTTATAGGAAATTACAAAACGGCGCAAACGTCTGGAAATCACGATACAACATCGGATTAACAAACCAAAACTCACAACATGAACAACTCAACCATACGAACTCATGTAAGCAAAGAACAACGAAATCGAACGAGTTTTACGAGAATCGAACGTACATGCGACAAAACATAACATAAAACGAAATTACATAAAAACATCTCTGAAACTCGTCCAAATGGAAAAACTCCAATAACAAACTAGATTCAAAACGTCGAAACGGTTACAAGCGAGTCGATAAAAATAGACATGCACCAAAAATGGAAACTGCTAAAAATGGAAAGGTGCGGATATTAAATTCTCCTCCTCTAAAAAGAAGTTTCATCCCGAAACGTAAGAATCAAAAAGCTCGGGGTGTCTCGCACGCATATCCTCCTCCAATTCCCACTTTGCCTCCTCCACTCCATGCCTCGACCATTGCACTTTAACCAAGGGGATGGTTTTGTGCATTAACTGTTTATCTCGACGTTCCAAAATCCTCACCAGCCTCTCCTCAAACATAACGTTCCTCTTGATTTCCACATCCCCAAAGTCAATAACGTGAGTCGGGTCTGGAACATACTTCCTCAACTGAGAAACGTGAAATTAACTATGCACATGGCTCAACGACGGAGGTAATGCCAAACGGTAGGCCAAATCTTCAATTCTCTCCAATATCTTGAAAGGTCCAATATACCTTGGACTAAGCTTCCCCTTTTTCCCAAAACAGAAAACTCCCTTCGATGGAGACACTCTCAATAAAACATGATCCCCTACCTCAAACTCCAAGGGTCGACGCCTAACATCCGCATAAGACTTTTGTCGACTCTGAGCCGCCACCATACTCTCTCGAATCAACTCGACTTTATTCCTCGTCTCCAACACAAGATCCGGCTTGGTGCCAACTAAATTGGACGGCTCGTCCCAACATATCGGTGATCGAAACTGTTGCCCATAAAGCGCCTCATATGGTGCTATCTTAATCGATGCATGCCAGCTATTATTATAAGTAAACTCGATCAGGGCTAGATGTAAGCGCACAACGTATCCTCAAATGTCTGAATGGTACGCTCGGACTGTCCATCTGTTTGAGGATGGAAAGATGTACTCAAACGCAAATGTGTCCCCAATGCCTTATGTACCGCCTGCCAGAAATGCGATACAAACCGACCATCTCTGTCTGAAATAATAGTCTTCGAAGTACAATGAAGTCTCACGATCTGTGCAATAAAAATACGAGGCAATTTTTCTGGACCCCAAATGTCCTTGATACCTAGAAAATGTGTCGACTTAGTCGGTCGATCCACGATCACCCACACCATGTTCATTCTGGTCTTCGTCCTCGGTAAATTTGTGACAAAATTTATAGAGACGTCCTCCCACTTCCATTCTGGGATGGGGAGTGGTTTCAACAACTCGGCTGGCCGCTGATGCTCGATTTTGACTACCTGACAAGTCAAACACTTAGCCACAAACTGTACTACCTCATTCTTCATGTGATTCCACCAGAAATTCTTCCTCAAATCCTTATACATTTTACTCGAGCCCGGATGGACTGAGTAAGGTGACACATGAGCCTCTCACATAATACCCTGCCTCAATTCCAAGTCATTCGGAACACACAGCCGACCTTGGAATCTCAACACACCATCCTCATGAATCATGAATCCTGGGGACTTCCCCTGCAGCACACTCTCATGGAGTTGAATAAACATCGGATCTTCTAACTCTCTCGATTTAATGTCGTCGACCAGAGACGAAGAGATCTCAAGAGTGCGCAACTGCCCGGCACTCCCTGGTAGCACAACCTCAATGCTCAACCCCATCAACTCTCGCTGGAGCCCTGGCTGGGCCGTGAGTAACTCAAGTACCCAAAGTGATACCGATTTTCGACTCAAGGCATCTGCCACCACATTTGCCTTGTCCGAATGATAAAGGATTTCAAGATCGTAATATTTAATTAACTCCAGCCACCTTCTATGTCTCATATCCAGTTCTTTCTGTGTGAAAATATACTTCAGGCTCTTGTGGTCGGTGAAAATCTGACACGACGAGCCATACAAGTAATGACGCCAAATCTTCAACGCAAACACAATTGCGGCCAAATCAAGATCGTGGGTAGGGTAATTGCACTTGTACGGTTTCAACTGACGGGAAGCATAAGTAATGGTATTCCCGTGCTGCATGAGTACACACCCAAGTCCTTGGCCCGAAGCATCACTATAAACTGAAAAACCCTTATTACCACTCGGTAATGCTAAGACCGGAGCGGTGGTCAACCGCTTCTTCAACTCCTTGAAACTCTTCTGCCTCTCGTCGGTCCATACAAACTTCTCTGACTTCTGCAATAACTGAGTAAACAGTCGAGCGAGTTTAGAGTATCCCTCGACAAACCTACGATAATACCTAGCCAAACCCAGAAAACTACGGACTTCTTTCATGTTCTTGGGCATTACCCAATCCAACACTGCCTCTATCTTATGTGGGTCCACATGAACACCCTCGGCCGAGAAACATAACCTCCCGCAACCAAAACTCACACTTTGAGAACTTCTCATAAAGGCTTCGAGTTCTCAAGATTCCCAACACGATATGCAAATGATGTGCATGCTCCTCCTCGCTCCTCAAGGAAATCAGAATATCGTCGATAAAGTTGACTACACACTTATCGAGATATTCGATAAAGACCTTGTTCATTAGCTGCCTGAACACGTTTGGGGCGTTGGTTATCCCGAACATCATAACCACAAACTCGTAGTGGCCGTATCTCATCAGAAATTCCATCTTCGGAATATCAGAATCCTTCACTCGGAGTTCATAATACCCGATTTCAAATCAATCTTCGAAAACACGGTTGCTCCTTACAATGGTCAAACAAGTCATCAATCCTCGGGAGCGGATACTTGGTTTTGATGGTCACCTTGTTCAACTCTCGATAGTTGATACATAGACAAAGTGACCCATTATTCTTCTTCACAAACAAGACTAGTGCGCCCCAAGGCGAGGCGTTCGTTCGAATATAACCCATGTCTAGCAACTCTCCCAACTGTTTCTTCAACTCAAGCATCTCGGCAGGCACCACGCGGTACGGCGTCTTCAAAATCGGAGCCGCACCCGGCTCTTAATCAACAGTGAACTCAACCTCACGGTCTGGTGGCAAACCCGGCAACTCGTTTGGAAAGACGTCAGGATACTCACTCACTACTAGAATGAATGAGAGCTCGACTACCCCTTCTTCCGATCTCAAAGCATAACACCAGTAACCAGTGCAACCTCCTCGAATAAGTCTCACCGCTTTCATAGCGCTGATTAGAAATCTTTGACTACTCCACTTACGCCCCTCAAAAGAATGCTCGGTACCATAAGAGGCTAACATCAAAATGGTTCTCGCTCTATAATTCATGATCGCCCCATGTCGATCTAGCCAATCCTCACCAAGAATCAAATCCTCATCCTTAATATCTACCGCAATTATATTAGAAGACCAATCCCTCCACATGATATTCACCGGAAAATCTCTAACCTCACGGTCCCCCACAATACTATCTCCACTAGGTAGTTTAATAACAAACAGTTCACATGCAACTAGACAATCAATAAGCAGACAATGCACACAATCCAAAAAGATGAGAGAATGCGTAGCACCAGAATCGAATAGTACGGAAACGGGATGGTCAAGGATGTGAATGGTACCTGCAGCCACCGTCGCGTCAGGATCTCCCGCTCGTCTCATCTCATACACACGGGGCGGAACAGACCCCGCACTAGAAGCTCTCCCTCTAGAAGGATGCCCACGTCCTCGACCTCTACCAAAACTCTGATGGGTCTGACTAGCTGTCGACGCCTGATTCACACTCGGTTCTCTCGTAGTCGGGGCTGACACCTGAGTGACTGGTGCCCGACTCGCATCTCCACAATACTTAGCATGATGCCCCATCCGACCGCAAGTAAGACACTGTAACGGCGGCCTATCACACTCACTCATCATGTGTCTGGGACGACCACAGTTAAAATAGGTAGGACCACGAACAGGAACAGTCGGGGCAGACTTGGAACCATTTCCTCACCCAAATTACGGGGACTGATTCCTGAAGGCTCGCAAACCAGACTGAGCCTTCTGATGCCCACCAAACTTACCTCCCGAAAACTGATCGGAGGTCTTCTATTTCTTACCCTTTGTTGCCACCTTTATCGCATAAAACGACATCTCATAGGCCATCGCTTTGTTCTGATAATCCTTCAAAGTTATACACCCGAGACCAGACATGTAGTGGCTAACCCTCGACTTCATCCGCATGTCGAAGTGGCGAATCTTATCAAGCTCATCTTGGACCTGATTCCTTACATAATGTAGCTGCTGATTATAGTCCTTGATCGCATGTGAAATGGGAACATCTTGGGGTTTTGCTTCCAAGAAGGCTCGAATCCTTCCCTCTTTTACCGGCCACGGACAATATTCGTCCTCCACCAATTCTTGGAACTCGTCCCACGTAGCTGCCCGATCACGTGGTTTCACTGCTTGCCACCACATTGCTGCCTCCTTGGCGAGGAAGTACTGGGCGATTGGTACTTTCCTCTCCTCGGAGTAGTTAGCCGCCTCAAATACATTCTCCATCTTGAATAACCAACTCTCCCAACCAAAAGGGTTGGAAGTTCCATCGAATTGCGGAGGATGCATACGGATCACGTCCTTGTCGGTGCCGGAACCAGTAGGCGGAACCGGGTTAGCATTAGCTTGGTTGACCAAAACTGCCTGAGTAAGTAGCGTCATCTGATTCGCTACTTGCTGCGGAATATTCGCTACTCCAACGTTATCATGAGCATTGCCGAAGCTAGCAGACTGATCCTGCTGGCCCTCGGAACTGGGCGGAACACTGTTCGACAAAGAAGGCATTGCCGAACCAGCCCCTGAGCTATCAGACATGGCTGCCCCACCGGCTGCGCCACGTCCGCGACCGAGTTCGCGTCCTCTACCAGCAGGCATTCTGAAGAAGTAACAGGTGAGTACAATATAAATGCAAAACACATCACAACAGTAAGAAAGGAACAGAACATGATAACGCAATGAGTCAAGTTAGGAAAAACTTATGAGCACCGGCGTACTGAGATGATGGCGTAGTAGTGATACTGTTCAAAAAACGACACTCAACTAGACCCAAATAACCGACATCCAAGGTATCCATAAACCTAAGCTCCGATACCATATTCTGTAATACCCCCAAGACGTTCAGGGCATATTGCAATGCTGTGGACCCCACCTCTTGGAATCCACCAGGCTAACAAACAAACTCGACATGACAACAGTGATAGACATTATCAACATACGAAACAACTTCTCAATCCAAGAAATACAAAATAAGTAAACAAAAACTTGACAATGCAATGCAACGTTAAAACAACCCCAAATCGGGTACTCAACAATTACAATGTTCACAAGAAGGAAGTATTCGAGTACTGAAGCAACAACATGATTAATAAAATATAAAAGACATGACATCACAAACGACCATTGAACAGAATCACTCTTGCCCGTAATCCTCGTACTGCCCGCATGCTCGTTCGCCTCCAACACGTGTACCTGAAATACAAAAGTATTTCCCCCATATAAGGGTCAGCGACAACTGCTAGTGCAAGTACAATCTATTTGAACTACCATTCTAATCAGATGAATTATGCGCCAAAAATCAATTTAGAAAACATTTATATTCCGGAATATTACGGTGCACGAGCACAAAACACATTTCTCCAACAAAGCATTTCAAAGGTTAACCGTTGGTACGAGACTCACGGCCACCGCACCCCGCAGAGGCCCCGTCGGACCATCCCTGGGTGGTTAACTCCAGTTCGCGATACGCATACACACGGCACTACGTATCCCCAGAGGCCCCGTCAAACCGTCCCTTGGTGAACATACACATTCACACCCACAACATACACGAAAAGCCATAAATCAAATACTAGAATATGCAAACAAATGTAAAGTACTTGCCTTTGAGACATCTTCGACGAAACGGGAACGAACAATGACTGGGAATGACCCGGAGTGAACACGACCGTTCCTAAACGAAGGATTAACACAACTCAGACCTACACGATAACAATAATCGAATGGAATATGCCCACAACCCCGACTAAAAATCATAAACATACACGGACAACGAATACGGGCAAGGGTTTTCACAAAACCTCCCAAAATCAATAATGCATGGATTAAACACGACAGAAACAGATTGAGAATCACCCAACAACAATAATCGATAAGAAATATCACAACATAAACGAAAAATTCAAGTTAAATCTCGACAAATCCCGAAAACCCCCCAAAATGGATAAAGGTAGGGTTGTAAGCCAAATACCTTGGATTCGGATGGAGGAAGATGATTACGATGATGATAAACTTTACTTGGAACACAACAATCGATCTCTCATGGAACTCCACGGACAAAACTTGAAGAATTGCTCGACTCGCTCTAAGAACTCTCACTGCGGACAAAGAGGGAGAAAAAGAAAGTATGACGCGAGGAAGGGCTGCTACGGGTTTATAAAACCTGACCATTCATTACGTACGTTAACACGCTGATGTTAACGTATGCTACGCCTCTTACTTACGTAACACTCAGGTGTTAACGTACGTAATGGCTCGGCAGAACAATCTGTCTAATTTGCCGAGGCCGATAGTGTACGCTACGCCAAACAATTAGCGTACGCTATGAGGAGCTTACGTACATAACACACGCTAGTTAACGTACGTAACGACCTGGCAAAAACTGGGCAGAACCCACTGTCCAAAATGCTGAGGGCCATAACGTACGTTACCACTAAGGTATAACATACGTTATGCAGGTATCGATAGCTCACGCAAGAAAGCATGCATGCAGTAGTTCAACACTGCTGAATACTGTTTGCTGCATAGGACGGTACGAAGTCGGGACGCAATACAAGGACAGAACCTAGAAGCGTAAACACGAAATAATCACGACGACGAAGCTAAGAGCCGAAAGAAAATACAATTCCGACTATTGGGGAATCCGAAATACGACTAGGAAGATAAAATTCCCTAAAATTATAGAAAATTACAAAACGGCCCAAACATCCGAAAATCACGATACAACGTCGAATTAACAAATCGAACTCACAACATGAACAACTCAACCATACGAACTCATGTAAGCAAAGAAACAATGAAATCGTATGAGTTTTACAAGAATCGAACGTACATGCGACAAAACATAACATAAAACGAAATTACATAAAAACATCTCGAAACTAGTCCAAATGGAAAAACTCCAAGAACAAAATAAATTCAAAACGTCGAAATAGTTGCAAGCGAGTCGATAAAAATAGACATGCACCAAAAATAGAAACTGCTAAAAATGAAAAGGTACGGATATTACACCACAAAGGCTTTGGGTAAACTTGAGTAATGCTCTTTTGATTACACTTAGGGGTGCTTATCTGTTTATGTTTTAAAACAGTTTATTGCTTAAATTGTTGTTGAGATCTCCCAACCACCTACTAACAAGGACTCAGTTTACCATTTTCTTGACAAACACACAAAACCTCCTAATTCCTCATTTTATTTGTTATTTTATCACGGAAGTTCCTGCTTAATAAAATTTATGAGGTGTTTGGTTGGAATTCTCAAACACTGCATAAATATTAGGTCAGTAAACAAATGATTTCCAATCAACAATCCAAAAGTGGCCGGAAAGAATGCAAAGTAGCAACAATCTAATTGGAAATACAACTTTGGAAACACTATCTAATGTTGAAGTACCATCTAAGACTTCTACATTCTCAACATATAAACCATTACATTATTACGAAATTTAATATCATCCATCTGTTTCAATACAAAATAATTAACATTATATTATTGATGTATGATCGTAATACATATTAGTTTTCTCATTAAAATAATAAATTATAATTCGTCATCCCTTGAGTATATTTAACAAATTAATTTAATCTATGGAGTAGTTAATCTAAAATTATATATATATATATATATATATATATATATATATATATATATATATATTACGACAAAGTTTTACAAAACGAATTAATAATGAAACCAATCATCAGCCACATCCCCTCAATATCTGCTATTCGTCTCACTTCATCCAACTTTGTTTTTATATGAGGAAGACATTAAGGCCTCGTTTTTTGAATTATTTTTCGATTTTCGATTCGATTCGAGTCGGTTCACCAAGATTTCTTCTTCTTCTTCTTCTTCTTCTTCTTCTTATTATTATTATTATTATTATTATTAATATTAATTATTATTATTGTTATTATTACTAATAATATTACTATTATCGTTGTTGTTGTTAATTACTATTATTATTATTATTATTTACCATTATTCTTATTATTATTTACCCTTAATATATATTTGATTCGATTGGGCGATTCGATTCGATTCATTGATCCATCCAATTCAATTCAATTCAATTCAGATTCATTCAGTCCAAAAGAACAGAGCCTAACTTGGTTAGTTTCGTCAAACCATATATTTCATATTTTTCTATGTAAAAATATGATAATACAATCGTACAAATGACACTTTAAATTTAAATCAGTCAAAGCCGACATAAAATAGATTTTAAACACAAACTATAATGAATATGGGATTAAATTTGTATTGTGTTGTTATTAAAAAAAAAGAAAAAGAAAAAAGTGCCACTCAAATCGACTCTTTTGGTTTCCTCTTTGTTGCTAGATTTCTGGCACCATTCTTTTTGGTTGTCAGAATTGTAACACCCCCAAATTTTATTAGGTCATTACAGCGTCGTGGACCCCACACCAGGAGATCCACCAAGCGAACACGACCAAAATACAACAAACTGACCACAAGGGGAATCACAGTCCCTACTATGACATCCAACATAATATTCCGATATGGAATTTCAACGACAAAAGTGGGCCTACATGGCCAACATAAAAATACAACAACATCCACGAGCCTTGCTCGGTTAGTACAAAATGACAACAACTGAACAAAAGTGGAGTACTCCAAATTGTTTGACTGACATGAACACCAAAACATCTCGGACTAGTATCGCTCGAATGCCTCGTCGCCATCGTCATGCCCCTGTGTCTCAACTCTCTCCTCGTAAGCACCCAAACCAAAGCTGAAATAAATACGAATCACAATGCCCGAAGGCTCTAACGGAAATACCAAAACATCACAATGGCCTAAAAGCCCTCAGTCGAAGCTGCCAAAATATCACAATGGTCTGAAAAACACTCAGCCGAAGCTGTCAATCATCACAATGGCCTGAAAGCCAAACAACCCGAAGCTGTAAGTCATCACGAATTCTAACATCCTCCAACACCTCAATGATCGATATGATTGAATGTTCTTAACACTTGTGAAAACAATTCAACAAGAATCACTTAAGAACAACATCAAATTGATCCTCCTATAATGATAATATCATCAATATTATCACCATCACCTCAAGAACATCATCAACACAACAACATGATGTCTAAACAATAATCAATCACCAATTCATCATGAATTCAGATTAATCAACAAGGTTAAATCAACCATTGCAATATTATGATAATCATTACATAATTCCTCATAATCCTATCTCAAAATGGTTATAATCTCCCTAAGAAACACAAACAACAACATCAATCATATCAAGACTATGTTAATCATATAACAAACTGACACAGCTGAGTAATACACAGGCAAAAGAAATAACATCTTTAAAAGCATCTATAATGTTAGATGGTTTGTGTATAAACCAGAGGTCACTATATTTAAAATCAGGCCTTGGATATGACCCAAATTCTCCCTCTAGTTCAAAAATCACTTTCATCAAGGGAGAAACAATTGTTCAGACTATTGAGCCTACAAATAAACCTGTATTTAAAAAGAGGCAGCAACCCAGTCAATAGTTTAGGCAGCATCCAAGGTTCACAAGGCATCCACCTAGACAAAAACTAGGCGATGGCGAAAACAGCATCAGCAGTCAAAACATTACTTTGCTTATTACCAAAGACCCCCACAAAACAGATTTCACAATGGGAGAGGTAAATGGAAACCGCAAGGCGTGGACTTAGAAATGGCCCAAAATTACCAAGTGTGGAGACCCCAAAATTTTAATCACTGGTCTCAGCCAAGACTTAGAAATGTCCCACACCAAAACCATTATCAGTCATATTCTATATACAAACTGTTGTGTCAAGTTTTAACACCTTCCGACCGGCGATCTACTAGGAAGACGGGCGACCGAGTCACTGCCGAGCGGCCAAGACAAGTCTGCCGACCAGCGACCAGGCGACCGAGCCTTAACTCAGCGAACATGCTAGATCGACCGACCGAAGGTCCCAGGACCAGTCACGGTGCCGAGCAATCGACATCAAAGACGATCGCCTCTCGGTACTCGGCGACCGACTCCTGGCGACCGACATCTGGCGACCCTCTATCGGCATCTGCCGATCGACCCCTGGCGACCTACCCTTGGTGACCGACCATTGGCGACCTCCATCCACTGGCCGATAGCGACCTCGGATGATCAGCTAGAGTCGACCTCCTCATGTCGATCACCACCGATGGCCATCCAGTCGGCAAAGACCGAGCCTCAAGACTGGCACCACGTGCAAGGACCGGGACAAGATCCGCGAATCCCGGGCCATTGACCACATCGCGATTCTCTCCACCGGCCGACAGCCGCCGAAAGCTGTCGGTAGGGCCGCATGTTGATCGGCTCCGACACGTTCTCGCTCCTTATTGGACCGCCACTGCACCAAATGCATTGACTTTATTCGACAACAAGATCTTCCTTGGACTTTAGCCTGACAGCCCAGGAGATCGCCCCATTAAAGTATTGGCCGGCAGGCGATCGGCAGATTATTTTAATAGCCGGCAGGCGATCGGCCACTAAAGAACAAGACTCGGCTGTCCCTATATAAGCAAGGCACCGTGCACCTGGAACTTCCTTCAGCAATATTGCGATTCAAGCACACTATACAGAAGCAAACATTAAGCACTTGGCTAATCTCCAACTCTTGGCAACAGCTTTCTTTCGGTCTTACTTCTCCCGGCCTTTTCTCCTCGAGCAGATTATCGGCGGGACGAAGAACACCAAGCTTCGCTCAAGAGCCGGATTAACAGAGTCTTTGTACACTCATTGTATTTAGATTTCTCTCATTAATACTTGTATCCATGAATATTTGTATTAATAACATCTCGCGAGAGCATTCAAGCCCGGGCCTAACAAACCCGGCAAATCTTGTATTATTTATCTTCTCTCGGAAGTGCTCCCGCAATTGTTGTTTGTTGTCCGTCTTCCACAGATTAATCTTCGGATAAATATTTTGGGCAACAACAATTGGCGCTAGAGGAAGGGGATCCAACCTCGATTTTTATACCTACCGTCCCAAGAACACTCACTGCTCGGGCGTATACTTGAAGTGACACTTACCGCACTTCAAAGAAATCCTTCGTAAAACATGTCTTCCGCCTCCGTCAAGAAAGCCGACCGGCCCGGCTGCACTGCCTGTTCCGGGCCCGAGCCGCAGCCGATGGTGGAAGGTAGCCGCCGCGGCCGAGACGCCGATCTCGTCCCTCGGACGGCGGCCTGCCTCTAGCTCGATCGGTTCCGAACCAAGGAACAGATCGAAGGGGCCCTGGCCGTCCTACAGGAGCGACGGAGTGCTCTCGACGCGCCTCCAGCTACCGCCCCCCCGGTCTCTCGCCGGAAGATCAAGCGGAAGTTCAAGGCACTACTGGTCGAGCAATCGCAGGAGGCTTTCGCCCGCAAGAAGAGGCGCTCGGCAGCCGGGGCACCTCTGTCTTCGATCGCACAGGCGGTGACCCGACAGCGATCGGGCGCCTCCCGGCTACGAGACGACGGAGTTGGTGTCCGCACAGAGCTCGCCTACCCGGCTCCCACAAGGCGATCCGGCCGCCCGGCTCCCGCCGCGATTCCCGAGGTCGGCAGCGGTGGGGTCCGGAGGTCGGTACACGATCGCCTCGGCCCCGCTCCCAAAGCCGATCCGCAAGCCGAGCCGCGGCGATCGCCGCAATGCAACGCCGATCGACGACGTGAAGGCGCCTCGCAATCCGGGCAGCGCCACCAAGACGATCGCCGCGCCGAGCGAGCCGCGATCGACATCGAGCTCGCCCGGCAAAGACAAGATCGCCTCCTCGTACACCCGTGTACCAAGGGCGATCGGACCCCAAACACACTGCACAAGTTCAACATCTACATGACCGGGTGTGGGGCATCGGACGCGACTGTGTGCCGAATGTTCCTCCGACATGGACGACCTCGCCACCGGTGGTACACTTCATTGCCACCTCGGTCCATTGGCTCCTTTAACGAGCCGACGCACGTCTTCACGGAACACTTCGCCACCGCAGTCGCCCGGCCAGAAGGTCGCCATCGCATGATGCAAATCAGGCAAGGAGAACAGGAGTCCGACTCGGACTACATCGACCGGGTTGACATGATCATCCTCAACGGCGAGCCCGTAAGCGATGAGACCGCCCTCTACGCGGTCCTAAGGGGTTTTCAGGGTTTCTCGCCTATGTTCAGGCATCTCACGAAGACCCTGCCGACGACCTACGCAGCCTTCCGGGCTAGAGCCGCAGATTTCCTGTCCAGGCAAAGGCTTCTTCTCAGCCTAGGAGTAGATCGGTCGGCGCCCGTACGACGACCTCCAGTCTCCCGGCCCGATCGCTACTACCCAGCAGAGCCGGAGGACTCGATCCCCGCCTACAGTCCATTCTAAAATGAGGGACTAGCCGCCGACCGATCGCCAATATCGACCTACGAATAATGCGATCGGCCGCCGAGCGACGATCGCCAGTCTTCCGGCCAGATCGCAACATCATCAGCAACCCGGTGGACACGATCGCCATCTACAGTCCAGCATATAACATGACGGACTAAGGCATAAGATCGCCTCCACCGCGCATCATAAAGCCATGGTCCTGGCAGTCGATGGAACCGGCTGCTTCGGCCATGCAAGGTCCCTCGCCGAGATCGCCCGCCTCGTTTAAATACGAGGCCGGCGTAGTCGAGGGCTCTCCAACATTAATCGGTGGACACATGCCACAACCCCGTCTCAACGTACACCGCCGAGGTCGGCCATCTCCATGGTCGCCAAGGTGGAAGCAGAGCTAACAAGCCGCGGGCGTGGAGTTGATTCATCCGACGCCGCCCCGCGCAAGGACTCCTCTAGACCGAGACCGCACGCCCTTCGTTTAAATACAAGGCGGCGCGGCTAACAGAGGACCCTCATAATAAAGTGAGTCACGAGACACTCATTGTCTTCGCGCACCAAGACACGGTCATGGAATCGGTCCATCGATCTCCGCGACTGTGCACGATTCCTCAAGCAGGCGAAACCACCAAGTTTCCGCGGGGGATCGGCCAATGTTGTTTTTTGCAGGTACAAGACCGAAAGATAGCTAAGCCAATCGACCATGATATCCCAATTCCGAGTCCTAAGTCAGCTCAGATCGCCCGTCCTCATCCTTACACGATCACCAGCAAGAACCACCTCGCCCCATGTCTTCAACATAGGAGCAAGCTGGGGGGCAATTGTTGTGTCAAGTTTTAACACCTTCCGACCGGCGATCTACTAGGAAGACGGGCGACCGAGTCACTGCCGAGCGGCCAAGACAAGTCTGCCGACCAGCGACCAGGCGACCGAGCCTTAACTCAGCGAACATGCTAGATCGACCGACCGAAGGTCCCAGGACCAGTCACGGTGCCGAGCGATCGACATCAAAGACGATCGCCTCTCGGTACTCGGCGACCGACTCCTGGCGACCGACATCTGGCGACCCTCTATCGGCATCTGCCGATCGACCCCTGGCGACCTACCCTTGGTGACCGACCATTGGCGACCTCCATCCACTGGCCGATAGCGACCTCGGATGATCAGCTAGAGTCGACCTCCTCATGTCGATCACCACCGATGGCCATCCAGTCGGCAAAGACCGAGCCTCAAGACTGGCACCACGTGCAAGGACCGGGACAAGATCCGCGAATCCCGGGCCATTGACCACAATCTGGCATATTCTCTCCACCAGCCGACAGGCCGCCGAAAGCTGTCAGTAGGGCCGCATGTTGACTGGCTCCGGACACGCTCGCTCCTTATCGACCGCCCACTGCACCACCACCGTGATTGACTTTATTCGACAGCAAGATCTTCCTTGGACTTTAGCCTGATGTACCCGTGAGATCGCCCCATTAAAGTATTGGCCGCAGCGATCGGCAGATTATTTTAATAGCCGGCAGGCGATCGGCCACTAAAGAACAAGACTCGGCTGTCCCTATATAAGCAAGGCACCGTGCACCTGGAACTTCCTTCAGCAATATTGCGATTCAAGCACACTATACAGAAGCAAACATTAAGCACTTGGCTAATCTCCAACTCTTGGCAACAGCTTTCTTTCGGTTTTACTTCTCCCGACCTTTTCTCCTCGAGCAGATTATCGGCGGGACGAAGAACACCAAGCTTCGCTCAAGAGCCGGATTAACAGAGTCTTTGTACACTCATTGTATTTAGATTTCTCTCATTAATACTTGTATCCACGAATATTTGTATTAATAACATCTCGCGAGAGCATTCAAGCCCGGGCCTAACAAACCCGGCAAATCTTGTATTATTTATCTTCTCTCGGAAGTGCTCCCGCAATTGTTGTTTGTTGTCCGTCTTCCAGCAGTATTAATCTTCGGATAAATATTTTGGGCAACAACACAAACCAAATCAAGGATATATACCAAGACACTATGCACCCTATAAGAATAGCCGGGTATAAGGCTAGACTTTTAATCAAGGGTTACAAACAACGTGAACGCATATACTACTATGAGACATATTCTCCAGTAACAAGAATAAGTTCCATTAGGATGATACTTGCTATTGCTTCACAGTGAAGTTTAAAAGTTCATCAAATGGATGTTAAGACTGACTTTCTCATGGGGACTTAGATGAGGAAATCTATATGGAACAAACCGAGGGGTTTTCTTCCCCTGGCAAGAAAGGAAAGTGTGTAAGTTGGGACTAGCAAATGTAATTATAGGGATTAAAGTCACACGAACACCAAAAGGACTCATGCTAAGTCAAACTCACTATGTGGATAAAATTATTGAAAGGTTTAAGAAGTTAGATCTTAACAAAGCTAAAACCCCAGTGGATATGACACTGTGACTATCCAAGAATAAGGATGACGGAGTATCTCAACTAGAGTACTCTAGGATAATTGGAAGTCTGATGTACCTAATGAGATGTACAAGGCCAGACATAGCTTACTCAGTCAGTAGACTAAGTAGGTACACGAGTAATTCAGGGAAGGATCATGGGAAAGCGATCACAAGGGTATTTAGGTACTTCAGGTGTTCTCGTGAGTATGGGCTTCATTATACCCGATATCCAGAAGTACTTAAAGGATATACTGATGAGAATTGGATATATGACATAAAAGAATCTAGGTCTACAAGTGGATATATTTTCACACTAGCTGGTGCAGCAGTGGTATGGAAATCTTCAAAACAGATGGTTATAGCTCGATCACTATGGAATCAGAGTTTGTAGCATTAGATAAATGCGCAGAAGAGGCGGAATGGTTGCGACAATTTCCATAAGATATTCTTAAATATCCAAAGCATGTGACTGCAATCTGCATTCGTCGCGATAGTCAATCTGCTATTGGTAGAGCATAAAACATAATGTGTAATGGCAAGTCTCGTCATATACGACGAAGACATAATACCATTATACAGTTGATATCAACATGGGTTATTACTATTGACTACGTATCATCAAAGGATAATATTGCAGATCCGCTAACCAAAGGATTATCGAAAGACCTTGTTGAAAAATTACCAAGAGGAATGGGTCTATTGCCATGAGCTAATGGTTTATGAAGGAAATCAAACCTAAGATGACTGGAAATCCAAAGATCTAGGTTTAGAGGGACAACAAATTCATAAAATTAGGCACAATCACTGTCAGTGGGGGTTCACCATAAACCTACCTATTCCTAGGATGAACATAGTGATACCCGCAGTAAGAGGTTAAGCTTTGGTTTTAATGATTCTTACAATGATAATTTAAGGTCAGGTGGAGTAAAATATGGGTTAACTCAACACCGGAAAGAATAACCTAAGTTGGAGAGAAGAGGGGCCGCTTCAAAGGGGAATTGCAAGCACAATTCTTCAGAATCTCCCACAGAACCAGGACGGTGTCCACGGCCAAAATGGACACAATAATGAGAACTTAATAAATGATGGAAGGCCTTGTGAGGGATATACCATCGCTTACACAAACTGCCAGACAATTCAAAGGTACCAAGTCACACTATCTGTACAGTAAGGTAAATATATCTTTTCAAGGGAAGGTTCAAAGAGCATACTCTACCTATCCCATGCAATGTCTAACCACAATAACTATCACCAAGTCAAACTCTGTATCTCACATGTGCTGTTGGATCATCAATCTCATCCATGTGGGGGCACTACACCATAGATGGATTTCTACAACACATAGGGGGTGTTACTTTCTTGGATGTTACCATAGCTATGAAATTTTGGACCTACCACAACGTTCGGGTTATGGTGTTACCAAATCCTGAAATATATGTTACTCTAGCTATAAAAGGTGTAATTCTCAGTAACACCATGAGATGTGTTACCTTAGAGTATTAATAAACAAAATTTTGAATTTTATATAAAATTAATAATTTAATAATTTTTTAACTTTAAAATTAATTAATTTTAATAAAACATTGAATCTATTTTTATAAAAAAATATTTTATCAAATTATTCTAATGCAAATAACTGCCCCTGAACTCTCTGAAGCCAATCCTCGATACCCTGTCCGATCAAGTCCTGGCAGATCCTCGACTGAGGAGTAAGTACCTCTAATATCTGAAGCAATATCGGCTTACGACTCAATGCGTCAGCCACCACATTCGATTTACCCGAATGATATAGAATCTCAAGGTCGTAATCCTTAATCAATTCTGACCATCTATGATGTCTTATATTTAGCTCTTTATGGCTAAATATATACTTTAGGCTCTTGTGGTCAGCATAAATCTTCCACAGAGAGACATAAAGAAAATGCCTCCACATCTTCAGAGCAAAAACGACTGTTGCTAACTCCAAATCATGGGCAAGGTAGTTCGCCTCATATGGTTTTAACTGTTGAGATGCATAGGCTATCACCCTATCCCTATGCATCATAATACAACTGAGCCCGAGTCCTGAATCATCACTATAAACCACAAAATCATTGGTAGCCTAAGGTAACGCTAACACTTGTGTTGTAGTCAAGCGTCTCTTCAACTCGTCGAAATTTTTTGTCTCTTTATATTCCACTCAAAATTCTAGGTCTTCTGAAGCAACTGTGTAAGTGGTTGAGCAACCTTAGAAAATCCCTCGACAAACTTACAGTAATACCCAACAATTCCTAAGAAATTTCTCGCTTCTTTCACATTCTGAGGTGGTTCCGATTCTAGTACCACCTCTATCTTCTATGGATCAAATGTCACTTCCTTAAGCTAAAACTTGCATTTTAAATCTTGGCATACAATTGTCCAGTTCCTAAAATTCCTAACAAGATATGGAGGTGCTCAACGTGCTAATTCGATCTCAATAATAGATAAGAATGTCATCAATAAAAACAACTGCAAACTTATCAAGATACTCGATAAACACCTTGTTCATCAACTGCATGAATACAGACGGTACATTGCTTAGTACGAACGGCATAACTGTGAACTCATAATGATCATACCTCGTCCAAAAGACAGACTACGGAATGGATGAATCTCGAATCCTCAACTGATAATACCCGAATCGTAAGTCAATATTGGACTAAGCAATGCACCAGCCGTATTCATGCAGTTGATGAATCGTAAGTCAATCTTCGAGAAGATTGTCTCCTCTTGAAGCTGATCAAAATATCATCAATACGCGGGAAAGGGTATCTATTTTAGATGGTCAGCTTGTTTAACTCTCAATAGATATATAAATGAAGTGACCCATCCTTATTCTTAACAAATAAGACTGGTGCGCCCCAAGGTGAAGAGCTCGATCGAATAACCCTTTATCCAAGAGTTTCTCCAACGCTTCTTCAGTTCTAATATCTCCGATGACGCCATACCATATGGTGCCCAAGAGATAAGAGCCATCCTCGGCTATAAATCGACAGAGAACTCAACATCTCACTATGGAGGTAATCCCGGGAAATCATCCAGAAACACATAGGGATACTCCTTGATGACCGGAACCACCAATATCTTAACTCCCCATTTCTCCGCCTTAATAGCATATCACCAATAGCCGAGGCAGCCCTAGTTCAAAAGTTTCATCGCCTTCATGGCACTGATCACACTCCCTGATCACTTGACTTGCAGCAACAAAAGTATGCTCGGTGCCATCCTCCCTCACTATGAAAATGATAAAAGTCCGATAGTTCATGATAGCACAATGACGATTTAGCTAATTATCCCCGCGGATTAAATCCTCACCCTTCAAATCCGCAACAATGAGATTCAAGGGCCAATCTCGATCCCGAATCCTCAATGGGGAATATCTAACTCCTCAGTTCCCAACTATATGGTCCCACTAGGCATACCCATAATAAACAGTTCGCACTCGAATAAAGAATCAATACCAAGGCGACAAATACAATCCAATGCAATGAAAGAATGGGTAGCACCCAAATCAAACAACACTGAAACTGGATAAGAAAGAATATGAAAGGTACCCACTGCCACAAGAGCATCTGTTTCATCCATGCGTCTCATTTGATAAGTACGATGGTGTGATGACCTCGAACTTGACACACCCCATCGGTCTGGTTGACCTCTACCTCTACCTTTGCCTGCACTCTGCTAAGACTGACTATCCGGAGCCTTTTGAGTAACAATGTGCCCCCTCAGAGCCTCTACTGCATTGTGCGATCTAGAAACTCATGCAACTGCCTCAACAAAAGCCGCTAGATGCATCATTTGGAAACATATAAAACAAGTAACAGGGGGATAAGTACATGTACGAGTGATGTGATCGGTCTGACTGCAGTTAAAACAACTCTTATCACCAGCTGGAAGACTCTGGGAGGTATGAAATCCTCATGAGCTATCAACTGGATGAAAGAATATCCCAGCAGTATGATTAGAAAATTGTGGTTTGTGGAAACCAATACTCTTATTGCCTAAAAAGTTTCCCCTCCATTTTCTACTTCTTACCCTCTATATCATCCCCTGTTGCCATTAGCACCATTTATATTGCCAAAACCCTGTGTGTCCTTCGGTGTGGTGCACCTTAATTCATCCATAACCTGTCGGATATTCAATTTCATACAACGATCAAAGTAATGGATGTTGTCCCTCTTCGATAACTATTTGCTAAGAGTGATGATGGCCTAAAGGATATGCACATCCTGAGGAGCAGCAGGGAAGAAATTGGTGATGCGCTGATCGCGCACCAGCGAAGGACAATATTTCGCTTCCATCACAGTCTTAAACTCGTTCGATGTAGCAATCTAGTTCTTAGGCCCAATGGCTTCCCACCAATCTACAGCCTTCTTATCGAGGAGATAATGGGCAATATGCACCCTTCTCTCCTCCGGACAAGCGATAACATCAAAAGTCCGGTCAATATGATGGATACAACCCTCCCAAACCAAAGAATCAGAAGAATCGGAAAAGCATAGAGGATTCATCTTCATTACTTCCTGAAGACACTTACTAGCCTCTGAATTAGGAGTAGGAGGCGGATTCTGCTGCCCCCCGAATGATCTTGTAATACCCGGTCGAAAGTCATGTCATTTCAAACCTCTTCTTGTTCTTCGAATCGTGATTTGTTGGGTAAACCCTTGTAATCATTGCTTGGAACCACCGTTTTGGGGTTCCCGTACTTCTATTTCGTGTTATTGTTGCCCAGACATTGAATCATATTGCTTTTATTCTTTTTCCGGTCATTTGTCATCATTTTAGGACCCGAAGGGGGTGTGAGCCGCGGCACAAGGAGTGTGCGCCGCGGCACACACATTTCCTAAACTCAGCCGACGGATGCACGGTGCCGCTGCACACGCCGCAAAGGCTGCGCACACTGCCGAGCCAATGCCGCGCACACCTATGCCGAGCCGCACACCGTGTTGCATCCTCGGCCCAAAAACCGCTCAGACTGTGCCGCGGCACACCTATGCCGAGCCGCTGCACACCGCCGAAACACAGGAACAATTTTTAGGCCTGTGCCGCGGCACACCTGGGCTGAGCCGCGGCACACAATGCGGTCAACTGCATAATTCGGCTTTTTAAGCGAGATTTCAGCCATTTCCTCCATTTCCTTCTTCCGCCGGCGAGAGAGAGAGTTTGAGGGAGGAGTTTTCTCACATCTATCACTTGTGGGTTGGAGATTTTCCACTTTCACTCGGTTGGGAAGCCCGGATAGTCGATCTAACGCATATTCCTTGGATCATAGAGCTTGGATATTCAAGAGGTAATTTCTTCCACATCTTGACTTCTCTATTTTGTGTGGGTATTGACGTTTTGGATGATAAAATCATGGTGTATGATGTGATATATGCGTGATTGTGGACATGTTTGAGTATTCATCGGATTATTGAAAGTTTATTCAAGAACACTTTGAATTTTGTGTTGGATTTTGGGGGTTTTCGTAGATTCATCCGTTTTAGCCGATTGAAGCTTGAGAACTTTGAGGTTTTGATATATCTATATCGTATGCGTGTTTTCTTATGATTTTACGGGTTGAATTGTGTCGTTTTCGGACTTGTGAGATTTTGGACGATTTTCCAACCTCTAGTTGATTATCCGTATATCTTTATGAATCGTAGTCGGGTTTCGGGGGTTTCTTCGTATAATTTGAATATGGATAATTGATTATCATATTCCTTGCGAATCGTTTAGGTGCCGGAAGCGCGTTCTTGGACCTACCAATCTCATACCCCTTTTTCCGTTCGTTCCTCGATGTCTCAAAGGCAAGTATATATTTATGATTGTACGTTCTCGACTTTGAAAGTAAGATATATGTTTGGCATAATTATTTATATCCACTCCGGGACGGGCCGACGGGTCCTCTGAGGGTTTCGTAGCCTCTGGTGCGATTCTATGGATAATATGAATTAACCACTCCGGGACGGGCCGACGGGTCCTCTCAGGGTTCCGTAGCCTCTGGTGCGGTTCCACGGTTGATCATATATGTATTGATGACGGATGATATGAACGAACCACTTTGGGACGGGCCGACAGGTCCCCTAAGGGTTCCGTAGCCTCTGGTGCGGTTCCACGGTATTCATATACGTCTTGATGTGATGCTATGAGATTTAGTTATTCCGGAATACTAGTCTTGAATTGATGAATTGACGGTTACATTTACTTTATTGTCGAGGAGTATTGTGTTTCATACTTGATATACTTGCACTAGCTATTCGACGGCTAACCCCTTTATGGGGGAAATACTTTTTATGTATTTCAGGTTCCAGGAGAGCGGACGGGCAGGTATCGGGTCGGCATAAAGATGGAGGGCAAGTGTGATACTGTGTCTTTCTTCCAGTTATGTTTGGAGTTCCCGTTCAGTGTTGTTGTACTGGATTGGCTTTTGAATACTCGAGTATTGTTTTCCCTTTTCCTTGATGTTCCGGCCTGTGTTTGCCGAAGTATTGAGTCGAGTTGTGATGTTTGTGAATGCATTGGTTATGTTTCGAATACCTTTGTATTGTTTTTCATTCTATTGTGTGTAGACCTTATCGGTCAAATTTTATGGTTCCGCGTATGTTTAGCCTTGTGGGTCCCACGGCAGGGCTTACGGCGCTGTAATATCCCTGAATAACTTGGGGGTGTTATAGAATATGGTATCAGAGCTTAGGTCTATGGATACCTAGGCTGTCGGTCTTTTGGGTCGATCGAGTCGTTAATTGTCCACAGTATCACTACTCTGCCATCATCACAGTGCGACCGGTACTTGTAAGACCTCTCACTCTTCTGGTGTTTCCTTATTCATTTTGCTTCCTTTATCGGTATTCTTGAGAATCGGACACCTTGATGACGCGTGATTGAATTGTGCTTACGTGAATTGTGTGTTCTTCAGTGTATCAGCTGGTAGGGGCCGTGGCCGTGGTCGTGGCCGTGGGCGAGGAAGAGGTCGTGGCGCGGCCGTTTCCATCAGTTCAGTTGCGGGGTCGACCAACCCCAGTTTGTCGAACTCGGTGCATCCCGACACCGAGAGTCAGCACGACCAGTCAGATGGTCAGGGGAACAACGCAGACGTTGGAGTGGCGAATGCACTTCAACAATTGGCTACTCAGATGACTATTTTGGCCCAAACTGTTCAGCTGAATAACCCGAACCCAAACACGGATGCCTTGCTTCAGAATGTAATCCGTATGCACCCTCCACAGTTTGGCGGTGCCACAGACCCATTAGGCTGGGAAGATTGGCTAGCAGAATTGGAGAAGATTTTCGAGGCAGTTGATTGCCCCGAGGTGAGGAAAGTACCGATTGCTCAGTATTTCCTCACTAAGGAGGCCGCTACTTGGTGGAAGGTCATCAAGCCACAGGATCGTATTGCCTCATGGGATGAATTTAAGGAGCTCTTGGAGGCCGAGTTTTGTCCTTGGCCGGTACGAGAGAGCCGAATCCGAGCCTTCTTCGAGGCTAAACCACAAGATATTCCCGTTTCGCAGGCGATCGTGGAGTATAACCAACAATTGATCCATGTGAAGGATCAAGTGTGTAACGAGCGTGATAAGATCCGTTATTTTGATATGCACATGAATTTGGACTTACGGCGGTACATGGCCGGATTTGCTTGTACCACACTGAAAGAGTATCAGGACAGAGCTTTAGCCCATGATATGTTGAGCCCCGACAATGATACCGTTGAAGAACCGAAGAAGCATAAAGTTGGGGGAAATTTTTCTGGCTCTAAGGGTGGCAACTTTCAGAAGTCGCAGACGACTAACCGTTTTGCCGGACAGTCGTCACGTTCTAATAAAGGGAAGAGGGGTTACCGTCCTACTTCGGGTACCTCAAATCGCGCGGTGACTTGCTATAATTGTGGCCGTTCAGGCCACATTAATTTGGAATGCCACTTTCCACCGTTGAAGTGTCACACGTGCGGACAGATGGGACATAGAGCGGCTTATTGTTCCGAGCCGAATCAGACTTTGGACACTCGGGCTTCTGCCCCAGCTGGTCAACCTCAGCAGAATTTTGGCAGGGGCCGGGGACGGGGTCGAGCGGCTGGAGGAAACTCTAGCGTCGGTTCGGTACAACCACGAGTTTATGAGATGCGTCGAACAGACGAGCCCGACGCGGCGGTGGCTTCAGGTACCATCCATATTTTATCTTATCCAGTCTGTGTGCTTTTTGATTCGGGTGCTACACATTCTTTTATTTCTTTGGAGTGTGTACGCCGTTTGAATATAACTTGTCTGACTGTTTGCGATCCCTTCATCGTGAGACTGCCGAGTGGGGATAGAATTGTGGGGAACCGGGAGATTAGAGATTTTCCGGTGACTATATCCGGTATGGATTGGTTATCGAATTTAATTGTAGTCGATATGGAAGGCGAAGACGTAATCCTTGGCAAAGATTGGCTTGGTAGTCATCAAGCGATTATGAACTACCGTACTAAGGTTATCACCATGATGACTAAAGACGGATCTGAGTACTCATTTTTGGGGCGTAAGTCGGGACTATCCAAGTTACTTATCAGTGCCATGAAGGCCGTAAAACTTTTGAATGAAGGTTGTGCGGGCTATTGGTGTTATGCCTTGAAAACGGAAGGAAATGAAATCGATTTCTCTTCGATTCCGGTTGTTAGTGAGTACCCCGATGTTTTCCCGGATGACCTCCCGGGATTACCACCAGATCGAGAGATAGAATTTACCGTGGACTTAGATCCAGATGCGGCTCCGATTTCTAAAGCACCTTATCGGATGGCACCTTCCGAGATGCAGGAATTGAAGACTCAGTTGGGAGAACTTTTGGAAAAAGGGTACATCAGACCGAGCGCTTCGCCTTGGGGCGCGCCTGTCCTCTTCGTGAGGAAGAAAGATGGTTCACTACATTTGTGCATCGACTACCGTGAGCTGAATAAAGTAACCATCAAAAACAAGTATCCTTTGCCTCGTATAGACGATTTATTTGATCAATTGCAAGGGGCTACAGTTTTCTCGAAAATTGATTTAAGATCCGGGTATTATCAACTCAGGGTGAGGGAGTCCGACGTTCCGAAGATGGCGTTCCGGACGAGATATGGGCATTATGAATTTGTAGTTATGCCATTTGGGTTGACGAATGCACCAGCAGTATTCATGCAGTTAATGAATAAGATATTCATCGAGTACCTCGACAGGTGTGTAGTCGTCTTTATTGACGACATCTTAATCTATTCTCGAGATAAAGAGGAACATGCCCGACACTTGCATTTGGTCTTAGACATTTTGAGAACCGAGCACCTCTATGCAAAATTCTCGAAATGTGAGTTTTGGTTGGAAGAAGTTATGTTTCTCGGCCATGTGATTTCGGCCGAAGGGGTTCGTGTAGACCCGCAGAAGATTGAGGCAGTGCTAGATTGGGCACCGCCTAAGAATGTTAAGGAGGTTCGTAGCTTTTTGGGCCTTGCTGGGTATTACCGTCGGTTTGTCGAGGGGTTCTCGAAACTCGCTCGGCCGCTTACAAAATTACTCCAGAAGACCGAAAAGTTTATCTGGACGGATGAGAGACAACAGAGCTTCGATGAACTGAAGAGACGATTGACTTCAGCGCCGATTTTAACTTTACCGCATGGTAGCGAGGGCTTTGCAGTTTATAGTGACGCTTCGGGTCAAGGCACAATTTGTGTGCTTATGCAGCATGATAAGACGATAGCTTTTGCGTCTCGACAATTAAAGCCATATGAGATGAATTATCCTACTCACGATTTAGAGTTGGCCGCAATTGTCTTCGCACTCAAGATTTGGCGGCATTATTTGTATGGTTCACCGTGACGGATTTATACCGATCACAAGAGCCTGAAATATATTTTCAGTCAGAAGGAGCTGAATATGAGACAGAGACGTTGGTTAGAGTTGTTAAAGGATTATGATTTGGAAATTCTTTACCACCCCGGGAAAGCCAATGTCGTTGCGGATGCTTTGAGCCGCAAATCGGCGTCTCTTCAAATGCTCGAGGTTCTTACACCTCAGACGAAAATTCGTCAGGACTTAATTGAGCAAGGGATAGAAGTTTGGCTTCAACGAGTACAAGGACAGCTGTTTACTCTCGAAATTACTTCGTCCTTAGTTGATGATATCAAAGGGAAGCAGTGGAGTGACCCGATGATTTCTCAACTGAAGGAAGATGTGATTAAAGGAAAAGCTCCTGGCTTTATGGTACATGAGGATAGTATTCTGAGATTTCAGGGCAGACTTTGCGTTCCGAATGATTTAGAGTTGAGACAGAGAATCCTCCGAGAAGCCCACGCTACGCCTTACTCAATCCACCCCGGGACGAGTAAGATGTACAAAGATTTGAAGCGAAATTTTTGGTGGAATAACATGAAGAAGGATGTTACGGAGTTTGTACTATGGTGCTTGACGTGTCAAGAAGTTAACATCGAACATCAACGACCGGTGGGGTTGTTGAAACCACTTCCCATTCCCGAGTGGAAGTGGGAAGATATCTCAATGGATTTTATCACTGGCATGCCGAGAACTCGGACTGGAATGAATATGATTTGGGTAATTGTCGATCGATTGACCAAGTCTGCACACTTTTTGGGTATTAAGGATACTTGGGGACCGGATAGATTGGCTCGAACCTTTATCGCTGAGATCGTGAGGTTACATGGTACCCCCAAGACCATTGTTTCTGATCGAGACGGCCGTTTCGTATCGTATTTTTGGCAGGCCGTCCATCAGACTCTGGGTACTGAGTTGAGATTGAGCACTTCCTTTCATCCTCAGTCGGACGGTCAGACAGAGAGGACGATTCAGACATTGGAAGATATGTTACGGGCTTGTGCCTTAGACTGGAGTAATGATTGGGAGCTTCACTTGTCGTTGATCGGGTTTGCTTACAATAATAGCTGGCATGCATCGATCAAAATGGCACCCTTCGAGGCACTCTATGGTAGGCGATGTAGGTCGCCGTTATGTTGGGACGAAGCTTCTGAGCTAGTTGGGACGGAACCGGATATGTTATTGGAGACCAAGGAAAAGATTTCTATTATCCGAGATCGATTACTGACTGCCCAGAGTCGTCAGAAATCTTACGCCGATACTCGTCATCGACCCTTGGAGTCTGAAGTGGGGGATCACGTCTGGCTCAAAGTATCGCCGACCAGAGGAGTTTTCCGCTTCGGGAAAAAGGGAAAACTCAGTCCAAGGTATATCGGACCTTTCGAGGTTCTGGACAGAGTTAGAGATTTAGCTTATCGCTTGGCGTTGCCTCCAGCTTTGAGTCACGTCCATAGTGTTTTCATGTGTCCCAGTTGAGGAAGTACGTACCGGATCCGAGCCACATTATCGACTACAGTGAGATTGACGTAGCCGAGGATATTACCTTTCCGGAGAGACCCGTGAAGATCCTTGAGCGTCGCGAGAAACTTGGCATAAGACCATTCCACGGTTAAAGTACAATGGTCGAGGCATGGAGTCGAAGAGGCGACTTGGGAGACAAGAGAAGATGCGGGTGGAATACCCCGAACTATTTATTTCTTAAGTTTCGGATGAAACTTCTTTTTAGAGGAAGAATGTAATACCGGTCGAAAGTTATGACATTTCAAACATCTTCTTGTTGTTCGAATCGTGATTTGTTGGGTGAACCCTTGTAATCTTTGCTTGGAACCACCGTTTTGGGGTTCCGTACTTCTATTTCGTGTTATTGTTGCCTGGACATTGAATCATATTGCTTTTATTCTTTTTAGGGTCATTTGTCATCATTTTAGGACCCGAAGAGGGTGTGAGCCGCGGCACAAGGAGTGTGCGCGCGGAACACACATTTCCTAAACTCAGCCGAGCGGATCGCACGTGCGCGGCTGCACGCCGGCAAGCTGCGGCTGCTGCGAGCCAATGCCGCGGCACACCTATGCTGAGCCGCGGCACACTGGTGTTGCATCCTCAGCCAAAAACCGTATGTACCCTGTGCCGCGGCACACCTATGCTGAGCCGCGGCATACTGCCGAAACCTGGGAACAATTTTTAGGCCTGTGCCGCGGCACACCTGGGCTGAGCCGCGGCACACAATTCGGTCAACTGCATAATTCGGCTTTTTAAGCGAGATTTCAGCCATTTCCTCTATTTCCTTCTTCCGCCGGCGAGAGAGAGAGTTTGAGGGAGGAGTTTTCTCACATCTATCACTTGTGGGTTGGAGATTTACCACTTTCACTCGGTTGGGAAGCCCGGATAGTCGATCTAACGCATATTCCTTGGATCATAGAGCTTGGATATTCAAGAGGTAATTTCTTCGACATCTTGACTTCTCGATTTTGTGTGGGTATTGACGTTTTGGATGATAAAATCATGGTGTATAATGTGATATATGCGTGATTGTGGACATGTTTGAGTATTCATCGGATTATTGAAAGTTTATTCAAGAACACTTTGAATTTTGTGTTGGATTTTGGGGGTTTTCGTAGATTCGTCCGTTTTAGCCGATTGAAGCTTGAGAACTTTGAGGTTTTGATATATCTATATCGTATGCGTGTTTTCTTACGATTTTACGGGTTAAATTGTGTCGTTTTCGGACTTGTGAGATTTTGGACGATTTTCCAACCTCTAGTTGATTATCCGTATATCTTTATGAATCGTAGTCGGGTTTCGGGGGTTTCTTCGTGTAATTTGAATATGGATAATTGATTATCATATTCCTTGCGAATCGTTTAGGTGCCGGAAGCGCGTTCTTGGACCTACCAATCTCATACCCCTTTTTCCGTTCGTTCCTCGATGTCTCAAAGGCAAGTATATATTTATGATTGTACGTTCTCGACTTTGAAAGTAAGATATATGTTTGGCATAATTATTTATATCCACTCCGGACGGCCGACGGGTCCTCTCGAGGGTTTCGTAGCCTCAGTGCGATTCCATGGATAATATGAATTAACCACTCAGACGGGCCGACGGGTCCTACGAGGGTTACGTAGCCTGAGTGCGGTTCCACGGTTGATCATATATGTATTGATGACGGATGATATGAACGAACCACTTTGGGGCGGGCGGCGGGTCCCCTAAGGGTTCCGTAGCCTCTGGTGCGGTTCCACGGTATTCATATACATCTTGATGTGATGCTATGAGATTTAGTTATTCCGGAATACTAGTCTTGAATTGATGAATTGACGGTTACATTTACTTTATTGTCGAGGAGTATTGTGTTTCATACTTGATATACTTGCACTAGCTATTCGACGGCTAACCCCTTTATGGGGGAAATACTTTTTATGTATTTCAGGTTCCAAGAGAGCGGACGGGCAGGTATCGGGTCGGCATAAAGATGGAGGGCAAGTGTGATACTGTGTCTTTCTTCCAGTTATGTTTGGAGTTCCCGTTCAGTGTTGTTGTACTGGATTGGCTTTTGAATACTCGAGTATTGTTTTCCCTTTTCCTTGATGTTCCGGCCTGTGTTTGCCGAAGTATTGAGTCGAGTTGTGATGTTTGTGAATGCATTGGTTATGTTTCGAATACCTTTGTATTGTTTTTCATTCTATTGTGTGTAGACCTTATCGGTCAAATTTTATGGTTCCGCGTATGTTTAGCCTTGTGGGTCCCACGGCGGGGCTTACGGCGCTGTAATATCCCTGAATAACTTGGGGGTGTTACAGATCTGAGCTAGTTGGGTCACCGCCTACTGGAGAATGGTGGCAAATCCGTGATCGGCGTTACTACCGGTTGGTTCTGAGTATCTGAGAAGTCCTCATGACCATACGAACTCACAGGAATGTTGTTCGGCACTGAGTGAGATGCAGAATCAATAACCGAATAAGAATGCACGACCCCATTACAAATCTTATCTTCTATCGGTCCAAGATAAACTGTTTCCTTTTCTATCTGAGAAGGAATTAACCTTTCTATCTTTCTATCAGTTTTAAATAAACCTCACTAGATATAGATTATGATTCTGACAATGCCGGATCCAAATAATAACATCAAATCAAATCTACAATCCTTCCTTTTCTCTCATATATGAATGAGTGAAATAACACTCAACTTCTTATAAATTAAGCTCCACTACAACAAATAATATTTATAAATATCTCAAGTGATTGTATGAAATGCTTGAAGTTGTGTAGAGTGAGATGCCGAATCGGTAACCGAATGAGTTATTGCCACAAGCACAAACACTTCCAGAACTCCCCAGCACACCTCAGGAAGCTGAAGGAGCTTATGAACTGGAGTACCATTACAAGTTTATTCTAGAAGAAAACAACCCATTTTCTCTGTCAGTCGAACAACTGTTGAAGGTGCGAAATCATATTCTTAAAACTCCCATGAATGGTGCATATGCAGAGCAGAGACCATTTAAATGTATAAACCGATCTGACTTGAAGGAGTTCGCTGACAAAAATGGATGGGCCTACCCCTTAGCCACTGAAGAATTATTCATGTATTTCTGCTAGGGAAAAGACATAGAAAACCTGATGAGTGAAGAGCGGTTTGGGAATAATTTTTAAAAGTATTATGGATTGCAACATTTAGTGCACCATGTAAGATATAACTCAAGAAAGGTCACTGAGTAGCGATAAGAAAGAGGAACGGGTTGAAAAGTCTGAGGAAGAAGTCGAAAAAATGAATGAGGTTGAAAAAATTGAAGAAGTTGAAAAGGAAGAAGAAGAAGAAGAAGAGGAGGAGGAGGATGAAATACAAGGAGAAGAAAAAACAAGTATGATTTGTGCACATATCTGATGATGATGAAAATTAGGATGGTTCTTCACTGGGAGGAATGGAGCGAGAAGAAGGAGTTGAGGATGAAAAACAAGAAAATATGAATGAGGAAGGAGATTTAAGGGAAGAAGAGAAGCAGGGGGAACAACCTCACTCTGAGGAACCTGCTACGGATGAATCAGCTGAATCCCCAGCTGGGCCCTCATCAGCTAAGTCCTCAGTTGAGCCCTTATCAGCTCAGCCCATCCCTGTTGAGCCCCTCCTAACTGCTCAGCCAGCCACATCTCAAGTTTTGACTGAAGTCACCAGGAAGATGATTGAAGACGTACTTGAAGAAATAATGGCCAGTGAGGTTGAACCTTACTTGAAAGAGATGAATGGCGAGATGGATGCCATATTTAACATGAATGAGTCATCCTATACACCTGCATCAATCAGGATACCACTTGGCATGTAGGATTTCATGTCCAGAGTGGAGAATCAGCTTTATTAACTAATTGGTGCTGGCAAAAAGGGGAAGGGGAAGAAAAATCAAAAACCAGAGAAGTCTCCGAGTTGTGGTTCCAACCACCCGACTCTCCCAACGTGATGTACACCAATCTGATCCAGTGGGAGGGACTTAAACCAAAAGGTCTACCCAACCTAGTCCTCAAGACCCAGCTGCTCCACGAGCCAAGACGATAAGAACAAATCAAAAGGAACAAACTCGTGGGGGAATGAACAAAGATAATACCAAGTTGAAGACTTCTGTCCTGAAGAAGTTCTTATCATGTAAGGTAAAGCTAAGAAGCTATTCTTTGACCAATATTACATTAGGGTACCCCCAACAGATGTTCATTGACTTCATGAAACATAAGTGGCCAAATCTATGGATATTGTTGGTAAAGTATGTCGGAAAGATTTTGATGTCTATCCAATGATTCCAACATTTAGATCACAAGAACCCCCTCTGGATCAACAAGGAAATTGGGATGAAAATGTTGGGATTCGATGCCTACAACGAAGGCGCAGCGGAAGCAAAAACAAAATATACCGAACCCCTAAAAAGGACCAATCATGCATCATATATACGAATATAAATGGACAAGAGTAAAGATATGAAGACATACCCTTATAGTCCTTTGATTGAATGTTAGTGTTGATGCTGATGACCCCAATCCGATTTGATAAGTTCTCGATGATCCAAACACCGAAAGCACTGCATCTCTACTAGCCACGCACCGGGAGATGATCATAATAATTACCCACTCAATTATCCTCCAAGAATACGACTAGAAAAGACAAGTAGGAACTTTTCTTCTCAAGAATGCAATCCCTCTAAGTGATATATATTTTGTTCTTGATTTTATCTATCAAGAATATGATCACTGTAAGTGATATATACTTTTGATCTTGATACGAATTCGCTCGGAAAGTGGATATGTATCGGATGGGAAATTTATAAGTATGGAAGTATATCGTAGCGGAAGTATATTTTTGTGGATATGATATTTCGAATGCAATTTTATGGAGATAATATCGGATATAGTAACAAATCTGGACGAGCGGGACTCGACCGTGTCGCCTGGCACGGTCGGGTTGGACGGACAGCACTTCGGCAATTTCTGGAGTAGTTGGGCATGGGCCGTGTCGCCAGACACGGCCGAGTTCGGCAGGTAGTGACTTTTGCTTGTCCGGGACAGTGCGGCACGGGCCGTGTCGGACGACACGGCCGGGTTCGACGGGCAGTGCCTTCGGCATTTTCCGGAAGAGTGTGACACGGACGTTACCGAGCACCATGGTAATACTCGTCTTGTGTCTGTTTTCTCGCCTAAATATGTCGTTGTAAGTGCATGGCGTGTCGTAAGGTCACTTACGTCGATTCTCACCTCATCTTCTTCATTTGTAATACTCGTTTTCGCATCATTCTCTCCCCCTTTAAAAGGAATTGTCCTCAATTCCTAAATCCCGTCGTCATCAAGATAATTAACTAAAACCTCTAAGTACTTGATCTCGAAAATATCCGCGGTGCGTACATGGCCCAAAATCTTGAGGCGGTAGGTAGTAGGGGGTCCCAGCGAATCACCAACCAAATAACTATCATTATTAATAAAATAATAATAATTATTCCACGAGGCAACACCGATATCACGACATGACTCATCATCAATGGCGTGTTCCGTCTCCCGCTCGCTGACAAACATGGTAAGTTTCGGTTTTTCAACCCGATTAGGGCTCATAGAATGAATAATTTGCGGTGGCATCGGTTTAAGAACAATTTTTTTGCCCTTACCCTGGAATTCATATTTGTTACTTCTTCCTCGATGCAAGACATCTCTATCAAATAGCCATGGCCGTCCCAAGAATATATGGCATGCATCCATCGGGAGTACATCACATAATATGTCGTCACCGTATGAACCCATAGTCAAACTGAACCGCACTTGCTTCGAAACTTTCACTTTACTCCCGTCATCGAGCCAATGTAACACGTATGGTTTTGGATGAGTAGTAGTGATGAGTTCGAGCTTCGTCACCACCTCACTTGAAGCTACATTAGTACAACTTCCCCCATCGATTATCAAACTACACCATTTGTCTTTGATTTGACACTTGGTGTGGAATATTTGGTGTCGTTGCTCCGTATCCCTCGAAGCCGTTTTGACTTGTAAAGTGTGAAGGACTAGACTCGTATCATAATCGGGAGCATCGTAAGACTCGCACTCCTCTTCTTCTTCGGCGTCCAAGTTAAATACATCACCGAGCCTTTCTCTTTCGTCCTCGACTAGCAACTCGTCTCGGACCGTGATGGCTTCTCTTAGCGTCACCACCCGTTTGTTTGGACAAGAATTTTGATAATGACCGAACCCTTGGCATTTAAAACATCTTACTTTAGTTAGGCTCGTTTCCTTCGTCACGTAGGGGACCTTAGAAACTGTAGTAGGGATAGGAGTCGGTACGATTGTTGTGGTAGTCGAACTCGAACCGGTACTTGGATCCTCGAATTTTGACAGAAATTTGGTTTTGAAAAGCTTCACCTTATTTTGGGCCTCTATCTTCACACATAGTCCACATAAAGTATCGAAATCTTCATATGGGTATAAATCCACCGTGTTGGCTATGTTTTTATTTAAGCCACGTAAAAAACATAACATCTTTTGCTCTTCGTTTTCTTCCAACTCTCCCATTAAGATCAAATTTTCGAACTCTTCAATGTATTCACCAACACTTAGTTTTCCGTGCATGAAGTCGGCAATCCTACGGTACAAGGATAATCGATGTGATGTTGGCACATACCTTTTACGAAGTTTTTTCTTTAACGAATCCCACGAACGGATCTTTGCTTTTTCCGCCCGAGTTCTTCGTGTCTTCACTCCTTCGAACCAAAGAGAAGCACCCTTCCCTAACTTGAGAATTGCGTATTTGCAACGTTTCTCATCGTTAAGGTCTTTGAACTCGAACATGCGCTCAATCTTCCGTTACCATTCCAAATAAGCTTCGGGGTCGGTTCCTCCAACGAACTCCGGAAGTTCGTTTACTTTAAACTCGTCCGCATGGTGCGTTGAACGTGCATCGTCTCCACGACTTGCTTGCATACGTTGCTATGGTAGACCGCTTAGTGCATCACGGAGTTTCATCAAGAAATCGGGATCGGAGAAATCCATAACAAGATTCAAGAGATAGTTTTTAACAAGAAATCGTCAATAAAATTGCCAAGGAAATAACCTTGGTCTCCGATGCCACTAATGATACGAATTCGCTCGGAAAGTGAATATGTATCGGATGGAAAATGTATAAGTATGGAAGTATATCGTAGCGGAAGTATATTTTTGTGGATAGGATATTTCGAATGCAATTTTATGGAGATAATATCGGATATAGTAACAAATCGATCAAGACCTATAATTCGATAAAATGATTTCTTCTCAAGACCTATTGAGAATCGATCGGATTAATACTCGAAAACGCGTCAAATAAAAATCAAGGGTTTGATGAAAATCATTCAACAAGGATGAAAACACAAAGTGTATTCTTTTTCTTCAACATTCAATAATCTTACAAGACTACTAATGACTACTTATAGGGGAGTAGTCTTAATCAACTAAGGAATCAAAGAAAAGATCACATGATCTTTGAAAAGCAAACAAATCAAGATAAAGAAATGAAAGGGGAACACAAAGTCAAAACAAAATACAAATTAAGGGGGCACAATCTTGAGATAGGGTAAAGAAAGCAAAAGAAAAGACAAAACAATACACACAAAGTGTATAAAATAAAGGGACTGGCGGAGTGACACGGCCGCGGCGGAAGATTCTGCCGAATCTGGACGAGTGGGACTCGACCGTGTCGCCTGGCATGGTCGGGTTGGACGGGCATGTTCTGTTGAAACTGGGCGAGCAAGACTCAACCATGTCGCCTGGCACGGTCGGGTTGGACGGGCAGCACTTCGGCAATTTCCGGAGTAGTTTGGCACGGGCCGTGTCGCCAGACACGGCCGAGTTCGGCAGGCAGTGACTTTTGCTTGTCCGGGATAGTGCGGCACGGGCCGTGTCGGATGACACAGCCGGGTTCGGCGGGTAGTGCCTTCGGCATTTTCAGGAAGAGTGTGACACGGGCTGTGACATATGACACGGCCGAGACCATGGTAATACTCGTATTGTGTCCATTTTCTCGCCTAAATATGTCGTCGTAAGTGCATGGCGTGTCGTAAGGTCACTTACGTCGATTCTCACCTCATCTTCTTCATTTGTAATACTCGTTTTCGCATCAGATCTTGATCTTATTTATCTCTCTAAGAATATAATAATATTAAGAAGATGAACTCTCTCCCTCTCTCTTTCTTGTGATGGCTAATCTCTACAAAGGGATGATGATGATAATGGTGGTGCTAGTTTAAATAACTAAAGTCCACACATAACATTAAAATCCTTTTAATAAAAATACACAAAGTAAAGCATACCCAACCCCAGAAATTGGAACCATTGGGCAACTAAAGACATAAACAACTACCATGAAGCTTCATGGTAGTGGGGACGGCAGCCAAGACATGTTAGAGGAGGAGTTGGTTCATTTTGGTCCGTGAAACGGGCCGTCGTGTGTCCAGTCCGACTAATACACCTTGGTTCATCTCAAATAAAATTAATACAATTAATTAATCCAATTAATTAGTTATAGTAAAATATTATTTCTCTAAGAAATAATTATTCATGAATTAAATTAATCACCTAGTGACTATGATGCACGGATTCTTCAAAATTGGGCAGTATGCAGTATCGGATACTGCATGGGTGCGGGTGCGGGTGCGATTCGCGTGGGATTCGCACGGGATTCGCCACGTGGCGAATCCGTGCAAAAAAAAAAAAATCGTACTCGCGTATCACAGCACAGATACGCGTATCCGTGCCGAATACGCGAATCCGAATTTTTTTTTTTAGTTTTTGTAATTTTAAAAAGTAAATCAAATAAATTAAAATACAAAAAGTAAATCATTTAATAAGTAATTACTTTTACCTTTAGCAGTATTCACGGATAGCATTAGAAAGCTCCGCTGCTCAAAGCCATTTTGAATTATTTTTTGTATGACTTGTTTTATGTATTTGAATTGATTTTATGGTGATATTTGAATTGTTGTTTTTTATATTTAACAAGTGTTATATATAATAAAATATAAAATAAACAGATGTATCCTTGCCGTATCGCACCCTAACATTTTTAAAAAATCGTATCCCCGCACCCGTATCTGCCCGCACCCGCACCCGCCCCCCCGCACCTGTGCAACATAGCCTAGTGATTTATTTAATTCACCAGACCAATTTAATTTATCCAATAAATTAAATAAGACATCCAATGTCTAAAATTCACAATAAGAGATCCAGTTCATATTATTCCGTCGTCTCCTTAATACGCGACTCGGAAGGTCCATCTTAGTAGGCAATGGGTGGAACCAAAGAGTTATAGCACCACCAAGCCAGTCCCTCGGCCTACACTGTAACCTTACTGAGAACGAATGGTTGGGATCGTTCAAGAACCATTCTGTCATGAATGCCAGTAAATGTATAAACCCTTCTTTCAAATGTCCCGATCAAGTTATAGGGTCACGATCAGTCAAACCCTATTTGTACTTGATGCTATGTCTGAGTTAATACAAATCGAGATCAACGAGCTCTCCTGTATCCAATACAAATAGCTCTAGTGCTTTGGCCAAATACTTATGATCTCATCTGCCAATAAACACATAGGACATATACCTGTTCACTTACAGGAAAAAAAATCCTATCTTGGTATTCAATAGAAACTGCCACTTATCCGTCAAGATGCACGTCGAGGTTGACCCCCACCTCTTGGTTTTCTGTGTCGAACTACTCCAGTGAAAATCTTAATGCCACATCCCTACTAAATCCTCAAGTTGAAGTTTTACGAATACCTATCACAACCTTTCGATTCCGTAATTGACTGTCTCAGAGTGAAATCCGTGTGACGAATTGAGAGTGATTCGGTTCGAGTATACTAATCCTATTAGCATACCTACAACATGTGCGCCCACTAAACATTAGTGACGACAGGCACTCTCCAAGTCAAAGAACACGTCATACAAGTCTTCATATAAACTTAACGCCCAATCAAGTTTTATCGACTCGCGAATGATTAAGTATTTGTGCCATAAACTTTTCCGGTGCCGATCCCCTTATCCAATAAGGAGTGGAATGTTTACTCTCAGATACATGGACTAGTTTCTCTATATATATTTACGAGTCAGGAATGCCAGTGGCTTCCAATAAATAAACAAACAAACAATTGCCTTTTGATAAGAATTTACATAATATGAAGTACAATGCCCTCTCTCATACATCCTCCGAGTGGAATTCGAGGGCATATTCCTAATAGACAATGCCCTTCAACAGGAGATCCAGAAATTATGTATTAAAAATAAATACATATCTGCTGAAGACCAAGCCTTTGCCACCTAGTTGGTAAAAAAGACTAGTCGAAAAGCCTATCGGAGCTAAGCCATGGAAAACACTTCCTCCAGTTGGAACAATAGGAACAGAAAAAAAACAAGGTAGAAACTGAATTTGATTATTTATGTAGTTTAGTTAAGAATTTTTCTGTCGATAATTTCTAGACTGTAATAGACTTAACTGAAGTTAAAAGTATATACAGTCAACTTGAATGATAATCTCTAATTATCTAAAACATACTGGATTTTTATTATTTTACAAGTATTTATCTGTTTGTGTTGATTTTATATTTGAACAAGTATTAAGTTTTTCCATCATCAGAAAAGGGGGAATTTGTTAGGAATACACTTGATTTTTATGATGTCAGCCACGTAATAAGTTTATATTCAAATGTAAGTTAGAATTATATTGTAAAGAATAACCAAATGAGTACCTCTTAAAGCCCTGAAATTTTATATTTTAGAGCTAAGCATAAATCGACATCAGCCGGGTTCCAACAACTATGTTAGTAGATAGCTAAGTTGAACAGCCGAGTAGAACTTCGACAGATTAGTTGACCCAGTTGAGAAGGGCAACCAAGTATGCACATCCAAGTGTTGATACCCAGAAAAACCTAAGTATCATTAAGTGACCACATAAGCACACTGAAAAGTCAACAAAAGTGGTAAGACACATGCAGACATCAATAAATAAAGAAGATAAAAATCATGGAAATCACACAACTTGCATGAAAAATATGAATAAGATATTCCTCCAGATTCACGCCCAAGACATTCTTCATTAAAGAAATCAATGATTGCGGCAATGATATTTTAAATTGAAGAAAATCTGCAAAGTGGGCAGATTTGAAGAAGACAAGAAACACATTGTAATGAAGGTAATGATAAACAAAGACGTCTCTCGCCAACCGACGAATTTGTTCAAGTGATACAACGAATATGAAGAAGAGCTCAAGAACTTACTATAAATATTTGTAGAATTGAAGAGCTGGAGTACGAAGCTAATGATACTTTCAAGCAAATAAAGAAAGCAAGTTATACTCTAGGAATATTAAGCATCGTGAAGAGGTAAGATCCAAAGATAAAACAACAAACTCTTATCAATTGAGTGAAGGGTACTTTCTTGAACGAGGTTCTTAAAAGCTAAGCTTGTAAGACACCCACAGGTTATTTATTGTAAGATGATAAACAACTAGAGAATTTTGAGGCATCCAAAGGTTTTCTATAAATAGGTGACAAGCAACCAAGGAAAGGAGTTAATACGGCCAAGGATTTTCACTGGTTAAAAATTATTGTAACTAGAATCATTATAACCATTAAAGTTGTAGTGAATTCATCTCCAAGTGAATTGGAAAAAAGTGGACTAGTAGAGGATTACCACATATATCTAAAACCACTATAAGTGGTGTGTTATTTATTACTTTATGCATTATACTTAACAACTGCTAAGAAGATTTCCACACCTTAACTGATTTTCAATTGACACCTGAACTGAAGGCAGCTAAGTACCTTTATGTTAGCTGCTGCTGCCATGTTACGAGAACATAGCTGCTATTTTTTCAGCCAAGTTTCAAAAGAGTTCAGTAAAAGTTAAAAAGTTTGAAAAGTCTATTCACCCCCCACCCAGACTTATATGAAACGTACTTGGGACCAACATTCCGCTCTCAGCACATCCAAGACAACAGGAGATTACGACATAATGCACACACTTATCATTTTTCGGCAAACTTTTTTTTTTCTCATAACTTTCATCCAAATGGCATCTTCGCCTCTTCTAAGTCTCTAAGGAAGAAGGATTCGTTGATTATCGATGGTAGAATCTTTGGAAGGAAAGTCTTCCAAGAAGGAATGATTCTGAATCCGAGGATGCAAAGTCCATGGTTGTTGTCGTCACAAGGTTGAAACAACATGGCCTCTACAAGTTGGGAAGCCTGTATGACGCCAACTATGAAGAGAGCATAATGGAAGAGTTTTATCTCGATGTATCCTTGAAATATAAAAATTCAAAGAAAAATGGGCCTCCAATCGGTATTAGCAGTAATTGGCTGAGTAAAGAGATTAGAATCGACACAATGCTTCTGGATAGATTATATAAACTATCCAATGATGGTCCCACCATCGAGGATTGTTGGCCACAGTATACAGTATAACAGCTTAGAATGAGGGGTTGAATAAGTTGTATCTTTTTTCGAAGTTTATCTGCACAGCCAAAGTCTAATGTTAAGTTGCTGTAAATACAACAACTGAATGATCTTCTGTTAGCTTGATGCCTACAAGGTTTTTACGATATGTATACTAAAATCACACAGGCAGATAGAAAATAGTAAAGGCAGAAAATAAAGACACACAGATTAAATTGGTTCGAGGTAAACCCCTTTATGTCCATTGGTCCTCCACACAGGTGTAAATTATTTATTAAAATCATGGTGTACACAACTATGTGAGATACAACCGACATCAGCTTGGGCTATTCACGCAGATTGGCTTTGGCTTCTTCGACTCGCTTCTTCTCACATAGATTGAAGCTTCATCCTTAGCGCTATTCGTCCCACACAGGTTAGAGATAGCGAAGCTTAGTCCATACAGGGCTAAGTAAACTCAACGATAAGATTGGTATGACAAGATCGGCTTTCACTTTAAGTGTGATGTTCGCGTTGAGGACTAGTATATTTCTTATCTTTTGATGAAGCTGTATGCCTGAAGAAATATAGTGCTCTTGTAAGCGTGATAATCATATTGTCCATTCTTTGAATGGTCAGGTGATAATATCCTCTTGCTTGAGGCTATTTATAACTTTGGAAATAGATCCCTTATAAATTTAGCCATCGCCCGGTTGGTGAGATTGAGACTGCTCTGGTTGGCGGCTTCAGAATATTTGAATTAAGGGCGATTCGCATTTAATACTTCAGACATTCTTTTTGACCAGTATTAAATGCTCTTCAGACTATAGTCTTTTCGGCCGCATCAAATGCTGTCCTATCAGCATTAAATGCCACTTTAATCATGAATACTTTATGAATAAAGAATGCTTGTTTTCTCAAGGATTTAAAGTTACTTCCGTCCTGTTGGATTTGTGTTTTAATTTTTCCAAGTAAAACACTTACAACGTGTTTGCGGTATCCAACATCTTTGTCTTTGCTGTATCTTGAAGACTGTGTTGTAGGATTAGACCCTTGACTGTGCTGGAAGATCTTGCGCTGTTTGAACAGGCTGTCTGACGTACTTCTAACATCGTCCATACTTTACTGATATTCTGACATTGAAGATTCTTGCTGTATGAGGCTATTATCAGAACACATGGAGGATTTTTTCCAATAATTCCCCCCTTTTAATAATGCCAAAACTTATAATAAAGAGGGGCTGTCTTCAAGTCTTTTGTCGAATGTTCTGATCTTCGAGTCTCAGTCTAAAAGTTTGAACTGCTCGCGGGCAAGTTCTAAAATAATAAATCCAACAGGACTAAGTCTATTACAACTTAAAATATGATTGACACATAGGCACAATCTTACACGAAGTAATCGTATTTGAATACAACGTAATCTATGAACTATTCGCTGACAAGTTCTTACATATTTGAGACTTATCGATATTTTATATTTAGTAAAACATTTCAACATAAAATATAATCAAAATAATAACATTAGATCACGAGCTGTAATCTTTTGAGGTAAAATGATATTTTATTGATAAATAGATTACAGCGTTGCTTGAATTAAAAGATTACTTCGAAAAGTAAATAGGAGACAACTAATATGCAGCTAACAAAAGTTTTATCGCCTATAAGACTGATGTTTCCAAGATTTCCGAGAGGGTTCATGCTCGGTTCCATTCCACCAGTTGACTAAGGTGTCTCTTCCTCGATCCCTGTATATGTTCCTTCCTTCATGGGATATGGCAAAGGAGAAAATCCAGTCTTCTAGGTGGGTTGGCCGTTCACCCTTTTGGATTTTAGATTTCAGATTGATCTTGAGTGGGAGCGCTCCTTCTACTAGAAGCCCTGAGAACTCCTTGGCAGCATCCTCCATCGTTTTAAAGTGATTCAACATGTCCGATTCCCAGATGAGAATACAGAAGTATCTCATCAGTTCAATTTCCCTCCATGCCTTCAACTCTTCAGCTGTTGGCTGTCTTTCTAACGGGAGTTTGGTTTCTGTAGGATTCTGCACATTGTTCTTCCAAGGAAAGTTGCAATCCTGGAACTCGGGACGAGAACCAGAAACCCTGTATCCTTTGGCTCTTTAACCTAGCCCGGGTCCGGCTAGTCTTCTGATTGCTAGTGCAACACTTTCGTAGAAAATGGCTTCCATCTCCTTTTCCGTATCAATACGCCATCTCCTACCAGCCTCTTGCACCTCTTCCCCCTTTTTGGAATTTTCAAGATTAGATACCTTGCCGTGAATGTCCCAAAGAATATCCAATGACTCAACCTGCTTGTTCTTTAGATCTGTGATACAGTCCACCAGACTCGCAACCACTGCTGTTAGTTCATCAATCGTCTAATCATGAGCAGTTAGTTTTGATCCAGTGAATTCGAGGGCGGCTACTGTTTTGGCCTTCGCGACTTGCAGCTTTTCTTGTTCTTGCTTCAGGATGCACTTCTAATGCTGCTTTAATTGATTAAGGGCTTGCCATAATGCATTGGGCATGAGGCAGAAAGCCTCTTTCACATCCTGTATGGCCCTTTGTAGCTTTGGAAGTTTGTCCTGAGCGGTATATCTCATCTAGTAGAGCTCCTTAACGACGTCGTACATGGATTTGACAACATCCTGTAGGAAGACAGTTTGGAGACCGACTTGATGTAGCTACTCGATGCGGGCTTCTGTGCGGAGAGAGTTAAGGTGAGCGATCTTTGAATCAGATGGATCTCCAAGATATTTAAGTATGACATTGTGACGAGGCCTTTGAGGTTCTTCATCATCTAGGAAGTCCTCTTCTGACCCGAATTGGGATCCTATAGGGCGAGGAGTGTATACCTATTGCCAGGCGGGAACCTCAGATGGGTTCCGCTTGTTGTGCTGTTAGAGAAACAGAGGGTATTGATTTCTCATGTCTCTTAGTTTCTGCAGCCGGGGTTACAGGAAGGACTGTGTCCTCCCATTGGCTCTTAGCGACTGCATGTTTCTTAGGAGGGACTGAATCCTCTTGTTGGATAGCACGGGGCTTATCTGCTCCGGTCGGAGGGACTGATTCCTCAAGTGTGAAAGCTGATGTTTGTGGTTCAACAGAAGTCCCTTGGCAATCAGCAGCCTTGGACTGAGCAAAATCTTTTTCACGAGCCTCCTTGCGGCTCATCCTCGGACTTGTCTATAGGTCAGCATCATCTCCGTCTGAATCGGGATCTGACTGATGGCTGGGGCTTCGAGGATTGTCAACAGATTGTGACTTCCTTTTCCGTTTGGTCTTTTATTTGGTCATAGAGTAAGAGGTGATCAGCTCATGGCAAAAGGGATCATCCCATCTGATTAAGACTTCGACATTCTGGGTGTTTGAGAATGAATAACTCTTTTTCTTTCCATTCTTCCCAATTATACAGGGAGTCATATGGGGCGACCATGTATGCTTTCCACATCTTGAAGCGATAAAATGCTTCTTCGATCTGGACCTAGAGTAGAGTGTTATTGATGATGTCTGTGGGGGAGGAACTCCAAACAGTAGAGGGTTCTATTGTCCAGTTTGGATTCTCTACAGGTAAGAGAGAAAGGTAAGGAGAGGGATCCCTAACATGGTGGGATGCCCTGTCGGGAGAGGGACTCCTTACAGGGGTGGGGGGCCTATTTGTAGTGGTGATCGTCAGCTCTGAATAGACAGCCTTCCAGTCTGACAAATGTCTGGTCATCTGTCATAGCCGTCACAGGCTTAGGATCTGCTGTTGGAGCAACCAGTGTTTCTTCCATAGGGGTTGCGCCTTGTGGGATAACTGATGTGGGAGATGCAGTAGGCGGAACTGACTCAGTGGCCGTTGTAGCCACTGGGGTTGCTGTAGGAACAACTTCCGACTTCTAAGAACTCTTTTTCTTCAACTTCTTCATTCTTTTCTTGACAACTGTAGGAGAGCTGCTGTCGGGAACATGTCTCTTCTTGCTGACATGCTTTTTCTTGCTGTTAGTGGATTTGGATTTTGTCGAGTGATCAGTGACGTCTCGGGGATCACTCGATGTCGGGAGGGAGAATGAGTTTGGCATGCTCGCAAAAAGTAGTGCCTTATTAAAGATAGTCGGTTTGGAGCCACCGAGAAACTTCCCAGCAAGGATATTTTTGGAGTTTGGTGACTACTGTATGCCGCCGCTGGTCAGGATGTAATTAAGAATTAGGCCAAAAGACTTCCTGTCAAAATCCAGTTTCAACGCCTCCTCCTAAAGCCGTTTCAGAATGATATGGCAGCAGTTAACTTCTCTCCGGACATGATGACCACCATCATTTGGAATGTCAAACTTGTGCACATTTCGGACGCCCTAGTCCGATTATCAACAACTCCGTAGCAAAAGTCACGTAGATACAAATAAGGCAGGGTAAAGTTCTTTTTATGGCAGGAGAGATGAACTTGTGAAGACCGAGAGCTCCAAGTGCATAAGTTCTAATAGGCATTCAGCAGCTCATCATACCTAAACGATTCCAGTTCCTCTAATGTAAGACCATCATAGGACAGCTTGTACAGCCGCTCGAGGAGTTCCCAGTTGACGGAGATCTCCTTCTCTTGCACAGTGCTGTCAATAGCAGTGAGGTCAGAACCTTTCTTGTTCGACACATACAAAAACTCAGCGTCAAGAAAGAATTCCTCTATGATCTACTCATCGTAGTTTTCGGGATGCCGACTATCCAAGCGATAGAGACTAGTTTGCTTCACATGTGGATGACTAAGTTCATCCATATCATATCCTCATCTCCTGAGATAATACACTCTTGCAGAACCGATCGAGCAAAGATCCGACCGTCAATGATCATGTCCTTCTTCTTCACTAAGAGATATGTAGTCTGGGATGAAGACATTCGTAGAAATATAAAGAATGTAGGTTAGAAAGATTTGAAGGTATGTAGGTTGTATGATGTAGACTCGATAATTATACAGAAAGCGTAAAGAGTCCGTGGATAAGCATACTAGCCCTTTTATAGTGTGCAGGGAAGCTATGTTACAGTGAACGGTCATATTAAGGGATGTAAAGCATATTTGTATGAATGTACATGATAAATTTAGATGTAACTGATACGTCTAATCCATCAGTTTTTAAAATTAATGACCAGTCCTACTTCTGACACAGTTTGAATTCCACTATTGCACGATACTGTGGTTTGAATTTTGAAATTGTAGTTTTTAAGGCATTAAAGTCCAGGTGTCTTTTCAGTATTGATAGATAAATCATTTTAAATTCAGACAATGCACGTGGACTGAAAACAGTTTGTAAGATTCAAGAGTATGAATTTAGATATGCTTAAAGCATTAATTAATATCCTACAGTGTATGTAATGTATCTGTAAAAATACAATGTTCCCACTTAAAAGGTACATATAGGGATTCAATTCTTACAACAATTTTAGATTAACACTGCATTCTTGGGTCATATTGTGCTCCCCCTTAATTAATGCACACATCATCTATAGGAAGGTAATAATACCTTCTTCTTCATATAGTAAAGATATAACTTGGAGTTCTGAGTGTATGATTCATTAAAGTGGACACTGTATTCATGGGTCTTACAGCATTCCCCCTAAATTGATGAGTAAAATGTAAAAACTTATAGCAAGTTGGGCTGTAGCATTCTCAATTCTTGGAGAAGCATGCAGAATCTGGTGGTGTTGAGAGCTTTTGTCAAAATGATGGCTAATTGGACGTCTGTATGATTCTTCTCGATTTGAACATCTTTATTCTCAACATGATTCCGAATGAAATGATGCTTCATATAAATATGCTTAGTCCGCGAGTGAAATACAGGATTGTGCGTGATTGCAATTGCACTCATGCTGTAGCACATGATTGGAGTCTCTCTTGCATTGATGCCATAATTTTTGTAACTGCTGTTGCATCCATAGAATCTGCATACAACAACTTCCAGCAGCATAGTATTTCGACTATGGTGAAGTATGACTCTTTAGGTGCTACCTCATACCGAGCACACACTCCTACAACAAACAGGATATCAGGCATGGTGGCTATTAGGTACATGAGTGAGCCTATAATCTTCATGTAGAGTGATTGATCAATCGGCTTTCCAGCTTCATCAGTACTTATCTGTCTGGAAGTGCTCATGTGGGTGGACGATAATTTGGAAGTGTTCATCCCGAACTTGTTGAGCATCTCCTTGATGTATTTCTCTTGGTTGATGAATATACCTGTTGGAAGTTGTTTTACCTGCAATCCTAAGAAATAACTAAGTTCTCCCATCATACTGATTTCAAATTTACTTTGCATGAGATGATAGAACCTTTGACATAAAGCAAGATTAGTTGAACCAAAAATAATATCATCTACGTATATTTGAACCAGAAGGAGATCGTCACCTTCCTGGATTTTGAAAAGGGTTTGGTCGACTGCACCTTTCTCAAATCTAGATACAGTGACAAGGTTTTGTACCAGGCCCTAGGTGCTTGCTTGAGTCCGTACAACGCTTTCCCCTGGATGTCTAAGACGCCCTTGGGCTGATCTCGTTGTTCCTACGGGTGGAGATGATAGGGTTTTAGCCTGTACATAAGGTCTCCGCCTTCTGTGTTGGCAAACCTTGGAGGTTGTTCAACATAGACTTCTTCGTGAGATCTCCATTCAGGAATGCGCTCTTAACATCCATTTGGTATACAATAAAGTTCTTGTGAGCAGCAAATGCTAGGAATATCCTGATGGATTATAGACGAGCTACAGGGGCAAAGGTTTCATCATAGTCGATTCCCTCATCCCGTCTGTATCCTTGGGCGACTAGTCTAGATTTGTTTTTGATAACAAGTCCATTTTCATTCTTTTTGTTTTGGAATACCCATTTCGTTCCTATGACCGCTTGATGGGTTGGTCTAGGCACTAGGTACCAAACATTGTTCCGTTCGAAACCGTTGAGCTCTATTTCGATAGAAGTGATCCAGTAAGAATTATTGAGAGCCTCATTGGTCGAAACAGGCTCAGACTGGGTTAAGAATACAGCTAGAGTGCACATAGCAAGTCTTCTAAGTTCAGCTTGGGATTTCCATACAGAGAATTGAGACTACTCAGTATCTGCCTCTTCCTATGCACAGAGTACAGTGCCTTGTGTATTCTGTGTTAGGAATACTTTTTGAAATTTCGATGATATCATCCCTCTATTCAAAATTTATTTGAAATGTATGTTTACGTACTTGGAATTATAAAGAAGAATCAAATGAGTATCTTCTATAAGCCTTAAAAGACTAGGCTAAGTATTGATCATGTTGATCAGATAAATTTATGGCTAAGTATAGAATAGTCAAACATCAGCCGAGTTTGGCCAAAGGCAAATATCTACTAAGTTTGACCAGATAAACATCAGTCAGGTTTCGGTCAAAGAAAAATATCACCTGCGTTTTACCAAGACAAAACATCAGCCAGGTTTGACCGATACATCAACTGGGTTTGACCAAAGTAGAAAATCGGTCAATTTGGTCAAGACGAAACATCAACCAAGTTTGGACATCATCTATGTCCACGTCATCAAACGTTGAAAAGTCAATAAAGATGGAAAATCATATGTAGATGTAACAAAAGCAAAGGAGACAAACTGATTGATACCAGGAAGTTAAGGAATAAAATATTCCTTGAGATACGCACCCAGAAAACTTTCTAATTATTGTAATCAAAGAAAAACGGCGAAAATGACTATACATCTTCAAACGGTCGGATTTGAACAAAGAGACAAAGCCATGCAAAAAGATGAAAAGCTAAATAATAAAGTCCACTTTCCAACGGACTAATTTGATCAAGGATGCAACAGCTATGAAGAGATCAAGAATCATACTATAAGTATCTGAAGAACACTTGAGGAGAAGTATGATGCGATTAATAGTTTCAAGCAAACAACGCAAACAGAAGCAATACACTCTATGCTAAGCATCGTGAAAGAGCAAAGATCTTAAAGATACAAATCATCAGAAGTTCATTGGAGTTAGGGAAGACATAAACTCTTGTCTTATATCTGACTATGGGGTACTTTCTGGAATGGGGTTCTTGCGAGTAAAAGTTTGTAATGCATCCACGGATTCTTGATTGGAAGGTGATAGGCAACTTGTGATTTGTTGAGGCATCGAAGGGTTTTCGATCAAGAGGTGACAGGCAACCAAGGGAAGGAGTTGCAACGGCCACATGTTTTCATTGGTTGAAAGTTGTTGCAACTAGATTTATTGTAACTAAGTTTCACTGGTTGAAAGTGATAGTGAATTTATCTCCATGTGGGTTGGAGAGAAGTAGATTAGTAGAGGATTACCCCACCTCTGAAACCAATATAAGTGCTGCGTGATTTATCGCTTTCAACATCATACTTAACTGCTGCATTCATCTTAACAGTTGCATTAAAAGTCAGTTGTCTTGCAAAACATTTTTATAGCTGATATCTCAACTGAACTTAACTGCATTAAAATTAGCCAAGTTAACTTAGCTGCACTAAATCTCAGTTCAGTGTTCTCAAACAGGTTATTTTCAGAAAAAGAGTTTACAAGTCTCTCTAGACTTGTACCTTATGTACTTGTGGCCTACAGGTGGTATAAGAGAGGTTGGTCAAAAAACACCGAACCAGATCTGTATACTTGAGTATATTTTATCAAATCTCTCATTAAGATGGAACACAAGTAACACATGCATTCAGACTCCTTATTTTCTCTATTGATGAATATGACCTTTAGAAGATAATAATGCAGGCACATTTATCATACATTCATGATGATATGTGGTGCATAATAGAAGAAGGTCCTTTCAGATACCTGAAGGATAATACAGATGAAGAAATTGCAGCTGGGAAACCCAAGTAGATTCCCAAGACAAGATCAGAACTAACTACTGAGGAAAGGAAGCTGTCCAACCTTGACAACCGGGCCAGAGATATTTTATACCAAACTCTTGATGAAACCACCATGGTAAAAATCAGGAATTGCAAGAATGCCAAGGAGATATGGGACATATTAGCAGTAATGTGTGAGGGAACTGAGCTGATCAAGGAGAACAAATTGTCAATTGCTACTCAGAAATTTGGCAATATCAAGATGAAGAATCGAGAGACCATTGATCATGTGAACACTAGGTTCACATAAATCATAAATGAAATCAACTCTATAGGAAATACCTATGGCAACCGAGAGATGGCCCTGAAATTTTTGAGGTCCCTTAATCCAGAATGGAGCATGAAGGCAGTAGCCACGAGGGAATCCAAGGATCTTAAGAATCCAAGAGCTAGGCTCAAACCTCAAGGCATTTGAGTTTTAACTTCCTTTCTCATCATCTAATGAACCAGCAGAAAAAGGAACTACTTTTGCAGCCGAGTCACCTGTAAAGAACCTAGTTGGAGCCATCCCTCCAAGTCCTATAAACTTTGAGGAAGAAATTACATTTATAATGCAAAGATTTAGTAATTTCAGTAAGAAATACTCGAAGTACGAGAAGAACCACAAGGAGAATCCCATAAGGAATCGAAAAGATGGGAACTAGAAGTTGGAATGCTATAACTGTCAGAAGACAGGGCATATCCAATATGATTATCTTGACCTCAAGAAAAATGAAGAAAAGAAGGACATCAGCAAAGAGAAGACAAAAGGAAAGCCCTGATTGTAGAAGACCAGATGCTAGAGACTGTGGAATCAAGCAGTGGATTCTTCTCTAAAAGAGAAGATGACTACAACTACTTAATGGCCATCATAGCTGATGAAGAGGTATATTCTAAACCCCAAACTTCAGAATATTCTAGCTCAGACATGTCTGAATATCTTGATTTACACAGGTCTGTAAACCAACTGTTAAAAGACTTTGAAATTCTTAAAACAGCACATTTAGAAGTGTCAGCTAAGAAAAATCAGCTAAAAAATGAGAAAAGGCAGATGCAAAATGACTTGGACAACCTCAGCCAAGAGTCAGCCAATGAGTTTGAAAAACTTTCTCAACTAAACATAAAAAACTCAGCTGAAATTGATACAGCCACAACTGAGATTAACAGGCTGACTATTTTAAACAATGAGAAATTAGCTGCACTTACTCATACTAAAACTGATTTTTCAAAACCAACACAGTTGAGCAATGCACAAGCTAAGGAAATAACATCTCTGAAAGCATCTATAACCTTAGATGGATTATGTATAAATCTGAGGCCACTATTTAAAATCAGGCCTTGGATATGACCCTAATACTCCATTAAGTTCAAAAACCACTTTTATAAAGGGAGACACAATTGTCAGACTGCCGAGCCTATCAACAAACCTGTATTTAAAAATAGGCAGCAGCCCAGTCAAAAGTTTAGGCAACATCCAAGATTATCAAGGCAGCAGCCTAGACAAAGGACTAGGCAATGGCTAAAACATTATCAGCAGTCAAGACATTATCAGTCTGGTTACTACCAAAGAATCCCACAAAATAGATTTCAACATGGGAGAGGAAAATGTAAACCTCAAGGTGATTCATTTCAAAATTATCAGGTGTGGAGACCCCAAAACTTTAATCATAGGTCTTAGCCAAGAGTTAACAATGGCCCGTACCAAATAATGTATCAATCATATCCTATATATTTCCAATCTAGGGATATAGAAAACAAAAGAATGCATATCAAAATAAATTTTACAAACACAAATGAAATCACTTGTCCAAAAAAACCACTAACCCTAGAGGATCCACTCAAATCTGGGTACCTAAATTTTTTCTCAATGATTGCATAAAAAATGGAAGGATTACTATCAAGTTACCTCAAAATCACCAGTAGGAGGTGAAGAATGGTTTGTGGACTCTGGGTGCTCAATGCACATGACAGGAAATAAGAAAGTTCTGTCAAGCTATATTAAAGAAAGAGGACCGAATGTAACCTTCAGGTATAGCTCAAGCGGACAAACCAAAGGTTAAAGCTGCACAGAGGGAACATTGTCATTACAAAGGTGCATTATGTCAAAGGACTCAAGTACAATCTCATAGGCCGGTTTTGCGATGAGAACAATCTAGTAGTTTTCACTAAATGAAAATGTTTGGTGATTGATCTCCTATATGATGAAGTGAAACTACAAGACTAGAGAAGAAGGGATGTCTATATGATAGATTGGAAAATAGGTACACCAAATGCTTGTTTCATATAAAAGACAGTAGCAAAAAATGGATGGCTCTGGCACAAAAGACTAAGTCACCTGAACTTCAAAGCTCTCAACAAGTTAAGCTAACAAAAATTGGTGAGAGGTCTCCCAGAAGGAATTTTCAAGAAGGAGACTCTCTGTGGTGCATGCCAAAAAGGAAAGCAGACCATAGCTTCATTCAAATCTGTTTAACCTACCACTCTAACCAACAGGGTACATGATCTACTTCACATGGATCTTTTTGGTCCTATCAAGCCAAGAACTCTAAGTGGAAGGAAGCATCCATTGATAGTTGTAGATGACTATTCAATATTCACTTGGATAGTTTTCCTCTACAAGAAGAGTGATACTCTAACCAAGATGCCTGATCTTGTTGGCCACACAGTATACGGTAAACAACTTAGATGGGGGGTGAATAAGATGTATCTTTTTCGAAGTTATTTGTGTAAAGGATGACTAATAATAAGTTGTTGTAAATACAGCAACTAAGTAATCTCCCTGTTTGCTTGGTGCATACATGGTTTTTACAGATATGTATGCTTAAATCACACAGGCAGATAAAAAATAGTAAACGCCTCTTAAGTCCACTGGTCCTCCACACAGGAGTAAGATTTTTACTAAAATCACGGCATACACAACTATGTGACTTTAATAAATTGCGTCGTTGTATCGTTCACACAGATTGATACAGCCGATAGTAGCTTGGGACGTTCATACAAATTGGCTTGGCTTCTTCGACTTGCTTCATCTCACACAGATTGAAGCTTCGGCTTCATTGCTATTCGTCCCACCCAAGTCAGAACTAGCAAGGCTTATTCCACATAGGGCTAAGTTAATCTCAATGAAAGGTTTGGTAGAGCAAGATCAAACAACAACTATATGGTTTATGGGCGTTCGCTGTAAGTGTACTATTTGAATTGAGGAATGTATATTTCTTCTCTTCATAAATATGTATGCTCAAGGAAATATACTGCTCTTGTAAGCTTGATATTCAAATTGTCAGAGCTAATGTGTCAGATGTATATCATGAAGTAAAGTTCTGTCCAATGTCCTCTTGCTTGGGGCTATTTATAACCTTAGAAATAGATCCGTTATAAATGTAGATGTTATCCGGTTGGTGAGATTGAGACTGCTCTGTTTGGCAGCTTCATAATTTTTGAATTAAAGGCAATTCGCATTTAATGCTTCAGACATTATTTTTAACTAGCATTAAATGCTATTCAGACTGTTCAAACTGTAGTCTCTTTAGCCGCATTAAATGTTGTCCTATCATAATTAAATGTTACTTTAACCGTGAATACTTTACGAATAAACAATATTTCTTTCACAATGGTTTAAATTTTTCATCAGTCCTGTTGGATATATGTTTTACTTTTTGCAAGTAAAACACCTACAACATGTTTGCTGTATCCAACTTCTTTTATCTCTGGTGTATATTAATGAATTCACTGTAGGAAAGGACTCTTGACTTTGCTAGAAGATCGTTTGCTGTATGGACAGACTGTATGAAGTTTCCTAACAACTTCCATACTTAGACCGAAATGCTGACTTTGAATAACTTGTTGTATGAGGCAATTATCAAAACACAAGACGTATTTTTCCTAACAATACCTCCCTTTTAGATAATGCCAAAACTTCCTTGATACGGAGAGGCTGTCTTCAAGTCTTCTGTCGAAAGTTTTGATCTTCAGGACTTAGGTTAAAATTTTGAACTGCTCGCAGGCAAGTTCTAAAATGATAAATCCTACATGAATAAGTGTATTACAACTTAACTTATGATTGGTGCGCATGCACAATCTTATATTAAGTAATCCTAATTGAATAAAACTTAATCTATGAACTATTTGCAGACAAGTTCTTACAGCTTTGAGATTTTACTGATGTTTTGTACTTGGTAAATATTCCAACACAAAATATACTTAAATTAAAACCATTAGATCACAAGCTGTAATCTTGGGGATTAAAGATGATATTTTATTGATAGTCGATTACAGTGTTGAAAGAATTGAAAATTACATTGGAAGGAGACAGGAAACATAAATGTGTAAAAAAATAGAAGTATTATCCCATGTATGACTGATGTCTCCAAGTTCTACGGGAGGGGTCAATTTCGGTTCCCTTCCACCAGTTGGCAAGAGCATCTCTTCCTCGATCCCTGTAGAGATTTCTACCTTCTTGGGATGCATCAAAGGAAAGAATCCAATCTTCCGGATGGGTTAGCCTTTCGCCCTTCATGACTTTGGATTTCATTTTTATCTGTAGTGGGAGGTTTTCTTCTGCAAGATGCCGCAAAAACTCTTTCGCTGTATCCTCTAGCATCTTAAATTGGTTAAACATTGAGATTCCCTAATGAGAACACAAGTATCTCATAAGTTCTTTATTTTTCCATGCCTTCAACTCAACGGCTGTTGGCTGTCTGTCTGTTGGGAGTTTCGTATTTGCAGGCTTCTGTATACTATTTTTCTATTAGAAGTTAGGATCCTGGAACTCTGGATGAGAACCATATACTATGTATCCTTTGTTTTTTTGTCCTAGCCCTGACCCGGCTAGCCTTACAATAGCCTCCATCTCCTTATGTCTCTCCAGGCGCAGTTTCCTTGCAGCCTCTAGCGACTCTTCCCCCTTTTTGGCAGTATCAAAATCTGAGACTTTGCCATGAATGTTCCGAAGGAGTTCCATTGATTCGGCCTGTTTGTCCTTAAGATCAGTGACGTATTCTACCAGGCTTGCAATTGCCGCAGTTAGGTCATCGATCTTTTGATCATGTGTAGTGAGCTTCGATCCTGTGAATTCAAGTGAGGCAACAGTCTTAGCCTCAGCGATAAGCAAATTCTCTTTCTCGTGTTTCGGGATCCGCTCCTGTTGCTGCTTCATTTGGTTGAGGGATTGCCATAATGCTTGGTCATGAGGTGGAAAGCCTCTTTCACGTCCATAGTGGCCCTCTGCAGCATAGGGGATCATCCTAAGCAGTTTCCCTCATCCAGTTGAGTTCCTTCTTAATGGTGTACAGGGCCTTGAAGGAATCTTGTAAGAAGAAGGTTTGGCGACTGACGGCTTCCAGTCGTTCTATGCGTGCCTCTGTACGTGGAGAGTTGGGGTGCGTGAGTTTGACGTCCGAAGGTTCTCCAAGCTATTTGAGCACTACATTATTACGGGGCCTTTGGGGCGCGTCATCAGCAAAGAGGAGATCTTAGTTCTATCCAGATGGTGATCCTGGTTAGAGAGAAGTGGGTGCAGTTTGCGGAGCAAGAACCTCGAATGGTTCTGCTTGAGTCGATGGAGAGATAAAGGGGACTGATTCCTCCTGTCTTTGTTCGAATTCGGTGGCCTATGGTATAGGAAGGTCTGGGTCCTCCTGTTGGCTCTTAGCAACCACCTGTTCCTTAAGAGGGACTAATTCCTCCTGTCGGACAATGTGCGTCACATCAGGTTCTGTCGGAGGGACTGAACCCTCCTAGCTTGGTGCTGATGACGGTAGCTCGGCATACGTTCCATGGCTATTTGTAGCCTTGGACTGAGCAAATATATTCTCACGAGCCTCCTCACGGTTCAGCCTTAGACCTGTCTGAAGGTCATCATCATCTTTGTCAGAGTCGGAGTGGTGACTCATGCTCTTGGGCTTGTCAGAGGATGGAGATTTCCCTTTCAATCTTGTCTTCCCATTTGACACAAAGTGTGAAGATATAAGTTCTTGTCAAAGGTGATCATTCCACTTGATCAGGACTTCAACATTGTGGGTGTTTGCCACTTCTAAAGCAAACAACTCTTCTTCCTTCAAGTCCTCCTAGTTATACAGGATGGCGTAGGGGGTGACCCTATATGATTTCCAAACAACTTTTCTATTTGGACCTGTAGGAGAGTGTTATTAATAGTAACAGTCGGGAGGGACTCCAAATGGTAGTGGTTTCTGTTGTCCGATTGGGATTCTCGACAGGTAAGAGAGCCTGTGGAGAAGCGGGATTCCTGACAGGGTGGGATGCCCTGTTGGGAGAGGGACTCCGTACAGGGGTGGGTTCCTTATTTGGAGTGGTGATCTTCAGATCCAAAGGGGCAGCCGATTCACCAGATCCTTCGATCTTCATGAATGTCTGGTCATCTGTCATAGATTTAATGGGATCAGGATCTGGTGTGGGAGCAGCCAGAGTTCCTTTCGGAGGGGTTGTGCCCTATGGTATTTCTACTTTGGCAGATACAGATGAGGGACTGCCTCAGTGTCCGCTGTAGCCATTGGGATTGCTGTGAGAACAACTTCCGTCTTCGCAGATTTCTTGATTTTCTGCTTCTTCTCGACAGCTGTAGGTGGGCTGCTGTTGGGAACGCTTCTTTTCTTGCTGACATCATTCTTCTTGCTGTCAACAGATTTGAATTTGGAGGGAAGGTCGGTAACATCCCTATGATATTTGGATTTTGGGAGGAAGAAAGGATTGGTCCTGTTGGTGAGAAGCGACTCCTTGTTTAACACTGATGGCTTCTAGCCACCAAGGAACTTCTCGGTAAGAATCTTCTTGGCATTTCCTAACCGCTATATGCCACAACTAGTCATGATGTAGTTCAACATGAGGCCAAAATATTTTCTGGTAGAGTCAGACTTTGATGCTTTCTCCTAAATCCTTTTCAAGATGATCTGGCACCAGTTCACCATTTCTCCAGTTATTGGCCACCATCATCCTGAAACGCATGCTTGTGCACATCTCGAATGCACCAGTTCTATTTTCAACTACCCTGCAGCAAAAATCATGCAAATAAAGATATGGCAGGGTGAAGTTCTTTTTGTGACAAGACAAATGAACTTGAGAAGGTTGGAAGTTCCCAGTGAAGATATTACAATACGCCTTCAAAAGCTCCTCAGATTCAAAAGACTCCATATCCTCCAAGGTTACTCCATCAAAGGGAAGTCTATACAAACGTTCAAGGAGTTCCCTATTGATGGTTATCTCCATATCCTGGACGTTGTTGATGATGGTAGTGACGTAAGAACCCTTCTTGTTCGAAACATACTGAAACTCAGCGTCAACGAAGAACTCTTTAATGATATGCTCATCATAGCTTTCCGAATCCAAGCTACCCGGACGGTAGAGGACAGTTTGTTTCAGACGTGATACCATAAGGTTCATCCCAGCCATATCGTCATCCTCAGACCTTATACGCTCCTGAATAACTGAGCGTGCAAATATTCTTCCATCGATGATGTTGTTACCCAAAATATTATCCGGCGATGATATGCTGGAATGGTCGAGTAACAAACAAATGCAAAAGCACGTCCATGGGGAAAGTAAATAACACAAGATTTTCCGGGGTTGTTAGTCCCGGGCTTGAATGCTCTCGCGAGATATTATTAATGCGAATACTTGGGAGTACAAATATTAATGTTAGAGTACAATTACAATGAGTGTAAAGACCATAGTTATCTTAGCTCTTGAGTGCTGAAGATTGCCGGAAGAACCAGAGATGATGCTTTGTGAGTTCTTGTAACAACGATGGAGTGCTATGCTGACTGTGAGAAATCGACGGTCTCTCACTGTGTGAATTAGCAGGACACTCGTATGAAGTAGTTTCTGTACTTGTGAACCTTTAAATCTGGAGTTCTCTGAGCTGTAGGGAGTTCTCGTTTCTGCCAACCGTCTTCTGGTTAATAGGTTCTGAGAGAGAAAATCCTAGATAGATTCAAGAGAAAGCTGAGAGTCTGAATCTTTTTCTGAACCTTTCTCTAGTTGCTGGAGGCTCTCTATTTATAGGACTGGGAGCCGCTGGGCGATTGCCTCTACTGTATTATAATAAGCGGGCGATTGTCTTTAACACATGGGTTGGTCTCCTTAAAGTCCACAGCAACTGCCGGCAGCCGGATGTGAGAATCAGTGAGAAGCCAACATGCATCCATGTCGCTGTCTTGGGAGGCCCCACTTAGGACCTTTCGGCGGGTCTGTCGGTAGGTGAGTCCGCCCTTGTCACTAAAAGTTGCTGATGGTCTGGAGTCAACGATCCATGTTCTGCGGCGCCATTCGCGGATCTGCACATGGGTCCTTTGCTTCGTGATCCAGTCTTCGTAGACTTGACGGACAATGGCCTTACTCGTGGCATAGGATGGTCGTCCATGGTCGGTCACCAGAGTCGGTCGCTAGGTACCAAGAGACGATCGCTCCGGGAGGTCGATCGTTAGATACTCGAAGATGGACTGTTACCTTCGACTTGGCAAGTTTGCCGTAGCTCATTTGGTCGTGAACTCGGTCACTCAGCCCTTAAACTGATCGCCGTCGAGGCGTATAAATCGCCACAAAACAATTGCCCCCCAGCTCGCTCTGATGTTGGAGATGCGGGGTGAGGTGGTTCTACTGGCGATCGCTTAACTTTGACGAGTGACTCAGCATTTTATGGAATAGGCAATCGTCTTTGAGCGGACTGGTTTTGAATCTGGATGACATGGTCGGTCGCTGAAATGAGCGGGAAATAAATAGCGGGCTCGAAACTCCGTGGGGGTACGTGTCGCGATGCGATTGGTGGAGTCCGACGGTTAGTTAAGACTCCTCGTCTTGTGTATCCTCGAAACGATGCGTACGCGGGATTTAAGGAAGGCATTGATTGCGACTTTATCCGACGGTTGCACTTTAGCCCTCGAGATTCTCCTTATTTGCATGGAAGCCCCCGCCTTCTCCTATAAAAGGGCAAGGGTTGCAGTGCAAACCTCTTTACGCAATTTCGTCGGAGAAGAAGATAGCCTAAATTCTTGAAGCTTTGTCTGCCGATCGTCGATCGACTCAATTCTTCGGTAAGAAACAATCCTTTTTCTCCTCTTCTTTTTGAGAATGTATGGAGTACCTTCAATGTCTGGAACGGGCACCACCTCCGCCTCTGGGATTTCGATAGTCCGGGAAGGATCCTCTGCGGAATTCCATATGGAGACGGCTGCTGAGGCTATCCGCGCCGGTATTAATACCACGGAAGTCGAGGCACTATTCAACGAGTCCGATGCTGCCAGGGAGGCGGCGGCCGAGCAAAAACGTTTGATGATGGAGAAGGATTTGGTGGTGAGGGCGTACTGGGAGCAACATAGCGCCTTTGGCCAAGCCTATTTGGCCTTCGCAGAAATCATGGAGAGGTTGGCCGGTCCGTGTCCCAAGTTCGACTATCGGGAGTACTCGATCGCCCATTCCTATCAATCCGCAAATCGGTCGCTATTCCGGACCGCGCAACGCTCTCCGTGGTCCCTTGGCCAGATCAGGAGCTCGACGACTAGGAAGGACTTGGCTATCTGGAGGTCGAGGTACCATGTCCCTTCTGATGTGGACCTTTTCGTGCCTGCCGAGAATGAGCGAGCCGACCAACCTCCGGAGGGCATGGTCACCGTGAATGAGGCGATAATGGAGGCCGGGCTGCGATTCCCACTGTCATTCGCCGTCTCCAATTTGCTGGTCGCCTGGAATGTGGCGCCGCTTCAGCTAACGCCGAATGCCTGGCTCCAGATTGTCTGTGCCCTCACTTTGTTCGGCGGTCACCGATTGTACCGCCTTCCCTTGCCGTTGGAGATGAACCACCTTTATCCCGGAGGTGAGGCCTCATGAGGAGCTGATCGCAGCGGAGGGGGAGGTTCGGGAGGAGGGACTCCGGCTGAACCGCAAGCGACAGAGGTCGGGGGAACCCCCAGTCTCTGCCCCTGCTGGTGAGCCGCCGATCGCCGCGCCTCCGCTCACCGCGGCCCTCCTGGTGGATGAGCCTACACCTTCGTCGGCTTTCCTGCAGGCCACAGCGATTGCTAAGGCCGAGACCCCTCGCGGGAAACCGTTCTTCAGGCGCAACCCCGAGAAGATCGAGAGGTAAGCTTGGTTCATCTGTTGAGTTTTGTCACTTGCGTAGGAGATGTACTGACCCCTTTGTTCTTGTTGCAGGGTCCGCCTTGCTGACCCGAATGGTTCGCCGATGGTGGTGGACTTCCTTGCGAGCAAGTCTCCCCGCGAGCCTAGCGACGTCCCTCACTACGTCTCTCGGGCCATCTCCGCCCTACCAAAGGCTTTGACGACCGACCTGGATGCGATCGCGCGTCGGTGGTCCGGAGACGCAATGCAGGCGACTCTTGCCCTGACCCTCTAAGCGGCGATGATGGCCGCTCAAGCTATAAAGGATTATGAGGGGCGGCCCTCTACTGCCCGTCTCCATTCGGACCTCGAGGCTGCTCGGAAAAAGAACTCCGAGTTTGCCGACAGGATCGTACCTATGGAGAAGGATTCCTTGGAAGCGGCTAAACGGGCAAGTCAAGATCTTGAGCTGGAAAGAAAGGATTCTGAGCGGGCCCGGGCGACGGTCGACCGGCTTCGGGATCATATGACAGAGGCCCGTCGGTCATACGCGGCTGCTCAGAAGGAAGCCGATCAGCTGAAGGTGATCGTCGCTCGGCTGACTAGCGAGCTGGCGTCGTCGAGGGGGGAAACGGCTGCTAAGGATTCCGAGCTCCAGGGTGCGCACCAGGCGGTTGCGGAGTTGAGAGAAAAGCTGGAGGCGACCAAGGCCAATCCTTTTCTCAACGTGGAGTTCGTCAGCGAGTTTGCCTACTATATGGCGTTCGCTGACTCACTCCGCGCCGCTAAGAAGGGAGGGCTGGAGGTCGGCCCTCTGGCTCAAAACTTCAAGGCTTTCTACTGGAGTTAGGGGATCATCAATAGGCAGTATCTGGATGCTTTGGGTTAGGTCTTCTACTCCTGTAGGGTCACAATGGGGTTCTTCAAATATTAGGTGGACGGATTCCTTTATTGTCATCTTCCGTTTGTTAAATATCCTGAAAGCTTTGCTGATAGAGGATTATCCGACGAAAATACCCTCATCCGACTTTTCGTCAAATGTCTTCAGTTGGTCCTTCCTATTGCTAAGCACATAACACCTGCATCTAAAAATATGAAAGTATGCAACCATTGGAGTTTTGTTATTCCATACCACATATGCTGTTCTGTTGTGATGCTTGCTGATGATACATCGATTTTGTGTATAGCACGCTGTATTTTTTGCTTCACCCCAAAAACACTGCGGAAAATTGCTTGTCACTAACATGGTCCTTCTTGCTTCTTTCAGCATCCTGTTCTAACACTCGGCAACATCATTTTGTTGAGGAGTCCGGGCTGCCGAGTATTCATGTTGTATGCCACTGTCCGCATATTATTGCTCTATAAAGCGATTTGTGAATTTTGTGCTTTTATCGAAACGAATGGATACAATACTCAACCCTTTCTCATTCTGCAGTTTTTTCAGGTGCTATGGAAACTTTGTGATGAAATCTTTCTTTTTGTTCATGAAGATGGTCCAAGCATATCTGGAAAAGTCATCAGCAACAATGAGATAGTATTTCTTATCTCCCAAACTGACAGGGTCTACAGGGCCGTATAGGTCAATGTGTAGCAAATCCAGTACCCTATGGGTGGATAGATATGACTTGCTCTTTAGGGTGGTCTTAACTTGCTTGGATTTCTGACAGGGTCCATAAACGCTGTTTTTATGAAATGACACATCGAGCAAGCCTCTAACCATTCTCTGTCGAGCGAGCTTGTTGACGGTCTTGAAGTTGATATACGACATCCTTTTGTGCCATAGCCAGACTTGATCTGATGTGCCTTTGGCAACAAAACATATAATAATGGAGCTTGTGGGCTTCCAGTCAGCAATGTACATGTTACCTGACCGACTTTCTATAAGGACGAATTACTTGGTCTTGATGCCCCCCACCCTACAATGATCTACACAGAAGTTGACCGAGAACTATTTGTCACACAACTAGCTAATACTAAGTAAATGATACTGTAATCCTTCAACATAGGCTACGTCGGTGACTTTAACTTTCCTACAAGCAGGGTTCCTTTCCCTCTTGTACTTCTTTTGGATATGTCATCAAATCGCACCTTTGGACTGCAACCTTCTACATAATCAGATAGCATGCTGATATCTCCTATCATGTGCTGAAAACATCTGTTGTCGAATTACCAGATGTACTCCTTGATGTCCTGTAATCAAAGAAATTAGTAAGATTTATGTCCCATTTGATTTTTGGGTCCATAGTTGTTAGTGCCTTTTGGTGCCCAAATTTGCCTGACAGCAATTGGTTTGTTGTATGTTACTTTTAGTCCTGTTTTACGATATTTACGTGGGGAAGACACGTAGTTTCTGTAATCCTGATTATTATACATGTAAAATCTAGGGTTTTGGTTCCACTACGTCGCCGTCTCGGAGGGGGAACCATTTTATTTGGCCTTAATGCTTACCATCTAGGTTTCCAGTTGGATTCCCAGATTTTTTGATGATGAAACTGCGCGACAACCTGCTTCCTGGATGGATACCGAGGTTCTTTTATCCAGTATCTATGTGCACTGTACTATTGAGAGTACTGCAGTGCATACCTTTGATAATTAGATACTACCTTCTTTCTGGCTGGCTACTGACACTATTGCTGTGCTCGGGGAGCATATTGTTGGTGATTAGCATTGCGTCTTACAGGTCTGGGAGGCTGTGGTTTTCGCTGCTTATGATAGGAACATGGGGGCGGAATTGCAGCCTTTGATGTCTGAGGTGGGGCAGCTGTAACCTTTACGGGACTCGGGGCCTCTTCGGGTTCAAGAATGGGTTCCACTCCCTTGACAAACTCCAACTAGACTTTACTTTGTGGGAGAACGAGTCGTATCCTCATCCATGTTAATTGTGGGCATGCTGCCCAGTGCTTAGAATGTCTTCCATCGTTCTGCATGATTTTTCAAATGATTTAAGGATGGTCTCGAGTTAACCTTCTTATTTCTCGAGAATTTGAATTTTAGCTTATAACAAAGAATAATCATTTGTCTTGCAATTATTATGAGATTTTACCTCATGTAGTTATGTTGCTAGTTCATGATTGCTTCCCATGAGTTTTTCTTGAGTAATTTTGTAGTTTTCACAGTCTAAAGACATGTTTTCATAATTGTTATTTAGCAGATCATTTTTATCTTTCAGCTCTAAGTTTGAAATGGCGAGCTGTATGTTTTCCTGTTTGAGAATCTCATGGGCTTTTCGAGTGGTTTTAAACTCATTCATCATATTTTTATAAGTATGTGATGCATTGATAGGAGTAGTTGAAGTTGAGCTTACCTCATCATCACTATCTCATCATCCTCTACTTCTTTGGCCATAAAGCACATATATTCTTTATCCTCTATTTCATCGTCGGAGGAGTCACTCTCACTAATTGCATGTAGGCACTCCTCAGTCTCGTTTGATGCGGGCAAGGCTTCGGATTCTCCACTCATGGCCTTGAGCTTGTTATGCCAAATGCGTCTTTTCTCATCCTTCTCTTGTTGCTCAGTTTTGGGCAACTTCTGTACTCGGGGATGAGGACATTTATTCGCATAATGTCCTGGTTTCCTGCAGTTGTAACACATGTTAGAATCTCCATACGAATGTGATTCCGAACTCACCCTGATTGATGGCTTGGGCCTATATGGGGCCTTTCCATATTTATTGATGAATTTCTGGAATTTATGCATGAGCAGGGCCATCTCGTTTCGCGACATGATGTCATCATTTCTGTCTGCTACCTTGCATGTGGATTTGGATGTGGTGGGTGCGTAACTATGTCTCACGTCAGATACAGCAGCCAGTGCTGTAGTCTCGGCAGGTGACTCTTCTGCCTTCTCTCTCCAGTCAATATCATACTCAAAACCCTTGTGGTCAGAGAAGAGATTAAAAGTAGATATGTCAATAAGATTGCAAGACACATGCGTAGATGTGGTCTTAATGTCCCATAGGCAGGAGTGATCTAAAGATTTTTAAATTTTTCTCCTTTTGGGTATACATTTTACCGAATGCTTAAAGTTCACCGACAATTCCGGTAAATCTGAGGTCAAGCTCCTCAAGCGTCTTAGAAGATATCATTTTAAAAGATTCGAATTGATGAGTTAGTTTGGAATTTTTATTTTCTTTCGAGAGCTCAGTTCCCTCACAAATAAGATTGAGTTTCTCCCACATTTCTTTGGTTGTCTTGCAGCTTCTTACCTTGGAGAATGTGCCTTTGTCGAGAGTGAAAAACAGCACATTCATTGCAACATTATCCATGTTCGCACGCTTGCGATCGTCCATTGTCTATTACTCCCGACCCTTCTCGAGCATCTACGCATGAGGTTGTCCGTCAATTCTTGCAGCTATATTGACCTTCATTATCTTGATTGGTCCTTCCTGGATGATGAATATCATCTCTTCGTGTATCGCTGCAAGATGAGCTTCCATTATAATTCTCCAATCATCGAATTCATTAATAGAGAACATATGGACTTTATAGATCATCAAGGTGTCCATGATAGAAGTAAGATAATGATAAAATATGAAAATGAGGTTTTCAAAAGTTAGTGATTTTTTTGGATCTGATTTGGTTAAAAATCGACTGGTTCTTTGTAGAATCAACCTATGTGATACCACTTTTTGGCCACACAGTATACAGTAATATCATCTCTTCGTGTATCACTGCAAGATGACCTTCCATTATAATTCTCCAATCATCGAATTCATTAATAGAGAACATATGGACTTTATAGATCATCGAGGTGTCCATGATAGAAGTAAGATAATTATAAAAATATGAAAATGAGGTTTTCAAAAGCTAGTGATTTTTTTTGATCTGATTCGGTTAAAAATCGACTGATTCTATGTAGAATCAACCTCTGTGATACCACTTTTTGGCCACACAGTATACAGTAAACATCTAAGAAGGGGGGATTGAATAAGTTGTATCTTTTTCAAAGTTACTTACGTAGCCGAAGACTGATGATAAGTTGGTGTAAATACAACAACTAAGTAATCTCCTAGTTGCTTGGTGCGTACAGGGATTTTACAAATATGTATACTTAAATCTCACAGGCAGATAGAAAACAGTAAATGACAAAATGTAAATACACACCGATTTAAGTGGTTCGAGGTAAACCCTTCTAAGTCCACTAGTCCTCCACACAGGAATAAGATGTTTACTAAAATCACGGCATACACAACTATGTGACTTTAACTAAACGCGTCGATTTATCATTCACACAGATTGATACAGCCGACAGTAGCTTGGGCCACTCACATAGATTGGCTTGGATTCTTCAACTTGCTTCTTATCACACAGATCGCAGCTTCATCTTCAATGCTATTCATCCCACACAGGTCATAACTAGCAAGGCTTAGTTTGCACAGGGCTAAACTAATCTCAATTAAAGATTTGGTAGAATAAGATCAAATAACAGCTGTATACTGAGCGTTCGCTGTAAGTGTGCTATTTGCGTTGAGGACCGTATATTTCTTCTCTTGATAAAGCTATATACTCAAGGAAATATACTGCTCTTGTAAGCTTGATATTCTGATTGTCAGAGCTAATTGTCACGGGGTTATACTTGCGCCTCGCTAAGTCCTCGCCGTGCGGCACTCTTAAGTTGTCTCAAACCTAAGTAGTAAGCCTACTAATAAACAAGACTGCTAGGAAGGAAAGTAAGGAAAATGCTTGGGGAAGGTTTTCTCTTATTGCACTGTAGCAAATCAGATTTCTCAAGGTGTGTTACAAATGAGCCCAAGGGGGGGTATTTATACTAATCCTCATAGGCTAACAAATTACCAACAAAACATTACTATTCTAAGTATTTACAAGAATGCCATCATCTAGAATGATCTATACAATTCTAGGTAATTCTAAGAAGTCTACTTGGATTCTCCAGCCCCCTCTGGAACGTCCGGCCCGTCCCGGCCCGAAGTGTCCCGGCCCGGCCCGGCTAAGGCCCGATTCGGCCCGTAGCAATCCGACCCGATTTCTGACCTTCTGGAACCCTCTTTGACCTTCTGGAATTGATTGGTCTCCATCTTGAAGCTTCTAGGGCCTTCTTTCTGAAGAGTGGGTTCCTCGGCTTTTCAATGTCTACTGCTGTCACAAGGCTTTTTCCATCTAAGCCTATTATAGGGGGGGTAGTCCTCTGTGAGCTTGGCCCGGTCCACGCACGCGCGCAAGCCTGCTGCGTGCCCGTCCGGAAGGCTTCGTCCGGATGCTGTGCGATGCCTGCTGCCTTAAGGTGGGGCGTGACATTCTCCCCCACCAAAGTCGTGACCGTCCTCGGCACGATGCTATCCCGATATTCTTCAATCTTGTGCCGGAATTGCCATAGGTGATCCTCATGTTCCCAGCTATTTTCAGCGTCTGGGAGTCCCTTCCAATGCACAAAGAACTCGGTGTATGGGGCCACGCCCCTTCGTCGAACGTCCCGATGTGAAATGATCTCGGCTACTTCCTTGTCGAAGGAGGTAATCACGGCAGTAGGCGCTCGATGTGACTGAGCTCGGCCCAGATCCTCCATGTCCTGATGGTAAGGCTTCAGTTGGCTAACATGAAAGACCGGGTGTATCTTTATCTTCGGCGGTAGTTCCACTCGATATGAAACTGTCCCAACACGCCGCTCGATCTTGTAGGGTCCCTCGTATCTCTGGATAAGTCCCTTAGGCACAGCCCGAAATGCTTTAAATTGCTGCGGGAGAAGTTTCACCATAACTAAGTCGCCTTCAATGAACTCGACCGCTCGTCGCTTGAGATCGGCCCATTTCTTCATCTTCTTGGCTGCCTTGTCCAGTGATGCTCGAGCCAAGTCCGATTCCTCCTGTAATGACTTAGCAAAGGTATATGCTGCGGGACTCTGTCCCGAGTATCTGGTGGCAATGTTGTTCCTTGTCGCCGGTTGTCTCCCTGTAGCGAGCTCGAATCGGATGCGTCCCGTTGATCCACTCTTCTGCAAATTGTATGAGAATTGGGCCGTGTATAAGAGTTTGGCCCAGTCTCGCTGATTGGCACTCACATAGTGTCGCAAGTAGCACTCAAGCAGTGCGTTAACTCGTTCTGTCTGCCCATCCGTCTGTGGGTGGAAACTTGTTGAGAATGCTAAATTCGAGCCCAATAGCTCGAAAAGTCCAGACCAAAACTTCCCTGTGAAACGTGGGTCTCGGTCACTCACGATTGTCCTTGGAATGCCCCAATGCTTTACCACATGCTTTAAGAACAACTTGGCCGTCTCCAGAGCCGTCACGTCTGCCGGTGCTGGAATAAAGGTTGCGTATTTTGAGAACCTGTCCACCACAACTATGATCGACCCGTACCCATCCGATTTAGGCAAAACCGAAATAAAGTCCATTGGAATGCTTTCAAAAGGGTGTTCCGGTATGGGTAATGGTTGAAGTAGTCCACCAGGTTGTTGTTGCTCCACCTTGTCTTGTTGACACACAAGACATGTCCGGACGTATGCCTCAACGTCCTCACGCATCCTGGGCCAAAAGTAGGAATTGTCAATTAAAGCCATTGTACGGTGCATACCTGGGTGTCCAGCCCATAGTGTATCGTGGCATTCCTTCATGATGTCCCTCCGTAAGTTCCCCCATTTGGGCACGTACAAACGATTGCCTTTGGTAAAGAGTAGCTCGTCTCGTTCCCAGAACCGTCTTGTCTTGCCGCTCCTGGCAAGCTCCATGATGTTTCCTGCGAAAGGGTCCTGCCTCAGTCCCTCGCGTATGCGGTCCTTGATGCTTCCCTCGGGCTTGGTCAAGGCTGCAAGCTCGGCCTTCCGGCTTAATGTATCGGCTACTCGGTTAAGTACTCCAGGCTTGTACTCCAGGGTATAATCGAACTCAACTAGGAATTCCTGCCATCTTGCTTGTTTTGGTGTGAGCTTCTTCTGAGTTTGAAAATAACTTGTGGCTACGTTCACTACCAAAATCGGGGGTTTAGCCGACGACTCTAAGTCGTCGGCTAAAGGTCAAAGTCGTCGGCTAAACCCCTCAGTCGTCGGCTAAAAAACCATCGGCCGATATTCGTCGGCCAAGGTTTAGCCGACGACTTTTTTGATAGTCGTCGGCTAAAGTTTGAGGTTTAGCCGACGACTTTACAAATGTCGGCTAAAGTTTTTCAAAAAAAGTAATATACTTTAGCCGACGACTTTGTTAAATGTCGTGCCTAAAGTTTTTAAAAAAAGTAATATACTTTAGCCGACGACTTTGTTAAATGTCTTCGGCTAAAACATTTTTTTAAAAAAGTAATATACTTTAGCCGACGACATTTAACAAAGTCTTCGGCTAAAACATTTATTAGAAAAAAAAAATTCATATTTTGGGAACAATTTATAGTCAACACAATACACCAATTAATAAATTAGCGAATAAATACGTAACAATTAAACACAAATACATAACACATATACAATACACCAATTCAACAAAGAATAAAATACGCCAATTCAACAGAATACACCAATTAATATCACAACATACCAACAATACATCCAATTCAACACAATACACCAATTAATAACACAATACACCAACAATACATCAAACAAATACAATAAATTCATCAAACAAATGAAAACTAAATACACAAAAATCTAAAAACTAAATAAAACCTAACCTAATAAACTAAAAAAATAATAAAAACTACATGAAAACCAACCTAATTACAAATAAAATTAATACACTAAAAATGCATAAAAAAACGGGTTGCCTGTGCGGAGGTCGGGCGGCCGGCAGACGGTCGAGCGGCGGTGTTCCGGCGGGTGGCTGACGGGCGGTCTAGTGTCGCCGGGCGGCTGACGGGTGGGTGGGGGAAGAAAAAAAGAAGAAAAGGAAGAAGAAAGAAGAGAAGAGGGTATATATATATATATATATATATATATATATATATATATATATATATATTTAGAGGTTTAGCCGACGACCTAGATCAAGTCGTCGGCTAAAGTATATTATTTTTTTTTTTGAAAAAGTGTTTAGCCGACGACTTGATCTAGGTCGGCTAAACCGTTGCAATATTATTATTTTTTCGAAAGGGTTTAGCCGACGACCTAGATCAAGTCGTCGGCTAAAGTATATTATTTTTTTCTAAGGGGTTTAGACGACGACCTAGATCAACTCGTCGCCTAAATTAAAATATTTTTTTTTCTGAAAAATTGTTTAGCCGACGACTTGATCTAGGTCGTCGGCTAAACCATTGCAATATTATTTTTTTTTCCGAAAGGGGTTTAGCCAACGACCCAGATCAAGTCGTCGGCTAAAACGTTTTTTTTTTTTTGTCGGCTAAACATTATCTAGGTCGTCGGCTAAACCTCTTTACTATAGCCGACGACTATGTTGTACTTTAGCCGACGACCTAGATCAAGTCGCCGGCTAAAAGTGTTTAGCCGACGGCATTTCGAGTCGTCGGCTAAAGTGCAAAGTTTAGCCGACGACACTTTAAAGTCGTCGGCCATTTTTTTTCGGGTCGTCGGCTAAAGTCCTTTTTTTGGTAGTGGTTGTCTGTTCGTACCACAAACTTTCTCCCAAGTAAATAATGCCTCCAAGCTGTAAGGCAATGTACCACGGCGGTCATTTCCTTCTCATGTACCGAGTACCGTCTCTCGGTGTCATTCAATTTTCTGCTCTCGTAGGCAACGGGATGCCCTAGCTGCATCAAAACTCCTCCGATGGCATAATCAGATGCATCGGTCTGAACCTCATATGCCTTGGCATGGTCTGGAAAGGCAAGAACTGGCTGCTCCATCACTTTGCCTTTGAGTCTCTCAAATGCCTCTCGGCACTTATCCGTCCACTCCCATTTGTGGTCCTTCTTCAATAGGTCCGTCAATGGTGCTGCTATCCTAGAGTATCCCTCGATGAACTTCCGGTAGTAGTTCACGAGTCCTAGAAATGATCGGAGTTGAGTTATGCTGGTCGGCGGTTCCGAATGTCGAACGGCTTTCACTTTGGCCTCATCCATCATTATGCGGCCATCTTTGATACGGTGCCCCAGAAAAGTTACTTCCTGTTGGGTGAATGAGCACTTCTCCAACTTTGCATAAAGTTCATTGTCCCACAATGCCTGGAACACCTGGTCGCCATGGCGGTCTTGGGTTCGTCTCCTTTGGCTATTCGGACCTGCCAATATCCGGATCTTAGGTCGATCTTTGAAAAGTATTTGGCACCTCCCAGTTGGTCAAACAACTCTCCAATGAGTGGAATGGGATACTTGTTGCGAACCGTCAGTTTGTTGAGTGCCCTATAGTCCACGCACATACGTAAGGATCCATCATGCTTCTTCTAGAACAAAACGGGGGATCCATAAGGAGATTTGGATGGTTGGATCATCTTGGAATCCAACAACTCCTTCAATTGCTTCTGCAGCTCCTTAAGTTCCGGTGGTGACATCCTATAGGGTGTCCTCGAAGGTGGCTTCACATCGAAAATAAGTTCAATTTTGTGGTCCACATCCCGTCTGGGCGGCAACTTCTTAGGTAGTTCCACGGGCATCACGTCTTGGAACTCCTCCAAAACGGCTTGAACTTCCTTTGGTACATCCTTGCTTTCGACATCGTTCCCATCATCAGGAACGTAAAATGCAGCGAAGGTCTCTTACTGCTTTCGAAGTCCTCGACTAAGTTGCATGGCTGAAAGGATGCTTGTCCCCTTCACTTCCCTCTTGGCCGGAATGGCCTGTGTCCTGTCGGAGTCCAAAATGACTAAGGAATCTGAAAATGGAAGAATGCAAGCCCGTACCTGATCGAACCATTGTAACCCAAGAACCAAATCGTAGTCATCCATGGTCACTACAGTGAAGGTGATCATTCCCTGCCAGTCACCTATCTTTGCTTTCACTCCTCGTGCTTCGCCGGTCGCCGGTTTAGCATGGGTGTTCACTGTCTTGATCGATCCATTAGTTGGACTTACGGTAAGTCGTAAGGCTTTGGCTACGCCGTCCCGCATGAAATTGTGCGTATCTCCTGTATCCACTAAGGCTTTGATGTGTGTGCCTCCAATCAAGGCATCCACGAACATAGACCCTTTTCTCGGTCCCTTTGCCGGCTCCACAACGGCTTTGACAGCATTGAGCAAACTCAATGAGCCCATATGCGCACCATCCGCAACCTCGGTCTCCGTGGCCTCTTGAATGGCTGTGACCTTTTTCCTCCGAAATGGGCAATCGTACTTCATGTGAGAGGTACTATGACAAATGTGACAACCTCTCGGCTTATCGTTCTCGTCCACTGGTTGCTTGCCCGAGTATTTGCTTGGCCTGAACCTTGATGGGCGGTCTCCCCCACCTTTGCCTTTATCTGTGCGGAAAGTCCTTGGCTTGTCGCTGGTTTTCAACTCCCGTAAGCCCTCGGCCACAGCAATGGCAGTCGCCACGTCCTGAACATTGCGTCTTTCCAACTCTTGCCTCGCAAAAGGCTTGAGTCCGTCCATAAATGCAAACATCTTGTCGGTCGCCGTCAAGCTTGGTATCTCCAGCACAATTTCTTGGAACTCTTTGACATAGTCTTTGATCGTACGAGTGTGGCTAAGTCTCTTTAGCCTGCCCCGAGCCTCGAACTCCACATTCTCGGGATAGAATTGCCTCTTCAATTCGGCCTTGAAGTCTCCCCAGGAAGCCATCCTGCACGCACCACTCTCAATGTCGGCCTGCTTGGTCCGCCACCACAGTACGGCTGTGCCGGCTAAGTACAAGGGCGCCGTCCGCAACTTGGTGTCATCATCTCGAATGTTTGAGGCACCAAAGTACTGCTCCAGGTTCCACAAGAAATTGTCAATCTCCTTGGCGTTTCTTGATCCGTTGAACTTCCCAGGTCTTGGGATGTCAATTCGTGCGGGTGTCGCACCCACATGTCCTTCTCCATTGGCAATCGCCCTCTTCACTGTTGCCATCTCCGTCTTGAGAACCTCGATGCTCTCTTGCATGGCCAAGATCATGGCCTGAAAATCGGCCAACTCTTGCTTCATGTCCCCATCGCAAGCATTGATAGTAGAAAGTACCTGGTTGTTTAGCTCCTCACCAGCGTCTTCTAAGTCATCCACCCTCTTTGCAACCTCATCATAGACCTCCTCCAGTCGAGTCACTCGGCTGTCCATGGCAGCAATCCAGTCGATAGACTTGTCTCTGCCCTTCTTGGTCTTCTCGGCCTGAATGTTGGGTTGGGTAACGTCGGATGATTGAGCCATCTTCTTCCTTGCATGATAAGCTAGCAATCTTCGAAAAATCCGCCTTGGTTGTCTCAACCTTGGCTCTGATACCAACTGTTACGGGGTTATACTTGCGCCTCGCTAAGTCCTCGTCGTGCGGCACTCTTAGGTTGTCTCAAGCCTAAGTAGTAAGCCTACTAATAAAAAAGACTGCTAAGAAGGAAAGTAAGGAAAATGCTTGGGGAAGGTTTTCTCTTATTGCACTGTAGCAAATCAGATTTCTCAAGGTGTGTTACAAATGAGCCCAAGGGGGGGGGGGGGGGGGGTTATTTATACTAATCCTCCTAGGCTAACAAATTACCAACAAAACATTACTATTCCAAGTATTTACCAGAATGCCATCATCTAGAATGATCTATACAATTCTAGGTAATTCTAAGAAGTCTTCTTGGAGTCTCCAGCCCCCTCTGGAACGTCCGGCCCGACCCGGCCCGAAGTGTCCCGGCCCGGCCCGGCCAAGGCCCGATTCGGCCCGTAACAATCCGACCCGATTTCTGACCTTCTGGAACCCTCTTTGACCTTCTGGAATTGATTGGTCTCCATCTTGAAGCTTCTAGGGCCTTCTTTCTGAAGAGTGGGTTCCTCGGCTTTTCAATGTCTACTGCTGTCACAAGGCTTTTTCCATCTAAGCCTATTATAGGGGGGATAGTCCTCTGTGAGCTTGGCCCGGTCCATGCACGCGCGCGAGCCTGCTGCGCACCCGTCCGGAAGGCTTCGGCCGGATGTTGTGCGATGCCTGCTGCCTTAAGGTGGGGCGTGACATAATGCTTCAGATGTATTTCGCGAGGTAAAGTTCTGTCCAATGTCCTCTTGCTTGGGCTATTTATAACCTTGGAAATAGATCTGTTACAAATGTAGGCGTTGTCTAGTTGGTGAGATTGAGACTGATCTTATTGGTGGCTTCATGTTTGCATTAAAAGCGATTTGCATTTAATGCTTCAGACATTCTTTTTGACTAGCATTAAATGCTCTTCATACTGTTCAGACTGTAGTCTCTTTGTCTGCATTAAATGTTGTCCTAACAACATTAAATGCTACTTTAACCATGAATAATTTGCGAATAAACAATGTTTCTTTCACAATGGTTTAAAGTTTCTTGAGTCCTGTTGGATATGTGTTTTACTTTTCCTAAGTAAAACACCTACAACATGTTTGTTGTATCCAACTTCTTTTATCTCTGCTGTATATTAATGAATTCGGTGTAGGAAATGGATCTTGACTTTGCTGGAAGATATTTCGCTGTATGGACAGGATTATGAAGTTTCCTAACAGCTTCCATAGTTAGACTGAAATGCTGACTTTGAAGAACTTGTTGTATGAGGCGATAATCAAAACACGGGGCGGAGTTTTCCCAAAAGGGCTTGTTAGCCACTAAGTATACAGAATACAACTTGGAAAAGTGTTAGTACAACAAGCTGTACGATTTTTCAAATAAGAGTGCATAGCGGAAGTATGTTTAAGTGAGTTGCGATTAATACAGCAACTAGGTTTTCTCCTGGTAGCTTGGTGCGTACAGGGTATGCAATGTATACTTATAAATGATCATAATAATGAAAACAATAAAGGCAGAATGTAAATAACGCGCAATATAAAGTGGTTCGAGGTAAACCCTTTTACGTTCACTGGTCGTCCACACAGGACTAAAATGTTTATTATAATCACTACGTACACAACTACGTGACTATAATCAAACCTATCTTTGTATCGTTCACACATATTGATACAAAGACTATAGCTTTCAACCGTTCACACAGATTGGTTGTTGGCGTCTTTGACTTGCTTCTTCTCATATAGATTGAAGCTTCGTCCTATTCTTCCCAAACAGGTCATAATATCTTTTCTTAGTCAACACAGGGCTAAGTTTACTCAAAGGTAAAGATGGTGATATCACTAGTTTGAACAGTAGCTTGAACACGATGATCTTGAGCTGATTATGTACTGTTCACGTTGACTGAGTATATTTCGTCTCTCAGATATTTGATATATGCTCGAAGAAATATATTTGCTCTTGTAAGCTTTGATTGACGATAATGAATATTCAGTCGTTGAGTTCTTGAATATATCAGTACTCCACGTTTTTTGCAATGTCCTCTTGCATGGAGAATTTATAACTTTGGAATAGATTCGTTGTAAAAATGTTTATTGGCTGGTTGGTGAGCAAAGATTCATTGTTATTGGTCGATTGACTTTCAAGATGCTAGATCTGGATTTTTCTCCTTGTCTGAAGATCCTTGTCGGTTGGTATTTAAATACTTTATTCGATCAGTATTTAAATACTTCTTTCAAACGGCGTTCTGACTTTAGTGTAGATTCCTTGACAACAGTCTTTAGTCCTATTGGATGAGTGTTTATTTGCCCAACACTTTCAGCCTGTAAGCTGTATCCATCATGATATTACTTTAATGCTGTAGTTGTTGACTACAACGCTGTAGGCTATGTCCAATGCTGTATGGAAGGATGCTGTATAGAGATTCCAGACAGTTTCCATACTTAGAGGTATTTCAAGTCCTTCTAGTTTATTGAGATAACTTGATGTATGATGGCTAGACTTCCTGTCTGATGGCTATTGATGTATGTTGGCAATTATCAAAACCTAGGTATAGGATTGTTTATCCCAACAATTCCCCCCTTTTGATAATGCCAAAACCTCTTTTAAAGATTAACATCTTGATCCAGAGAGGCCGACTTCTTGATCTTCCGTCGAATGATCTGGTCTTCGGCACTTAGTCAAAAATATGAACTGCTCGCAGGTAAGTTCTAAGAATTCGTAAATATCTACAGGGATGTGTATTACAACTTAAACTTATGATTGGCGCGCAGGCACAATCTTACAGTGTGATCTAGTTGAATACAACTTAACCTATGAACTATTCGTAGATAAGTTCTTACAGATTAATACTTGACAAGTTTTATACTTGTTGTTTACAGCAAACAAATTGAATTCATAATCAAATAGTAAAAACAGTAAGTAGATTACGAGTTGTAATCTTTCATTCAAAGATAGAATTTTATTGATAAGGGTCAAAAGATTACAATGCTGTAATAAGAAAGAGATACAGAGTTTGTATGCTGCTAAGTACAATGGTAAAGGGGCATCCATGCTAACTCCTGTAATGAGCATGTCTCCAGGGCCTCCTGTAAGGATCATTATCGTTTCCGCTCCACCAGTTCTCTAGAGAATCCTTGCCTCGATCTAGATAGATCGCTCTACCTTCAGCAGATCTGTCGAAGGTAAGTATCCAATCGTCGGGATGAGTAAACCAGTCATCTTTCCGGTGCCTTGATTTTATTGAGATTTGCATGGAGAGCAGTCCTTTTTCCAGCATCCTTGCAAATTCTTTTGCAGCCTCCACCAGTGTCTTGCACTTGTTGAAGATGGCGTACTCTCTGATGAGCTTAACAAAGTATCTCATTAGTTTGTTCTTCCTTCATTTCTTCACTTCATCAGATGTACGCTGACGGTTGGCAGACAAACAAATCTCCGAAGGTCGTTGGACATTCTTCTTCTAGGGATAGTTGGGATCGTGGAACTTTGGGCGAGAACTAGTTACCCTGTATTCTTGTGCAGGTGAGGCCGAGCGGCCTATTGCAGCAGCAACACTGTCTTATAAAGTAGCGTCAAACTCTTTCTCTCTCTAGCCTCCATTGCCTTCCAACCTCTCTCGCTTCTTCCCCCTTTTTGGCATCATCAAGGTAAGTGACCTTAGCATCAATGTTTTCTAGGAGCTTCATAGTGTTGTCCTGTTTGGTATCTATACTCGAGATTTTGGCCACCAGGGAACTGAGCACCACAGACATGTCATCGATCTTTTTTATCATGTCCTGTGAGCCTGGATCCAGTTTCCTGTAGGGCGACGACAGTCTTGGCTTAGGATACTCTGAGCTTTTCCTGCTCTTACATGAGAATTTGTTCCTGGCATTGTTGAAGTTGAGCGAGTGCTTACCATATAATGCACTAGGCACTATGCGAAACGCCTCTTCAACTTTTGAAACTTCTCTGCTTAGGCCAGTCATCGCATCAACGGCAGTTTCTCTCATCCAATCGAGCCTCTGTACACAGAGAGTTGGGGTGCGCTATTCTCTCATCCTCTACTCTATTCAGTTGACGCATTGCCACATGAGGACGTGGTCTTTCGTCGGGTAGGAATCCGTGATCGGACTCGGAGCTGACAGAGTTTGGTGATGCGGGGGCATCAAGCGCAGGCTTGGCTGTTGGTTGACCAGCATTGTCAGTCTTGGGGACAGGGACTGATTCATGTTGGGTGTCTGTAGTCATACATACAGCAGGGACTGAGCTGCTGACTCTCAGCTTCCGCCTGCTCCGGAAGAGGGATTGATTCCTCTCGCGGGATAGCGCGGGCTTCTTCTTCTTGTGGAGATTCCTGTTGTGAAGCTTCATGCTGTACTGGAGGGATTGATTCCTCCTCTACGCTGTCCTTTGCAGCCTCTTATTGTTGGGTAGGGGACTGATGTCTATCCGACGTCCCCTGACCCTGTTGGTCTTGCCTTCTGGATTGTTCCTATTCATCAGCTTCCTCGTGACTTATTCTCAGGCCTGCCTTAAAGGCGTCGTCATCGTCGTCTGAGTCGGGATCAGATTCGGGGATCTTGGGAACTATGTCTTCGGACTTGGATTTTCCCTTCAATCGGGCCTGTGCTTTTGCTTGATAGTAATTTGAGATCAGCTCTCGGCAAAAGTTGTTGTCCCATTGAATCAATATTTAAATGTCTTGAGTGTCCGAGACTTCCAGAGCAAAGGCTTCTTCCTCTCTCCACTCCTTCCATTTGTACAGGATGTCATAAGGTGCAACCCTGTAGGACTTCCATTGTAGACATCGTTCAAATGCTTGCTCAATTTGCACTTAAAGAAGGGTTTCATTAATGACAGCAGTGGGGGAGGCGCTCCTAACAGTATGTGGGTCTACTGTAGGAATGAGATCCGCGACAGGTGTGGGGGCCTATGTTGGTGAGGGATCCCAAATAGGGGTTGGTACCCTTATGGGAGAGGGATCCTGTACGGGTATGGGTTCCATTACAGGAGAGGCAGCTATCCGCTCCGAATGGGCAACCGATTTGCCAGTTCCTTCTAACTGGGCAAGTAACTGATCATCCATCATAGCCGCCAAAGGCTCGGGATCTACAGCATGTGCAGCAATTACTTCTTCCACTGGGGTTGCGCCCTGTGGGTGTTGTACAACGGGTTGCGCCGATGATGGGGCATCCACAGAGATCGCCGTAATCTCTGCAGCCTTGGCGTTTGAGGCTCTCCTTAGCTTCTTCTTCGGCTTCTCGGCAGCAATGGGATATTTGCTGTGAGATGTTCTCTTTCTCTTCTTCTTTGATTTCTCCTCATTCCCGGACTGCAGAGTGATATCCCTTGGGTCGTCAGAGAGGGGCAGACATCATGCAAAGGATCTCGACGAAATGAGTCCGTCTCTGTTGTATGCAGATGGCTTGATTCCGCCTATGTACTTGTCGTGGCCAATCTTATTGGCTCCTTTAGACTGCGGCACATCACACTTGGTGAGGATATTGTTGAGAATGAGGGCGAAGGACTTCTTCTGGGTAGCAGGCTTAGAAGCCTATTCCTGTAGCCTCTTCATGACGATCTGGCACCAGTTGACTTTTTCACCAAACATGATGGCGAACATCATTCTGAAACTCAAATTGGTGCACATCTCGAATGCGCCGGTCCTATTTTCAACAACACGACAACACAAATCGTGCAAGTAAACAAAGGGTAAGCAAAATCTCTTTTTGTGGCAAGGTGCATAGATGTTCTTGTGCGAAGCATCGCCAGCGAACAATACCTAATAGGCAGTGAGGATTTCTTGGGACCCAAATGTCTCAAGTTCTTCCATGGTCAGGCCATCAGATGGCAGCCTGTAAATATTCTGCAGAAGTTCCCGGTCAATGCAGATCTGGACTCTGCAGATGGTAGCAGATATATCAGAAACATCTCCTCCTCTTTTCAGAGAGAAGAATCAAACAGAAGCGTCGAGATAGAATTCTTCGACGATACGCTCATCATAGAGCTTAGGGTGGTGGATTCCAAGGCGGTAGATACCTTATTGTCGGATTTTGGAAATGATGAGTTCCACGGCTTCAAAATCCTCGATTTCAACACGAACACGTTCAAGCACAACGGATCTCGCGAAGATTTGCCCGTCAGTGATGGAGTCTCTCTTCTTGAGGGATTGAGATGATGTCTGGGAAGATGCCATTTGATTACTGAAGAAAAAGAGTAAGTGAAATAGCAAAGAAAGCAATAGTATGCAGTTAAGAGATGTAGGCTATTTGCTCAAGGACTCGTTTAATATGCAGAAAGCGTAAAGAGTCGAAGGGAGCAAGAAACAGTCCTTTTATAGTGTGCAGGAAAGATTAGGGTTTCAAAACAGCAAACGATCAGATTTAAGGGATGGGAACCGTCGTTTTAAAAGAATGAACAGGATGGACTTAGATTTAACTAGTATATCTTATCCATCTATTTTTGAAATGATAACCGGTCCCACTTATGACAGCTCGTCTTCCCTCATTGCACGAAATGGCGGTTTAAATTAATTAAAATCGTGAAGTTTGAGATAATAAAATCCAGATGTCATGTTAAGCATTAAATGTTAACACATTTAAATTTTGAAACAGGGCCCGTGGACTAAAATGTTTTTAATATACGAATAGAGTAATAATAAAATATTAATTGACGTCCCATAATATATGTACTGTATCCGCGAAAAATACAACCTTCCCCCTTAAAAGGTACATACGGGATTCAATTCTTACAACAATGTTTGGATTAATACTGTCTTCTTGGATCTTATAGCATTCCCCCTCAATTGATGAGTAAAAGCATAAAAACTTACAGGGAGTCGGGATGTAGCATTCCCAATTCTTGTCAAATACAGAATCTGGTGGTGCTGAGAGGTTTGGTAAAGATGTCGGCTAACGGAATGTCTAAATGAATTTTCTCGATTCGAACATCCTTATTCTCAACATGATTTCGAATGAAATGATGCTTCATATCAATATGCTTAGTTCGCGAGTGCAATACAAGATTGTGCGTTAATGCAATTTCATTCGTGCTATCGCACATGACCGGTGTTTCCTTGGCAATGATTCCATAGTCTGAAAACTGTTGTTGCATCCAAAGAATCTGCATACAACAACTACCAGCAGCATAGTATTCCGATTCAGTTGTGGAAAGCGAGTTTGCCAATTGTTTCTTACTGAACCAGGACACGAGTCTAGGTACAAGAAAGTGACAAGTACCGCTTGTACTCTTTCTATCTAGCTTGCAACCTCCAAGATTCGAGTCGCTGTAGCCAACCTAATCGAATCCCGCTTCCTTAGGATACCACAATCCTGCATCGACTGTTCCTTTATCATACTTACGGATTCATTTAGCTATTGTGAAGTGTGATTCTTTATGTGCTACTTGATACCGAGCACACACTCCTACAACAAACTAGATATCGGGCCTTCTAGCTATTAGGTACAGAAGTGAGCCTATTAGCTTCCTGTAGAGTGATTGATCAATTCGCTTTCCAGCTTCATCAGCACTAATTTGCACGGAAGTGCTCATGGGGGTTGACGAAGATTTGGAGTTATTCATTCCAAACTTGTTGAGTAGCTCCTTGTTGTACTTCTCTTGGTTGATAAAGATTCTTGTAGGCAACTGTTTTACCTATAATTCTAGGAAATAACTAAGTTCCCCCATCATACTCATTTCAAATTTACAGGTCATCTCTTTCCTGTATCTTAAATAGAGTCTTGTCCACATCACCTTTCGCGAATCCATTATTGGTTAGGTACAGGGACAGGGTTTCATACCATGATCTAGGTGCTTACTTGAGTCCATCAGTGCTTTCCGTAGCCTGTATACTAAGTCCCCGCCTTCTGTGTTGACAAACCCTGGTGGTTGTTCAACATAGACTTCTTCGGCGAGGTCTCCATTCAGGAATGCACTCTCTACATCCATTTGATATACAATAAAGCTCTTATGGGCAACTAAGGCTAATAAAATCCTAATGGCTTCTAGTCTGGCTACAGGGGCAAATGTTTCATCGTAGTCTATGCCTTCTTCCTGTCTGTAGTCATCCTTCTTGTTTCTAAATACCCATTTGGTTCCAATTACGGATTGATGCACAGGTCTGGGTACTAGATACCATATGTTGTTTCTTTCGAAACCATTAAACTCTTCTTCCATAGAAGTGATCCAGTGAGAATTGTTTAGAGCTTCTTTGGTAGAAACAAGTTCGGATTGAGCTAAGAATACAGCAAGTGTGCATATGGCAAGTCTTCTAAGTTCAGCTTGAGATTTCCATACAAGAAATGGAGATTTCTCAGATTCAAGTTCTTCTTGCACACATAGTACAGTTCCTTGTGTGATCTGTATTTTCCGGCATCAATATCTCCTATGATTAACTCCTATGGGTGATCTCTCAACCATCTTTTGTCGGGTTCTAGTTCGGCATCCCGTACTCTATCTTGTGGTGTTGCTGTTTCAGCTTCACCTTGTACAACATCAGTTTCAACTACCTCTATTCTTATAGCTGCGGGGTTGATTTATAAGTCAACGACAGGCTCTATTGGAGTTGGAGGGTCATTAATGGAGAGTTGTTGGATATTATGAGTCAGATCTTCTACTCTTGTAGGGTCATGGTGAGGTTCTTCGAACACTACATGTAATGATTCCTCGACTGTCAGCTTCCATTTGTTAAAGATCCTGAAAGCTTTGCTGACAGAGGAATATCATACAAATATCCCTTCATCCGAATTTTCATCGAAGGTTCTAAGTTGGTCTTTCCCGTTGTTCAGGACATAACATCTACAACCAAATATGTGAAAATACGAAACCAATGGAGTTTTGTTTTTCCATACCTCGTATGCTCTTTTGTTGTGATGCTTGTTGATGATACAACAGTTTTGTGTGTAGCACGCCGTATTTGTTGCTTCACCCCAGAAATGCTGCGGCAATCATGGTTCTTTTTGCTTCCTTGATCATCCTATTCTTTCGCTCGTCAACACCATTTTTTTGAGGTGTTCAGGCAACTGAGTATTCATGTTGTATTCTATTTTCCGAACAGTATTGCTCTAAAAAGCAGTTAGTGAATTCAGTACCTCTGTCGGAATGAATGGAAACGATACTCAACCCTTTCTCATTCTGAAGCTTTCTCAGATGCTCGGGCAGCTTTGATGTGATTTCCTTCTTCTTGCTTAGGAAGATTGTCCAAGCATACCTGCAATAATCATCAACAATAACGAGATAGTATTTCTTACCTCCTAAACTTACAGGGTATACAGGACCGTAGAGATCCATATGTAGCATTTCCAGAACTCTATGAGTGGACAGGTATGATTTGCTTTGCAGGGTGGTTTTGATTTATTTGCCTTCCTGACAGGGTCCGTAGACGCTGTCTTTTTGGAATGACACATCGGGCAAACCTCAAACCATTCCCTATCTAGTGAGCTTGTTGATTGTCTTGAAGTTGATATGGGACATCCACTTGTACCATAGCCAGCTTCGATCTGCAGTGCCTTTGGCAACAAAATACGGAATTGTGGAGCTCGTAGGCATCCAGTCAGCAATATACATGTTACCTGATCTGCTTCCTGTGAGCACAACTTCTTTGGTCAGAATGTTCTTGATTCTATAGTGATCGATATAGAAAATTTCACTGAGAACTGTTTGTCATAGAACTGTCTAATACTAAGTAGATTATACTGTAAGACTTTAACATAAGCTACATCGGTGAATTTGAATTTTCCTATAAGCAGGATTCCCTTCCCTCTTGTTATTCCTTTGGATTTATCACCGAAGCGCACTTTTACACCGCGACCTTCTACATAATATGATAGCTTGAATATATCTCCTGTCATGTGCCAAGAACATCCACTGTCGAAGTACCAGATGTCCTTTTCTTTCATGTCCTATAGGCAAAGTAAGTAGATTTAGGTCCCCTTTGTATGTTGGGTCCATAGATGTTAGTGCCTTTAGGTACCCATATTTGCCTGAAAGCAATTGGCTTACTGTCGGTTACTTTTGGTCCGTTCTTGCGATGTCTACGTGGGGCAGGCACATAGTCACTGTAACCTTGGTAATTATTATGCATATAAAATTCAGGATTATTATTATTAATCCAGTACGAATGTCGTCATGGAGGTGGAGCCATATTCTTTGGCCTTACAGCTTGCCTCCTGGGTCTCCAGTTGGATTCCCAAAGTTGTTTCTGATATTGCACGACGACCTATCTTCTCGATGGATGACGAGGCTCCTGTATCCAGTATCTAGGTGCACTGTACTGTTGGAAGTACTGTTGTGCATGCCATTGATATTTAGATACAACCTTCTTTCTGAAAGGCTGTTGGCGCTTCTGATATGCTCGTGGAGCATGCTGTTGGTTACACCATACAGGTCTGGGTTGCTGAGGATTCTGCTGTCTGTGATATGACTTTGGTGGCGGAATGGCAGCCTTTGCTGTATGCGGATCAGCTGTTTTCTTGGCGGGACTCGGGATCTCTTTAGGTATATGAATAGGTTCCACACACCTGACGAACACGGTTCTAGTTTTCCCCTTATTGGAGAATGAGTTGTATCCTAGGACACTTTTATCATGGGCATGTTGCCCTGTGTTTAGAATTTCTTACATCCTTTTAGATGATTTCTCGAAAGATTTCAAGATAGACTCTAGTTCTCCTTCTCATTTCTCGAGAGTTTTTACTTTCACTTCGAGTAGAGTAAAATCATTTGTCTTGCTCTCATTATGAGACTTGGCCTCATTTAGATCATGGGCAAGTTCATGATTCTCTCCATGAGTTTTCCAATGTGATCTTGCTGTTTTCGCAATCGACAGACATATTTTAATAGTTAATTCTCAGTAAGTCGTTTTCTTCTTTCAGATCCAAGTTAGAAATTTCGAGCTGTATGTTTTCTCTTTTGAATGTCTCATGGGCCTTTTGAATGTTTTTAAATTCATTCATCATCTTTTCCAAAGTATGTGATTAATTGATAGGAATATTGGATGTTGAGCTTATCTCATCATCGCTATCTTCATCGTCCTCTATATCTTTAGCCATAAAGCACATGTATGCTTTATCTTCGATCTCATCATCGGACGAGTCACTGTCAATGACTGCCTGAAGATATTCCTAAGTATTGGTTTGAGTGGGCGAGGCTTCTGATTCGCTGATAAGGGCCTTGAGCTTGTTCTTCCAAGCATGTATCCTTTTGTCCTTTTCTTGTTGCTCGGCTTCTGGCAACTTTTGGACTTTAGGATGCGGACACTTATTTGCATAATGTCCTGGTTTCCTATAGTTGTAGCATAGATTAGAATCACCATATGGAGAAGATTTAGAACTTACCTTGTGAAAAGGCTTGGGCCTATATGCAGTCTTTCCAGACTGTTTGATCAATTTCTTGATTTTGTGCATGAGCAGGGCCATTTCATCTTGTGACAGGATATCATCGTCACTGTCAGCATTCTTATAGGCAGTTTTGGATGTGCTGGGCATGCTGTGTCTCCTGTTAGATACAACAGCTAGTGCTGTAATCTTAGCAGGTGACTCTTCGGCCTTCTCTCTCATGTCAATATCATACTCGAAAGCTTTTAGGTCAGAGAAGAGGTCAAAAGTAGAAATGTCATTGAGATTACATGACACACGCATAGTTGTGGTTTTTATGTCCCATCGGGCAAGGAGTGATCTAAATATTTTCAAATTTTTCTCCTTTTGGGTATACACTTTACCCAATGCTTCAAGTTCACCGACAATGCAAGTGAATCTGAGGTCAAGTTCCTCAAGAGTTTCAGGTGATTTCATTTTAAACGATTCAAATTGTTGAGTGAGTTTTCAAATCTTGTTTTCTTTTGAGAGCCATTTCCCTCACAAATCATCTTGAGTTTATCCCAGATTTCCTTGGCTGTCTTACAGCTTTTTATCTTCGAGAATGTGCCTTTGTCAAGAGTGACAAATAGCGCATTCTTAGCTATGTTGTCGATGTTTGCGTGCTTGCATTCATCGGTCGTCCATTGCTCATGCTCTTTTTCGTCCATTAGATTCACCTTCATTATCTTGATAGGGCTATCTTGGATGACAAAATTCATCTCTTCATGCATGGCGGCAAGATGTGCTTGCATCCTAATTATCCAATCATCAAATTGGTTAATAGAAAACATAGGAACCTTATTTATCATAGAGGTATCCATATAGAGAATAGGAAAGATAGAGACTGTTGGAAAAATAAGTGATTTTGGATCTGATTCGGTTAAAAATACGACTGATTCTTTTTAGAATCAACCGCTCTGATACCACTTGTTGGCCACTAAGTATACAGAATACAGCTTGGAAAGTGTTAGTACAACAAGCTGTATGATTTTCAAATAAGAGTGCATAGCGGAACTTTGTTTAAGTGACTTGTTGTAAATACAGCAACTAGGTTTTCTCCTGGTCGCTTGTTGCGTACAGGGTATGCAATGTATACTTATAAATGATCACAGTAATGAAAACAATAAAGGCAGAAGGTAAAAAACACACAATATAAAGTGGTTCGTGGTAAACTCCTCTATGTCAACTGGTCCTCCACACAGGAGTACAATGTTTATTATAATCACTACGTACACAACTACGTGACTATAATCTAACCTATCCTTGTATCGTTCATACAGATTGATATAAAGACTGTAGCTTTCAACTATTCAGACAGATTGGTTGTTGGCGTCTTTGACTTGCTTCTTCTCACACAGATTGAAGCTTCGTCCTATTCTTCCGACACAGGTCAGAATATCTTTTCTTAGTCCACACAGGGCTAAGTTTACTCAAAGATGATGAAATCACTGGTTTGAACAGTAGCTTGAATATGATGATCTTGAGCTGATGATGTACTGTTCACGTTGACTGAGTATATTTCTTCTCTCGGATATTTGATATATGCTCGAAGAAATATATTTGCTCTTGTAAGCATTGATTGACGATAACGAATATTTAGTCATTGAGTTCTTGAGTATATCAGTATTCCAAGTTTTTTGCGATGTCCTCTTGCATGGACAATTTATAACTTTTGAATAGATCCATTGCAAATATGTCCGTTGGCTGGTTGGTGAGCAAAGATCCATTCTGATTGGTCGATTGGATTTCAAGATGCTAGATCCGGATTTTGCTCCTTGTCTGAAGATCCTTGTCGGTTGGTATTTAAATACTTTATCCTATCAGTATTTAAATACTTTTTTCAAATGATGTTTTGACTTTAGTGAATAAAGTAGATTCCTTCACAATGGTCTTCAGTCCTGTTAGATGAGTGTTTATTTGCCTAACACTCTCATCATGTGAGTTGTATCCAACATGATATTACTTTAATGTTGTAGTTGTTGACTTGAACGCTGTAGGCTATCTCCAATGCTGTATGGAAGGTGTAACATCCCCAATCCGCTCAGGGATATTACACGCCGTAGAACCTTTCCTCAAGGATCTACCAGGCTGGTAACAACATTAAACATCTCGACAATGCCTTTAAGGCTAAAATGACTCAGTAGACCGATTTGGTCTTTCAATAAATACATACAACTCTATCACAACACATGCCCACGCAGGGGTCGAGTACAACACACTCCCGTACAACGGGGAAGGAATACTGCAGCGGAAAATAAAATACAACTAAACCAATACGACATCAACGGGTCCTCGTGTGATTAGTATCGATCATCTTTCATCATCTTTCTTGCCGACCATATGATATGCTCCCAAAACCTGAATGCAAAAACAGACATCCACCCCCCGAATACTCGGGGTTAGCAAAACTCCACTGTTTCGCTAGTGCAAATATAAAGTGCAAAATACGAGTCAGACAATCCACATTCCACGAACAACAATAACCAGGAATCCTCAAAGATCCAAACATAACGAAAAGTACTTCCCGAGGCGAGAGTTTGGGTAAAGCATTCCAAAACCGAAAGATCATAGATCAAGGGAAACAATTTACAAAACGGTTTAATAAACCATCGGGAGTTTTAGTAGAAAACAATTTAGGATTATCGAATCCTTCTCTTACCAAAATCAATAGGGGTCACAGCCGAAAGGTTTTGTTTTCACAAATAGAAAACCAACAGCAATTCACAGGGCCAAAACACAAGTCACGTGTCCTCGACGGACATAAAATCAACACGGCATAATCACACACAAGCATCGCCTAGGACCGGGACGAAGCCATGAATCCCACTCGAGGCCTCTAAGGACCCTACCGAGCTGGCCATATCATAAAACAAATCATGCACGCGCATCGCCTTGGGAACAGGGCTATACCATTGATCCCGCTCCGTGGCCTCTAAGGACCCTCCCGAGCTGGCTAGCTAAACAATTCACACACCATATCTCATGGTTGGATCAATCACTTGTTGCATCCTGACCACATGATCACAAGCCATGTGTCACCGTAGATTATCTCAGGCTCTCACGGTTGGATCAATCACTTGTTGCATCCTGACCACATGATCACGTGCCAGTGTCACCGTAGACCTTCAACCATATCCACACATTCACACAAATAACATATCACATCAATAATATCCAAGTAAATCACTCAATGGCAACAAACACAATGCACGACGCAATAGTCAAATCACAATGCACCGATATGAGATAATATATACATATATATTATCAAAGCACAACGACAACACCAAGTGTATCCATAGTAATTCACGTAACCATCCACGAACACAATGTCCACAAAACACATGCATTTTGAAAGAGGGCCTTAAAAAAGGCTAACCGAGTCTTTGAAAGTGAAATTCAAACGATCAAATGATTGACTCTAACTGTGGGCGATTTACACGCTCAGTAGGTGAGAAATGAAGGCGTCTTTTTTTTTCCTATTCTCGGCCGATTCTGCCTTTCTGTTCTTAAACTTGTGATTTTTTCCAGAGATTTAGCCTTTACGATTGTGGTTCGGTTCTCTATTATCTTTCCAGCAATATTTTTTGGTGAATTTGTGAATTAATTTTGTCCTGCGCGATTTGAGATCGTCGGACTTTCTGGGTTTGGTGTTCCTCTCGTTCGTCGTTCGTGGTTGGAATCCGATTTGGGGGTCGGCTTTGTCGCGAGTTTCCGTAGCTGTGATTTTGCGCCGCCTTAGCCATTCGGGTCGTGCGGTCTTCTTCTGTGTTTTTGTTCGCGATTTTGTGGTCGCGATTTGTCGCGGTTTTCGTTGACTGGTATGACAACGTCTACAGCTTGCGGCTTGTTCTCTTCTTCTTCCCGGCCGGTTGGAAGCTCCATTTCTCAAGGTTTTGATGCTCAAGGTCTTTGTGAGTTAGGGAAGAAGGTGTTTGGTTCCTCCGACCTGCTCAAGCTTAACATCGATGGAGTTTTTGGTGGTCCTAGTGTGGAACCTCCTCCGGCTACTTCTCTGACGGCGGCGGTTATGGCTTCTGGCGGTGGTGCTCCTAGACTGTTGCCGATCGGGCCTTTGTCACGGGCCAGGCGTGACCCTAGGCTGGACTGGGTTGCAGCCCCATTTCTCAACCCGGGTGGTTTTTTGGCAGGCCCTGTTCGTGACCCGGTTCCTCTCCCTGGTGCTCCGGGGCTGGTTTCTGGTGTCGGCTCTTTGGATGGGCCTATTCTCGTTGCTCCTGTGCAAATTCCTAATTACTCTACAGCTAAGAATTCTTGTAATTCTATTGTTTCTCCATTGGATTATTGTGAGACTGTTGTATCTTCTTTTGGCGATTCTTGTTGTAATGGGGAAAGTAATATAATGCATAGTATAATTGATGATATTGATGTTGATTATGGAAATGCAACGGTTTCTATGAACTTTGGCTCTATTCCTACCCCTGTTTCTTTGGCTAATTCGGTAACGATTCCGAAGGCCTTGCATATTCCTCCTGTTGTGTTAGGAAATATTAAAAAGAAAAGGGGCCTTCGGTATGTGAAACCTGAAATTCAAAATGGCGAGCTTATTGTGAAACCGGATGTTAGTGTTGGTATTGAAGGTGCTAAGAAGTGGCTTTACACATTAGTTGGTTATTTTTTGGGGAAAGCCCCTCCTCTTGGCTTGGTCAAGAATTATTTGATGTCGGCGTGGAAGGGGCTTAAGGAGGTGTTCTCCTCTGAGGGGGGATTCTTTTTCTTTAAGTTTGATAGTGAGCGAGTTTTGTCCAAGGCGTTAGAGGGTGGGCCGTGGCTGATTCAGGGCTAGTCTATTTTCCTTACCCGGTGGAAGCTTGGTATGTCCCTTATAAAGGTTCAGCCTAAACATGTCCCTGTTTGGCTGAAACTTCGTGATGTCCCTCTCGAGTATTGGACTGACGAGGGGCTTAGTATTACTGCTAGTGCTATAGGGGAGCCACTTTTTGCTGACGTTTTCACCAGAAACTGTCTGGAAGTGGATTATGCTAGAGTTTGCATCATGTTAGACGCTGATACTAGCCCGATTCGCTCGTTCCTTATGGTTATTCCATATGATGGTGATTGTCCTTCTGTTAGGAGGATCCATGTCGAGTATGAATGGTTACCACATCGGTGTGGTATTTGTAGAGTTTTCGGGCATCGTGATCAGGTTTGCCCGAGCACTTCTAAGCCTCCAGTTCAGAAGCAGGTTAAGCAGGCTCGTATTTATGTGGCTAAGCCTGCTCCCTCAGGCGCTCATGGTCTGGGGTCCTCGTTGGGTCTGGTTCCGGTTGGGGCAGTCGCTCAGGCTGGGGTTGGCCCTAAAGCCACCTCTGGGGGCCCAGATGTGGTGTTAGCTGGGGGCACTGGAGGTCGTGGGGCTGGTTTGAGCCTGTTGAGTAGTGTCTCTACTTTCTCCTTGGTTACTACCAGCTCTCCTATCGTGTCGCCTAGGAGGGCTTCTGCTGGTATGTATGAGCCGTCTCACAACAGGTTTGCGGCTCTTTCTGGTCTCGCAGATGATATTGAGGTTGAGATTCCTGAGTTTATCGGCACGTCGCTTTGTTCTAGTTCTTCTCCTTTGGGCCCTATTATTGATGCAGCCCATGTCGATGTTGTTAAATGATCCCTATTGCTGTGTGGAATGTTCGTGGACTTAATCAGACTGAGCATCAGATCTCGGTCCGGGAGGTAATTAGTTCGTTTAATCTTTGTTGTATTCCTCTCCTCGAGACGCGTGTATCGGTTGGTAACTTTGGGCGTGTTTCTTCTTTTATTTCTGGCTCTTGGAAGTGGTTCTCTGATTACGGTTGTGGGCCTCGGAAGAGGATCTGGATTGGTTGGGATCCTGATTCTGTGTCTGTTGAAATTATTGCTATGGAGTCGCAATTTATTCATTGTCGTATTACTCTGTTGCTCGACTCCTCCTTTCTTTTGGTTACCTTTGCTTATGGATCTAATGATCTTATTGAGAGGCGGATGTTGTGGCAGTATCTATCTGATTTCTCGGTTCTACATGCTGCTGAGCCTTGGGTCATTATGGGTGATTTTAATGTTGTTCTGGACACTAGTGAGATCTTGGGGGGGGATGCTCATCACTCTGACGGTGAGCCCCCCTAGTGGAGTTCAGAGAGCTTTGTAGGCGTGCGGATTTTGAGACTCTTCCGATGGTTGGCTCTTGGTTCTCCTGGCATAACAAGAGCCCGTCTCCTCGTTCTTTATGGAAATGCCTTGATAGGGTATTGGGTAACTCACAGTGGTTTATTGATCATGCTGATCGTACTTACTCTTGTGATCTGCCGCGGACCTCTGATCATAGCCCCCTTATTCTGGGTCTTGATAGTTTGCCTCGTTGTAGGGGTAAAATGTTCAGATTTGATAATTTCCTGGATGATTCTGGGGATTTCCTCCCGGTGGTTTGGGACATTTGGCGTCACCATATTGTGGGGGCCCCATTTTATGCGATTTGTCGTAAGTTGGACGCCCTTAAGCCCGTTTTTCGCGCGATGAGGAAGAGGAAAGGGGATTTGTCATTGAATGTCGTTGCTGCTACTTCATTCCTCTCTTCTTCTCAGAGTATTCTCAGGGACCATCCCTTGGACGATTCGGTTTTATTATTGGAGAGATGTTGTCGGTGGGTTTTCTCGGTTGCTGTGGCTCTGGAATAGTCCTCGCTCAGGCAGCGTGCCAAGTTGGCTTGGCTGAAGGATGGGGATCAGTGTACTGCCTTCTTCTTCTGGCGGATTGCTTCTAGGCGAGTAAGATCTCGTATCTATAGGCTTAATACGGAGGATGGTACTGAGCTGACTGACCCTCCTCTTATTAAGAATGAGGTTGTTGGATTCTATGAGAGACTGTTGGGTTACTCTAATCAGATTATGCCATTGTCGTTCAGCCAGGTTAGGCCTTTTATTTCGGCTTCTCTTTCTCCTGCTGATGCGGTTCACATGGTTAGACCGGTGACTGCCGATGAGGTTCAGTCTGTATTCTTCAAGTTTGATAAGGACAAGGCCCCGGGCCCTGATGGTTTTAATGCTGCTTTTTACCGTCGGGCTTGGCCGATTGTGGGGGTGAGATTTCGTTTGCTATTATTCATTTCTTTGCTACCGGGAAGTTTGTCAGGCAGATCAATTCTACGATCATTTCTCTTGCTCCGAAAGTAGCCTTGCCTAGGAGCATGTCGGATTTTAGACCGATATCTTGCTGCAACTTATTATATAAGGCTATTTCGAAAATTATTGTTCACCATATGCATGATAGCTTGGATTCCTTGATTGACCCGGCTCAGACTGCTTTTATTCCTGGGAGAAGGATTAGTGATAATATCCTTCTTGCCCAGGAACTTCCTCATGGTTATGGGCAGAGGGGGATACCTAGACGGTGTGTGTTTAAAATTGACCTTATGAAAGCTTATGACACTGTTGAGTGGGATTTCGTGCTGATTGCTCTGCTGTGTATGGGTTTCCATAAGTCGTTCATTGCCTGGATCGGGGAGTGCATCACCACTACTGCCTTTTCGGTATCCTTGAATAGTGATGCTGAGGGGATCTTTAGAGGTCGTAGGGGTCTTCGGCAGGGAGACCCCATATCCCCTTATCTCTTTGTTATTGTTATGGAGGTGCTTCATGGTATTATTACTCATGAGATTGCTCAGACTCCGGGGTTTCGATACCACTGGAAGTGTGAGGCCACCCGTATTTTCATGCTCGCCTTTGCTGATGATCTCCTTCTTTTCTGTAATCCAAATGAGGTCTCGATTGGTGTTCTTAAGAGGAGTATTGATATCTTTGATTCTCTTTATGGGCTGCGTGCTAACCCTGGGAAGAGTAATTTTTTTCTCTCGGTGAGTGCTTTGGAGCAGGGGGATCAGGTTGAGCAGTTATTAGGATTCCAGATGGGCCAGCTCCCTGTGAGGTATTTGGGAGTCCCATTATCTTCATCGAAGCTCACAGTGGCTCAGTGCTCTCCTTTGCTTGACAGGATTGATGGTCAGATGAGTGACTGGGCTTGTAGATCTCTGTCCATGGCCGGTCGTTGTCAGCTTATTCGGTCTGTGTTATCTGCTCTTCACATTTATTGGGCCTGTATTTTTATCCTGCCTAAGGGCGTGCTTGCCCTTATTGAGAAGCGCTTAAGGCGTTTTCTTTGGAATGGTTCTCGTGACTCTGGGCATGCTAAAGTGGCTTGGTCTAAGGTTTGCTTGCCTGTAGAGTGTGGTGGCCTTGGTATTACTCCGTTGAGGGTTTAGAATCAGGCCCTTATGTCCCGCCATATCTGGGCTCTCCTGGCTGGGTCTTCTCGTTCTGTTTGGGTTAGCTGGGTTCGTTCGTATAGAGTTCAGCATTGTTCTTTTTGGGATATCCCTATCTCCACTGCGTCTTCTTGGTATTGGAAATAGCTGCTGAAGTTGCGTCCCCTTGTCATGGGAGTGTTTCAGTATTCTATTGGATATGGCGCTTCATTTCGTTTATGGTCGGATCCTTGGCACTTTATGGGTTTGATTAGGCATTCTCTGCCTAGAGCGCCCCTTTGGACTGGCATTGATGTGCATGCCCGTCTTGGCTCTGTTATTTCTGATGGTCAATGGGTTTGGCCTGTGGTTGATCGTCCTGGGTTCCAGCAGGTTGTTTCTGCCCTCCCTCCTATCTATGGAGGCCAGGATCGCATCTCTTGGAGACCGCATAGCTCAGGTTCCTATTCTTCCTCGTCCGCTCTTCGTTTCCTTAGAGCATATTCTCCTTCTGTTCCGTGGGCCCCTCTGCTTCTTGGTCCCGGGAAGATTCATAGGCACTCCTTCATATTATGGTTGGCTATTCAGGAGTGTCTGTCGACTATGGATAAGCCTTAGCTGCAGCATGAAGATGGTATTTGTGTCCTTTGTGGGATGGCGTTAGAGTCTCTTTCTCACTTATTCATCATGTGCCCTTACTCTAGTAGGTGTATCTCTATTGCTAGGAGGGAGGTAAAATTTTGTTGGCCTCACTCGGAGTGGAGTACGGGTATTCTTTGGGCGGCTAGGAGGTGGAGAGGAAAGCATGTGGTTAACGTGGCTTACCGTATATTTTTAGCGGCATTGGTCTACTTACTCTGGCAGGAGCGAAATGAGCGGAGATTCGGTCAGAGGCGTCGTGATCCTCACACTGTTACCTTCCAGGGGATTGGTCTTGTTCGTGACATTATCTCTCAGTGTTGGCCGCCTCATTCATTATCTGCGGTCGCTGTTAGGCGTATTTGGAGGGTGGCTTGGTAGTTCCATTGTAATTTTTTTATTATTCTTCATTTCGTCTTTGTTGGTGCACCTTCGTATTATTCTTTGAGTCTTGGCTTTGCCTTGTTGGCCAATCTTTTTAATTTAATGCAATTGACTTTTCCAAAAAAAAACCGATCAAATAAACACAAGGAGACGATCACTAATTATTGTATCCATAAAACAAGAATTGTATGGACAAAGTACTTCCCTCGAATAATCACAAACGCGAAGAATCGACCGAAGTAGGTTGGAACGAACCGACCACGAACCCGCCGACTCCACCGAACGCTAACCCGCGACAATAAACTACGGACAACAATAACAACAATGAAAATGAATTCCAAAGTACGACCCAAAGTTGCTGAATTCAACAAACGACGAAAGTTCAATGGTTTCCCCCAAAACGGCCAAGAACGCAAATCGACCGACCAAAACATGAAAATGGAATTCCAAACCGAAATATGGATATACAATCCATAGGATATGTTTAACAACATCATTTGACAACAATTGGTTCGTCAAAAATGGATAGAAAACGAAATCAAGAACAAAACTCCCAAAAAGTCAACTCTAGGGATTCAAGAAAAATACCTTGATTCGGCGAAGAACAATGGATTAGATGATGTTATAATCACCTAGGATGCTCTAAAACACCCTGGCATGGACGAAAATTAGCCTAGGTCGCGAACCCTAGTCGCCACGTCTCAAACCCGCAGAGGTAGAAGAAGAAATTAAGAAAATGAAGATTAAAGACTGTTGCCCAGTTTTTATACTGGACAGCTTAGCGTGCGCTAATCTTACCTGATTAGCGTGCGCTATCGAGACGTCAGAACAATCGTTCTGCCTAAAATGCACAATTAGCGTGCGCTAACCATCAAGAGTTAGCGTGCGCTAACGAATCCTCCAGACCCAGTCCAGTAGCCACTGGACTCCCTCGAACTACTAGTTAGCGTGCGCTACCAAACCCGTAGCCTGCGCTAACCACAGCACTGTAGCGCGCGCTAATGACCTGCCCTTAGCGTGTGCTAACGGCCTGATTCCATCTACTGACTTCAGACCCTGCTGTTCGATAGCGTGCGCTAAGGATATCCCTTAGCGTGCGCTAATGCACCCAGAACTACAGCAGTAGTACTCTCAAAGCTGGTTACACCAATGGACCCCTCCGATCGAAATACCAAGATCAAGATACACACGGAAAACTCCAGAATAAGATCATACCAAGAGTTTGAGTTACAATCAAACTCACACGCGACCATGAAAAGTGTCGAGATAACAAATACATATACGGATACGCACAACTTTGGGAAAATTATAAAATGGCTCAAAACGCCCGAAAATCACGATACGTGATCGAATAACCAAATCGAAGTTCACAACACGTCTAACAAAGTTAAACGGACTTACAGGAAACTCGAAACAGCAGTTTCGAACGAGAGTCGCAAGAATCGAACTCAAGTGCGGAAAAGTCACCAAAAAGCACGGAAATCAACAAAATGACACCGAAACGAACCCGGATGCCAAAAAGTGCAGAATTAATCATTCTCAGAATGACGAAACGGTCACGAGCGATTCGTCAAAATGGACTCTCGCTAAAAAAAGAAAATTACCGGAAATCTAAATTGCGGATATTACATACTACCCTCCTTAAAAGAAGTTTCGTCCCGAAACTTAAAACAAGTAGGGAGAAGCAATATCCCGCCATGAAAACTCAACGAGATACACAAGAAACGCGTAACTTTTGTCCATCGGTGAAACGTTACAAGCAACGCAAAGGAATATACGGCGTGAAAACGCGCTCCACGACGACCAACACAATGCCACCGGTAGAAACATAATAAAACCAACAAGTGACAGGCGTCATCAAACAGATATTATTATCAAGTTAATAATCCGAACTTTCATAAAACACAAAGTACCTATTACAAGGAAACACGCACAGTCGAGAAAACAGAAAGTAAACACAAACGATCCACAAGGGCAATCATAAACAATTCGGACTACGCCGAAATCCTCAAAACCACACTAGGCATATCCGTGTCCTTTTGGAGCAGAGACGCAACCTCGATCCCCAAATCTCTCAGCTACTGTCTCCCAATGTATGGCTCGGTGACCCACCTGGCCACACTCGAAACAGTTGACCAACGGTGAACGACAATTCTTCGCAGTATGGCCCGCTCGACTACAGTTATAACATATCTTCAAGCTGCTCACTACAGAGGTACTACTCCTCTGATCACGCGATCTAGGAACCATCCTGGGATGACAAAAGGAAGTCCCAACCTCAACGGGCCCACTCCCCTGATTTCCTGAAAAGTTTCCAATGGTTTTCTGTTTCTTCGAGTCAGACATACTCTCGGTCGATAATCTGGATAGCTCATAAGCTGACGCCCTATTCTGATAATCTCTCAAGAAAGTACAAGCGAGACCTGCCATGTACTGACGAATCTTCGGCTTCATCCGCCTACTAAAATGACAAATCTTGTCCTCCTCTGTCCTTACTTGATTCTGCACATAGCCGAGATGTTTGCTAAAATCAATAATAGCTTGAGACAGCGGTACATCCTGCGGTTTCGCCGAAAAGAATTCATTAATCTTCTGATTTCTGATCGGCTCCAGACAAAACTCATCTCTCATGAATCTCTGGAACTCTGCCCATGTGACAACACGATCTTGAGGCTTAACAGCCTCCCACCAGCTAGCGGCATCCTTGTCGAAAAGATACTGAGCTACCGGGACCTTACGTTCTTCTGGACAATCAACTACCTCGAATATCTTTTCCAAATGGAAAAGCCAACCATCCCAGCCTAAAGCATCTGCAGCACTAGCGAAACGAGGGGGATTCATACGAACCACTTCTCGAAGCCACTGATTTGCACCAGTGTGCTGGGTCACATCTGTAACACGCTGAACTGCTTGAGTCAACTGAGCCATCTGTGTGGCTACCTGCTGTAAAATAGTAGCGACACTGATACCGATATCATCACTGGCAGCATGATCTCGACCACGCGTCCGATCACCACTACCATGACCTCGACCCCTCGGCATACTGAATAAGTAACCACTCAGCACAACAGAAAATCATAACACATAACACATACAACGATTACCATCGTAAGGCAACACACACATGAATATCACAGCAACGACGGCATCGTTCGGCGACATCAACGACTCGAACGATAACCAGTGCACAATTACAAAACATCATGAAACAACCACAGATGTGCACAATCACACAAACCCAAGCTCTAGCAGCTCGCACGGGTGCGATAACGCGCAATTCCCCATGAGGCGACAAACATTAAATACCAACATCACACCTCTCACGGAGGGCTAACACTTCTGACGACAATATTAACATCGTACACACATTCCCGGACCGCAAACAGGAATGATAAGTTTTAAAAACGGAAACTACCTTTTTGAAAACAATTTAGAAACACCAGTTGATCTTGAGTATTACCTTTCAAAAAGTAGTACAAACATTGTTATCGAGACTTTGAAAACCATCTTGCGTTTGATAAAAAATGAGGACACTTTTCTTTTAGTGAAAAACTTTCAAAAATATTCGACCCTCGGGTCTAAGCAAAGCATTTCTAAATAATTTGAAAATAGCTCAAAATATTTTTGTCCTCAATTAGAATAATTTTGAAACATATTGCGGCACTAGAAAGCACCTTGAAAGTACCGCGAGAAAATAATTCATTTTAAAAGTACGTATCGAAATTTATTTTCTAAGATACTCAAGGTTTTTGAAAATCTATTAGGCTAGAATGCCCAAAAACTCGCACGTATCAACATTCGGTTACACACATCATAATGTACGCATCAACTCGCTTAAAATCAAGACAACACCTGTCTTTTACCGGAAAATAAACAGTCAAATACCGCAGTCAACAGGACATAAATAGCGACAACACTCCTCATATAAACGAAATATGAGAGTCACACAAACGCATCACGAAACCAAGAATCTGCATAAGGATTCCATCACTTAACACATAATTATACAGTAACTCGTGCCACACGAGGCACAACACAAAGGAGGGAGACTTACATTCACAGGTCGCACAAAGATGATGATCGCCCCACGATACTAATCACGACCAACAAACTCAGACGACGCATCGCGACACGACTCAGTCAGACAAAATCTGACGAGACAAAAACTCAACAGACACCACTAAACCCGACAGCCTAGGTTTCCACAACCTAAGCTCTGATACCATTTATGTAACACCCCCAACCCGCTCAGGGATATTACACGCCGTAGAACCTTTCCTCAAGGATCTACCAGGCTGGTAACAACATTAAACATCTCGACAATGCCTTTAAGGCTAAAATGACTCAGTAGACCGATTTGGTCTTTCAATAAATACATACAACTCAATCACAACACATGCCCACGCAGGGGTCGAGTACAACACACTCCCATACAATGGGGAAAGAATACTGCAGCGGAAAATAAAATACAACTAAACCAATACGACATCAATGGGTCCTCGTGTCATTAGTATCGATCATCTTTCATCATCCTTCGCGCCGACCCTGTGATATGCTCCCAAGACCTGAATGCAAAAACAGACATCCACCCCCCGAATACTCGGGGGTTAGCAAAACTCCACTGTTTCGCTAGTGCAAATACAAAGTGCAAAATACGAGTCATACAATCCACATTCCACGAACAACAATAACCAGGAATCCTCGAAGATCCAAACATAAAGAAAAGTACTTCCCGAGGCAAGAGTTTGGGTAAAGCATTCCAAAACCGAAAGATCACAGATCAAGGGAAACAATTTACAAAACGGTTTAATAAACCATCGGGAGTTTTAGTAGAAAACAATTTAGGATTATCGAATCCTTCTCTTACCAAAATCAATAGGGGTCACAGCCCAAAGGTTTTGTTTTCACAGATAGAAAACCGACAGCAATTCACAGGGCCAAAACCCAAGTCACGTGTCCTCGACGAACATAAAATCAACACGGCATAATCACACACAAGCATCGCCTAAGACTGGGATGAAGCCACGAATCCCACTCGAGGCCTCTAAGGACCCTCCCGAGCTGGCCATATCATAAAACAAATCTTGCACGTGCATCGCCTTGGGAACAGGGCTATACCATTGATCCTGCTCCGTGGCCTCTAAGGACCCTCCCGAGCTGGCTAGCTAAACAATCACACACCATATCTCACGGTTGGATCAATCACTTGTTGCATCCTGACCACATGATCACAAGCCATGTGTCACCGTAGATTATCTCAGGCTCTCACGGTTGGATCAATCACTTGTTGCATCCTGACCACATGATCACGTGCCATGTGTCACCGTAGACCTTCAACCATATCCACATATTCACACAAATAACATATCACATCAATAATATCCAAGTAATTCACTCAATGGCAACAAACACAATGCACGACGCAATGGTCAAATCACAACGCACCGATATGAGATAATATATACATATATATTATCAAAGCACAACGACAACACCAAGTGTATTCATAGTAATTCACGTAACCATCCACGAACATAATGTCCACAAAACACATGCATTTTGAAAGAGTACCTTTAAAAAGGCTAACCGAGTCTTTGAAAGTGAAATTCAAACGATCTAATAAACACAAGGAGACGATCACTAATTATCGTATACATAAAACAAGAATTGTATGGACAAGGTACTTGCCTCGAATAATCACAAACGCGAAGAATCGACCGAAGTAGGTTGGCACGAACCGACCACGAACCCGCCGACTCCACCGAACACTAACCCGCGAGAATAAACTACGGAAAACAATAACAACAACGAAAATGAATTCCAAAGTACGACCCAAAGTCGCTGAATTCAAAGAACAAACGACGAAAGTTCAAGGGTTTCCCCCAAAACGGCCAAGAACGTAAATCGGCCGACCAAAACATGAAAATGGAATTCCAAACCAAAATATGGATATACAATCCATAGGATATGTTTAACAACATCATTTGACAACAATTTGTTCGTCAAAAATGGATAGAAAACGAAATCAAGAACAAAACTCCCAAAAAGTCAACTCTAGGGATTCAAGAAAAATACCTTGATTCGTCGAAGAACAATGGATTACATGATGTTATAATCACTTAGGATGCTCTAAAACACCTTGGCATGGACGAAAATTAGCCCAGGTTGCGAACTCTAGTCGCCACGTCTCAAACCCGCAGAGGAAGAGGAAGAAGAAGAAATGAAGAAAATGAAGATTAAAGACTGTTGTCCAGTTTTTATATTGGACAGCTTAGCATGCGCTAATCTTACCTGATTAGCGTGCGCTATCGAGATGTCAGAACAATCGTTTTGCCAAAAATGCACAGTTAGCGTGCGCTAACCATCAAGAGTTAGCGTGCGCTAACGAATCCTCCAGACCGAGTCCAGTAGCCACTGGACTCCCTCAAACTACTAGTTAGCGTGCGCTACCAAACCCGTAGCGTGCGCTAATGACCCGCCCTTAGCGTGCGCTAACAGCTTGATTCCATCTACTGACTTCATACCCTGTTGTTCGATAGCGTGCGCTAAGGATATCCCTTAGCGTGCGCTAATGCACCCAGAACTACAGTAGTAGTACTCTCAAAGCTGGTTACAACAACAGACCCCTCCGATCGAAATACCAGGATCAAGATACGCACGAAAAACTCCAGAAAAAGATCATACCAAGAGTTTGAGTTACAATCAAACTCACACCAGACCATAAAAAGGGTCGAGATAACAAATATGTATACGGATACCCACAACTTTGGGAAAATTACAAAATGCAAACACCCGAAAATCACGATACGTGATCGAATAACCAAATCGAAGTTCACAACACGTCTAACAAAGTTAAACGGACTTACAGGAATCTCGAAACAGTAGTTTCGAACGAGATTCGCAAGAATCGAACTCAAGTGCGGAAAAGTCGCCAAAAAGCACGGAACCTAACAAAACAACACCGAAACGAACCCGGATGCCAAAAAGTGCAGAATTAATCATTCTCAGAATGACGAAACGGTCACAAGCAAGTCGTCAAAATGGACTCTCGCTAAAAAAAGAAAATTACTGGAAATCTAAATTGCGGATATTACAGAAGGATGTTGTCTGGAGATTCCAGACAGATTCCATACTTAGCGGTATTTCGAGTCCTTCCGGTTTCTTGAGATAACTTGTTGTATGATGGCTAGACTTGCTGTCTGATGGCTATTGCTGTATGTTGGCAATTATCAAAACCTAGGTATAGGATTGTTTATACCAACAAAGCTTATGAGAAAAGTTCAATATGAAAAATCCCTATCCATCATAAAAATCAGATCAGACAAAGGAGGAGAATTTCACAACAAGGCCATAACTGAATATTGTGATCATATTGGGATACAACATGAAGTGTCAGCTGCAAGAACACCACAACAAAATGGTGTAGCTGAAAGAAGAAACAAAACCCTCAAGGAAGCATCCAGGACAATGATTGCGAAGACGATCTTCCTAAAAGGTTCTGGACTGAAGCTATCAACACAGCATGCGATACTCAGAATAGAATTATGATAATATGGAGACATTGTAAAACTCCCTATGAGGTTTGGAAAGGCAGATTACCGACTGTTTCATATTTTTCATATTTTTGTTTGTAAGTGTTTTATCCACAACAATGGCAAAAACCCAACTGAATGCCTTTGATGCAAAAAGTGATGATGGTCTCTTTATGGGATACTCACACATAATAAAGGCATACAAAGCTTTTATAAAAGAACAGTAGTTGTGGAAAAAGTACCTCATGTTGTATTTGATTAATCTACTATCGAGTACAGGAAACAGGTTGAACAAATTGAGAAAAATATAAAAGCCACCTCTCTAGAAGAAGTCATTATCAATGACACAAGGTTGATGGACCAAGCTGATTAAAACCGAACTGTATATGAGAAAGTTCCCCTATCATATCTGATCTTATCATAGATGAAGATGATCCAATCATAGCTGAACCAGACACAGCTGAAATCCAACAAGACCTAGCTGAAGGACAGACAGATTCAACAAATCCTCAGCTCAATCCAACAGAAGGAAAAAGCAAGGATAATTATCAACCAAAAGAATAATATGAAAATGATACTCCTAAATGGTTAAAAGTTCATCCCATTCAAAAAATAATTGGGAACATATCTGATTTAGTCAAGACCAGAAAGTCAAGAGAACTAATAATAATGGCAATGCTCTCTTGTTTTGTCTCAAATGAAGCCCAAAACAACAGAACAAGCTCTAGATGACTACACATGTGTAATAGCAATGCAATAAGAGTTAAACCAAATGGAAATGGATAATGTATGGGATCTGATAGACACACCAAATCACAATAAGGTCATTGGCACCAAATAGATTTACAAGAATAAATGTGATGAAGACGGGGCTGTTGCTAGAAATAAAGCCAGATTGGTTCCAAAAGGATATTCTCAGTGTGAAGGAATAGATGTTGATGAAACATATGCACCAGTAGCAAGATTATAGCAATCAGGTTATTTCTTGCCTATACAGCCTTCAAGAAATTTGAGGTGTATCAAATGGACGTAAAATGTGCCTTTCTCAATGGAGTACTTGAAGAGGAAGTATATGTTGAACAACCTCCTGGATTTGTCAAAGGAGACAATATGTACAAGCTATTAAAAGCTTTATATGGACTCAAACAGACACCAAGAGCCTGGTATGAGACACTATTCATATTTCTTGAGAAAAATGGATTCTGCAAGGGAAAGATGGACAAAACTTTATTCGGAATTGAACATGAAGACCACATTTTACTAGTTAAAGTATATGTGGTGTAGGTCACAAGTCGTCAGGAATAAGTCTATAGGGAGGTGAATAGACTTATTAAAATCTTTTCTGAATCTCAGATGAGTTACTCAGCTGTAATTAGGTACAGATTGCATATGTCGTCTGCGGACAGGTAATGCGGAAGACACAGCTGATGACAATAGCAGGTAACTAATGTTAACTGCAGATAACTATCTAATGGAACAGTAAATATGAATACAGCAGTTAAGTATGATGTTCAAAGCAGTAAATCACACAACACTTATAGTGGTTTCAGAGGTGGGGTAATCCTCTACTAGTACACTTTTCTCCAAACCAGTCTGAGATGAATTCACTATAACTTTCAACCAATGATAAACGTTACAATGATTTAACTAGTTACAACAGCTTCCAACCAGTGGAATCCTGCAGCCGTTGCAACTCCCTTTGACTGCCTAGCACATCTTGATCGAAGATCCGTGGATCCCTCAACAACTCTCGAGTTGTATATCACCTTCCAATCAAGAATCCTTAGATGCCTTATCAGTTGCGAGACTTCTAAAAACCTCATTTACAGAAGTACCCCATACTCAACTTTTGAGATACGAGTGTTTGTCTTCTCCAACAAAGAGCTTTTCAGAATATGATCTTGAATGCTTTGGTCTTTACGATGCTATAGATTGCCGTGATATCTTTAATATCTTTGATTTCCTTGATTGCTTTGTTTACTTGAGAGTATTGTTCGCATCGTACTTTGATCAATTCATATCTTCAGATATTTATAATACGATCCTTTGAGCTTCCTTCATAGCCGTTGCATCACTGTAACAAATCCGGCCGTTGGAGAGTGAACTTCTTTGTTTATCTTATCATTCCGTTGCATGGCTTGATTCCCCTTTTCAATTCCGACCGTTTAAAAGACTTTCTTTGTTAGCACCGTTATTCTTCATTAGAATAATCATAAGTCTTCGCAACGTGGATCTCAAGGAATATTTTATTCCTAGCTTTCCGGGAATCTATCCAGTTTGTCTCTTTACGTCTGCATGTGGCTTTCCATTATTATTGACTTTCAACACTTGCTGACATGGACTGAGTTACTTGGACTTGGATGACATCCTGACTGAGAACTTATCTGATATCTTTTAGTCAAACCTGTCTGATGTACAGTCAACCTTCTCTGATGAAAGACTTCTATGATATAGCTTCTCTGAGATAAAAGTTCTCTGTCCTGATGAATCTTCTCTGCTCTGAAGTCTTCTGACCTGATGAATGTTCTCTAATCTGATGGTCAAACTTCAGTTGATATCCGCGTTGACTCGATCTCGTCTGATAACTTGACTGCAGATGGGTTTTGGTCAAACCTTTATGATATTTTGCGTTGACCAAAACTCGTCTGATGTAGCGCCTTCTTCAGAACTTATCTGCAGTTTGGTTTTGGTCAAACCTCTCTGATGTTTGTGTTGACCAAAACTTCTCTGATAAACAGCAGTTCCATACTTAGTCGATTTTTCTACTGACCAACATTTGATCAAGACGGCCTAAATTTAAAGACCTATAGAAGATAATCATTCGGTTCTTCTTTACAATTTCCAAGTACTTAAAACATATATTTGAATAATTATCAATACAGGGTTGACATCATCAAAATCTTAACAAGTATTCCTAACAAATTCCCCCTATGTTGATGATGGCAAAACTTAAAGCATTTCAAATGTAATCAGGTATGCACAAATTAAAGTGCAAGACACAAGTAAAACTCAGTCTTTTTGAGACAACTAGAGGTTGCCATTCAAGCGACTGTTATAAAATTTTATTGATATTACATTACAGTTCAGTTGAATGAAATAAAATACAAGTAAGAAAATTACAAGTATTTCAGAATTACAAGTAAAATCACAAAATAAAAAAATCACATCCAACTAGCGAGCTTGTTGATCGTTTTGAAGTTGATATACGGCATCCTCTTGTTCCATAGCCAGATTCGATCTGTAGTGCCTTTGGCAACAAAATACGGAATTGTGGAGCTCGTAGGCATCCAGTCAGCAATATACATGTTACCTGATCTACTTCCTGTGAGCACAACTTCTTTGGTCAGAATGTTCTTGACTCTACAGTGATCTATATAGAAAATTTCACCGAGAACTGTTTGTCATAGAAGTGGCTAATACTAAGTAGATTATACTGTAAGACTTCAACATAATCTACATCGGTTAGTTTGAATTTTCCTACAAGCATGATTCCCTTCCCTCTTGTTATTCCTTTGCATTTATCACCGAAGCGCACTTTTGGACCGCGACCTTCTACATAATCTGACAGCTTGCTTATATCTCCTGTCATGTGCCGAGAACATCCGATGTCGATGTACCAGATGTCCTTCTCATTGATGTCCTGTAGGCAAAGAAATTAAGTAGATTTAGGTCCCCTTTGTATGTTGGGTCCATGGATGTTAGTGCCTTTAGGTACACATATTTGCGTGACAGCAATTGGCTTGCTGTCGGTTACTTTTGGTCCGTTCTTGCGATGTCTACATGGGGGAGGCACGTAGTCGCTGTAACCTTGGTAATTATTATGCATGTAAAATTTAGGGTTATTATTATTAATCCAGTACGAATGTCGTCTTGGAGGTGGAGCCATATTCTTTGGCCTTACAGCTTGCCTCCCCGGTCTCCAATTGGATTCCCAAAGCTGTTGCTGATATTGTGCGATGACCTGTCTTCTCGATGGATAACGAGGCTCCTGTATCCAGTATCTAGGCGCACTGTACTGTTGGAAGTACTTCTGTGCATGCCATTGATATTTAGATACAGCCTTCTTTCTGAACGGCTGTTGGCGCTTCTGATATGCTCGTGGATCATGTTGTTGGTTACGCCTTACAGGTCTGGGTTGCTGAGTATTCTGTTGTCTGTGATATGACTTTGGTGGCAGAATGGCAGCCTTTCCTGTACACGGATCAGCTGTTTTCTTGGCGGGACTCGGGGTCTCTTCAGGTATATGAATGGGTTCCACACCTCTGACGAACACGGTACTAGTTTTCCCTTTATTGGAGAATGAGTTATATCCTAAGACACTTTTATCATGGGCATGTTGCCCGGTGCTTAGAATTTCTTACATCCTTTTAGATGATTCTCGAAAGATTTCAAGATGGACTCTAGTTCTCCTTCTCATTTCTCGAGATTTTTTACTTTCTCTTCGAGTAGAGCAAAATCATTTGTCTTGCTCTCATTATGAGACTTGGCCTCATTTAGATCGTGGGCAAGTTGATGATTCTCTCCATGATTTTTTCCAATGTGATCTTGCTGTTTTCGCAATCGACAGACATATTTTCATAGTTAAATCTCAGCAAGTTGTTTTCTTCTTTCAGCTCTAAGTTAGAAATTTCGAGCTGTATGTTTTCTCTTTTCAATGTCTCATGGGCCTTTTGAATGTTTTTAAATCCATTCATCATATTTTCGAAAGTATGTGATGCATTGATAGGAATATTGGATGTTGAGCTTATCTCATCATCGCTATCTTCATCGTCCTCTATATCTTTAGCCATAAAGCACATGTATTATCTTCGATCTCATCATCGGACGATTCACTATCAGTGACTGCCTGAAGACATTCCTCGGTCTCGGTTTGAGCGGGCGAATCTTCTGATTCGCCGATCAGGACCTTGAGCTTGTTCTTCCAAGCACGTATCCTTTCGTCCTTTTCTTGTTGCTCGGCATCCGGCAACTTTTGGACTTTAGGATGCGGACACTTATTTGCATAATGTCCTGGTTTCCTGCAGTTGTAGCATAGATTAGAATCACCAGATGGAGAAGATTCAGAACTTACCTTGTTAAAAGGCTTGGGCCTATATGCAGTCTTTCCAGACTGTTTGATGAATTTCTTGATTTTGTGCATGAGCAGGGCCATTTCATCTTGTGACAAGATATCATCGTCACTGTCTGTAACACACACGCACTAACTACCTAACTTACACTATCTTATATCATATTAGTACTTATAAATTACGATGAAATTTCGACAGAGTTTCCCCTAAACTAGTACCTATCCCAAACCTGTGACATAAAAACCAACACAAGTATCATACAGAGACATCTAGTCTCAATCCGAATCAAACTCATGACCTCAATATCCCCGTAGCTAAAACTACAAGATATTAGTAAACCACAAAACTTCGAGCTTCCCAAATCACTTATTTATTTTACATTACGATATTTAAACAACCTCACAGGTTAAACAAACATACTAAGTGAACTTAAAGTACCCATCACACCATCAACAACACTCGAACCTATGAGTACATTACTGCAATATATATTTATAAAGTAAGGTTCACAAATAAGGACGGAAATATGTTAAGCCCATGGTTAAGCCCGACAGGTCGTCATCCATGTACGTCGACCCTCAGCAACAGTGGAACTCCAACTCATGCATCGAGGGAACATACTCAAGCATCAGAATTACCTACAATGCATAAACTACGTGAGCTAAAGCCCAATAAGTAGGAATCATGCATGTTATGTATCATGTCTGATGCAACATATGACATATGATTATCAATGAGAATCTCTCAAAATCATTTTCTTATCCTTGGGCCCGTTGAACCACGTACTAAGCACCGGATTGAACTCAACATCATATCATATCATGAGGCATGCATCTACCATGCCACACATATAAGGCATGCATCTACCACACCTAATATATCGTGAGAACATGCATCTACCATGTCTCACACATGATATAAGCACGCATCTACCGTGCTAAACATATCGTAAAAGCATGCATCTACCATGCCTCGGTCTTTATGCAAAGCCAACAAAACATTTTTCTTTTCTTTCTTTCCATGATCGTACCATGCATGCAGACACTAGTGAGTATCCTGTTATGCATGCATGTGAAGATGCTAATGGATGTTATGATCATGTAAGGTGCAACCAAACACTTTAAGCATAATACAGATCAATCATCCAATACAATACACTCCCAAGATATCATCAAGTTTACAAACAATATTATGTTTATGCATTGTAGTTGCAGATGGATTTCTACTTACCTTGATCGGGTAATACCCATACGTTTATACCAATAGGGGGTGGTTGGGATGATATATCTTCAGATCCTGTTTCAAGGAATGTATTTGAAGGATTCACATACCACACGCAAGGTTTAACTCTCTTCATATCGAAAGGGTTTACCACTTCGCATAACCGGTGTTCTACATACTTTATATCGGTTTATCGATATATACCAGCCCATTAACCAATCTATTTTGGACTTATAATTCATTAATAAATATATTAGTCTCTGTTTATAAAGTTCATTCAACTCTCACAACTTAAAATTTCAAGGTTTTATAACAAACACTTGATTAAGAGAGTTTATCAAAGTCTTGTCATAATCAGATTTTGATTTGCTTATAACCACTATAATATAAGTTGAACTTGCACCAATTTTTGACATAATATCCTTAATATACTTAAGAATAAGTATACTGAAACTCCTGACCCTGAAACATACGGATGAAGTAACATATACTATTAATTCCAAAAGGTGGCAGAATTGATTCCTTTATTGCCTTATTGAGTTTTAAGCCTTATAAATCCATATTCAACACAAGAGTTTGCCATGGCTGAATTTTTAACATCATTATAACATGTATAAGAACATATAAAAGCTCTCACACCTTCGAAATAGCTAAGAAACATAGCAAGAATAAGGAAGAAACAAAGGAAACTCACCTTGATTGTCAAAGGAATTGAGGTGTTGATGTTTTTGATGATTTCTTCTTGAATTTTTGGTGATTTTTCGAAGTGTGAAGCTTCTTGATAATGTTCAGACTGTAAATGAGGGTTGAGAGTCGGATTTATCCATCAAACAAGTGTCTTTAGTCGGTTTTGAAGGTGAAATGTCCAAAATACCCTCGAATGACTACTAGAGACTAGGTTTGAAATAATTGATCGATTCAAGTAGTTATGATCCGGTTCTTAGCGTGTTTGAACCGGTTCCTAGTAGATATTGACCTCATTTAGGGTATGGATGATCTTTAAAATGATTTAGTAGAAGTTTAGGGTGTATTTTTATTGCTTAAACTCGATTACCCATGCGAACAATGTTGAAAATGCTAGTGAAGGAGTTTATTGTCAAACTTTCTAAAACTTCACAAATACGACACTGTAGATAAGAATGGAAGGAATAATTTATTAAAAACATATAATTAATACAATAAACTAAAAGATAAGATCAATTCCTACCGCAGTTGGAATGAATTAGGTATAGACAGATCACAGTATTTTACCACCGTTACCACATGCAATCACAGATTGCGTCCTATAGGGTATTTTCAAGAATCAAGGTACTTGACAAGTGTTAGTATATTAAATGATGGTTATTCACTTGAATTATCAATACCCAGTACATGCGCCGACTAAAATCTCGAGATAAGCTAGTTAACCTCCGATAGACACGTTAGTGACGCCTTTATTACTTCTAGGCTTACCACGTATACTCAGAGTTTTATAGGATCTTTACATATATTTTATTTTCGTATTAGAAATTATATGAATAACGTAACTTAGTTCCGTAACATATACCACGATAGTGTTTTAGACTTTAGTTCAAATGTTTAGCACATTTCTATGTAGTGAAATTAGCTATAAGATCAAATGAACCATGAAACATCAAGTAATCCAAATAACACATAATTAACAAGTTATGCATGAATCATATTGACCAAGTAGTGTTAGGCTCGGGTATCACACAGTCAGCATTCTTATAGGCAGTTTTAGATGTGTTGGGCATGCTGTGTCTCCTGTTAGATACAACGGCTGGTGCTATAATCTTAGCAGGTGACTCTTCGGCCTTCTCTCTCCTATCAATATCATACTCAAAAGCTTTTAGGTCAGAGAAGAGGTCAAAAGTAGAAATTTTTGGGATTCAGTGCCTAAAACGAAGGCCCATCGGAAGCGGTAAATCAAAAATTAATTCGATCTGAATCCCTACGATGATCGATCGAGCTGCGTATATACGCATATATAAACGAAAAGCAAGAGTTGTAAGAAACTAACCCTCGAAGTCCGTTGATTAAATGGTAACCTTCTCTTGAGCTATTCCCCAAGCTTTGCTTGATCTCTACGAATCCAATCCGCTGCAAGCCCTGGACGATCCAATGCCGAAAGCACCGCGTCTCTACTTGCCACGCGCCGGAAAAATGACCGGAATAACAACACTTGATTAACCTCTAAGGTTATGGCTAGAATCAAGTGATGAAGCTTTTATTATGACATTGAAAATTGCATTCTAGATACAAATTTTTATAGTAAAATAAATAGGCTCAAAACGGCCATTACAACCCAATCGAATAAAACGAACGATTCAAAAACTAAGTCCACGAACCACATCCCCATTCAAAAGTATTCATCCAATAAATACTAAATAAATGGAAAGCGTAGAGATACATTGATCCAATCGACAATACGAACTGATCCAATCGATTCACACAATCGGTAATATGAAAACGTTCAAAATAATTCGGTCGCCCATTAAAATTCCAATTAATCAAATTTACCTTGTAAAATGAAATACCATAAATCATTTTAATCATATTAAATCCAATTTAACATGCGGGAGATTAATTTTCAAGAAAACACGGAAAAATCGAGCCGGGTGAAAACTGGCCTGTCTGGCCGAGTCACTGCCGGCATCCTGCCGGCCAGACACGGCCGAGTCACTTCTGGAAGCCTGGCGGACAGACACGGCCCGTGTCGCCTGACACGGTCGGGTCTGCCTGGCAGTGACTATGCAGACTGCCGGACACGGCCGAGTCACCCAGGACACGATCGAGTCACTCTCGGCCAGAATGCACCTTTTGACCAAAAAGTCGTCCGACGACGATTCGGGGTTAGATTTTCGACCGGATATCCAATATCAATATTTTCCGACTTTCATATCTTCAATATAAATCATATTTCCCAGAAATTTAAGATTTTTATTTAGACATAAACTTACGAAAAATACAATTATTACGAACGAAAAACATATACCACGATTATGACTAAAATGATTCCAAATCATTCACCATCTAATCGAGCATTCCAAATGCCAATATCGTATATAAGATCGCAAGACCTACTCCCCGATACCACTGATGGGATTCGGTGCCTAAAATGAAGGCCCAGTGGAAGTGGTAAATCGAAAATTAATTCGATCCAAATCCCTACGAGGATCGATCGAGCTACGTATATACTGTTGTGTCGAGAATTATACTCCCTGACCAGCGATCGCCTCGGAGATCGGGCGACCTAGCCATTACCGAGCAGCCGAGGCGTAACTGCCGACCAGCGACCAGGCGGCCTAGCCTTAGCCCGGCAGCCAAGATAGATCTGCCAACCGAAGGTCCCAGGACAAGTCCCGGTGCCGAGCGATTGACATCTAAGACGATCATCTCTCGGTACTTGGCGATCGACTCCTGGTGGCCGACTAGCAGACGATCACCTCCCGGCACTTACCGACCGACCCTTGGTGACCGACCGATGCCGACCCTCAGCAACTGGCTGATGCCGACCTCTGGTGACCAGCTAGAGACGACCGCCTCATGCCGCTCGAAGCCGATAGTCATCCAGTCGGCAAAGGCCGAGCCTCAGGACAGACCCCACGTGCAGTGCCGAGACAAGATCCGCATATCACGGATCGTTGACCTCGGCCTGTCAGCATCTTCCCACCAGCCGACAGGCCCGCCGAAAGGTGTCAGTAGGACCGCATGTGACAGTGACTCCGGACGTGTGCTGGCTCCTCATTGGACCGCACAGCCGGATGCCAGCAGCCACCTTGGACTTTAGGCAGACTGCCCATGTGACTTAAAGGCGATCGCCCCATTATTATATTGGCCGGAAGGCGATCGCCCGCCATAAATCAAGGCTCCTCTGCCCCTATAAATAGAAGGCAGCCTGCACTTGTCCAAGGACCGAAATTCTTCAGCACTCACGGAAATTCTTCTGATTCTCACGGCTTCCCAACAAGTAATACACACACTTGGCTTTCTCCTACTCTTGGCAACAGCTATCTCTCGGTTCGTTCTTCTCTCGGCCTCTCTCATACAGAAGACGATCGACAGGGACGAAGAACACCAAGCTTCGCTCAAGAGCTGGATTAACAGAGTCTTTTTACACTCATTGTACTTAGATTCTCACATTAATACTTGTATCCACGAATATTTGTATTAATAACATCTCGCGAGAGCATTCAAGCCTGGGCCTAACAAACCCGGCAAATCATGTGTTTATTCATTTTCTCTCGGAAGTACTCCCGCAACTTTGTTTGTTGTCCGTTCATTCCAGCAGTATTTAATCTTCGGATAAATATTTTGGGCAACAACAATTGGCGCTAGAAAGAGGGCATCTAACCCTCAAATTTTTATTCCTACCGTTTCGAAGAACACTCACTGTTCTCCGGGGCATATACCTGAAGAAACACTCACTGTTCTTCAGAGAAAGCTTTCAGAATCATGTCTTCCGCCTCCGCGTCCAAGAAAGCCGCTGGCCAGCCCGCCAGACGCCTCTTTCCGTCTCAGTCCGAGCTGCAGCCGATGGCGGAGGGTAGCCACCGCGGTCCAAGATGCTCGATCCCGCCCCTGACGGGTGGCCCAAGCCTCTCGCTCGATCAGCTCCGAACCACGGAACAGATCGACGAGGTCATGGCCGTCCTACAGGAGCGACGGAGTGCTCTCGACGCGCCTCCCTCTATCACCCCCTCGGCCGTCCGCCGGAAGACCAAGCGGAAGTTCAAGGCGTTACTGGCCGAGCGATCGCCAGGAGGCTCTCATCCGCAAGGAGAGGCGCTCGCCAGCCGGGGCACCTCTGTCTTCGATCGCCTGGGCAGCGACCCGTCTTGGCGACCGGGGCAGTCCGGCCCCATCTACGAGACGACGGAGTTTGAGTCCGTTACCAGGAGCTCGGCTGCAGGCTCCCGGAAAGGCGGCCAGTGCCGGCTCCGCCTCGCCAAATAGCTGAGGTCGGCAGCAGCGGAGTCCGGAGATCGGTACACGATCGCCTCGGCTCCCGCTCCCAAAGCCGATCCGCAAGCGACCGAGCCACGGCGACGGCCGAGATGCAACGTCAGCTCGACGACATGAAGGCGCTCCTGGAATCCGGGGTAGGCGCCAAGAATACGATCGCCGATCCGAGCGAGCCGCTCACGGTCCACATCGAGCTCGCCCCCGTGCAGCACAAGATCGCTCCTCCGCAAACACCTTTGTACGAGGGGAGATCGGACCCCGAAATGCACATGAGCAAGTTCAATATCTACATGACCGGGTGTGGGGCATCTGACGCGACCAGGTGCCGAATGTTCCCAATGACGCTGGACGACCTCGCCTACAGGTGGTACGCCTCATTGCCGCCTCGGTCCATCGGCTCCTTTAACCAGCTGGTGAACGTCTTCACAGCGTACTTCGCCACCAGGGTCGCTCGTCCAGAAGGTCCCCATCGCATGATGCGAATCAAGCAAGGCGAATAAGAGTCCGACTCGGACTACATCGACCGGGCAGACGAGATCATCCTCAACGGCGAGCCCGTAAGCGATGAGATCGCCCTCTACGTGGTCCTAGGAGGATTCCATGGTCTTTCGCCTATGTTCAGGCATCTTACGAAGGACCAACCCACGACCTACGCGATCTTCGGAGCTAAGGCCGCAGACTTTATGGCCAGGCAAAGGATTCTTCTCAACCTTTGAGCAGCACGATCGGCGCCCGAACGACGATCTCCCGCCCGATCGCCGATATCAACTTATGAATAATGCGATCGGCAGCCGAGCGACGATCACCAGTCTTCCAGCCCGATCGCCGATCATCAAGCTACATCAACAAACTGGAGGACTCGATCGCCATCTACAGTTCACCATCTAACATGATGGACTAAGGCACGAGATCGCCTCCACCGCACAACATACAGCCATGGTCCTGGTCGTCGATGGAACCGGCTGCTTCGGCCATGCAAGGTCCCTTTGGGCCAAGATCGCCCGCCCTTCGTTTAAATACGAGGCTGGCGTAGTCTGAGGGCCCTCCAAAACTAATCAGTGGACACGATCGCCCGCCCTCAAAGGATCATCATCTAACATGGTGAACCCGGACAATGCGACGTGCCACTACCCCCGTCTCAACGTACACCGTCGAGGTTCGCCATCCTCATGGCGGGCCGAGATGGAAGCAGAGCTAACAAGCCGCGGACGTGGAGTTGAATCATCCAACGCTGCCCCGCGCAAGGACTCCTCTAGACCGAGACCGCACGCCCTTCGTTTAAATACGAGGCGAGGCGCAGCCTAACAGAGGACCCTCACAATAAAATGAGTCACGAGACACTCAATGTCTTCGCGCACAAGACACGGTCATGGAGTCAGTCCATCGAACTCCGTGACTGTGCACGATTCCTCAAACGACGAAACCATCAAGTTTCTGAGGGGGATCGGCCAATGTTGTTTTTTGCAGGTACAAGACCGAAAGATAGCTAGCCAATCGACCAAGATCGCCAAAGTCCAAATCCAAAGTCAGCTCAACGGGTCGCCCGTCCTCATCTTACACGATCGCCAGCAAGAACCACCTCACCCTATGTCTTCAACATCGGAGCAAGCTGGGGGGCAATTGTTGTGTCCAGAATAATACTCTCCGATCGGCGATCGCCTCGGAAATTGGGCGACCTAGCCATTACCGAGCAGCCGAGGCAGAACTGCCGACCAGCGACCAGGCGGCCTAGCCTTAGCCCGGCAGCCAAGATAGATCTGCCAACCAAAGGTCCCAGGACAAGTCCCGGTGCCGAGCGATCGACATCTAAGACGATCGTCTCTCGGTACTTGGCGATCGACTCCTGGTGGCCGACTAGCAGACGATCACCTCCCGGCACTTGCCGACCGACCCTTGGTGACCGACCGATGCCGACCCTCAGCAACTGGCCGATGCCGACCTCTGGTGACCAACTAGAGACGACCGCCTCATGTCGCTCGAAGCCGATAGTCATCCAGTCGGCAAAGGCCGAGCCTCAGGACAGACCCCACGTGCAGTGCCGAGACAAGATCCGCATATCACGGATCATTGACCTCAGCCTGTCAGCATCTTCCCACCAGCCGACAGGCCCGCCGAAAGGTGTCAGTAGGACCGCATGTGACAGTGACTCCGGACGCGTGCTGGCTCCTCATTGGACCGCACAGCTGGCTGCCAGCAGCTGCCTTGGACTTTAGGCAGACTGCCCATGTGACTTAAGGCGATCGCCCCATTATTATATTGGCCGGCAGACGATCGCCCCATTATTATATTGGCCGGAAGGCGATCGCCCGCCAGAAATCAAGGCTCCTCTGCCCCTATAAATAGAAGGCAGCCTGCACTTGTCCAAGGACCGAAATTCTTCAGCACTCACGGAAATTCTTCTGATTCTCACGACTTCCCAACAAGCAATACACACACTTGTCTTTCTCCTACTCTTGGCAACAGCTATATCTCAGTTCGTTCTTCTCTCGGCCTCTCTCATATAGAAGACGATCGGCAGGGACGAAGAACACCAAGCTTCGCTCAAGAGCTGGATTAACAGAGTCTTTTTACACTCATTGTACTTAGATTCTCACATTAATACTTGTATCCATGAATATTTGTATTAATAACATCTCGCGAGAGCATTCAAGCCCGGGCCTAACAAACTCGGCAAATCTTGTGTTTATTCATTTTCTCTCGGAAGTGCTCCCGCAACTTTGTTTGTTGTTCGTTCATTCCAGCAGTATTTAATCTTCGGATAAATATTTTGGGCAACAACATATACGAATATATAAACGAAAAGCAAGAGTTGTAAGAAACTAACCCTTGAAGTCCGTTGATTAAATGGTAACCTTCTCTTGAGCTATTCCCCAAGCTTTGCTTGATCTCTACGAATCCAATCCGCTCCAAGCCCTTGAATGATCCAACGCCGAAAGCACCGCGTCTCTACTTGCCACGCCCCGGAAAAACGACCGGAATAACAACACTTGATTAACCTCTAAGGTTATGGCTAGAATCAAGTGATGAAGCTTTTGTTATTACACTCTAAGTGTATAATATATATCTCTCTATGTATCTTGTATTTTCTCCAAGAAAACTCTCAAGAACAAAATGAACAAGAAGAAGACTTGAAGAAAATGTTATTCTCTCTCTCTCTATCCTTTCTCACGTTCAAGATGAATGAGGTGAGGTGAGAGATGTAAGTCTTCCCTACTTATTCTAATTCAACCTTCATGTGAACAACTCATGTCACATGAATACCAATCCCACAAATCCATGTTCCTTCATATAAAATTAAAACAAGACAAAAGGAAGGTGGGTGGAACTAAATGGGGCGGCCACCATGCAAAAACGGACGAGTTCGGTCCGTTTCGGACTCCCGTGAGTCTAAAGAGATAAACTCCTATTCCGCTCCGATGTATTTGTGTCGATTAATTAATCCAATCAATTAATCACATCAAATACATAATAACATAATTAATTTCTCCAAGAAATAATTATATTTATGAATTAAATTAATCACCTAGTAATTTATTTAATTCATTAGGGCGTAAATTAATTTATCCAATAAATTAATTTAGACATCCAATGTCTCAATAAATTAGATATCCAATATCTAATATTCATACTGAGAGAATAAGCTCGATTCATTCTGTCGTCAATCCTATTGCGCGACTCGGTAGGTCCGTCTCAGTCAGCAATGGGATGAACCAAAGAGTAGTAGTACCACCTAGCCAGCCTGACGGCCTACACTGTACCCCAACTGAGAACGAATGATTGGAATCATTCAAGAACCATTCTGTCGTGAATACCAGTATACGTATAAACCCTTCTTTCAAATGTCCCAATCAAGTTATAGGGTCACGGTCAGTCAAACCCTATCTGTACTTGACGCTATGCATGCGTTAATGCAAATCGATATCATCGAGCTCTCGTGTATCCAATACAACTAGCTCCAATGCTTTGGCCAAAGACTTATGATCTCATCTGCCAAGAACCGCATAAGACATATAACCCGCTCACTAACGGGAGAAAGAATTCTATCTTGGTATTCAGTAAGACCTGCTACTTGCCCGTTAAGATGCACGTCGAGGTTGACCCCCACCTCCCGGTTTATAGGGTCGAACTACTCTAATGAAAATCTTAACGTCACAAGCACATCCCTACTAAATCCTCAAGTCGAAGGTTCAGGAATACCTATCACAACCTTTCGATTCGGTCATTAACTGTCCCGGAGTGAAATTCGTGTGACGAATCGAGGGTGAGTCGGCTCGAGTATACTAATCCAATTAGCATACCTATAACGTGTACTCCCACTAACCATTAGTGTTCGACAGGCACTCTGCATGTCAAAGAACACGTCATACAAGTCTTCACATAAACTTAATTCCCAGTCAAGTTTCATCGACTTGCAAACGATTAAGTATTTGAGCTATAAACCTTTTCAGTGCCGACCCCCTTATCCAATAAGGAGTGGAACGTTTTGCTCTCAAATACACGGACTAGTTTCTATATGTATATTTACGAGTTATGAATGCCAGTAACTGCCAGTAAATAAAGAAACATACATTGCCTTATATTAATGATTTACATAATTACAAGTACAATGCCCTCACTCAATATCCTCTGAGTGGCATTCGAGGGCATACTCCTAACAATCTCCCACTTGCACTCAATGCCACACACTATGGTATCTAATACCCATGTTCTCCATATGACGCTCCAAGCTAGTCTGAGAAAGTGGCTTGGTCGGTGGATCAGCGACGTTGTCGGCCGAGTCTACTCTGTGCAGCACAATGTATCGCTTGCGAACAAATTCTCTTACGAGATGATACTTCCTCTCAATATGTTTGGTGCTGTTGTTAAACCTCGGCTCCTTGGCCTGCGCTACAACTCCATCATTGTCGCAGTACAGCGGAACAGGCAGCTCAGCACATGGTATCACTTGAAGTTCTCCCAGAAACTTCTTAATACATAACCCTTCCTTGGAAGCCTCCGAGGTTGCTTGATACTGTAACACCCCCAAAACCGTATGGGAATATTACACGCCGTAGACCCTTTCCGCAAGGATCTACCAGGCTAAACGTCCATAAACAACCAAATGCTTGCCCGGACAGGGTCAAACAATATAATAATACAGACCGTTAAGGTCACTTACACATAAACACACAGACCGATGAGGTCACACAACTCTATCAACAGGACTGACGAACAACATTACCCACACAGGGGTCGAAATACAATACAGCGGAAGACTGAATCAACTCTAACAATACAACTAAACTCTACCAACTCTCAACTCTTGATTAGTATCGCAGCTCGTCATCCCCTTGTGTCAATCCTGTGACTGCTCCCCTGAACCTGCATGTATCTGGACGCAGAACAGACATCCACCCCCCGATTACGCAGGGGTTAGTAAAACTCCACTGTTTTACTAGTGCAAGTATAAAACGATACGAAATGTAACAAGTAAATAGCAACTATGTATTTAATACGGAAATAAATTATCAAAATGTTCCCGAGAAGTTTTAGAATTTCGAACGCAAGTAAGAGATATTTGAAAAGGAACACATCATCTCGGGGATTTTTAAAGCAGAAATTCTTTTGGACCTCGAGTCCCAATTTACAAAACCTTTTCGTAAACATTAGGGCCTTAGCCCGATTCTCGTTTCAAAGCACACTAGATAATATATCATTTTGAGTCCGAGATCCATATTTAAAATGTTACCCAAACAATCACTGCTGCACGATCATTGTTCGTACACATCATGTACCGAACTCCGGAGGCCTCGACGGACCTTACCCGGACCACACACACTGTTCGTACACATCATGTACCAAACTCCGGAGGCCTCAACGGACCCTACCCGGCCACACACACTGTTCGTACACATCATGTACCGAACTCCGGAGGCCTCAACGGACCCTACCCGGCCACAAACATCATTCGTACACATCATGTACCGAACTCCAGAGGCCTCGTCAGACCCTACCTAGATCACACACCTTGTCCGTACACGTCATGTACCGGACTCCAGAGGCCTCGTCAGACTCTACCTGGATCACACACCTTGTCCGTACACGTCATGTACCGAACTCCAGAGGCCTCGTCAGACCCTACCTGGAACACACACACACACACATCGACACGACACAACTCATAATCATCAAATGTCAAGCCATTCCACATTACACCGAAATGTACAATCAAGTATGTAAATCAAAACAACACAAATATCATGATCATCACGACAACTCGACAACGACCAACCATGCCCGGCACAAACTTAGATGATTTGCACATCCAACACAATTTCACAATGTTAACTAAGTGAAGGTATTATCGTTACCATCAATTGTTCGTAATAATCAATACATACGAAGCATATACACGAAAGTAAACCAATGCATCACAACCATAATACGACGTCCCTATTCACAAGACACAATTCGTATAGTAAAATACTTGCCTTAATAACCGCTACCGAATACTCCGAAGAACACGATTTGACCGGAAAGCTCGGACCCCGAAGAAGACAACGAACGGAAGGGTTCCGACTCGAGTTCTTCACAAGAATTAGACCCTAACAACATATAATCAATAAATCATCGATCATACGAGGAAGAATAATCGTAGAACGCCCGAAAACCCCTCTATGACATTTTACCGGACACCTTCAAGGCGTCGATCAAGAACTCGACCAAAATAACGAATCGATACGATCCAACAATGGAATAACAAGGTAAATGATATAATACATTTAAATAATCATCAATACATCACAATCCTAAGTTAAATCGGATTAAACGGACGAAATCGAACAAAATACCCAAAATCCCCAAAATTAGATTTCTAGAAAATCTGACCTGATTCGCTCGATCAAAGGATGTTATAGAACGGATTATTGATGATATGAACTCCAAGACTTCATGGATTTAACACCTAACAACATCCCTCCATGATTATCAAAGCTACAGCCGCGGAAGAGGATGAAACGAGTGAGAAAATGGCTGAAGAAAACGCATTGGCCTTAAATAGAGCCGTTGCCGAAAGTTACGTGCGTAATCGGCCAAGGCTACGTGCGTAACCAGTCATCGCCCCAAATCTGCCCGGCCCGTTACGTGCGTAACCGGCCTTACGTCTGTCTCGCTGAGCACTCTGGCCGTAACTCGGCGATCTTGCGCCAGGCGACGGCGGCGAACGACCCTGAAACACGAACCTGAATACGAATCGAAGATACGGTTACGAAGTACTCGCAAAGAAAAACTCGAGCACTAAGAGAACACATGATTCTGACCACCCGAAGGCTTAAAATTCGACAACGGAAGGTAATTACCCCAAACTTTGGGAAATTACAAAAATGGCCCAAAACGTCCGAAAATCACGATATGTGATCGAATAACCAAACCGAAGTTTACAACACGTCTAACAAAGTTAAACGGACTTACGGGAAACTCGAAACAACAGTTTCAAACGAGATTCGCAAGAATCGAACTCAAGTGCGGAAAAGTTGCCAAAAAGCACGGAACTCAACAAAACGACACCGAAACGAACTCGGATGACAAAAAGTGCAGATCATTCTCGAAATGAAGAAACGGTCATGAGCGAGTCATCAAAACGGACTTCCGCCGAAAAATAGAAAATTACCAGAAATCGAAATTACGGGTATTACAGATACTCAGCCTGACAGGTGGAATCAGCAGTCGCGCTTTTCTTGGCGCTACGCCAAGATACTGCTCCTCCATTAAGAGTAAATATGTAGCCAGAAGTAGACATCGAGTCGTCCTCCAATCCTTGGAAGTTTGAATCAGTGAATCCCACCACATCCAATTCTCCACTGCCATACATCAGAACCATATCTCTAGTCCTTCTTAAGTACTTGAGAACGTTCTTTACGGCAGTCCAATGTTCCCTACCTGAGTTTGCCTGAAACCTACTCACCACGCTTACAGCATGCGCGATGTCAGGGGTTGTACACAACATAGCATACATAAGGCTACCCACGGCCGAAGCATATGGTATATTACTCATGTCCTTTCGTTGTTCCTCACTTTGAGGACACATCTTCAAGGAGAGTTTTATTCCATGTCGCATCGGTAGGAACCCTCTTTTAGAATCATCCATCTTAAATCACTTTAAGATCTTATCTATATAGAGGGCTTGGGAAAGACCTATTATTCTCTTCGCTCTATCCCGGTAGAGCCGAATACCAAGAATATAGGTTGCTTCTCCCAAGTCTTTCATGGATAAATTACTCGAAAGCCAAGCTTTCACAGAACTGAGCATTCCCACATCATTTCCTATTAGTAGAATGTCATCTACATATAGTACTAAGAATGCGATCTTGCTCCCACTAACCCTCTTGTATACACAAGGTTCTTCTTCATTTTGCATGAAGTCAAACTCTTTGACCGCCTCGTCAAAATGAAGGTTCCAACTACGCGATGCTTGCTTCAGTACATAAATGGAATGCTGAAGCTTGCACACTTTCTGATTATCGACTTCAGACACAAAGCCTTTAGGCTGCTCCATATAGATTTCCTCCTCGAGGAATCCATTAAGGAAAGTCGTCTTTACGTCTATTTGCCATATCTCATAATCGTAGTAGGCAGCTATAGCAGGCATCATGCGAATAGGTATCGTGGTAATCGATCCCTTCTTTCTGGGTATAACCCTTTCCCACAAGCCTGGCCTTATAGGCATCAACCTTGCCATCACCATCAGTCTTTCTCTTGTAGATCCACTTGTTCCCAATAGGCACTATGACCTTGGGGCGGTCTACTAGAGTCCAGACCTGATTGACATGCATCGAGTCTATCTCAGCTTCCATAGCTTCATGCCATTTCGCGGAGTCTACATCCACCATCGCTTGGTCATATGTCATTGGGTCGGTCTCTTGGCTATCACTTGGAACCTCATGGAGACCCAGCTCCTCCAAGTGCACAAGCCCATACCTCTCAGGTAAATGAGACACGCTACTAGACCTACGAGGTGGTTGTACTTGTGTTTTAGAAGGTTCGGTTCCAGTTTCTTGCACAGGTGTCTCCCGAGGAGTTTCATTGTATTCTTCTAAAGAAATACTTCTACCTGCTCCGCCTTCCTGAATGAACTCATCTTCCAGGAAGTGTGCTTGTAAAGCAACAACGATCTTTCGATCTTAGGGCATGTAGAATAAATATCCCATCGTCTCAAACGGGAATCCAATGAAACGTCCCTTCGCGGACCTAGCTTCCAACTTCTCCACCTTAGTCTTCTTGACATAGGCGGGACATCCCCAAATCCTAATATGATTAAGACTTGGTTTCCTGCCCTCCCACATCTCATGTGGAGTTTTATGAATGGATTTGGAAGGACATCTGTTCAAGATGTAGGCGGCAGTCAGGAGTGCATGCCCCCACAAGTAAATCGGTAAGTTAGTATAGCCCAGCATGGAACGGACCATGTTCAACAAGGTCCGGTTCCTTCTTTCTGACACACCATTTAACTGAGGAGTACCTGGAGGTGTTAGTTGTGAAACTATTCCATGTTCCTTAAGGAACTCGTCAAATTCCGTACTCATATACTCGCCACCTCGGTCCGACCGAAGTGCTTTGATATGATTACCAGTTTGTTTCTCGACCAGGGCCTTGAATTCCTGGAATTTCTCAAAGGCATCGGATTTATGTTTCATTAAGTATACATAACCATACCTAGTATGATCATCCGTAAACGTAATGAAATATTGATATCCGTCACGTGCTGCTTCCAAAGCACCACATACGTCGGTATGGATTAATCCCAGTTTATCAGCGGCTATTTCAAAAGTCCCTGTGAAGGGGGACTTAGTCATTTTGGCTTTAAGGCAAGATTCACAAGTAGGAAAGGGATCCGATCCCAATGGACCCATAAGTCCATCCTTTTCCATCGTGTAAACCTTGGTCTGACCAACATGACCAAGTCTAAGATGCCATTTTAAAACTTGATTGGTTTCATCCCTACCATGTTTTCTAGTCATAGTATTCACAACTACTTTGTTGATGAGATTTAGATGATACAATCCATTTAACAATGTAGCAGTACCCACTAGTTTATTTCTGAAATAAATTTTGCAGGAACCATCACCAATGAAAAATGAAAAGCCTTTTCAGTCTATGACCAGAATGGATACAATGTTTTTGTGCCCCTTGGGCAAAATAAGTACATCTTCTAAAGTCAAAACAAAGCCGGATTCTAAACCCAAAATAAGTGATCCTATGTCGGTCACCTTGACACTATGCCCGCTTCCGACTGTGATCATAACTTCTCCAGCTCTAAGCTTCCTACTTTGTTCCAGATACTGATTCACGGTACAAATATGAGAACTAGCACCAGAATCCAGTATCGAGGAAGTAGAAAATACAGTAGCAGAACAATTTGTTTCCAAAACTAAAAGTTCTGTGCCTGAAGTGCCATGAAGAATTGGACAGTCTCTAGCCCAGTGGCCCAGCTCACCGCACTTGAGACAGGTAACTTTCTTCTTCTTGCCTTTTGGAACCATCGGGGCCTTGCCCTTTCCTTTAAGGTCCTTAACTTGTGGTTCAGTCTGCTTCTTGGTCTTTTTCTTCTTATTCTGAGACTTCCGAAGTCCAGAAGAAATCACAAGGGCAGACTCCTTCATCTGCGGAGTCTTCATCTGAGACTGAGCGGTCACTAGTTTGTTCATTAGCCCAGCTAAGTTACATGCAATCTCATTGCAGTTGAAGTTTATAACAAACTGTGAGAAGGAATCAGGGAGAGACTGAAGGATAAGGTCAGTTTGGAGAGAAGTATCCATTTTAAAATCAAGAGCCTCCAATCTCTCGATCATGGATATCATTTTGAGGACGTGTTCCCCAACCTTCTCACCTTCCTTCATCCTTGCACTGAATAGTTGCTTGGATATCTCATATCTAGCAGTTCTGCTGTACTCACCATAAAGTTCGGTTAAGTGAGATAGAATCTACCTCGCAGAAGTCATTTTCTCATGAGCTCTCTGAAGCTCATTAGACATAGAAGCCATCATGTAAGCACGGACTTTTATGTCATCCTTAACCAACTTTTCGTGGTTTTCGATCTCTTCCTGATTTGCTCTGGTCCACACAGGAGGCGCCGGAATGTCCGTCTCCAAGACGTATCCCAGTGCCTCTATACTGAGGACAATCATCAGATTGCGGAGCCAGTCCACAAAGTTAGGTCTAATCAAGGTGTTCTTCTCGAGTAGAATTGCAAGTGGATTCATTGTCATATTGAGAGTTATGTCTGCATTTAGTATAACAGATTAATTAGTGACTCGTTTAATTATGTTCTGAGTATAGAATTAAGGTCTTTTCTCTTCTTGTTATCCAGCTCCCACTATTTTTATCGGAACAACACACTCCCATATGAAATCCGGAAGTATCGTCGCACTACTTCATAGTGGTGATCGAGTTCTTTATAAATCTTAATAGAGGGCAACCGAACAGGTTTCTAGTCTATTAATTTTCATAAAGTGGTGTCCAACACCAACCCATCTAATGGATGATTCGATCTTCTTTTTCCCCTTGTTCACTCCCCTCAACCTATACGGTTTCCATGGTTTGTGAACAAGTTAAGTTTATACCATCGACGCAAATCAGTTTCACAATTGAATCTTATCCGGCAACCTATCAGGTTTCTAGGGATAAAATTTGCTCCAACCGAAGGCATCCAATGCGCTTCCGGTAATTTATCCGTCCTCCCCGAACGACTACCCCGATAACTCGGAAGCATAGCACATCCGGTTTGGATTTCAATTTCCCGAAAACTCGATGGAGGGAAGGAAAACCTTGAAACCTTATAAACTTAATAATTTGTTGTGGGAGAATTTTCGCGATTAACGTTACACTTTGCACATTAATTATTTTAGCGCGTTTGTGGTATTCATACAATATGAAAAAACCATTCACAACCTAGTTGCTACCAATATGTGGTTCATTGACCGTTCCTAGAAAACAAAAACTCCGTAATCTAATTACAAGTCTTCGTCTTGAATCTTCGTCTTCTCGAAACAGATCTTCCTCCGGTCTTCGTCATTACATATAAATTTTACATTGAAAATTGCATTCTAGATACAAATTTTTATAGTAAAATAAATAGGCTCAAAACGGCTTTTACAACCCAATCGAATAAAACGAACGATTCAAAAACTAAGTCCACGAACCACATCCCCATTCAAAACATTCATCCAATAAATACTTAATAAATGGAAAGCGTAGAGATACATTGATCGAATCAACAATACGAACCGATCCAATCGATTCACACAATCGGTAATATGAAAATGTTCAAAATAATTCGGTCGCCCATTAAAATTCCAATTAATAAAATTTCCCTTGTAAAATGAAATACCATAAATCATTTTAATCATATTAAATCCAATTTAACATGCGGGAGATTAATTTTCAAGAAAACACGGAAAAATTGAGCAGTGGCGGCTGCTGGCCGAGTCACTCGGCATCCTGCCGGCGGAACACGGCCGTGTCGCTGACACGGTCGGGTCGTGCGGCGATGTCCTGCACATACTTGCGACACGGCGAGTCACTTGGAAACTGCCGGCGGACACGGCCGTGTCGCGACACGGTCAGTGCACTGGCGATGACTATGCTGTTCACGGACACGGCCGAGTCACCCAGGACTCGATCGAGTCACTCTCGGCCAGAATGCACCTTTTGACCAAAAAGTCGTCCGACGACGATTCGGGGTTAGATTTTCGACCGGATATCCAATATCAATATTTTTTGACTTTCATATCTTCAATATAAATCATATTTCCCATAAATTTAAGATTTATATTTAGACAAAAACTTACGAAAAATACAATTATTACGAACGAAAAACATATACCACGATTATGACTAAAATGACTCCAAATCATTCACCATCTAATCGAGCATTCCAAATGCCAATATCGTATATACGATCGCAAGCCCTACTCTCTGATACCACTGTTGGGATTCGGTGCCTAAAACGAAGGCCCAGCGGAAGCGGTAAATCGAAAAATAATACAATCCGAATCCCTACGAGGATCGATCGAGCTACGTATATGCGAATATATAAACGAAAAGCAAGAGTTGTAAGAAACTAACCCTTGAAGTCCGTTGATTAAATGGTAACCTTCTCTTGAGCTATTCCCCAAGCTTTGCTTGATCTCTACGAATCCAATCCGCTCCAAGCCCTTGAACGATCCAACGCCGAAAGCACCGCGTCTCTACTTGCCACGCGCCGGAAAAACGACCGGAATAACGACACTTGATTAACCTCTAAGGTTATGGCTAGAATCAAGTGATGAAGCTTTTTTTATTACACTCTAAGTATATAATATATATCTCTCTATGTATCTTGTATTTTCTCCAAGAAAACTCTCAAGAACAAAATGAACAAGAAGAAGACTTGAAGAAAATGTTATTCTCTCTCTCTATCCTTTCTCACGTTCAAGATGAATGAGGTGAGGTGAGAGATGTAAATCTTCCCTACTTATTCTAGTTCAACCCTCATGTGAACAACTCATGTCACATGAATACCAACCCCACAAAGTCATGTTCCTTCATATAAAATTAAAACAAGACAAAAGGAAGGTGGGTGTAACTAAAAGGGGGCGGCCACCATGCAAAAACGGACGAGTTCGGTTCGTTTCGGACTCCCGAAAGTCCAAACAGATAAACTCCAATTCCGTTCCAATGTATTTATATCGTTTAATTAATCCAATTAATTAAACATATCAAATACAAAATAACATAATTAATTTCTCCAAGAAATAATTATATTCATGAATTAAATTAATCACCCAGTGATATATTTAATTCCTTAGGCCGTAAATCAATTTATCCGATAAATCTATTTAGACATCTAATGTCCCAAATTTAGATATCCAATATCTAATATTCATAATGAGAGAATTAAGCTTGATTCATTCCGTCGTCAATCCTAATGCGCGACTCGGTAGGTCCGTCTCAGTCAGCAATGGGAGGAACCAAAGAGTAGTAGCACCAGCCACTGGGCGGCCTACACCGTACCCCAACTGAGAACGAATGATTGGGATCATTCAAGAACCATTCTGTCATGAATACCAGTATACATATAAACCCTTCTTTCAAATGTCCCGATCAAGTTATAGGGTCACGGTCAGTCAAACCCTATCTGTACTTGACGTTATGCATGCGTTAATGCAAGTCGAGATCATTGAGCTCTTGTGTATCCTATACAACTAGCTCCAATACTTTGGCCAAAGACTTATGATCTCATCTGCCAAGAACCGCATAAGACATATAACCCGCTCACTAACGGGAGAAAGAATTCTATCTTGGTATTCAGTAGGACCTGCTACTTGCCCGTTAAGATGCACGTCGAGGTTTACCCCCACCTACTGGTTTATAGGGTCGAACTACTCTAATGAAAATCTTAACGTCACAAGAACATCCCTACTAAATCCTCAAGTCGAAGGTTCACGAATACCTATCACAACCTTTCGATTCCGTCATTGACTGTCCCGGAGTGAAATCCGTGTGACGAATCGAGGGTGAGTCGGTTCGAGTATACTAATCTAATTAGCATACCTATAATGTGTAGTGTTCGACATGTACTCTCCATGTCAAAGAACATGTCATACAAGTCTTCACATAAACTTAACGCCCAGTCAAGTTTCATCGACTTGCGAATGATTAAGTATTTGAGCTATAAACCTTTCCAGTGTCGACCCCCTTATCCAATAAGGAGTGGAACGTTTTGCTCTCAAATACACGGACTAGTTTCTATATGTATATTTACGAGTTAGGAATGCCAGTAACTTCCAGTAAATAAAGAAACATCCAATTCCTTATATTAATGATTTACATAATTACAAGTACAATTCCCTCACTCAACATCCTATGAGTGGCATTCGAGGGCGTACTCCTAACACAAATGTCATTGCGATTACATGATACACACATAGCTGTGGTTTTGATGTCCCATCGGGCAGGGAGTGATCTAAATATTTTCAAATTTTTTTCCTTTTGGGTATACACTTTACCCAATGCTTCAAGTTCACCGACAATGCCAGTGAATCGGAGGTCAAGTTACTCAAGAGTTTCAGATGATTTCATTTTAAACGATTCAACATGTTGAGTGAGTTTTGAAATCTTGTTTTCTTTTGATAGCCAGTTCCCTCACAAATCATCTTGAGTTTATCCCAGATTTCCTTGACTGTCTTACAACTTTTTATCTTCGAGAATGTGCCTTTGTCAAGAGTGAAAAATAGTGCATGCTTAGCTATGTTGTCGAGGTTCACACGCTTGCATTCATCGGTCGTCCATTGCTCACGCTCTTTTTCAATCATCTCTGCATGAGGTTGTCCTTCTATCCTTGTGGCAGGATTCACCTTCATTATTTTGATGGGGCTATCTTGGATGACAAAATTCATCTCTTCATGCACGGAGGCAAGATGTGCTTCCATCCTAATTCTCCAATCATCAAATTCGTTAATAGAAAACATAGGAGCCTTATTTATCATAGAGGTATCCATATAGAGAATAGGATAGATAGAGACTGTTTTGAAAAATAAGTGATTTTGGATCTGATTCGGTTAAAAATACGACTGATTCTTTTTAGAATTAACCGCTCTGATACCACTTGTTGGCCACTAAGTATACTGAATACAGCTTGGAAAAGTGTTAGTACAACAAGCTGTATGATTTTCAAATAAGAGTGCGTAGCGGAAGTTTGTTTGAGTGAGTTGCTGTAAATACAGCAACTAGGTTTTCTCCTGGTGGCTTGGTGCGTACAGGGTATGCAATGTATACTTATAAATGATCACAATAATGAAAACAATAAAGGCAGAAGGTAAAAAAAATGCAATATAAAGTGGTTCGTGGTAAACCCCTCTACGTCCAGTGGTCCTCCACACAGGAGTACAATGTTTATTATAATCACTACGTACACAACGATGTGAATATAATCTAACCTAGCCTTGTATCATTCACACAGATTGATACAAAGACTGTAGCTTTCAAATGTTCACACAGATTGGTTGTTGGCGTCTTTGACTTGCTTCTTCTCACACAGATTGAAGCTTCATCATATTCTTCCCATACAGGTCAGAATATCTTTTCATAGTCCACACAGGGTAAGTTTACTCAAAGATAAAGATGATGAAATCACTGGTTTAAACAATAGCTTGAATACGATGATCTTGAGCTGATGATGTAGTGTTCACATTGACTGGGTATATTTCTTCTCTCGGCTATTTGATATATGCTCGAAGAAATATATTTGCTCTTGTAAGCTTTGATTGAGGATAACGAATATTCAGTCGTTGAGTTCTTGAGTATATCAATATTCCAAGATTTTTGCAATGTCCTCTTGCATGGACTATTTATAACTTTGGAATAGATCCGTTGTAAATAAGTTTGTTGGCTGGTTAGTGAGCAAAGATCCATTCTAATTAGCCTACTGACTTTCAAGATGCCAGATCCAGATTTTGCTCCTTGTCTGAAGATCCTTGTCGGTTGGTATTTAAATACTTTATGCAATCAGTATTTAAATACTTCTTTCAAACGGCGTTCTGACTTTAGTGAATAAAGTAGATTCCTTCAAAACGGTCTTCAGTCCTGTTGGATGAGTGTTTATTTGCATAACACTTTCATCCTGTAAGCTGTATCCAACATGATATTACTTTAATGCTGTAGCTGTTGACTTCAACGCTGTAGGCTATCTCCAATGTTGTATGGAAGGATGCTGTCTGGATATTCCAGACAGATTCCACACTTAGCGGTAATTTGAGTCCTTCCGGTTTCTTGTGATAACTTGCTGTATGATGGCTAGACTTGCTGTCTGATGGGTATTGTTGTATGTTGGCAATTATCAAAACCTAGGTATAGGATTGTTTACCCCAACAAAGCTTATGAGAAAAGTTCAATATGAAAAATCCCTATCCATCATAAAAATCAGATCAGACAAAGGAGGAGAATTTCACAACAAGGCCATAACTGAATATTGTGATCATAATGGGATACAACATGAAGTTTCAGCTGCAAGAACACCACAACAAAATGGTGTAGCTGAAAGAAGGAACAGAACCCTCAAGGAAGCATTCAGGACAATGATTGCTAAGACTGATCTTCCTAAAAGGTTCTGGATTTCTGGAGCAACTGAGTAAGTGGTCGAGCGATTTTCGAAAATCCCTCGACAAACCTACGGTAATACACGACAAGTCCCAAGAAACACTGTGTCTCCTTCACATTCCTAGGTGGTTCCCATTCAATAATTGCCGCTATTTTATGAGGATCCACCCGAACCCCTTCAGCTGAAATTACGTGCCCAAGAAAGGTTACTCTCTTAAGACAAAACTCACACTTAGAAAACTTTGCGTAAAGTTTCTCTAACCTCAAGATGTTCAACACTATATGGAGGTGTTCAATGTGATCTACCTCATTCTGTGAGTGTATAAGAATGTCGTCAATGAAAACGACCACAAATTTATCGAGATAATCAATGAAGACTTTATTCATCAACTGCATAAACACGAAGGGAGCATTAGTTAGCCCAAACGGCATAACCATGAACTCATAGTGACCGTAACGGGTACGAAAAGCAGTCTTCGGAATGTCTGAATCCCAAATCCTAAGTTGATAATATCCCGAACGCAAGTCGATCTTAGAGAAAATAGTAGCTCCCTGAAGCTGGTCAAACAAGTCATCTATATGGGGCAACGGATACTTGGTCTTCATGGTCAGCTTGTTCAACTCCCGATAATCGATGCACAGACGGAACGAGCCATCTTTCTTCTTAACAAATAGCACTGGTGCACCCCAAGGTGACGCACTCGGTCAAATATACCCTTTGTCAAGAAGCTCGCCCAGCTGCTTTTTCAGTTCTAACATCTCAGTAGGCGCCATACGATACGGTGCACGAGAAACAAGTGTTGCACTCGACTCAAGATCAATGGAAAACTCTACATCTCTAGATGGGATAAACCCGGGAGATCATCCGGAAATACATCAGGATACTCTTTCACGATTGGAATCGATGATAGATCAACTCCACCATCATCGGTACTCAGGGCATAGCACCAATAACCGATACAGTCTTGATTGAACAATTTCATCGCCTTGACGGCTGAAATCATTTTGTCCGAACTACCCATCTTACGACCCACGAAAGTATGCTCGACACCATCCTCAACTAATATAGAAATGGATCGAGTCCGATAGTTCATAATAGCGCCATGCCGAATCAACCAATCATCTCCGAGAATCACATCCTCACCCTTCAGATCTACAACAATGAGGTCCGAAGGCCAATCCCAACACCCAATGTACACAGGGCAATCCCTAACCTCTCGATTACCAACCAAATGCTCCCCACTCGGAGTACCCACCACAAACGGTTCACACTCAATAAAACAATCAAGACCCAAACGACACAGTCAAGTGTAATAAAATAATGCATAGCTCCCGAATCAAATAATATAGAAATAGACTGAGAATGTATCTGTGAGGTACCTGCAGCTACCGGAGCCTTTGCATCGTCAGCGCGCCTCATCTGATACACCCTCGGCTGAACCGAACCCACACTCGATGTAGTCTGACGATCTGACCGACCTTGGCCTCTGCCTCGTCCAAAAGTCTGCTGCGGTTGACCAGATGTAACCCCCAGATTCACACTAGGAGCTGGCACCGAATTCTGTTGCTTGTTGAGCCTGGTGGCAACCTCACAATAGGCAGCTCTGTGACCGGTCTGTCCGCACGAATAACAAGTTGTAGGAGGTACGGGACAATCTCTGAATTGGTGACCCACTTGATTACAATTAAAACATAGCCCTCTGCCAAATGAAAAATGATGGTCCGGTCCTGTACTTGGAGCACTATAACTTTATGAACCGGTTTCCCGATAGCAGAGTGAGAAGCCTGAGGTTTAAGAAATCCACTGCCCTTGTTTCCTGAAAAACCACCAGTCGTCTTTGGCTTCTTGTTCTCGGTGCCCGTTCCTGAAGTAGAAATAACCATCTCAATGGCCAAAGCACGGTCCTGGTATTATTTCAAAGTAGCACATCGAAAGCCTGCCATACCCTCTCGAATCGTGTGTTTCATCCACAAATCAAAATAACGAATCTTTTCCGCCTCAGTCCTCACTTGCTCACGAACGTAGCCCAGGTGCTGATTATATGAAATGATAGCTTTAGTGATAGATACATCCTGTGGAGTTGCAGTAAAGAAATCTGCAATGCGTTTCTCCTTAACTGGCCAAGCACAATACTCTTCTTCCATGACAGCTTTAAACTCGGCCCAGGTGGCCACACGATCCGTAGGCCCCACAGCTTCCCACCAGTCCGTGGCTTCCTTGTCAAGAAAGTACTGAGCAATAGGAACCTGTCTCTCCTCTGGGCAAGCAATAGCATCGAAGATTTTACCAAATAGGAACAACCAACCCTCCCAGCCCAACGTATCAGACGCCCCAGCGAAATGGGGAGGTTGCATCTTCATCACTCCCTGAAGCCACTTAGTAGCCCCAGCAATCTCATCTGTCGGATGGTCACGGTACCCAGCCTCATTCAGCTGAAATAATTGTGCTGCCACTTGTTGAAGTATAGCAGCTATGCCGGCATTCATATTAGTCTCAGCCGACGGTTCTTGATTAATAGAACGATCTGGCTGACCGCCAGGATTCAAAGGGTCGGTGTTTGGCACCGTATGGGGCGCTGAGCCAGATGTGGCACTAGGAGGTGTATCAGACTCAAGAACAATGCCACGTCCACGGCCTCTGCCGTGACCACGTCTGCCACGCCCTCTCATCATGCTAAAAGATAAAATAGTTGAAATTATCAGCATAGTTCACAATTTTAGTAATTCAGGTTTATGCTACTACAAAAGCAATAAAATATACGAATAGTTTCAAGAAGTCTTACTACCACGGGTCACACGGTTTGACAGCAGCACCAGATGTTAAGCTCGGTCAGTTTACATGACTCTAAGGACTTGACAGACACAATAACCAAAGGCCTAGGTATTTCTGAACCTAGGCTCCGATACCATAAATGTAACACCCCAATTCTCTTACGGGTAATTGCACGCCGTAGGACCCACCAGGGCCTACCAGGCTGACATCACAAACACACACAATAACTCAATAATACGAAAACGTAAACAAAAATAAAGTGGGGCCATGGCCTCGGGCCTACCAGCCTCGTGCAAGTTCAGTACAATTCAAAATATAATCCAAAGACATCACTCGACCAACAACATCGTAATCCAGTACATATTAAAAATGAAATGAAAACAGACAAATTCCAAAACACTGACTCGAACTCTTTAACATCTCGGCTGCCCGTCAACTCCGTGTGGACCACGTGTAGGCTCCTGATTCTCGATACCACCTAAAATGCATAAACATTCCACCCCAACGAGGGGTTAGCAACAACAGCTAGTGCAAGTACAATATTACAGTATTTTAATACACAAGCATTTCCAAAAATCATTTATAAAACATTTCATAGTCATGATATTCCGGAATATCCAGCATCATTCATCAATAGAAAATATCACTCAAGGTAATTCTCGCGCAAGAACACTCGGCCAAGTCCCTGTGGGCCCCATCGAGCCAATCCCCAGGTGAGAATACCTACCCTCAAAGGTAACCCTCGCGCAAGACCACACGGCCAAGTCCCTGTGTGCTCCGTCGAGCAACCCCATGTGAGAGTACCCCGAGAACATCCATACAACACTTCAACATCACAACTTCATTACCGAAATGCATGCCATAATATAAAGCAATAAAGTACTTGTCTTGGTTCCTAAAATACGAAGTATACGACGAACGAAAAAGGATTCAGTCCGAATTATCTCCAATTCCCGATCCTAACAATAATAGAGACTCAATCAACTACAATCCCACTGAAAAATCACAAATCATATGATGTTCTACCCTTATGGACAATACACCGAACACTATGAAGGCATAAGGGTTAAACTTGATTAACGAAGGGAAAAACTCAGAATTAATCCACAAAACTTCTAGGAAAAACTAAAACCATGATCACATAACTATAATCCACCATCAACCGAAGCAAAAATCGAAAGAAAAATGAATCATAGTCAAGAACCCTAACATTAGGTATAATGCCAAAATACCTCAATTCAACGATGAAATGGTGGAAGGAAGATGGTTGATTCGTGCTAGAATATCCAATTCCGAGTTATAAGATGATGGAATATAATATCTGAGTGAGAACGCCCGAAATCGCCAAGGAGGAGTAAAAAACCGAGAGGAAAAGGAGGAAATGTGGTTAAAACACCCGTCTGTACTATATATACTGGACGGAACACGGCGCAACAAACGGCCCAACTAGCGCCGTGTTCATCGCCGTATTGCAAGTCAGCGAGCGACCCCTGTGCGACACGGTGCACAGACACGACGCAAAATACCGTGGGCCTTGCGCCGTGTTGCGAGACAGTGCGCGCACCTGTGCGACACGGCGCACAGACATGGCGCAAAATGACGCGGGTCTTGCGCCGTTTTGCACAGTTCATGCCAGACAGCCTCTGGTCACATGACGACGGTACCATAACTGAAAGGGACGATAAAACCACAACACGACATGCCGACCCAACGGTCCGAGAAAATACAAGCAACGAAAAATAATATCCAATAAACTGGAACGGTCCGAGGTAAACAACCAAAATCAAACAATAACAAATAAACCGGGAAATAAAAGGTATGGATATTAAAACTACAGTGAACAACTGTAAAGATATCTACAAGCAAAAGGACGCATAAAGAAGCATATCTACTTAACATAAATCTCAGTCTTAGAGAGCCAAAAGAACATTCATATTCAACGCCATCAAGACTCGAGCAAACAAGTCATCTATACCTTTCAAGCTCATATCTTAGGTGTATTTACAGTTCAATCTCTACTTCAAGGAGAACAAATTTTTCAGTGTTTCAAGAAGATGTTAAACAACCTTCCAACAAGGGCGTTTACTAACCGATAGTACCTAGCTGAGAAAGCTAGAGAATAGATCGATAAGAGTTGGCAAGTAACTAGTGTGGCTAGTGAATCATCATTTTTACTATTTAATGTTGTAAACCTACATGCAAACCAACAAAGAAAGTGAATTATGTCTGTGATCAGACAAAGTGGACTAGTAGAGGAATTACGCCATCCTTCGAGACCACTGTAAAAGTTTGTGTGTTATTACTCACTGCAATAATATACAAGCATATATTTACTTACATGCCTGGTGATAACTGATTTACAAAGACTTTCACACTCTGACAAAACTTTGTATTTATCACACTTTCTCAAAGACAGAAAATTTGATGTGATAACTGCACAATGTACTCGAGTACATGCGTACAATAGTAAATGTATCTTAGTACCTGCTAAGTTATGCATCACCTAAACAGTCAGATTGAGAATATATGACCAGTCACTTTTCTCTCAAGTGTGTTTTAGCCACATAATGATAATCGATCAAGTTTCTACGACCAAGATGATTTTTAGGGTTGACACACCTCAGTCACCACATGTAGCTTACCCAATGTGTGTGACGTTTCTGTGGTGTTAAACAAGATTCTGAGACTTGGAGGACTGGTTTACAATTAACCGAGAAAGCACGTGTTTGTTTAAGCGGGTTTTAACATATTGTTTAACCCCAAGCGTTGGATGTTATTAACTCGCGTACTTTACTTTCCATTGATTCTCATTTTCTATTGGCAAATAAAAAGCAATCATGAGTTGCGGGGTCAATTCACAGGCTAAAACAAGCCTTCCGTATCAAAGGCGACAACGACAAGGATGACGAGCAAGACTCCCAAGTCATAATGCTCAGTCCACCAACCAACGCTACTACTCCGAACTTGATGAAGAGATGGATGGAAACAAGATCAAGAATTTCTTGTCTGTTGAACGCGAACTTCTCACCAAACTCACTGGTGAAATGAAGATTCTAGCAATCTCCATGATCACGCAGATGCAAAAAAAACTCGTAATTCTATCCGAATGAATCATCGAGAATGGGCTATGCAGTATGATACTATCTGCCAAACTCCAAAGTGACACGCCCATAAATGAGTTTCAGAAGAAAACTGAAAAATCGTTCAACAAGGAAGCTCACCACAATCTGGGTCTCCTACTCCAGGCAAGCAAACTCTTTAGCAATCAAAAAGGGAAGATAAAAACAATTTCTCTGCTGACCGTCAAGCGCAGAAGGAAAGAAAAGGAAAGGAGAAAATTGGAGAAGAAGCAAATTTATCCTTATTACTCATATCTGATACCTTCAAGCAAAAGGAAAGAATTCCAGAGAACAGAGGGGAAGGACAACTCAATGCTGAAGAAACGACATTTGATGAATCTGATTCAGCACATCAGACAAACTCCCTCTCAGATTTGGCCATTTATTTGCCTCAATCTGACCGAAGTGAAGAAGCTCCAAGGCACAATTCTGAACTTGTCAGATTTCTTTACACTAGAATATGAGAGAAGGGGACATATGGGGATTACAAGTGCAAGAAGATCCAAATTGGCTACACAAGATCTATGATCAGCCAATTGGAAATTCATTTGTACCATATTGGATTTATGGAAGAACCTTCTATGTCAAACTTCATCAAGAAAGAACTAGATGCAAAAGACCTACTTTAAAAAGGAAAAAAAGATTGAAAGAGATCTTGTAGATTCAAAGAATACCAAATAAGTATTCAGCTCTATAATCTGTAAATTTCACAATGAAAACTCTATAAAAGATTGAGTGTATGAGCTAATAGAAAGTGGTAAATAACCATGCGGAAGATTCAATTAGAATCCAAGAAGATTCCAGTAGGATTTCAATTCACTCTTCTATCATCGATATCTTCCTTGTTGCTGGGTTGAACTCGGCTCCTGGATTTCAATTCACTCTTCTATCATCGATGTCACATCTCCGTTTCAGAGCTGTTCGTTCGTGGTGGTCGAAGATAGTGGTTGGAAGGGTATAAATTTATGGTTTATTTGCAATTTGTTTGCGAAATAATAAAAGTTTTGGATATTAGTGAAGTATAATAACCTTTTAAATATTGAAATATAATTTTAAGGTCAAATAAAATTAATTATTTAAAAGATAGGGACGTAGATGCAATCACCAGATTTAGTAGGTGGATCGTAAATGCAAAATGAAAGCAAACAATAAATTAAAATCCTAATGACCTAATCGAATGACGAGCTCAGATATATTTTAGTTTGGAATCAACCGAAAACTTACATATGGCATTTAAGCATGAGGTCTCCCACGATCTTGTATGATGACATTAACATCATGACTTCTGAAAGAAAAAACTTTCATCTCGTACATATTTCTAGGAGTCGTCAAGTTGCGTTGCATCTCGCTTTCCATTTCAGTCCATTTTTTGAGATAATGCTTCCGCCCGAATGTGACGATCTCATCCACAATAGTAGAGAGATCTAATTTACGTTCTATGCAAGAAGACGGAATCTTTTAAATCCTGAAAAAAAAAATAAGCAACTAATTAAATATAAGTAATAATTAAAATTAGAAAAACATATCGAAATAATATCACTGAAGATTACGCGTGAATATTTTTGATTCATGTATTTTAACACATCAAATATGAAGACTAGTATTCGTTATGGGTTATTATATTCATTATACGCCTACTATTAATTCTCCACTCATATTAGTCGATGAAATTTAAACAATAACACAAACACTCAATATGTATACTTCAATTACACAAATAGGTTCAAAAGTCAATCAAAACTACAAATGAGGTGAAATTTATTTTTACTTCTTTATTATTCAACTTTCAGGAAATGTAAATTACAAATCAACTCCTCCAAACTTTTTAGTTCTCAATTTACATTCCTAAAAGTTTGCAATTTTGTAATAAAACTTACAAGTTTTCTTTTTGTTTTTAAAATTATCCAAACAGAATTGTCAAATAATCTCCATAAATGTTATAGTTTTCAAAAATAAAAACATTTTTTCAAAAAAAACATGAAATTTTGGGCAGGTCTAGTTATATTATAATTTTTCGTTCAATTTCTACATTCGCATCAATAATTTCAAGCTAATTGGGTTGATCAATTTAAAAAATTATTTTTGAACTTATGTGTAATTGTTTAAATGTTGGGACTACGACATAGTTAGTAAATTTATTAGAGGTAATGAATGTAATTTACCCTCTATTTGTTTATGGGTGTATAACAACATAGAATTGTGAAAAGACATGTGGGACACTACAAGAAGAGTAACACATGTACTAAGTGATTGCAAACTTTTGGTGTCGGGTAACTTTTGTTGTCCAAACAAGCTAGAATAAGCTTTAGCATTGATGTCCTGGTTGATTTACAAATCACCCCTCTAGTTTATCCTAAATCCTTTTTTCCATTGTACTTTTGGTAAATATGAAGAGTAAACACATTTTTTAGACCAATTTAACATGATAACCAAACTCACGGGACTAATTTGCCAACTTTCCCTAACTGATTGTAAAGGATAAATTATTTGAACCTGTATAAAAAAGTTATACAGGTCTTTAAGCAACTAACTTTAAAGTCTCGAGTGGTGAGTTAAGAGAATTTACCTGTGAGTCCCCAACTTTTAGACATTGTATTTTTACTATACTCAATAAAACTACATTTTTTTTTACCTCTTCTCCCCAAATTTGCCGAGTTATATTACGGAACATCTTAAAGCGCTCCAATTCAGTATCCTTCAAAGTCAAGTTGTAGATTCTCTTCAAATAATCATCATTCAAGATCTTTTTCAAAATTAATTTATCATGGTCCAGCAACTTTCCATACAATGTGTACATTTTGTCGAAATCAATCTCCCGAGGATTCTCACTGTGCGGGCCGACATCTTCAAATATCATTGAGAATTTTTTTGATTTCCGTATCTGCAAATATGAGACTTATTAAACAAACCTACAATGGAAAACTGGAAATAAAGAAAGAAAGATTCCAAGTTGACTCATCGATTTGTTTTTCTAGATAGAAAGATAAAAAAAAAAGAGATTCCCCTCGCCGTCCGAAAATGGACAGAGAAAAAAAAATAGAAAAGTTATGTGGATTGTGTGCATCGTCTGCATGTTGATTGTCTAGTTGCATGTGAATCGTTTATTAATAAACTGACTAGTGGAGATAGTATTGTGGAGGACCGTGAGGTTAGAGATTTTCCGGTGAGTATCGCGGGTAGGGATTGGTCTTAGAATCTAATTGCGGTAGAAATTAAGGATGAGGATTTGATTCTTGGTGAGGATTGGCTAAATGGACATGGGGCGATCATGAATTATAGAGCAAGAACCATTTCGATGTTAGCCTCTGACGGTACCGAGCATTCTTTTGTGGGACGCAAGCGGAGTAGTCAAAGATTTTTGATCAGTGCTACGAAAGCGGTAAGACTTCTTCGAGGAGGTTGCACTGGTTGCTGGTGTTATGCTTTGAGATCGGAAGAAAGGAGAGTCGAGCTCTCATCTATTCCAATAGTGAGTGAGTATCCTGACGTCTTTCCAGACAAGTTGCCGAGTTTGCCACCATACCGTGAGGTTGAGTTCACTGTTGATTTAGAGTCGGGTGCGGCTCTAATTTCGAAGACGTCGTACCGCATGGCGCCTGCCGAGATGCTTGAGTTGAAGAAACAGTTGGGAGAGTTTCTAGACATGGGTTATATTCGACCGAACGCCTCGCCTTGGGGCGCACCAGTCTTGTTTGTGAAAAAAAAGGATGGGTCTCTTCATTTATGTATCGACTATCGAGAGTTGAACAAGGTGACCATCAAAAACAAGTATCCGCTCCCGAGGATTGACGACTTGTTTGACCAATTGCAAGGAACAACTGTGTTTTCGAAGACTGATTTGAAATCGGGATATTATCAACTCCGATTGAAGGATTCCGATATTCCGAAGACGGCCTTTCGGACGAGATACAGCCACTACGAGTTTGTGGTTATGCCGTTCTGGCTAACCGACGCCCCAACCGTGTTCATGCAACTAATGAACAAGGTCTTTATAGAATATCTCGAAAAGTGTGTAGTCGTCTTTATCGACGATATCCTGATTTCCTCGAGGAGCGAGGAGGACCATGCACGTTATTTGCATATCGTGTTGGGAATCTTGAGAACTCGGCGCCTTTATGCGAAGTTCTCAAAGTGTGAGTTTTGATTGCGGGAGGTTATGTTTCTCGGCCACGTGATCTCGGCCGAGGGTGTTCGTGTGGACCCATACAAGATAGAGGCAGTGTTGGATTGGGCGCCGCCCAAGAACATAAAGGAGGTCCGTAGTTTTCTGGGTTTGGCCGGGTATTATCGTAGGTTCGTCGAGGGGTTCTCTAAACTCACTCGACCGCTTACTCAGTTGTTTTACAAATCATAGAAGTTTGTGTGGACCGGAGAGAGGCAGAAGAGTTTCGAGGAGTTAAAGAAGTGGTTGACCACCGCTCCCGTCTTGGCTTTACCAAGCGGTAATGAGGGTTTTCAGTTTATAGTGATGCTTCGGGCCAAGGACTTGGGTGTGTACTCATGCAGCACGGGAAGACGATATGTTTATCGGGCCAAGGTAGTATTACGGAATTGGGCATTTGTGAGAAAGTGGTTGACATATTGTGTGACAGTCAAAGGGTTATAGGTTTCTCTAAACATGATATGTTTCATTAAAGGTCATAACATATTAGAGTTAGGCATCATTTTGTGAGAGATATCATTGAGAAGAAGTTGATACAAATAGTGAAAGTTTCTACTCTTAATAATGTTGCCTATATGTTGACTAAACCTTTGCCAGTGTAATATCCGCAATTTCGGATTTCCGGTAATTTTCATTTTTCGGCGGAGGTCCGTTTCGACGACTCGCTCATGACCGTTTCGTCATTCTGAGAATGATTAATTCTACACTTTTTGACATCCGAGTTCGTTTCGGTGCTATTTTGTTGAGTTCCGTGCTTTTTAGCGATTTTTTCCGCACTTGAGTTCGATTCTTGCGAATCTCGTTCAAAACTGCTGTTTCTAGTTTCCCGTAAGTCCGTTTAACTTTGTTAGATGTGTTGTGATCTTCGGATTGGTGTTTCGATCGTGTATCATGTATTTCGGACGTTTTGGGCCATTTTCATAATTTCCCAAAGTTTGGGGTAATTATTTCCGTTGTCGAATTTCGAGCCTTCGGGTGGTCGGAATCGTGTGTTCTCTTAGTGCTCGAATTCGTCTTTGCGAGTACTTCATAACCGTATCATCGATTCTAATTCAGGTTCGGGTTTCGGGGTCGTTCGGGCCGTCGGAGTTGGCCCCGGCCGAGTCATGGCCGGCGATGCAGGCCCGGTGCCTTGGTCGAGTTACGGCCGTGTAATACTCGGCGATTCGTCGTAAGGCGATTCGTCGTAAGGCCACGGCCGTAACGCACGTAACGTTTCGCATTTCTAGGCGATAAGTCGGCCATGGCGGTTACGTCGTAAGCCGTGGCGATTACGTACGTAAGGCGGCGTGGCACGGCTATTTAAGGCCCTATGATGCTGGTTTTCACCCATTTTCTCATTCTCTTCATTCTCTTCCGCGGATGGAGGTGTGGGAATCATGGAAATATGTTGTTGGAAAATCAATCCATGAAGTCTTGGAGTTCATATCATCAATCATCCATCCTATAACATCCTCCTATCTACCGAATCAGGTCAGATTTCCTAGAAATCTAGTTTTGGGGAATTTGGGTGTTTTGGTTTTTTTCATTCGTTTAATCCGATTTAACTCAGGATTATGATGGATTGATGATTATTTATATGTATTATATCATTTCCTTTATTATTCCATGGTTGGATCGTATCGATTCGTTGTTTTGGTCGAGTTCTTGATCGACGCCTTGAAGGTGTCTGGTAGAATGTCTTAGAGAATTTTCGGACGTTCTACGATTATTACTCCTCGTATGATCATTTATTTATTAATTATATGTTGTTTGGGTCGAGTTTCTTGCGAAGAAACCAAGTTGAACCCTTCCGTTCGTTGTCGTTTTCCTTTTCAAAAGCATCGGGCGTTTCGAAGCTTTCCGGTTGAGCCGTGTCCGTCGGGATACTTGCGTGCCGATTTTGAGGCAAGTACCTTGTCCATATAATTCTTGTTTTGTGGATATGATAATTGGTGATCGTCTAAATGTGTTTGTTTGGTCGTTTGAAAATTATTTTCAAAAGATTCGATTAGCCTTGTTAAAGGCTCTCTTTCAAAGCGCGTGTGTTTTGTAATTGTGTGGGTTGTAAGTGACTACGTGGATCCTTTGGATATGTTTGGGGTTAATGTGGTGTTTGATAATGCGTGTGTACGTATATGGCTTCATTTCAGTGTATTGCGGTTTTGACATGATGTGATGTTAGTTGTTACTCCTTTGAAAGGAGGTTGCGATGCTTAATGTTGTTTGGCTTCATAATCGATTATTGTTGTGTGCTTGTTATACGTGATGTGCCTCCAGGTAGTATTGTTGAATCTCTGGGATCCATACTTGCTACTATCGGTCGAGCGAGACCGTAGGGTTATCCAATCCGGGTATGTCTTGCGGGGACTCCGAGGTTCGTGGCTTGTTAGCCGATGCCGGGATAACTGGTGGGGTTATCATCGGATATGTCTTGCGGGGACTCCGAGGTTCGTGGCTTGTTAGCCCGATGCCGGGATAACCTATGGTTGTGGTTTGTGTGTGATTTGTTTCGCTAGCCAGCTCGGGAGGGTCCTTAGAGGCCTCGAGTGGGATTTGTGGCTTCGTCCCGGTCCTAGGCGATGCGTGTGCGTGATTAAGTTGTGTTGATTTTATGTCCGTCAAGGACACGTGACTCGGGTTTTGGCCCTGTAAATTGTTGTCGGTTTTCTATGTGTGAAAACAAAACCTTTGGGCTGTGACCCTGTTGATTTTGGAAAGAGAAGGATTTGATAATCCTAAATTTTTTTCTATTAAAACTCCCGAGGGTATTTTAAACCATTTTGCAAACCATTCTCGTTATTTGTGATCTTTCGGATTTGGAAAGTTTTACTCAAACTCTTGCCTCGGGAAGTATTCGTTTCGTTGTATTTGAATCTTTGAGGATTCCTAGTTATTGTTATTCTTGGAACTTGAATTGTATGGCTCGTATTTGCACCTTGTATTTGCACTAGCAAAACAGTGGAGTTTTGCTAACCCCTGAGTATTCGGGGGTGGATGTCTGTATTGTATTCAGGTTTTGGAGCAGAGCACAAGGTCGGCATGAAGGATGATGAAAGATGAATGATACTAATCACACGAGGACCCGTTGATGTCGTATTGGTTTAGTTGGATTTTATTTCCGCTGCAGTATTTTTCCCCGTTGTACGGGAGTAGTTTGTATTCGACCCATGCGTGGGCATGTAATGTGTTAGAGTTGTATGTTTTTATTGAAAGGCCAAATCGGTCTACTGAGTCTTTTTTGCCTTAAAGGCATTGTCGAGTTGTTCGTTTGTTGTTACCAGCCTGGTAGATCCTTGAGGAAAGGTTCTACGGCGTGTAATATCCCTGAACGGATTGGGGGTGTAACACCCCAAAATCCTATTGGGTTATTACAGTGCCGTGGACCCCACGCCAGGAGATCCACCAGGCGAACATGACTAAAATACATTAAATTACACAACAAGGGAAAATCATAGTCCCTACCATGACATCCGACACAATATTTCGATAAGGAATTTCAACGACAAAAGTGGCCTACATGGCCAAAAATGAAATACAACAACATCCACGAACATCTGTTCGGGTAATACAACACGACAACAACTGACAAGACTGGAGTACACTCCGACTGACTGACCAACAATGAACAACTCGGACTAGTATCGCTCGAATGCCTCGTCGCCATCATCATACCCCTGTGTCTCAACTCTCTCCTCGCAAGCACCTAAAACATGAAAACATGTTCCGCCCCTACGGGTTCAGTCATCCAGATAATGAACATCAAATATATGTATAACATGATATGCATCCAAAGGCAGAATGAAACGGTACAATGATGATAATAATACGAGATGGTCACAAACCAAGGTAAGAACCGAGCATTCGTGAAACACTATGCCCACGGCATACTATTAACACCTGTTCGACAGGTTAGAACATAAATGCCCAACGGCGAACCATAATCACAGAATACCACAATGAATTACACGACATGAACCAAGCCAGAAGTGAATTAAATATGAATCACAATGCCCGAAGGCTCCAATGAACTTATCAAGACAATCACGAAGGCACAAAGCCACTCGGCCAGAAGGCGTCAAAAATCACAATCACTGAGGCCAAAGCGAAATTTGTATCGATTAGGGCCGAAGCCACGGCACGAAACCGTATCACCATTAGGGCTGAAGCCACGGCACGAATCCGTATCACAATTAGGGCCGAAGCCACAGCATGAAAGTCGTATCACAATTAGGGCCGAAGCCACGGCATGAAAGCCGTATCATAATCGAAGCCACGACATGAAAGCCGTATCACAATTAGGGCCGAAGCCACGGCATGAAAGCCGTATCACAATTAGTGATAGTGTGCTGCCTTGAGTCGGCCAACACGACGACAGTGATTCACGGATGAGTACCGTCCTTGACAGTCCCAATTCAATACCTCGTTTGCCTTAGAATGGCCAACCGATAACAATGATGCAGCGGATGATTTAATGAATGATTGAGCACTTCGATTACCTTAGAACGGCCAATCGATAAGAGTAATATGTTGAATGATTGAATACCTCGATTGCCTTAGAAAGGTCAATCGATAACAATGATATATTGAATGATTGAAAGGTATAATTGCCGAAAGGTATCATATCGAACGATCTCTTAATATCAATGAATTCATGAAGAGACCAAGTCTCGGAATGATACAACACATTCATACACATATATGATGACATTAATCTCATTGACTAGTACAAGTATAAAACTTGCCTCAAACCGAAGGCGAGAAAGTCCTTCCACGAACAACGTCCTTAATGAAATTGTCGGCCGCTCGAACAACCTTGAACAACACATATACCAACAATTCGCTTAATATACGAATCAAACATGATCATAACCAATTCAAAAGTCGATACAACACTACCCAAAACTCATTGGGGCATTAAAACAAGCACGTTGTAAACAATCTCCCATTGTTTACAACTAAACCCAATAATATCGAAAAACAATCTCCAATGAATGATTCAATCCAACAAAACTCCATGAATACCATCAATAATACAATAGGAATACTTAAATCGAGATTTCAACAACATCTAGTCGAAAACCCCCAAAATTCCAAAGTCAAATGTAAGGGTTCTTGAACAATTCCTCAATGATTCCGAAATTCCGAAAATTACACCAATGAATCCGTAAGAATACAAATATCCAAGATAGATAATCCATATCTAACATAATCCAACATAAAAGCAAGCTAATTCGAAGAGATCTGGGCTAAAACCTTCAAATCCCGAAATTCAAGATTCAATAAAAATTACCTTGATTTGGAGTGAAGAAACTGATTAAGTGATGATTAATCCAATCACTAAGCTTGGAGATATTGATAGATGTTTGCAGCTCCAGGAGACCTTTCCGAATCGCCCAAGCTCGTCCGAAATGGATGAGAAATGAAGAAATGACGAAGGTTGGACTGAACTGTCCTATTTATACTATCCCAGCTTAGCGTGCGCTATCTCCTGATATTAGCGTGCGCTAACGGGTGTACCGGGTAGTCCAGTACCCTCTGACTGAATCGTTAGCGTGCGCTAAGTACCTTTGGTAGCGTGCGCTAACAGCCTTTCTTAGCGTACGTTAACCTTATGTTAGCGTGCGCTACCTGATAGTTGATGTCCAAAATCCTGGAGTCCAGAACCTACTGTCCTCTGCTCTGAGCGTGTTAGCGTGCGCTACTCTGAAGTCTTAGCATGCGTTACCAGCATAGTTAGCGTATGCTACTTACCACTCGTAGCGTGCGCTACGAATTTCTCAAATCAGCCCAGTACCTTCTGGACTGTCTATTTCACTTGCACTAGCGTGTGCTAATACTGAATCATAGCGTGCGTTACAAGCATTCCATTAGTGCGCGCTAGACAGAATGTGTAGCGTGCGCTACCTCACAAACTGACATTAAAACATGATGATGATGATGAAAACAATCTCTGCTCGATCTCAAACAGCGATGAATGACAACAACTACTGATATGATCCCAAAATTCGCCGAATGGTGGTTACAACTGAATGAACATGAGTGATGAATGGTTATTACTGAGTGAAAAAAATTCTGAGTGACAGTTACTGAGTGAAAATAAATGAATTCTCAACCGGGTATTACATACTCCCCCCCTTAAAAAGAGTTTCGTTCTCGAAACTAAGGGTAAACAACTCGGGATATGAACTATTGTTGTGGGAAAATCCCTCACAATATGCCGCAAGTGCACGGTATCAACAAGTAATAAAGTGATAAGTAAAGTATCATTCCCTCGAGGACTGATTTCACTAAGTACCAAAATATATTCAACTCACAATTTTATTTGAAGAACAATTAAATAGAGTTTATATCTAAACTAATTGCATAAAGTAAATAATAGTACTACTAATAATAATAATACTAATAAGAGGTAGGATTATGATTTTCACCTCAAACAATCGAGAATGATATTTATTCGATTCAATTCACTGTTATTCAATTGATTGTAAGCCAGGAATTCCTAAATTATTCTAAAGCCTTTCCCAAGGTCGATAGAAAATACTACGAATTACTAACTCGATATATCCCTATTCGAATCAGATAATTAATAGCTAAAACAGTTCAAGAATTCCCACAATAATTAGGCTTCACAATTCCCAAGAGTATATTCCTATGTCACAAAAATTATGATTCGTCTCACAAGAACTATGCCTAAATTTCATCTCCCGAATCCATAAAGACATTCAAAACAAATTAACTGTTGGCCAGACAATTAAAAAGCATTAAGAATAGTAAGAAGAATCCAATTCAATAGAATAACGAGTAAATCGAAATAATAATAAATAATCAAACCGTCATGAAATCGGCTACAATGAAAATCCTACTCGAATAGATCTAAAAACTAAGATGCAGAAAAACCGTAGGGATCCGTGGTCTTGTCGTTGCCCCACACATCTACACCTTGTTTTCTCCTTGATTTCTTCCGCCGCCCAACCTGGTTCTCCTCTCTTTTTGTCTTCTTTTTTTTTTTATAATTTCTTTTTCTCCCCCAGTGGGTTCCTCCCCCAAGAAACAAATAATATCCTTCCCCTTTCTCCCGGTCGGTGTATGTGAAAAAGAGTGACAGACTCCCTTTTTTTTTTCGGTCGGTCCAAAGAACGAGAGTCGTGCTCCTCTCGGCCCACCAAACAAAAACCATGATTTGCGGCCCAAAGTTTCTTCCCAGTGGCGTTTTTTTCTTTTTCCTCCTGTGCCGCGGCTCACTTGGTGTGTGCCGCGGCACGATCTGATGTGCCTGACTTTATTTAGTTGTCTTCGTGTACCGCGGTTCACTTGGTATGTGCCGCGGCACATGACCAAAAACTGCTATTTTCGCCCATTTTTCATCGTTTTGGCTTCCGGACTCCGATTTCCTGCAAAACATATAAAAATAATGTATTAAAAGCTCATTTATGCTGATTTAGGCTCAAGATGGATATAAATTTATGATATAAAAGCGCATAAAAATACGCCTAACAAATACCCCCAAACTTGAGCCTTTGCTTGTCCTCAAGCAAAAAAATTATAATTTTAAACAAAATGTATCGTGAATAATCATGCAAATCCATAGTGCTCAACTTAATCAATACTACCCTGAAAATCTCAAAGAATAATACAAGTATTGTAATAGTGAGTCACGTCCAGGACACTGATTCCACAAAGTAACCAATTTCAGTCCTAATCAATCGTTCATGAAGAAAATCAAGCTCAAAGATTAACAATCGTGAATTTAACCGACCGTCAATATGAAGGGTTAGATTAAACAAGCCAATTCACCCAATCCCACAGTCTAGTGGCAAAAATTTAAGAGTTTCATAATCGACATTACTCCTCGGACAGCATTCTCTTATGTATGATCAATAATATGATTCGAGTTAACCACTAGGTTTCGGCTCTCGGGATATTTCATCGGGATGATCCTAGGGTGGATTTCCATTCTCATGTATCGGGGAACCGTTTGACGCAAAAGACACTCATGGGGCACATGGATGCTTCTAGTTACTAAGCCCCCCTATACAGCGGAGAAAAAACTCGAATAGCAAGTCCCGCATGTCAAGGTTCTTTGTTTACGAGAGTAAACAACGGGTCACGTGAATACCCCCGGTTACTAGGCTTCCCATCATCGGTAATGCGATATTTCTAAATTATTAATCTATTCAGGGTCGTCGTTTTACGCGAGAGTAAACAACGGCTCACGTGAATACCCCCGGTTACTAGACTTCCCCTCATAGAACAACTAATATCTCGACTTTTTGGAAAAACTGTCCGACCCTAAACTCAATCCAAATGCCAACAAGACTCGTAGTACTGGACGACTAGCTACGCGAAAAGTTTAACCAAACGTATAAACGGTGATTTGAAAACACGTATGTCTCTTTTCTTATCTGCTAAAATTTCTACAAAAACGATAAAATTTCGGACCTAATTGAATATTCAATAGAAACAGAAATCGCTGATTGCAACTCGACCAAAAGTCAACCGTTTCTTTCAAGAGACATCAGTATCATAAAATCAGTTTTACACATGGAAGCACGAAAAATTCACGAAAAATTCAAGCTTGCAAAAACCATCAATAGCATGCAAAATAAAGTTCACTACACATAACATTACCAATAATAAAACTCATGTGAAAATAAAAGAGATAAGGAAAAGTGAAACTTATTCCAAATATCTTCTTGAACACCCGCACATGTCTGAGTGGAAACGTCGGTCAATCCATACTTCAAATAACGCCCAACATCACGAGGAACCCCCAAGCTTAGTCTCTAGTCATGAGATAACAATAGACATTAAATCAAGAAAGACTAGAATATGAAGAATAATAACTCATAGGGGTTATAAATGTAACACCCCCAATCCGCTCAGGGATATTACACGCCGTAGAACCTTTCCTCAAGGATCTACCAGGCTGGTAACAACATATAACAACTCAACCATGCCTTTAAGGCTAAAATGACTCAGTAGACTGATTTGGTCTTTCAATAAATACTTACAACTCGAATACAACTCATGCCACGCAGGTCAAAATCTGTTGCACCGTACAACGGGAAACAAATCTTGCGGCGGAAAAGAAAATACAACTAGACCAATACGACATCAACGGATCCTCGTGTGATTAGTATCGTTCATCTTTCATCATCCTTCGTGCCGACCCTGTGCCATGCTCCAAAACACGAATGCAAAATAGACATCCACCCCGAATACTGGGGTTAGCAAACTCCTTTGTTTTGCTAGTGCAAGTACAAGTGCAAAAATACGAGCCATACAATTCACATTCCACGAATAACAATAACCGGGAATCATCAAAGATCAAACATAATGAAAAGTACTTCCCGAGGCAAGAGTTTGGGTAAAACATTAGAAACCGAAAGACCACAAGTTGAAGGAAACAATTTATAAAAGCATTTGAAATGCCATCGAGAGTTTTGATAGAAAACAATTTAGGATTACGAATCCTTAACTTTCCAAAATCAACAGGTCACAACCAAAGGTTTTGTTTTCGTCAATAGAAAACCGACAATGATTCACGAGTTAAAACCCATGTCACGTGTCCTCGGCGGACATAAAATCAATACAATATAATCGCCAAGAATCGTAAACCTTGGTCACCAAAATACAACATCAACTCGTGAATCCGTGGCTATACCATTGGATTCCCTTCGTGGCCCGTCGGACCCTCCCAAGGTGAGTAGAATGCGTTTTGAAATCATATACACCAATTCGTGAAGTTTTACTCGTGAATCCGGGCTATACCATTGGAATTCCCTCCGTGGCCCCGTCGAACCCTCCCGAGGTGAGCAAATACATTCACCAAACAAACAACCGCACTCGTGAATCGGGCTATACCATTGGATTCCCTCCGTGATCCGTCGGACCCTCGAGGTGAGCGAAATACATTCACACAATTAACACTTCACAACAAGGATATTCATATAATCCACCAAAGGCAACGAACACAAGGTACGACATAATCGTCAAATCACAATGCACCTTTGAAATGAGATAATATATTCATACACGCATTATGAAGCGCAACATCAACACCAAACATATCGAAGAATTCACATAGTCACTTACAACTCACACCATTTACAAAACACACGGTTTTGAAGAGGGCCTTTAACGAGGCTAGCCGAATATTTTGAAAGTGAAATTCAAGCGATCAAATAAACACAAGGATACGATCACTAATTATCATATCCATAAAACAAGAAAAGTATGGACAAGGTACTTGCCTCAAAATCGAACGCAAGTATCGTGAACACGGCTCAGCGGAAGCTTGAAACGCCCAATGCTATCGAAGCGGAAGACGGCGGCGAGCGAAAGGGTTCAGCGGTTTCTTCGCAAGAAACACGACCCTAACATCATACAATCAATAAATCATCGATCATACGAGGAAGAATAATCGTAGAACGCCCGAAAACCCCTCTAAGACATTTCTAGGACACCTTCAAGGCGTCGGTCAAGAACTCGACTCAAACAACGAATCGATACGATCAAACCATGGAATAATAAAGGAAATGATATAATACATCTAAATAATCATCAATCCATCAAAATCATAAGTTAAATCTGATTAATCGGACGAAAACAACAAAAACCCCAAATTCCCCAAAACTAGATTTCTAGGAAATCGACTGGTCCTCGATCAAAGGATGTTATAGGACGGATGATTGATGATATGAACCTCCAAACTTCATGTATATGTTGTTAAACAACATGGCTACAATCTTGGAACACGCCCAGTGCTGAAGAGAAGTGGAAGAAGGAGAAAAATGGCGAAAAAGCATTCTTTGGGCTTTAAATAGCTCGACAGACTCGGCCGTGTCCGCTTTGACACGGTCGTGGCGCTGATTGGCAGCGAGACTCGGCCGTGTCCTGCTAGACACGGTCGCGGTGCGGAGGAGCCTTAGACGGTGACCCGTCAAGCGGCGACTCGGCACGCGACTTCGGCCGTGTCACGGAACACGGTCGGGCGTGTCAGCGATCGTCTCGAGCCAATCCGGAAGAGTTCGGCACGGGCGTGTCGGGCGGACACGGTCGGGCCACGAGGCGAAACTTCCGGCTTATCCGGGCGAGCACGGCACAGGCCGTGTCGGGCGACACGGCGAGTTCGGCCCGTGATGATCGGCGATACGGCGGGTGAGCTAAAGCGACCATAACTCTCGTCAGGACTCCGATTGACTCACCGTTCGAACCATTGGAAAGCTAACTCGATGCTCTATAATATTCCAAAGATTCAGAATTTTTGGAGTTACCAAAAATTAATGGTGACTTTACAAAGTCGAACTCCCACGTGAAAAAGTCGATTAAGGACACGGAACTCAATAAAAGCGACACAAGCGAACTCGGATGACAAAAGTGCGGAATTAATCATTCTCGAAATGACGAAAGGTCATGAGCGAGTCGTCAAAGCGAACTTCCTCGAAAAAGAAAATTACGAAATTGAAATTGTGGATATTACATTCTACCCTCCTTAAAGAAGTTTCGTCCGAAACTTAAAACAAGTAGGGAGAAGCAATATTCCGCCAGAAAACTCAATGAGATACGCAAGAAACGCGTAATTAATGCCAAGCGGCGGCGTTACATACAACGCAGCGGAACATACGGCGTGAAAACACGCTCCACGGCGACCAACACAACGTCATTTGAGGGATATAATAAAACCAACAAATGACAAGCGTCATCAAATGGATAATATAGCCAAGTCAATTATCCGACAATCACAAAACACAACGAAGCGAAAATCAATATGATTGACCAACCCAACGGTGCATCAATCAAAGCGAGCCAACCCGAACAAACACGGAATCCCACCGCCTAAGGGATGGAAGATCGAAAGCGAAAGTAATTTCCCGAAGCGAAGGGAATTACGAAGGAGTCTGAATGCTCAACGATCACGAAGCGAGGACAAAAACCGAACAAACAAACGACCGAACCACAACGGTCGAGACAACAAAAGCGAACAATCATGTTGAATCACGAAGAACAATAAAATTCAAACAACAACTCCAAGGTTCACATCTCGACTCGAGACAATATATGATCCGGTGAAAACAACAACGTATGCATTCACATAAGATCCACATGACGGGGAATAGAAATTGAAAAGTCACACGACAAGCGAGTTATTCGAAATGATGCCACACTCGTTCGATAAACAAAAACAAGGGGCGGGACAAGCTCGAAATGTCAACGAACATAAATGAGTCGACAAAGTAGAATATCTGAAGTTCAAAATCGATCCACTTGAATAAAAGAACTAGTAGAACCAAAAGATGTTACATCCGAACAAGGTTCACAAGTATCGAACCGGACTCGGAAAAGTCACGGCGATAAACGGAAAAACAAGATCACGGCTCGTTCGAGCGATGAAACCGAAATACGAACAAGTTCGAAAGTGTCAACGAACACGAGTGAGTCGATAGACTGAGAAAGAGGAAATGCGGGAGTCGAAAATAATACGGGTATTATATTCGACCCCTTCTAAAAGAAGTGTCGTTTCGAAACTCACAACACGAAATCAAGGTGACAACACAACAAGCAAGCGAAACATCTTTCAAAGGCCTCTCAAGGCCGATTCCGATGATTGTCTTTGAAGCGCGAACTCCAAAGTCTCGGTAGACAATTCGCATGGCCCAATTCGGTGTCCTCGAGTCCACACTTGAAATGTGTTCTTGTGAGAAGGACAATTTACGTGTATGCCCGGAACATCACGGTTGAAATGCCTCGGCTCGGCATACCGAAAATACAAATGCTAGATATAATGGGGCATAACGTCGCAAAACAACATAGCGGAGATGCCAACTCAGCACAACAAGGAATCATAATACATATCATATACAACGATTATCATCGTAAAATAATACACACAAACACTACAAAGCAGCGGTATCGTTCGGCGACCTCAACGGCCCGAACAATAACCGGATATAATTACAAACATTATGAAACAATCACATATGTACACAAGCGTACAAACCCAAGCTTTAACGGCTCACACAGTGCGATAACACGCAAGCCACCACGAAATGACAACATTAAGGATCGTCATCACACCTCCCACAAGGGCTAACAAAATATATGCGTGGCGAATGACTCGGCGCTCACGCCACCAATTCAATCACAATTCGGGGTTAACACCGCGAAAGTTCGAAAACCATACACGCATTTCCGGTCCATAAGCAGAATGATAGGTTTTAAAGCGAAAACACCTTTTGAAAATAGTTTGGAAAGCACGGTTGATCTTGAGTAAAATTTTACAAAAGTAGTACAAACACCATTATCGAGACTTTGAAAATCATCTTGCGTTTGAACAAAAATGAGGACACATTTCTTTTAGTGCAAAACTTTCGAAATATTCGACCCTTGGGTCTAAAGCTGCATTTGAAAATATCTCAAAATATTTTTGGTCCTCAAGGAAAATTTTTGAAATGTATTGCGGCATTAGAAAACACCTTGAAAACACCGCAAGAAAATAATTCGTTTTAAAAGTACGTCTCGAATTTTAATTTTCTAAGATACTCAAGGTTTTCAAAAATAATTCAATGGGTTAGAATGCCCAAAATTTTCGAGTAATTACAAGGAACAATATAGCGCCGTGGGTCCCATGTGGAACCCACCAGCTAAAAACCTTTATAAACTACCAAAAAGGCCGATGACGGTAATATTTCAAAAGCTCACAAAATCCATTTACAAAATACTAAATTCCGTCATAAGAATTTCGCCACAATGATCAAGGCCATAATGCCAAAAACTTCGGTTAAGGGAATTGGTTTTGAAATAAAACTCGATCGGTAAAATACCGAAAGCCATTACAAAAGAACTCACGCGGCGGATAAAAGAAATAAAGTCAAACATGTACAGATGCCAACACTACTCCTCATATGAGCGAAAAATGGGAGTCAAATAATCACATAACACGAAATCAAAATCCATAAGAGGATTCCGTCACTTAACAAATAATCATAAATAAAATAGCTCGTGTCACACGAGGCACAACACTGAAGGGAGACTTACATTCCTGGTCGCACGAAGATGATGATCGCCCACGATACTAATCACGACCAACAAACTCGGGCAACAGCGTCGCGACACGACTTAGTCAAATAAAATCCGGCGAGACAAAAACTCAATAGACACCACTAACCCGACGGCCTAGGTTTCCACAACCTAAGCTCGATACCGATACCTTAACACCCCAATCCGCTCGGGGATATTACACGCCGTAGAACCTTTCCTCAAGGATCTACCAGTGGTAACAACATATAACAACTCAACCATGCCTTTAAGGCTAAAATGACTCGATGGTGATTTGGTCTTTCAATAAATACTTACAACTCGAATACAACTCATGCCTGCAGGGTCAAAATACAACCGCACCGTACAACGGAAACAAATCTTGCGGCGGAAAAGAAAATACAACTAGACCAATACGACATCAACGGATCCTCGTGTGATTAGTATCGTTCATCTTTCATCATCCTTCGTGCCGACTACGTGCCATGCTCCAAAACACGAATGCAAAATAGACATCCACCCCGAATACTCGGGGGTTAGCAAACTCCTTTGTTTTGCTAGTGCAAATACAAGTGCAAAAATACGAGCCATACAATTCACATTCCACGAATAACAATAACCGGGAATCATCAAAGATCCAAACATAATGAAAAGTACTTCCGAGGCAAGAGTTTGGGTAAAACATTCAAACCGAAAGACCACAAGTTGAAGGAAACAATTTATAAAAGCAGTTTGAAATGCCATCGAGAGTTTTGATAGAAAACAATTTAGGATTACGAATCCTTAACTTTCCAAAATCAACGGTCACATTGACCCAAAGGTTTTGTTTCGTCAATAGAAAACCGACAACGATTCACGGGGTTAAAACCCATGTCACGTGTCCTCGGCGGACATAAAATCAATACAATATAATCGCCCGAATCGTAAACCTTGGTCACCAAAAATACAACATCAACTCGTGAATCCGGGGCTATACCATTGGATTCCCTTCGTGGCCCGTCGGACCCTCCCAAGGTGAGTAGAATGCGTTTTCGAAATCATATACACCAATTCGTGAAGTTTTACTCGTGAATCCAGGGCTATACCATTGGAATTCCCTCCGTGGCCCCGTCGAACCCTCCGAGGTGAGCAAATACATTCACCAAACAAACAACCGCACTCGTGAATCCGGGGCTATACCATTGGATTCCCTCCGTGATCGTCGGACCCTCCCGAGGTGAGCGAAATACATTCACACAATTAACACTTCACAACAAGGATATTCATATAATCCACCAAAGGCAACGAACACAAGGTACGACATAATCGTCAAATCACAATGCCTTTGAAATGAGATAATATATTCATACACGCATTATGAAGCGCAACATCAACACCAAACATATCGAAGAATTCACATAGTCACTTACAACTCACACCATTTACAAAACACACGGTTTTGAAAGAGGGCCTTTAATGAGGCTAGCGAATATTTTGAAAGTGAAATTCAAGCGATCAAATAAACACAAGGATACGATCACTAATTATCATATCCATAAAACAAGAAAAGTATGGACAAGGTACTTGCCTCAAAATCGAACGCAAGTATCCCGTGAACACGGCTCAGCGGAAAGCTTGAAACGCCCAATCTTATCGAAGCGGAAGACGGCGGCGAGCGAAAGGGTTCAACGCGGTTTCTTCGCAAGAAACACGACCTAACATCATACAATCAATAAATCATCGATCATACGAGGAAGAATAATCGTAGAACGCCCGAAAACCCCTCTAAGACATTTTAGGACACCTTCAAGGCGTCGGTCAAGAACTCGACTCAAACAACGAATCGATACGATCCAACCATGGAATAATAAAGGAAATGATATAATACATCTAAATAATCATCAATCCATCAAAATCCTAAGTTAAATCGGATTAATCGGACGAAAACAACAAAAACCCCCAAATTCCCAAAACTAGATTTCTAGGAAATCGACTGGTCCTCGATCAAAGGATGTTATAGGACGGATGATTGATGATATGAACCTCCAAACTTCATGTATATGTTGTTAAACAACATGGCTACAATATTGGAACACGCCCAGTGCTGAAGAGAAGTGGAAGAAGGAGAAAAATGGCGAAAAAAGCATTGCTTTGGGCTTTAAATAGCGTGGCAGGACTCGGCCGTGTCCGCGACACGGTCGTGGCGCGCAGATTGGCAGCGAGGACTCGGCCGTGTCTGCTAGACACGGTCGCGGCGCGAAGGGGCCTTCAAGCGGTGACCCGTCCGACGGCGACTCGGCACGACTTCGGCCGTGTCTGGAACACGGTCGGGCGTGTCAGCGATCGTCTCGAGCCAATCCGGAAGAGTTCGGCACGGGCCGTGTCGGACGACACGGTCGGGCCACGAGGCGAAACTTCCGGCTTATCGGGCGAGCACGGCACGGGCCGTGTCGGACGGCTGCGGCGAGTTCGGCCGGCATGATCGGCAATAACGAGCGGGTGAGCTAAAACGACCATAACTCTCTCGTCCGGACTCCGATTGACTCACCGTTCGAACCATTGGAAAGCTAACTCGATGCTCTATAATATTGCAAAGATTCAGAATTTTTGGAGTTACCAAAAATTAATGGTGACTTTACAAAGTCGAACTCCCACGTGAAAAAGTCGATTAAGGACACGGAACTCAATAAAACGACACCGAAACGAACTCGGATGACAAAAAGTGCGGAATTAATCATTCTCGAAATGACGAAAGGTCATGAGCGAGTCGTCAAAACGAACTTCCTCCGAAAAAAGAAAATTACCGAAATTCGAAATTGCGGATATTACAATAAAGAAATATCAGAGAAATAAGGGCCAACAAGAATACACGAATCCAAACGAAATACAAAACAAAGAAAAGAAAATTATTAACGAAAAATCAAATAAAAACAACTAACTAGAAAGCAAGTAAAAATGATGGGTTGCCTCCCATCCAGCGCTCTATTTTACGTCTTGAGCACGACGTGGCAAAAAGAATTTAACGTGGCTTCTTTCTAGGGAGATTGCCAAATACCCCCTTCTTGCAATCAATGAGCCTCTTATTCCATAAGGGAGGCTTTGGCTCATGCCCGGTTGCCAAAAATAATGAATAAGAATAATTATGCGGACAACTAAAAAATGTTGGAAGAATATAATAATGATAAGGCATGAATAAATAAGCAGAGTTCGAATGGGTAGATAATAAAGACACATCGTGAACAACCTCATTAGAACTCAAGGAATCAGCCTCAATAAAATCAGAAGTAATGGGGTCAATCTCTCCTATTATGGATTTAGGAAAGTTTATGCGCGGCACCGTCAATAAAATTTTTGGCACATAAGTGTTCGCCTTATTAGTCGAAGTTTGATGACAATTTAATGAAATTTCTTTGGAAACATCATCAATGGTAACTTCTTCTACAGGCTCATCACACTTTATGTAATTATCGGGTGCTGGGGGATCGACCCTAAAACTTAACATGTCTTTCATCTCAACCTCCCCTTCATCTTCACTACTAAATATATGAGCTGGAAAATAACCATAGTGAATCTCAAGACCACGACGTGCACATTCTAGATCAAAAAGAGTACTATCAGGATTTTTAAGGGTGTCTACACATTGTTCAAGCATGGTCTTTTGTTTTGGGGGAGGGGGCTGACTGACCCTATTTGGCAAATTATTAAGAACATCGAAATTTATGAAATGCCAAGGGCCACGATACTCATAGGAAAACATAATGAAGAAAATAAAAATATAGAGACTAAACAAAGAAAAAAAACTTCAAATTAAAATTAGAGTCGCTTGGTATTGATATTAGCGAAAAATCAGTCCCCGGCAACGGCGCCAAAAACTTGTTGCGATATTTCTTACACGCAAGTGCACATTATCGTTTACAAGTAATAAAGTGATAAGTAGAGTATCGTTCCCACGAGGACTGAATCTCTAACTACCGATTTTTATGTATTCCAGTTTTATTTGAACAATCGAATTTGGGTTTTGCAATTAATAACTAAAAGAATTAATAAAAGACTAAACAGTAGAAAAAGATAGCTTGAATAAAGGGAAATCAAATGATGAATAAGTCTAGGATTCTGAATCCACCTCGGTTTATCCGAATTTACTCTCGATTATCCGTAATAAATAATTTTCCCAATTTATTGAAGGCGGAGATTGCTAATATATTCTACCGCCTCTGCCGAGGTCAATAGATTTGTCTAAAGGCGAATAACGCACTCTATCCCTAGGTGAATTAATTCGTCAATAGGCGAAAAGCATAAAATCTCCAAAAGGCCACATAGTTCATATGAGTATATTCCTATCTCACAGAATAAAACGGTCCTCACCAATAGTTCCTCACCAATTCCCCTCTCCCGATTCGAATTGAATGATTAAATCAATACAACTATTGGCCAGATAATTGCAAGCATTAAACACAATTGGGAAAACTCAACAAAAAGGTAATTAATTGGATAATCTCAAGCAATTCGTCAAAACATAGGTTTCATCAAAACCTTATATTAGGGTTTTAGCCTGACATACTAATAAATAAAAATACAGAATAAATGAATGAAAGCATTAAAATCAAATGCAGATGAAGCTCGGATTCCTCCGTTCTTCAGCTTCCGCCCTCTGCCCTTGAAGTCTTCTGCTTTCCTCCTCTTCTCCGTCTCCAAGCTTAAGATCCAAAAGATAAAAAATCCAAAGATAATTAATTAGGGTCTTAAACCCTTATTTATAGCTCAGCACATTCTCCAAATCGCGTCCGTATGAGTAGGTCGAAAACTAGCTTTAAAACGGCCCAAATCCGCGCGGACATACAAAAACCGCCTAGTGTGCCACGGCGCACTAAATATGTGCCGCGGCACAGAGCCTTCAACTGGATGCCTGGGCGTCATTTAATTCTTACGTACGCGGCTCACAGGTGTGCCGCGGCCTGATACGATTCACTTTGTGCCGGTAGGTGTCTTCTGTCTGTGACCACCTTCCTTGTGCCGCGGCTCATAGCCCAGATTTGCCGTTTTCGCCCGTTTTGCCTCGTTTTAGCTTCCGAACTTCAATTTCCTGAAGAATTTGAGAGGGAGACAAAGATAAGGTTATCGAATGACCTTATTGCCGTCAAAAATTCGAGGGAAGGGCCCCTTGTGCTGGTCGATCAACTGAAAGACGCATACCTGGCCGTTCTTTTAATGCGACGGGGGCCACGGCACAACATAAGTGAGCCGCGGCCCAGAGTACAGTCGGCGTGGTGCGCATTTATAATACTGCCGGGTGCCGCGGCTCAGTTTGGGCGTGCCGCGGCTCAACGTGTTAGTGTGCCGCGGCTCATTCTTCCCGTGCCGCGGCACAAAGTATAGTCTCCTGGGCGTTATTTGGACATTTGGTGTGCCGCGGCTCAGGGTATGTGTGCCGCGGCTCGGCAACCTGGTGTGCCGCGGCTCAGTAAGATCGTGTCGCGGCACAGAATACAGTTTGTTCGGCCATGTTTCATCAGCTGGTGCGTGCCGCGGCTCACCTTTATATGCCAAAAACTTGTTGTGGGAAAATCCCTCACAATATGCCGCAAGTGCACGGTGTCAACAAGTAATAAAGTGATAAGTAAAGTATCGTTCCCTCGAGGACTGATTTCACTAAGTACCAAAATATAGTCAACTCACAATTTTATTTGAAGAACAATTAAATAGAGTTTATATCTAAACTAATTGCAGAAAGTAAATAATAGTACTAATAATAATAATAATAATACTAATAAGAGGTAGGATTATGATTTTCACCTCAAACAATCGGGAATAATATTTATTCGATTCAATTCACTGTTATTCAATTGATTGTAAGCCAGGAATTCCTAAATTATTCTAAAGCCTTTCCCAAGGTCGATAGAAAATACTACGAATTACTAACTCGATATATCCCTATTCGAATCAGATAATTAATAGCTAAAACAGTTCAAGAATTCCCACAATAATTAGGCTTCACAATTCCCAGTATATTCTATCTCACGAAAATTATGATTCGTCTCACAAGAACTATGCCTAAATTTCATCTCCGAATCCATAAAGACATTCAAAACAAATTAGCATTGGCAGGACAATTAAAAAGCATTAAGAACAAGAAGAAGAATCGATTGATAGAATAACGAGTAAATCGAAATAATAATAAATAATCAAACCATCATGAAATCGGCTACAATCAAAATCCTACTCGAATAGATCTAAAAACTAAGATGCGAAAAACCGTAGGGATCCGTGGTCTTATCGTTGCCCCACATCTACACCTTGTTTTCTCCTTGATTTCTTAGCCGCCTTTGGTTCTCCTCTCTTTTTGTCTTCTTTTTTTTATAATTTCTTTTTCTCCCCAGTGGGTTCCTCCCCAAGAAACAAATAATATCCTTCCCCTTTCTCCCGGTCGGTGTATGTGAAAAGAGTGACAGACTCCCTTTTTTTTTCGGTCGGTCCAAAGAACGAGAGTCGTGCTCCTCTCGGCCCACCAAACAAAAACCATGATTTGCGGCCCAAAGTTTCTTCCCAGTGGCGTTTTCTTTTTCCTCTGTCTGCGGCTCACTTGGTGTGTGTGCCGCGGCTACATCTGATGTGCCTGACTTTATTTGGTTGTCTTCGTGTGCCGCGGTTCACTTGGTGTGTGCCGCGTCTCATGACCAAAAACTGCTATTTTCGCCCGTTTTTCATCATTTTGGCTTCCGGACTCCGATTTCCTACAAAACATATAAAAATAATGCATTAAAAGCTCATTTATGCTGATTTAGGCTCAAGATGGATATAAATTAATGATATAAAAGCGCATAAAAATACGCCTAACAACTATCCATCATGATCTGAAAACAATAATGCACATATAGTCCTCGGGACCAAAGCAATCGCACGCCCAATTCCCCAAGACTTGACGTCTCGAACCACAGTGAACAATTTCCTAAATTATCATGAAATCTCGAGTACAACGCCGAAGGGACGAACTCCCAACAGTTAACCCAAATCTCAAGATTCTCAAATATGATCATAGTAAAATAGATCAAGAATAAATGATCCACAGTCACGATACATTACTACGGATTGAGTTACACAGTCATCCAAAAACAAGGTTACATCTCAAATGTACTCAACATCGTTATCCTTCCATATCATCGATCTCTTCTATCTCAACAATTTAAGGTAGACCCAAATCTGAACTCACCGAACAATATGATACCAGAAGGTCACAAGAACAAAATGATCACAATGAATGATAATGAATCGAAATCCAACAAGGATTAAGAATGACTCGCCAAGGTGAATTAATAACGTAATGAGTGATGTCTCAATGAAGTGATTGGAACCGTTGTTCCTCGTGAATTGAATGATTAGTTTCATAATGACAAGTCTCAACATGATTGATGTATATGATGAATGAATTATATGAATGAATGAACGACAATGAAATGAATGATTATCCTACTACCGAGCAAAAATTAACTTGCTCAAAACCGGTGATTAATGTCCTTACCTCGGGCTCTCGAGGCCTGATAGGACCCCTTGAATGAAGTATGGACTGGAGTAACAAAATCCCTCGAGGCTTGTGAGCCCTCTCGAGATCTACCGGCACTAGAACTCCTGCAGTATTTCTGAAGGTGTCCCGGGTTCCCACACAGAAAACAAACAATAGATGGTACCGTACACCGAGTATTAACGTGTCCTTCTGAATCACAGTTAAAGCAAACAACAGTCGAACTCGTCGTCGGAGAGGAAGATGCTTTCTCAGCACGAAGACGACTGGAAAACGACCTCTTGGACATCGGAGCTCGATGTCTCTCTGAACGAACCGACATCCTAGTCCTCTCACCATAAGAAACTGAAGGGTGTTTCTGAGTAAGCTCCTTGATCAAAAGCTCTGCTCCAAGAGCCTTCTCAATGAACTCACCAAGCGAATTACAATTGTGATTGAACAACTGCATTCTCAACTGCGGATTTAGCCTCCTGCTAAAATATTTGATCTTATCCGCCTCAGTACGGATAACTGACGAAGCAAACTGAAGTAGTCCCTGGAACTTCTCAGCAATGATAATAACACCCTCGTCCTCGACAGATTCGGGGTTCAAAACCTCTGACAACTTGGCTTCACGATGTGGAGCCGGATAATACCTCTCTAACATAAGAGTCTTGAACTCATCCCAACCACAATCGCGATCGGCGGGTTTCACAGAAAGCCACCACGAATAAGCACGCTTACTCAAGTAATAAGTCGCTACTACCACTTTACTCTCTTCCGGACACTGAACCATGTCGAATAGTTTATCAACATGCTCAAGCCAATGAACAATATCAGCTGGTTCCGACGATCCCTCAAAAGTAGGCGGCCTCTGACGAGAGATATCGCCAACAATCAGATTCACTCCTCCAGTCTGTCCATGAAACGGCACCTGGAATCCGTGTTGCGGTGGGCCACGAACCATCGAGGTCTGCATGGTCTCTATCATCCGCGTCATCTGAGTCATCTGGGCCATCATGCCCTGCATAAATATGAATGGGTCCACCCGATCACCCTCCAATTGAGCTGCTTCTCAGGTACGACTCCCTGACAGTGAATGATCATCTGACAGTGAATGAGTAGCATAGCTGACTGATGAACACATGTTATCCCTCGCATTAGCGCGAGCATTCACACGAGATCCCGGGTTTCGGACCACACCGCGGCCTCTTCCCCGGCGTCCTCTGACAGCTCTATCCATACTGAAGCAAGAAAGCCACATGATAATTATAGATCCCGTATGAATATCGCATTATGATTACGTGACGGAATGATAACAATGAGCATACACGCTATAACACAATGAATGTATTAATGATGCAATGAAATGATTGTCGACATTACGTCGGAATATGATGAGATCGTATGAAAGATCAAATGACGTAACATGATTACCTGATGGAATTCCTGAAATGATTACCTTGAACAAGTTAACAAGGTTGAAAATTCGATCCGTAAGATCAACAACTGAACAGTGGAGTTTTGCTAACCCCCGAGTATTCGGGGGGTGGATGTCTGTATTACATTCAGGTTTTGGAGCAGAGCAAAGGGTCGGCATGAAGGATGATGAAAGATGAACGATACTAATCACACGAGGACCCGTTGATGTCGTATTGGTTTAGTTGTATTTTATTTCCGCTGCAGTATTTTTCCCCGTTGTACGGGAGTAGTTTGTATTCGACCCCTGCGTGGGCATGTAATGTGTTAGAGTTGTATGTCTTTATTGAAAGGCCAAATCGGTCTACTGAGTCTTTTTAGCCTTAAAGGCATTGTCGAGTTGTTCGTTTGTTGTTACCAGCCTGGTAGATCATTGAGGAAAGGTTCTACGGCGTGTAATATCCCTGAGCGGATTGGGGGTGCTACATAAATGGTATCAGAGCTTAGGTTGTGGAAACCTAGGCTGTCGGGTCAGTGGTGTCTGTTGAGTTTTGTCTTGTCGGATTTTGTCTGACTAAGTCGTGTCGCGACGCGTCGTCTGAGTTGGTTTGTCGTGAATAGTATCGTGGGGCGATCATCATCTTCGTGCGACCTGTGGATGTAAGTCTCCCTTCTTTGTGTTTGTGCCTCGTCTGATGCGAATTACTGGTATGATTATGTGTTAAGTGACAGAATCTTTATGCAGATTTTTCATCTCGTGATTGCGTTTATGTGACTCTCATATTTCGTCTATATGAGGAGCGGTGTCGCTGCTAATGTATTTTCACACTGTATTTTATCCGCTGCGTGAGTTCTTTCAAAATTACTTTCAGTATTTTGCAAACTGATTTTTACTTCATAAAACCGACTCCCTTAGTCGAGTTTTGGCATTTTGGCCTTGAATATATTATGACGGTTTGATAAATGATCATGTGAGTTTTTAGGCATTCTAGCCTAATAGATTTTTGAAAACCTTGAGTATCTTAGAAATTAAATTTCGAGACGTACCTTTAAAATGAATTATTTTCTCGCGGTACTTTCAAGGTGCCTTCTAGTGCCGCAATATGTTTCAAAATTATTCCAATTGGGGAACAAAATATTTTGAGATATTTTCAATTATTTTTAGAAATGCAGTTGCTTAGACCCAAGTGTCGAGTATTTCTGAAAGTTTCAATTTAAAGGAGAGTGTCCTCGTTTTATCAAATGCAAGATGGTTTTCAAAGTCTCGATAATGGTGTTTGTACAACTTTTTGAAAATATGATACTCAAGATCAACTGGTGTTTTCCAAATTGTTTTTCAAAATGTGGTTTTTATTTTCTTTAAAACCTATCAATTCCCGTTTGCGGTCTGGGAATGTATGTATGATGTTCGCATTGTCGTTATGATGTTAGCTTCCGAATATTATTGAATTGGTGGCATGAACGTTGAGGCGTTGCCACGTATTTGTCGTACTAGCCCTCTGTGAGAGGTGTGAACTGGTATTTACTGTTTGTCGCATCGTGGTGATTTGCGTGTTGTCGCACGAGTGTGAGCTGTTGAAGCTTGGGTTGGTGCGTTCATGTATATGTGTGATTGTTTCATGATGGTTGTAATTATGTACTGGTTATCGTTCGGGCCGTTGAAGTCACCGAATGATACCGTCGTTGCTGTAATGTTTGTGTGTATATTACTTTACGATGGAAATCGTTGTATATGATATGTGTTATGATTCCTTGTTGTGCTGAGTTGGCATCTCCGCTATGTTGTTTTGCGACGTTATGCCCCATTGTATCTAGCATTTGTATATTCGGTATGCCGAGCCGAGGTGTTTCAACCATGGTGTGCCGGGGGCATGCACGTACCAATTGTCCTTCTCGTCAGTGACGCATTTCAAGTGTGGACCCGAGAGACACATGATCCAGTTTCGCGAGTTGGGTTCCGAGTCTTTCGGGGCGTGAACTTCAGTACAGATATCAGGATCGACTCTAAGAGGCCCATGGGAAATGTTTCCGTCAGCTGCTTTTGTGTTGTTGCCTTGTTTCCATTATTGTGAGTAGCGGGGACGACCTTCTTTTATAAGAGGCCGAATGTAATACCCGTATTGTTTTTGGACTTCTGCATTTCCTCTTTCTCAAGTCTATCGACTCGCTCATGTTTGTTGACACTTTCTGAACTTGTTCTGTATTTTGGTTTCATCGTTCGAACGAGCTGTGATCTTGTTTTGGGTCGATCTGGCTATCGCTGTGACTTTTCCGAGTTCGGTTCGATTCTTGTGAACCTTGTCCGGAAGTAACATCTTTTGGTTCAACTAGTTCTTTTATTCGAAGTGGATCGGATTTTGAACTTCTGTATTTTCAACTCTGTCGACTTGTTTATGTTCGTTGACATTTTCTGAGCTTGTCCTGTCCCTTGTTTTTGTTGATCGAACAAGTGTGGTATTGTTTTATAATAACTCGTTTGACGTTGTGACTTTTCAATTGCTATTCCCTTTCCTGTAGATCTCATGTGAATGCACATCTTGTTGCTTTCACCGGATCATATATTGTCTCGAGTCGAGACGTGAACCTGGGAGTTGTTGTTTGAATTTTATTGTTCTTCGTGATTCGAACATGATTGTTCAAATTTTGTTGTCTCGATCGTTTGATTGTTCGGTTTTTGTTGATCTCGTTTCGTGATTGTTGAACATTCAGGCTCCTTCGTAATTCCCGTTCGGGAAATTAGTCTCGTTTTCGATCTTCCAAACCTTAGGCGGTGGAATTCTATATTTGTTTAGCGATTGGCTCGCGTTTTGATTGATGTACCGTTGGGGTGGTCAATCGTGTTGATTTTCGTTCGTTGTGTTTTATGATTGTTCGGATAATCGACTTGATTGTATTATCTGTTTGATGACGCTTGTCACTTGTTGGTGTTATTATGTCTCTACCGGTGGCGTTGTGTTGGTCGTCGTGGAGCGTGTTTTCATGCCGTATATTCCTTTGCACTGCTTGTAACGTTTCGCCGTTGGGCGTAAGTTATGCGTTTCTTGTGTATCTCGTTGAGTTTTCCTGGCGGGATATTGCTCCTCCCTACTTGTTTTAAGTTTCGGGACGAAACTTCTTTTAAGGAGGGTAGAATGTAATATCCGCAATTTCGGATTTCCAGTAATTTTCATTTTTCGGCGGAGGTCCGTTTCGACGACTCTCTCATGACCATTTCGTCATTATGAGAATGATTAATTCTACACTTTTTGACATCCGAGTTCGTTTCGGTGCCGTTTTGTTGAGTTCCGTGCTTTTTAGCGACTTTTCCGCACTTGAGTTCGATTCTTGCGAATCTCATTCAAAATTGTTGTTTCGAGTTTCCCGTAAGTCCGTTTAACTTTGTTAGACGTTTTGTGAGTTTCGGATTGGTGTTTCGATCGTGTATCATGTATTTCGGATGTTTTGGGCCATTTTCGTAATTTCCCAAAGTTTGGGGTAATTACTTTCCGTTGTCGAATTCCGAGCCTTCGGGTGGTCGGAATCGTGTGTTCTCTTAGTGATCGAATTCGTCTTTGCGAGTTCTTCGTAACCGTATCTTCGATTCGTATTCAGGTTCGGGTTTCGGGCCGTCGGAGTTAGCCCCGGCCGAGTCATGGCCGGGCGATGCAGGCCAGTAAAGCCGAGTTACTGGCCGTAATGCTCGGCGATTCGTCGTAAGGCGATTCGTCACGTAAGGCCATTTGGTACCGTACGTAACGTTTCCGGCATTTCTAGGCAGTGAGTTGGCCATGGCCGGTTACGTACGTAAGGCGGCCGGCACGCAGCCTATTTAAGGCCCTGCAGTCGGGTTTTTCACCCATTTTCTCATTCTCTTCCTTCTCTTCCGCGGATGGAGGTGTGGGAATCATGGAAAGATGTTGTTGGACAATCAATTCATGAAGTCTTGGAGTTCATATCATCAATCATCCATCCTATAACATCCTCCGATCTACCGAATCAGGTCAGATTTCCTAGAAATCTAGTTTTGGGGAATTTGGGTGTTTTGGTTGTTTTCATCCGTTTAATCCGATTTAACTCAGGATTATGATGGATTGATGATTATTTATATGTATTATATCATTTCCTTTATTATTCCATGGTAGGATCGTATCGATTCGTTGTTTTGGTCGAGTTCTTGATCAACGCCTTGAAGATGTCCGGTAGAATGTCTTAGAGGGGTTTTCGGATGTTCTACGATTATTCCTCCTCGTATGATCATTTATTTATTAATTATATGTTGTTAGGGTCGAGTTTCTTGCGAAGAAACCAAGTTGAACCCTTCCGTTCGTTGTCGTTTTCCTTTTCGAAAGCATCGGGCGTTTCGAAGCTTTTCGGTTGAGCCGTGTCCGTCGGGATACTTGCGTGCCGATTTTGAGGCAAGTACCTTGTCCATATAATTCTTGTTTTGTCGATATGATAATTGGTGATCGTCTAAATGTGTTTGTTTGGTCGTTTGAAAATTATTTTCAAAAGATTCGATTAGCCTTGTTAAAGGCTCTCTTTCAAAACGTGTATGTTTTGTAATTGTGTGGATTGTAAGTGACTACGTGGATCCTTTGGATATGTTTGGATTTTATGTGGTATTTGATAATGCGTGTGTACGTATATGGCTTCATTTCAGTGTATTGCGGTTTTGACATGATGTGATGTTAGTTGTTACTCCTTTGAACGGAGGTTGCGATGCTTAATGTTGTTTGGCTTCATAATCAATTATTGTTGTGTGCTTGTTATACGTGATGTGCCTCCGGGTAGGATTGTTGAATCTCCGGGATCCATACTTGCTAGTATGGGTCGGGCGAGACCGTTGGGTTATCCAATCCGGGTATGTCTTGCGGGGACTCCGAGGTTCGTGGCTTGTTAGCCGATGCCGGGATAACTGGTGGGGTTATCATCGGGTATGTCTTGCGGGGACTCCGAGGTTTGTGGCTTGTTATCCCGATGCCGGGATAACCTATGGTTGTGGTTTGTGTGTGATTTGTTTCGCTAGCCAGCTGGGGAGGGTCCTTAGAGGCCTCGAGTGGGATTTGTGGCTTCGTCCCGGTCCTAGGCGATGCGCGTGCGTGATTAAGTTGTGTTGATTTTATGTCCGTCGAGGACACGTGGCTTGGGTTTTGGCCCTGTAAATTGTTGTCGGTTTTCTATGTGTGAAAACAAAACCTTTGGGTTGTGACCCTGTTGATTTTGGAAAGAGAAGGATTTGATAATCCTAAATTGTTTTCTATTAAAACTCCCGAGGGTATTTTAAACCATTTTGCAAACCATTCTCGTTATTTGTGATCTTTCGGATTTGGAAAGTTTTACTCAAACTCTTGCCTCGGGAAGTTTTCGTTTCGTTGTATTTGAATCTTTGAGGATTCCTAGTTATTGTTATTCTTGGAACTTGAATTGTATGGCTCGTATTTGCACCTTGTATTTGCACTAGCAAAACAGTGGAGTTTTGCTAACCCCCGAGTATTCGGGGGGTGGATGTCTGTATTGCATTCAGGTTTTGGAGTAGAGCATATGGTCGGCATGAAGAATGATGAAAGATGAATGATACTAATCACACGAGGACCCGTTGATGTCGTATTGGTTTAGTTGTATTTTATTTCCACTGCAGTATTTTTCCCCGTTGTACGGGAGTAGTTTATATTCGACCCCTGCGTGGCCATGTAATGTGTTAGAGTTAAATGTTTTTATTGAAAGGAAAAATCGGTCTACTTAGTCTTTTTAGCCTTAAAGGCATTGTCGAGTTGTTCGTTTGTTGTTACCAGCCTGGTAGATCCTTGAGGAAAGGTTCTACGGCGTGTAATTGTAATACCCTGTTGTAATTCAGTCATTATCATTCAGTAATTTCATTCGGTAATTGTCACTATGTAATTTTTCACTTGTTAATAATCATTCATCCGTGTTCACCGTTCGGAATAACTTCGAGTTGTATATCGATATTGTTCAGTGTATCTACCTTATTCGGGAATCGAGACAAGAGTATTATCTTGATTATTGTAATTGATTCATTATTCGATGTTGATGTTGGAATTCATGTCATTTCAAATCTCTTCATTGTTCAAATCGTGTTTTTGTTGGACGAACCCTTGTAATCATTGCTTGGAACCACCTTTTTGGGGCTTCCGCACTTCCATTTCGTGTTATTGTTTCCCAAGTATTGATTCCTATTGCTTTTTTCCCTTCCCGGGTCATTTTTCTTCATTTTAGGACCCAAGGGGGGTGTGGGCCGCGGCCTGAGTGTGCGCGCGGCACACATTTTCCAATTTTGGCGGCGGCACTGTCTGTGGGCCGCGGCTCATGCCGACAGGGCCGCGGCACACTGCCGAGTCACTGCCACGGCACATTCGTCCGGGCCGCGGCACGCTGCCGATCACTGGGGGCAATTTTGGCCCTGTGTCGCGGCACACTTCGACCGGGCCGCGGCACACAGTGCAGTCTGCACTATAATTGCGATTTTTGTGAGATTCAACTCATTTTTTCCCATTTTTCTTCAACCTATCCGAGAGAGAGGGCTTGAGGGGGAAGATATTCATCATCAATCACTTGAGTATTCGTTTTTCATCATTTTCATTCGGTTGTGAAGCTCGGATTGTCGATCTAACGCGATTTCATCGGATTAAAGTACTTGGATCTTGAAAGGTAATTTCTCCAAGATCTTGGATTTCGATTTTGTTTTGAGATATGATATTTTGGATGTTAAGATCATGTTGTATGAAGTGATATACACATGATTATGGATATGTTTGATTATTCATTGGATTATTGAAGAATTATTCAAGAACACTTTGAATATTGAGTTGGATTTGGGGGTTTTCGATTAATCGTTGTTGTAATCACGAATTTGAATATTCATATTGGATTATTGATCGTATTGAAGATGTTTTGTTGGTTTGAAACACTTCTTGGGGGTTTGATGTTGGTATTATTGAGGTTTGGTTATAAACAATCGAAGTTTGGCCACAAAGTGTTCGATATAATGCCCCAATGAACTTGGTTTAATCGTATCGACGTTTTGAGTTCGTTATACCCGTGTTTGATACGTGTATTGAATGGATTATTGGTAATTTTGTTATTCAAGGTTGTTGGAGCGACCGACATTTCATTTAAGACGTTGTTCGTGGACGGACATTCTTCACTGGTTGTGTAAGTTAATTCTTACTCAGTTAAAAGGATATTCATTCCTTTCGTTGTTGTTCATTCATAATCATAATTCATTCATAAGGTACTAACCGTTTCAAAACATGTAATTGTCACTTAATTACTTCATTCACGAGGAACGACGGTTCCAATCATTTCGTTGAGATGTCATTCATTTCATCATTTCATCTTGGTGAGTCATTATTCATTTTCGATGTCACTTTTGTTATATCGTGGCATTCCGGGTCATACTGGCATGCCGGTTGGTATGTGTAGGATTTTCATGTCGGGCACATTTAAGTCGTGTGTTGGTTGGTGGCCTCACATTGGACTGTGCACACGAGTTGATGGCTTCGTGAGACTGATTAGGTACAAGACCACACGTGTATTCGATCGATACTCATTGGTGGCTTGTGCACGGACACATTTCCATCCCGGACGTAGTGTGGCGCCATTCCTTTAAGCCATACTATTAGTTGATTCATATAGCATGTTTGATTGCGTATGTTTTGACAGGATTATGTATATTCAACTCTTGAGGATTGTTGTTCTGTGTAACTGACCCTGTTAGGGGATTTTGTTTTCAGGTCATGGCAAGGCAAAAGCACGGGAATAGCATGTTGACGGCGAGGAGTCCCAGTGATACTAGTAGGGTGCCCTAGTCCTTTCATTCACCGTGTTTCCTTATTTTATTTCCGCTGCAGATTTCCGTTTGGATTTTGAGTTCATTCAGTGTTGTATATTTTATCTCCATATAAAATATACTTGTATTCGGTCATTTCCTTGGGTGTGTTATATGAAACTCCTCATCGGAATAATTATTGTTGTAATGTGGTTCGGTACTACATTTACCCTGTGTAATTCATTCATTTTCATTCGCCTAGTGGGTCCCAGTCGGGGGTCCACGGCACTGTAATATCCGGCTTGTTTGGGTTGTTACAGAGTTGGTATCGGAGCGTGGTTTTGAATACTACCTTCCGAGTCATGTCTCATTTGAAATCATCATCATCAGACTAGTATCATTGGACTTTCGTGTCACGTGTGACCTGTGCAAATGCCGAGCCAATCAGACCGAAAGAACTATAAGACTTCTAACACCATGGTATAATTTCTGGAAAAAATAATTCATTCATAATTCACTAGTTAACAATCCTCAAACATCATTTTCATTTTAATCATGTTGATCATATCAACTCATTAATCACTCAATTCATTTCATTACTCACTTGATGATCAGGACGATCATGTTAACTCATTAATCACTCAATTCATTTCATTACTCAGTTGTTGATCTGGAAGATCATATTATTAATGTTGTTAACTTATTCAATATACTCATTTCAAGAATTTCATCAGATAATCATGTCACCTCAGTTAATCATTCATGTAATCACTGTGTTAGAGCGCATATGCTCATTTTCATCATTTCATGATGTAAATCATAATGTGGTACTCATACGAGATCTATGACTATCATGCGACCTTCCTACTTCAGTATGGAGAGAGCTGTCAGGGGATGCACGGGGAGAGGCCGTAGTGCGGGTCGGAACCCAGGGAATAATCACTCACTGTCAGGAAGACGTACCCAGGACTCAACTCGATCGGAAGATGTTCGGGTTGATCCACTCACTTTTATGCAGGTCATGATGACCCATATGCAATTGCTCAATCATCATTGCTCCACTCTGGCCGAATTAATTGAGAGAACTCTCCCGTATGAGCCTGCTGCTAAGTAAATTGCTGAGCAACAACCTTTATCTGTCAGCAAGAAATCAACGAAGCGTAATCGATCAAGGCGATCGATCGACCTTCAAGAAGCCTCGTGCGGGCCTATCATTTCGAGCGACCTCTACGGTGCAAAATCGTGCGGGATCTCGATCCCGGCCGATTCGGCCATCACTGTTTCAAGCGTGGAGCCGGGTCATTCTGACACTAAGTGTCTCAAACCGTCTATCACGTGCAATAAAAGTGGGATTTTTTGGCATAAGGACCGTTTTTGCGAAAAGGACTCAAGTCGGCTCGTGGCATCTCGGACCCAAGCAATCGGCGGATTCGAATCAGACTACTCTGTCAGCGTCGTTTAAGACGATGGAAGCAAATAAAGTCGGAGCTCATATTTATCAGACGGGAGCGTCCGGTTCGGGGGCCGGCAAGTCCCGGATTCATGTGATGAAGAGGATCGACGATCCGATGGCCCGAATGATCTCAGGTATACTCGTAATTTTATTTCAACCTGTGTGTACCTTTTGATACTGGTGCACCGCATTCATTCATTTTCGAATCATGTTTGAATAGACTTAATTTGGATAGTCCTATTGCTTGTGGACATCATACCATCGGTCTACCTGGTGATGGAAGAATTTTCGAAAATCATACCAAATTAAGCTTAATGACCGCGATTGGTTGGTGGACCTAATCGTAGTGGACTTACCTAAGGACGATGTAATATTGGGTGTTAATTAGATGGATCGTCATGATACCATCCTCAGTTATCGTAAGCGTTTGGTCACTATCATTTCAGTCATTGGAGCCGAGTGTGTATTTCAGAGAGGTAATATCCGTTGTTCCAGATGAATTATTTATATGAGGGAGACAGTGTAATTAGGCAATCGAGGTGTTCAATCATTCATTGTATCATTTTCATCGATTGGCCGTTCTTAGGCAATCGAGATGTTCAATCATTCATTGTATCCTTGTCATCGATTGACCGTTCATAGGCAATCGAGAAATTCAATCATTCATTACCTCATTGTCACCGATTGGCCGTTATTAGGCAATCGAGATATTCAATCATTCATTATATCATTGTCATCGATTGACCATTCTAAAGCAATCGAGTTGTTCAACCATTCGTAGTATCATTGTTATCATTTGACGATGTACTCCCAGACGAGCTACCTGTTTTACCTCCACAGAGAGATGTGGAATTCGCGATTGAGTTGGAGCCCGGTACATCCCCGATATCGAAGGCACCGTACCGAATGGCCCCGACCATAATGCAGGAATTAAAGAACCAACTTGAGGAGTTGTTCGAGAAGGGTTATATTCGACCGAGTGCGTCCCCGTGGGGAGCACCAGTGTTGTTTGTCAAGAAGAATGATGGTTCGTTTTGCTTGTGTATTGATTATCGGGAGTTGAACAGGGTGACGATCAAGAATAAGTATCCCTTACCCCACATTGATGATCTCTTAGATCAACTTCAGGGAGATTCAGTGTTTTTCCGAGATCGACTTAAGATCCGGATACCACCAGTTGCGAATTCGAGAGTCGGATATCGCGAGGACGACGTTTCTAACACGCTATGGTCATTATGAGTTCGTGGTAATGCCGTTTGAGTTATCTAATGCATCTGCGGTATTCATGGAATCAACGAATCGAGATTTCATCGACTTTTTGTATCAGTTTGTTGTTGTCTTCATCGATGACATTTTTATTTATTCTCGTGGCCGCGAGGAACACGAGGTTCATCTTCATCAGGTTCTCGACGTGTTAAGACGAGAGCAACTTTATGGAAAGTTTTCCAAATGTGAGTTATGGATGTCCGAAGTGACTTTTCTCGGGCATGTAATTTCATCAGATGGAGTGCGTGTTGATCCTCAGAAGACGGAGGCTAATCCAAGATTGGTTACCTCCGAAGAATGTTAAGGAAATCCGAAGCTTTCTCGGATTAGCCGGTGATTATCAGCGGTTTGTGGAAGGATTTTCTAAAATCGCTCAATCAATGATGAACCTTTTGCAAAAGGATAAGAGATGCACGTGGTCCGACGCGTGTCAGCGGATTTTTGAGGAACTCAAGAGCCGGTTAATTTCAGCACCTGTACTTTCCTTACCGCAAGGGACGGAAAGATTTGTGGTTTATAGTGATGCGTCCGGGCAGGGTCTCGGATGTGTACTCATGCAGAATGGGAAGGTTATTGCCTATGCTTCACGACAATTGAGACCTTACGAGGTTAATTATCCGACCCATGATCTGGAGCTAGCAGTCGTGGTGTTCGCATTGAAGATTTGGCGTCATTATCTTTATGGCGTTACTTGTCAAATATTCACCGATCATAAGAGTTTAAAGTATATATTTACTCAGAAGGAGTTAAATATGTGACAGAGACGGTGGTTGGAACTAATCAAAATGATATCGAGATCCTTTACCACCCGGGCAAGGCGAATGTTGTCGCTGACGCCTTGAGTCGTAAGTCCGTTCAGGAGTAGATGCTTGCTCGTTTAACAGTTCAGAAGGTGCTTCAGCAGGAATTCCTTAGACCCGAGATCGAGGTTTGGCTTCAGCGAGTACAAGGACAACTTTGCATGTTAGAGATTCCATCGCCACTTGGGGAGGCAATCAGAGAGAATCAGGGTTCAGACCCATCCTTGTTGGCCATCCGTGAGGATGTGGCTCAAGGGAAAGCCCCTGGATTCGTAGTCCACGAGGATGTACTTTTGAGATTTAAGAATCGGTTGTGCATACCGGCGAATGACGAGTTGAAAAACTCGATTTTGAGAGAAGCTCATGCTACCCCTTATTTTGTTCATCCGGGGTCTAGCAAGATGTACAAGGACTTGAAACAAAATTACTGGTGGAGTAATATGAAGCGAGAAGTCGCGGAATTTGTTTCGAGATGCTTAACTTGTCAACAAGTCAAGATTGAACATCAGCGACCGGAGGGTATGCTGAAACCTCTCCCTATTCCAGAATGGAAGTGGGAAGACATTTCTATGGAATTCATCACGAGTTGCCGACGAGTCGTCGTGGCATGAATACGATCTGGGTGATTGTGGACCGCTTAACTAAATCAGCTCATTTCCTTGAGATTAAGGATACGTGGGGTCCCGAGAGACTTGCCCAGCTGTTCATCAAAGAGATAGTGAGACTGCACGGTACTCCTAAAAGTATCGTTTCCGATCATGACGGATGGTTTGTGTCTCATTTTTGGAAATAAGTTCATCATGCTAGGGGAACTCAGCTTAATCTCAGTACCGCCTTTCATCCTCAGTCCGACGGGCAATCAGAGAGGACTATTCAGACATTAGAGGACATGTTGAGAGCATGCGTCCTTGATTGGAAAGACGATTGGGAAACCCAACTACCATTGATCGAGTTCACGTATAATAATAGTTGGCATGCTTCGATTAAGATGGCACCTTATGAGGCCTTGTATGGTTGTCATTGTCGATCTCCTTTGTGTTGGGATGACTTATCAGAATCAATCGGCATCGAGCCCGATATGCTTATAGCCGTCCGTGAGAAGGTATCTTTGATCAGGAGTCGTTTGTTGACCGCTCAGAGTCGACAGAAATCTTATGCAGACAATCTTCGTAGACCATTAGAGTTCGAGATGGGTGACCACATGTTGGTGAAGGTATCCCCGAGTCGAGGTATTTTCCATTTCGGAAAAGCGGGGGAAGTTGAGTTCGAGATTCATTGGACCATTTGAGATTTTGGATCGAGTAGGCGAGTTAGCTTACCATTTGTCCTTACCTCCGGCGTTGAGCCGAATTCATAATGTGTTTCACGTCTCTCAGCTATGGAAAAATGTTGCCGACCTGAGTCACATACTTCAGTTCGACGAAATCGAGATCGCAGATGATCATTCGTATGAAGAGCATCCCATACGAGTCTTAGAGTGGCGAATCAAAGAGTTGAGGAATAAGGCGATTCCTTTAGTTAAAATTCAGTGGTCTAGACACGGAGTCGAAGAGGCTACTTGGGAAACCCAGGTTAGTATGCGGGAGAGTTATCCCGAGTTGTTTGACCCTTAGTTTAGAGGACGAAACTCTTTTAGGGGGGTGTATGTAATACCCGGTTGTAATTCAGTCATTATCATTCAGTAATTTCATTCGGTAATTATCACTATGTAATTTTTCACTTGTTAATAATCATTCATCCGTGTTCACCGTTCGGAATAACTTCGAGTTGTGTATCGATATTGTTCAGTGTATCTACCTTATTCGGGAATCGAGACAAGAGTATTATCTTGATTGTTGTAATTGATTCATTAGTCAATGTTGACGTTGGAATTCATGTCATTTCAAATCTCTTCATTGTTCAAATCATGTTTTTGGTGGGCGAACCCTTGTAATCATTGCTTGGAACCACCGTTTTGGGGTTTCCGCACTTCCATTTCATGTTATTGTTTCCCAAATATTGATTCCTATTGCTTTTTTCCCTTCCCGGGTCATTTTTCTTCATTTTAGGACCCAAGGGGGGTGTGGGCCGCGGCACAAGGAGTGTGTGCCGCGGCACACACATTTTCCAATTTTTGGCCGAGCAGCCTGTACCGTGGGCCGCGGCTCATGCCGACAGGGCCGCGGCACACTGCCGAGTCACTGCTGTGGCACATTCGTCCGGGCCGCGGCACGTTGTCGATCAATGGGGGCTGTTTTGGCCCTGTGCCGCGGCACACTTCGACCGGGCCGCGGCACACAGTGCAATCTGCACTATAATTGTGATTTTTGTGAGATTCAACTCATTTTTTCCCCATTTTTCTTCAACCTATCCAAGAGAGAGGGCTTGAGGGGGAAGATCTTCAACATCAATCACTTGAGTATTCGTTTTTCATCATTTTCATTAGGTTGTGAAGCTCGGATTGTCGATCTAACGCGATTTCATCGGATTAAAGTACTTGGATCTTCAAAGGTAATTTCTCCAACATCTTGGATTTCGATTTTGTTTTGAGATATGATGTTTTGGATGTTAATATCATGTTGTATGAAGTGATATACACATGATTATGGATATGTTTGATTATTCATTGGATTATTGAAGAATTATTCAAGAACACTTTGAATATTGAGTTGGATTTGGGGGTTTTCGATTAATCGTTGTTGTAATCACGAATTTGAATATTCATATTGGATTATTGATCGTATTGAAGATGTTTTGTTGGTTTGAAACACTTCTTGGGGGTTTGATGTTGGTATTATTGAGGTTTGGTTATAAACAATCGAAGTTTGGCCACAAAGTTCGATATAATGCCCCAATGAACTTGGTTTAATCGTATCGACGTTTTGAGTTCGTTATACCCGTGTTTGATACGTGTATTGAACGGATTATTGGTAATTTTGTTATTCAAGGTTGTTGGAGCGACCGACATTTCATTTAGGACATTGTTCGTGGACGGACATTCTTCACTGGTTGTGTAAGTTAATTCTTACTCAGTTAAAAGGATATTCATTCCTTTCGTTGTTGTTCATTCATAATCATAATTCATTCATAATGTACTAACCGTTTCAAAACTTGTAATTGTCAATTAATTACTTCATTCACGAGGAACGACGGTTCCAATCATTTCATTGAGCTGTCATTCATTTTACCATCATTTCATCTTGGTGAGTCATTATTCATTTTCGATGTCACTTTTGTTATATCGTGGCATTCCGGGTCATACTGGCGTGCCGGTTGGTATGTGTAGGATTTTCATGTCGGGCACATTTAAGTCGTGTGTTGGTTGGTGGCCTCACATTGGACTGTGCACACGAGTTGATGGCTTCGTGAGACTCATTAGGTACAAGACCACACGTGTATTCGATCGATACTCGTTGGTGGCTTGTGCACGGACACATTTCCATCCCGGACGTAGTGTGGTGCCATTCCTTTAAGCCATACTATTAGTTGATTCATATAGCATGTTTGATTGCGTATGTTTCGACAGGATTATGTATATTCAACTCTTGAGGATTGTTGTTATGTGTAACTGACCCCGTTAGGGGATTTTGTTTTCAGGTCATGGCAAGGCAAAAGCACGGGAATAGCATGTTGACGGCGAGGAGTCCCAGTGATACTAGTAGGGGGCCCCAGTCCTTTCATTCACCGTGTTTCCTTATTTTATTTCCGCTGCAGATTTCCGTTTGGATTTTGAGTTCATTCAGTGTTGTATATTTTATCTCCATATAAAATATACTTGTATTCGGTCATTTCCTTGGGTGTGTTGTATGAAACTCCTCATCGGAGTAATTATTGTTGTAATGTGGTTCGATACTACATTTACCCTGTGTAATTTATTCATTTTCATTCGCCTAGTGGATCCCAATCGGGGGTCCACGGCACTGTAATATCTGCCTAGTTTGGGGTGTTACAGTAATATCCCTGAGTGGATTGGGGGTGTTACATAAATGGTATCAGAGCTTAGGTTGTGGAAACCTAGGCTGTCGGGTCAGTGGTGTCTGTTGAGTTTTGTCTTGTCGGATTTTGTCTGACTAAGTTGTGTCGCGACGCGTCGTCTGAGTTGGTTTGTCGTGATTAGTATCGTGGGGCGATCATCATCTTCGTGCGACCTGTGGATGTAAGTCTCCCTTCTTTGTGTTTGTGCCTCGTCTGATGCGAATTACTGGTATGATTATGTGTTAAGTGACGGAATCTTTATGCAGATTTTTAGTCTCGTGATTGCGTTTATGTGACTCTCATATTTCGTCTATATGAGGAGCGGTGTCGCTGCTAATGTATTTTCACACTGTATTTTATCCGCTGCTTGAGTTCTTTCAAAATGACTTTCAGTATTTTGCAAACTGATTTTTACTTCATAAAACCGACTCCCTTAGTCGAGTTTTGGCATTTTGGCCTTGAATATTTTATGACGGTTTGATAAATGATCATGTGAGTTTTTAGGCATTCTAGCCTAATAGATTTTTAAAACCTTGAGTATCTTAGAAACTAAATTTCGAGACGTACCTTTAAAATGAATTATTTTCTCGCGGTACTTTCAAGGTGCCTTCTAGTGCCGCAATATGTTTCAAAATTATTCCAATTGAGGACCAAAATATTTTGAGATATTTTCAATTATTTTTAGAAATGCAGTTGCTTAGACCCAAGTGTCGAGTATTTCTGAACGTTTCAATTTAAAGGAGAGTGTCCTCGTTTTATCAAATGCAAGATGGTTTTCAAAGTCTCGATAATGGTGTTTGTACAACTTTTTGAATATGTGATACTCAAGATCAACTGGTGTTTTCCAAATTGTTTTTCAAAATGTGGTTTTCGTTTTCTTTAAAACCTATCAATTCCCGTTTGCGGTCTGGGAATGTATGTATGATGTTCGCATTGTCGTTATGATGTTAGCTTCTGAATATGATCGAATTGGTGGCATGAACGTTGAGGCGTTGCCACGTATTCGTAGTACTAGCCCTCTGTGAGAGGTGTGAACTGGTATTTACTGTTTGTCGCATCGTGGTGATTTGCGTGTTGTCGCACGAGTGTGAGCTGTTGAAGCTTGGGTTGGTGCGTTCATGTATATGTGTGATTGTTTCATGATGGTTGTAATTATGTACTGGTTATCGTTCGGGCTATTGAAGTCGCCGAACAATACCGTCGTTGCTGTAGTGTTTGTGTGTATATTACTTTACGATGGTAATCGTTGTATATGATATGTGTTATGATTCCTTGTTGTGTTGAGTTGGCATCTCCGCTATGTTGTTTTGCGACGTTATGCCCTATTGTATCTAGCATTTGTATATTCGGTATGCCGAGCCTAGGTGTTTCAACCGTGGTGTGCCGGGGGCATGCACGTACCAATTGTCCTTCTCGTCAGTAACGCATTTCAAGTGTGGACCTGAGAGACACATGATCCAGTTTCGCGAGTTGGGTTCCGAGTCTTTCGGGGCGTGAACTTCAGTACAAATATCAGGATCGGCTCTAAGAGGCCCATGGGAAATGTTTCCGTCAGCTGCTTTTGTGTTGTTGCCTTCTTTCCGTTATTGTGAGTAGCGGGTGTAATATCCGCAATTTCGATTTCCGGTAATTTTCTTTTTTTGGCGAAAGTCCATCATATCGACTTTATTGTGACCGTTTCGTCATTCCGAGAATGATTAATTCTACACTTTCTGTTATCAGAGTTCGTTTCGGTGTCGTTTTGTTGAGTTTCGTGTCCTTAATAGACTTTTTCACGTGTGAGTTCGACTTTGTAAAGTCACCATTAATTCCTGGAAACTCCAAAATTCTGTATCTTTCCAATATTATAGATCATCAAGTTAGCTTTCCAATGGCTCAAACGGTGAGTCAATCGGAGTCCGGACGAAGGAGTTATGGTCGAAATAGCTAAGACTGCACCGTGTGCCTTTTGATGCTGGAGCGGGCTGTACCGCGGGCCGTGGACCCTTCCGGCCGGGCCGCGGCACAAAGCTGGTTTCTGGGCCGTTACTGGCCGCTAGCGCACGCTAGCTCGGCAGCCTAGCGCACGCTAGGCTGCACCAGTATAAATATGACCGAGCAGTCCTGTTTGCACTCATTTTTCATTTTCTCTGTTTCTCTTCCGCGGCTGGGTCCTATGGGAACTTGAAGATATGTTGTTATACATATAATCCACAAAGTTTGGGAGCTCATATCATCCATTAATGACTCTATAACATCCTTCAATCCAGCGAATCAAGGTTAGTTTTCCTAAAATCATAGTTTTGGGAAAAATTGGGGAATTTGTTGATTTCGTCCGTTTGATTCGTTATAACTTAGAATAGTGATGGATTGATGATTATTAAGTTGTGTTATATCGAATCCCTTGTTTTTCCATAGTTGGATTGCCGAGGATTCATCGTTTTATTGAGTTTCTAATCGACACCTTGAAAGTATTCGATAAAATGTCACAAAGGGGATTCGGGCATTCTACGATTATTCTTCCTTGTTCGATCGTCAATTTATTCATGGTATGATGTTGGGGTCAGATTCCTTGCGAAGAACTCGAGCTGGAACCCTTCCGTTCGCTGTTTTCTGATAGGTGGTGTTACCGTCGTTTCCGCCGGAGAGTTGTGGGCATTCGAGGTTTTCCGGTTAAGCCACGTTCGTCGGAGTGTCCGGTATCAACTATTGAGGCAAGTATCTTGCCCATACATTATGTGTTTTTTGAATATAATGGTTGAAAATTGACGATATTTGCTAAATGAATATGTACAACCTTTTCTCAAAAGAATCGGTATATTTATAATCATGGTTTTTCTTAAAGGACGACTCTTGTGTTCGGGACTTAATGTGCTTATTTGAATATGTGTGTCAGTGTTGAGTATAGGATCTTCCTACTTTTGGGTGATGTCATTATGTGTGAATATGTCGTCGGTAATTTATGGTTAAATCCTTTTGTTATAAATTGTGCGTGGAGTCATGTGGTTATCGGTGGATATATGAGTTGTGTGATATTGGTTGTATCGTTCGGTGTTGTTGAGATAAGTGTGTCTCTTTGTGGATATTATTAATTTGGATTGTGAGTATGTGTCGGATAAGTTGGCCATTCTAGCAAAATACCTCGACTATATATATTGTGATTGACTCTTTAGGATTGTAGTTTTGGAAATGTGAATTGATGAGAGTTGTAAGGTTTTTCTCGAGTACTCTCACTCGGGGATTGACTCGACGGGGTCACACGGGGACCTGGTGGCTTAGCGGCTGGACCGGGTCGCGAGAGTTACTTCGAGTGGGCATTCTCACTTGGGGTCGCTCGACGGGGCGCACAGGGACTTGGTGGCCTTACGGCGGGACCGGAGGCTGGATCGGGTCGCGAGAATTGCCAGAGTGTTTGTACTGTTGATTAATTGTGATATGTCCGGAGTATCACAATGCTTGTTGCTCGGAGTCGAGAGACATTATATATCGAGTCTTGGTGTTAGGCTAGAATGGCATAAGAGTAATGTGTTATGTGTAATGTGTTCTTGGAAGTGAATTGAAATGGATGAACGAGACGTGGACCCTGTGTTTGGTGATCGGAATGATCGGGTCGTGGACCCTGTGTTTTGTGACTAGAATGAATTGGGTTGTGAACCCCGTGTTTTGTAACAGATTTGCATTTTTGGAAAATGAACTTTGGGGCGGTGACCCTAAGTGGCTTTGGTTGAATTAAGAACTTTACAATCGCAAATGTTTTCAAAACTCCCGAGATTTGGAAATGTTTTCATAGTGCCTTCTTGTTTTGATTTCTACTTTCAAGGTTTGAACTATTTTGATTAAACAAAATATCTCGGGAAGTCTTTTGTTGTATTCTCGGAAGGTGTTATGTATGGCTCTTATTTGCACTTTAGACTTGTACTAGCAAAACAGAGGAGTTTTGCTAACCCCCGAATATTCGGGGGTGGATGTCTATTTTTGCATCCAGGTACATGCAGGTTTGGGAGAAAAACACAGGATCGGCGCGAAGGATGATGGAAGGCGAATGATACTAATCACATGAAGGCCGATTAAGGTGCGATTAGTCGAGTACGTGTATGGTCTTTTCCGCTGTCGTACTTTTTGTTTGTGAGTGTATTTTACCCTTGCTTGGGTATGAGTCGAGATAGAAATGTGTATTTTTGACTTATATGTTAATGACGAAAGACCAAGTTGGTCTACGGATTTTGTATTTTATCATGTCGGTATGTAATTTATTGTGTGGTTTCGATGTCTAGCCTGGTGGATCCTCACGGAGAGGGTCTGCGGCGTGTAATATTCTTGATTTGATTTCGGGGGTGTTACAGCGGGGACGACCTTCTTTTATAAGAGGCCGAATGTAATACCCGTATTGTTTTTGGACTTCTGCATTTTCTCTTTCTCAAGTCTATCGACTCGCTCGTGTTTGTTGATACTTTCTGAACTTGTTTTGTATTTTGGTTACATCGTTCGAACGAGCTGTGATCTTGTTTTGGGTCGATCTGGTTATCGCTGTGATTTTTCCGAGTTCGGTTCGATTCTTGTGAACCTTGTCTGGAAGTAACATCTTTTGGTTCAACTAGTTCTTTTATTCGAAGTGGATCGGATTTTGAACTTCTGTATTTTCGACTCTGTCGACTCGTTTATGTTCGTTGACATTTTATGAGCTTGTCATGTCCCTTGTTTTTGTTGATCGAACAAGTGTGGTATTGTTTTATAATAACTCGTTTGACGTTGTGACTTTTCAATTGCTATTCCCTTTCCTGTAGATCTCATGTGAATGCACATCTTGTTGCTTTCACCGGATCATATATTGTCTCGAGTCGAGACGTGAACCTGGGAGTTGTTGTTTGAATTTTATTGTTCTTCGTGATTCGAACATGATTGTTCAAATTTTGTTGTCTCGATCATTTGATTGTTCGGTTTTTGTTGATCTCGTTTCGTGATTGTTGAACGTTAGGCTCCTTCGTAATTCCCTTAAGTTCGGGAAATTAGTCTCGTTTTCGATCTTCCAACCCTTGGGCGGTGGAATTCTGTATTTGTTCAGCGATTGGCTCGCGTTTTGATTGATGTCACGTTTGGGTGGTCAATCGTGTTGATTTTCGTTCGTTGTGTTTTGTGATTGTTCGGATAATCGACTTGATTGTATTATCTGTTTGATGACGCTTGTCACTTGTTGGTGTTATTATGTCTTTGCCGGTGGCATTGTGTTGGTCGTCGTGGAGCGTGTTTTCATGCCGTATATTCCTTTGCACTGCTTGTAACGTTTCGCCGTTGGGCGTAAGTTATGCGTTTCTTGTGTATCTCGTTGAGTTTTCCTGGCGGGATATTGCTCCTCCCTACTTGTTTTAAGTTTCGGGACGAAACTTCTGTTAAGGAGGGTAGAATGTAATATCCGCAATTTCGAATTTCCGGTAATTTTCATTTTTCGGCGGAGGTCCGTTTTGACGACTCTCTCATGACCGTTTCGTCATTCTGAGAATGATTAATTCTACACTTTTTGACATCCGAGTTCGTTTCGGTGCCGTTTTGTGGAGTTCCGTGCTTTTTAGCGACTTTTCCGCACTTGAGTTCGATTCTTGCGAATCTCGTTCACAACTGCTGTTTCGAGTTTCCCGTAAGTCCGTTTAACTTTGTTAGACGTGTTGTGAGCTTCGGATTGGTGTTTCGATCGTGTATCATGTATTTCGGACGTTTTGGGCCATTTTCGTAATTTCCCAAAGTTTGGGGTAATTATTTTCCGTTGTCGAATTTCGAGCCTTCGGGTGGTCGGAATCGTGTGTTCTCTTAGTGCTCGAATTTGTCTTTGCGAGTACTTCGTAACCGTATCAGGTTCGGTTTTCGGGGTCGTTCGGGCCGTCGGAGTTGGCCCGTAGAGTCATGGTGGCGATTTGGGCCCGGTAAGCCTTTGGCCGAGTTACGGCCGGTAATGCTCGGCAGTTACGTACGTAAGGCCGGTTACGTACATAAGGCCCTGGCGGGTAACGTACGTAACGTTTCCGGCATTTCTAGGCAGTGAGTCGGCCATAGCCGGTTACGTACGTAAGGCGGCCGGGAGGCAGCCTATTTAAGGCCCTGCAGTCGGGTTTTTCACCCATTTTCTCATTCTCTTACTTCTCTTCCGCGGCTGGAGGTGTGGGAATCATGGAAAGATGTTGTTGGTCAATCAATCCATGAAGTCTTGGAGTTTATATCATCAATCATCCATCCTATAACATCCACCGATCTACCGAATCAGGTCAGATTTCCTAGAAATCTAGTTTTGGGGAATTTGGGTGTTTTGGTTGTTTTCATCCGTTTAATCCGATTTAACTCACGATTATGATGGATTGATGATTATTTATATGTATTATATCATTTCCTTTATTATTCCATGGTTGGATCGTATCGATTCGTTGTTTTGGTCGAGTTCTTGATCGACGCCTTGAAGGTGTCCGGTAGAATGTCTTAGAGGGGTTTTCGGACGTTCTACGATTATTCCTCCTCGTATGATCATTCATTTATTAATTATATGTTGTTAGGGTCGAGTTTCTTGCGAATAAACCAAGTTGAACCCTTCCGTTCGTTGTCGTTTTCCTTTTCGAAAGCATCGGGCGTTTCGAAGCTTTCCGGTTGAGCCGTGTCCGTCGGGATACTTGCGTGCCGATTTTAAGGCAAGTACCTTGTCCATATAATTCTTGTTTTGTGGATATGATAATTGGTGATCGTCTAAATGTGTTTGTTTGGTCGTTTGAAAATTATTTTCAAAAGATTCGATTAGCCCTGTTAAAGGCTCTCTTTCAAAACGCGTGTGTTTTGTAATTGTATGGGTTGTGTTGTGCGGCGATTAATACGCCTCAATGGCGATCGGCCTAAACGATCGGCACATACGGTGATCGTCTTTTGGTACGCAGCGATCGTCTTTTTATATCTCGCGATCGTCTTTGATGTCCGAACCAGAGGCGATCGTCTCGTGCCACGTATCGATCCAACATCCATCAAAGTCGTCGAAGACCAAATCTTGGACGGTGGCCCACGTGCAGATCCACAAAGGGCGCCGACAGATAGGACCTTTGACCCCAGCCTGTCACCTACCTCACCTACCGACAGGGCCGCCGAAAGGTACAATGTGGGTCCTCCCCGGACAGCGACCCAGGATGCGTGCTAGCATCCCATTGGCTCGCACAGCTGGCCACCAGCAGCAGCCCCAGACTTTAAGGGAACAGCGCCATGTGACGGGATGATCGGCCATCTTATTATAATATAGAATACGGCGGTCGCCCGCGATCGCCGGAGAGGGCCCAGTAACCTTGTCTCCTATAAATAAGAGACAAACAAAAGTGGCCAGGAGAGGCGATTTTACCGTGAATACAGTGCAAATTACACACAGAGAGAGAATCAAAGACTCATCTGGCAATCACTTATACATTCATAGTGATATTCATATACACTTATCATACATCCCAAGCAAGAACTCACAGATCTACATATCTGGTTCTTCCGGCAATCTACACGCTCTATAGCTTAGACAATTAGAAGTCTTTACACTCATTGTAATAGATTCTAATATTAATATTTGTACTCGACAGTATATTTATTAATAACATCTCGCGAGAGCATTCAAGCCCGGGATTAACAACCCCGGGAAATCTTGTGTTATCAATTTTCTCACGAAAGTGTTCTCGTATTTGTTTGTTACTCGATCATTCCAACAATACTATCTTCGGATAATATTTTGGGTAACAACAATTGGCGCTAGAGGAAGGGGATCCAAACCTTCATTTTTATTCCTACCGTCTCGAAGAACACTCACTGTTCTCCGGACATATAATTGAAGAAACACTCACTGTCCTTCAACAGAAAAGCCTTCAGAAAATGACGTCTGCTACGACTTCCAAGAGAGCCACCCTAAGATCCACTGGAAATCTCATTCCGGCCCGAACCGAATCCCAGCCCACGGCGGAAGGCGACCGTGGCGACGCTAGGCTCTCACTCCCGCCCCCGAGGGACGGTTCTAGCCTCTCACTCGATCAGTTCCCGACCGCGAAATAGATTGAGGAGGCTATAGCCATCCTCAGGGAGCGACGGAGGGCCTGCGACTCGCCCACCATCACTCCGTCGGCCATCCGCCGGGCAGGCAAGCGGAAGCTTAAGGGGATCTATGTTGAGAAATCGACAGAAAGCCCCGAGCCGCAGGAGAAAGCTCTCGTGAGGCGGGATGATTCCGTCTTCAGCCGCCTAGGGAGCGATCCCTCATGGCGACCCGGGCACTCAGGCCCCAGCCGGGAGACATCGGAGTCCGAATCCTTTACCAGGAGTTCGGCATATCAGACTCCCAGGAGACAAGCCGGTCAGCGAGCCCCCGCTCGCCCAAGAAATGAACCCACTGGCAGGGAACTCGCCATTCACCATGGGTCCAGGGGATCAGTACACGATCGCCTTGGCTCGCGCTCTGGGAGTCAATCGGCGAGCAGTCAGGCGACGGCGATGGCTGCCATGCAGCGCCTGCTCGACGAGATGAAGGCGCTCCTGGAAAATGGGGCAGGTGCCAGGATATCGATCGTTGGGCCAAGTGAACCGCTCGCGGTTCAGATCGAGCTCGCCCCAGTCCAACCAAAGATCGCTCACCCACAAACATCTCTATATGAGGGGAGATCGGATCCGGAAACCCACTTGAGCAAGTTCCGGATCTACATGACTGGATGCGGAGCATCAGACGCGACCAAGTGTCGAATGTTCCCATTAACCCTGGGCATCCTCGCCCACAGGTGGTACATCTCACTACCACCTCGCTCAATCAACTGCTTTGAGAAGCTGGCGAACGACTTCACGTCGTACTTCGCCGCCAAAGTCGCTCGCCCTGAAGGCCCCCACCGCATGATGAAAATCAGGCAGGGGAAGGACGAATTAGATGAAGATTACATCGACTGGATAGACGAGATAGTCCTCACCGGCGAGCCCATCAGCGACGAGCTCGCCCTCCACTCAGTCCTGGGTGGATTCTGCGGGCACTCACCCATGTTCAGGCACCTCACCAAGGACATCCCTCCGACCTACTCGGTCTTCCGCGTCAGAGCCGCCGACTCCTTGGCCACGCAGAGGATGCTCTCCCTCCACTTAGGCGAGGGACCGTATGGAGAAGGAAAGGCGCCATCCCATGTCCAGAAGAAGGCGGTCGCCAAGCCTAGAAAGGCGGTCGCCAAGCCACCTGGCGAGTTCAAAGCCTTCGAGGATGTGGAGGTCCACCTTCTCCACAACCTCAACTTATCTCCGGCCCACATCTTCAACGCAATCAAGGGGCGCGAGTGGCTTTCCAAACCAAAGCCGATAAGGGACCACGATCATCTAGATCGTAGCAAATTCTGTGCTTACCACAAGAGTCCCGACCACAACACCAGCCAATGCCGCGACCTCCTCAAACAGCTCTGGCGACTGTTTGAGGAAGGCAAACTGGACAACTTGGTCACCAAGCCAGAACCTAGGATGGAAAGGACCGGAGGGCGCGAGCGCCGACAAAACAAAAGAACTCCTCCCAATCCGGTCGCTAGAATCGAGCATGAGCTGGAGTACTCTGATGAGTCGATCCCTCCGATCAACCCTGGCGGTCGGATCAACATGCTTCAAGCATGAGGTGGAAACCTCGGGGGCCTTTCCCCGGTTTCCACCCTGTCAAACAGGAAGTGAAAGGCCGAGCTGAGGGCGTTCGCCGAGGTCCATGTCGTGGTACCTCCGGAGCCGACTATTTCTAAAGACGCGCTCATCACCTTCTCCAACAAGGACAGGGAGGGAGTGCAATGCCCCAAAGAGGATGCACTGGTGATCTCTGCTTGTATTCTTGGGAAGATGGTCGATCGCGTGCTGGTCGACAATGGAAGTTTCTGCAACATCATATTCAAATCCGCCCTGGACCAGCTCAGCAACTTGACCAAATTCATCAAGCCGTTCGACACCGTGCTCCAAGGGTTCGGCGACAGCACAGTCCAAGCCTATGGAAGGATCAAGCTCTCTGTCGAGCTTATATGCTTTTACGATCCCAAGGTTAGGATTACTAGGAACCTAAATTTTGTAATCATAGATAGGCCCAGTATCTATAATGGGTTCCTAGGTCGCCCCTTTCTAGAAACCTTTGAGGTGGTCGACTCTTCTTTCTTTTACTGTATCAAATTCCCCACTGCCGATGGGACGGTCGGTACTGTAAAAGGAGATCACCTAATGGCAAAAAGATGTTTAAATTACTCCTATGTCGTTACTTCTTTCAATACTTCCCATGGTATGTGTAACATTGAAACGATCGACGATCAACCCATGGAGATCGATGAGCCGAGCACATCGTACCATCCCGACTCAGAGGACGCCATCTCGGTTTGATTAACGGACGACATTGAGCCAAGGATCGGTTTCGAGCCAAGTCTCGACATCGATTCAAGGATCGAGTCCGGAAATCGTTCCAAACAAGAGGCGACCGTCCCCGTCGAAGAGTTGGAGAGTATAACGATAGATCCGGCTCATCCAGAACGTGAAGTACAGATCGGTGCAAGCATCAACCGCGAATTAAAAGTGGATCTGATCAGTTTGCTACGTAAGAACATCGGAGTCTTTGCCTGGTCGCATCGAGATATGGTTGGCATAAGTCCTGAGCACGCTTGCCACTATCTGAAGATTGACTCGGCAATGAAGCCTGTTCACCAAAAACGTAGGAAATTCGGTCCCGAGAAATACGTGGCGCTCGACATAGATGTCCAAAAGTTACTCAACAACAAATTAATAGGGGTAGCTACAGACGAACCACAATGGGTCGCCAACGCGGTTCTCGTCAAAAAGCCAACTGGTTTCTGGAGGTTATGCATCGACTTCACCGACCTCAACGCGGCATGTCCAAAAGATCACTTTCCAATGCCTCATATTGATCACTTGGTCGATAGTACATCAGGTTGCGAAATGATGTCATTTATGGATGCCTTCGCCGGATATCATCAAATCCCAATGTCGGAGAAAGACATAAAACACACATCTTTCCACACGGAAAAAGACATATACTTTTGGGTCCGAATGCCGTTCGGCTTGAAAAACACAGGGGCAACCTACCAGGGACTAGTCAACAGAATGTTCGCCAATCAGATCGGCCAGACCATGGAGGTCTACATTGACGACATCATGGTCAAAAGCCTCAAGAAGGAAGAACACCTCAATGATCTCGCTGAGACGTTCGCCATCCTCGAGAAGTTCAACATGAAACTGAACCCCAAGAAATGCAACTTCGGGGTGGGCTCCGGAATATTCCTGGGGCACATCGTGAGCCAAAGGGGGATCGAGGTGAACCCCACAAAGATTCAGGCAATCCTTGACATGCAGGAGCCGCAGAACGTAAAGCAGGTGCAACGCCTCACAGGTTGTCTAGCCGCCCTCAACCGTTTCATATCTCGGCTCGATGATAAAAGTTAGACATTCTTCGCGACCATAAAGAATAAGAAGTTCGCATAGACGAAGGAGAGTCAGGTAGCGTTCGCCAAAATAAAGGAATATCTATCTAACCCCCAAATCCTGGCAAAGCCGATCCCCGGTGAGAAACTATTCCTTTACCTGGCAGCCTCGGAGGTCGCACTGAGTGCCGTTTTGGTGCGAGCGGAGGGACAAGTCCACTTGCCGATCTACTATGTCAGTCAAGCGCTCCATGATGCTGAAACACGATATACACCATTGGAGAAGATCGCCTACGCCCTTGTCATGAGCGTTCGTAAGCTAAGGGCTTATTTCTTCGAACATCAAGTGGAAGTCCTGACAACTCTACCTCTAAGGCACGTTCTACACCGACCAGACACCAACGGGCGACTCCTCAAGTGGTCACTGGAGATCGCCCAATACGGTATCACATACGCTCCTCGCACGGCGATCAAAGGCCAAGCTCTGGCGGACATCGTGGTGGAACTAACGTTCCCTCACAGTCCAACCCAGATTGGCCGACCTGCCTGGAAGCTATATGTGGATGGCTCAGCGACCAATTCGCGAGCAGGGGCAGGGATTGTCCTCATCAGTCCCGACGGACAAAGTTTCACAAATGCTGTGCGTTTTGGTTTTCGTGGAACCAACAATGAAGCCGAATACGAAGCCTTGGTAGGCGGGCTCGATCTAGCCCTCGCCCTGGATGTTCGTCGCCTCCATATCTTCATGGACTCCCTCTTGGTCGTGAACCAAGTCAATGGAGAATATGAGGCGCGCGGCGAACAGATGGTCAAATACCAAGAGCTGGTCGCCGAAATGTGCACGAAATTTGAGGAAGTGCTAATCGAACAAGTCCCGAGAGAGAACAACTCCCAGGCCAATGCCCTATCCAAGCTAGCGTCATCAGATGGGGCAGACGATTTCTCTAATATCCAGATTACAAAATCAGCAAGGTCAGCGATCGACAAAAGCCTGGTTACCATGGTTGCTGTTGCCAAGGAGAACTGGATGACTCCATTCATCAAATACTTAAAGGACGGAATGATCCCTGACGACCGTGTTAAAGCTCGCCAACTCCAGCTCCGTGCGACCAGATATACCCTATTGGACGACTGGCTTTACAAGCGAGCTTTCAGCTTTCCCCTCCTCTTAGCCGAAATCCATGATGGGATCTGTGGAAACCATGCTGGCGGATGAGCTCTCATCCATAAGACAACCAGGCAAGGTTTTTTCTGGCCATCACTTCAGAAGGATGTGATCGCCTATGCCAGATCGTGTCACAGGTGTCAAGTAATGGGACCAAACCTTAAACTCTCCCCCGAGCAGCTCACCTCAGTATACAGCCCATGGCCATTCACGCAATGGGGCATCGACCTTATAGGTCCCTTACCGATGGCTCCAGGAGGCTGTAAGTTCGCCATCGTAGGGGTTGACTATTTCACCAAATGGGCTGAGGCCGAACCGCTCAACAAGATCGGCCAAGAGCAAGTGATAAAGTTTATCTGGGGAAACATCATATGCCGATTCGGTCTGCCCCAGGCCATCATCTCCGACAATGGAAAGCAGTTCGATGGCTTAGAAGTCATGCAATTCTGCGAGAAGTGGAGAATCAAAAGGTTGTTCTCGGCTCCCTATCACCCTCAGACGAACGGGTAGGTAGAGGCTGTGAACAAGATCCTCAAACACACAATTAAAGTGCGACTCGAATACAGGCTAGGACGATGGGCAAACGAGCTCCCAGACGTTTTGTGGTCTTATCGAACAACGACCCGTAATTCAACCGGCAAAACCCCATTCGCCCTTGCCTTCTGTAATACCACCAGTATTACATGCTGTTTCACATTGGGCGCTCACGTCTATTTCTTCTATTTGATGAATAAATGTACTTCATTGCGATAAAACATATTTTTTATAATATGTTTGTACTGTATTGTTCCCATCTGTTATTCGTGCATTGTGATAGTGTGATGATTGACGAACTTTCAATGACATACCTTGATGTCGTTAGGTAATTATCGGTATTAATATGACGGTGGCCAACGCCTTGTTCCCCGAGAGATTTCCTGACGATATGGAGAGGGAGTCGTGTCATAAGAAATTAATGTGATGATAATTTAGTAAACAAAATTGGTCCTTACGTACGTTATCCTCCGGGTCATTACGTACGCTATATCCGAGTTATTACGTACGTTAAAGATCGGCCTTTACGTACGTAAAATCGGTCTTCGGTCTTCAGACAGGAATCTTCATCGGGTAGTACACATGCCGACCAACTTTCGGCATGATTGCGACATGAAAGTCAACGAAGTGTTACGTACGTTAACCTACTTTCGTTACGCACGTAACGAAATGTGTAAACTAGTCCAGTGAGTTTCCTTACGTACGTTAATACATTTTCATAACGTACGTAAAGTCCCTTACGTACGTAAATCGTTAGTCATAACGTACGTAAGGGCAATCTGAGTTTATAAAAGAACACTTTGCCTTTCATTCCTTCCGTCCCAAAAATCATTCTTCCTTCACATATACTACTCTCCACCATCCCTGAACCAATTTTGACCTCCCAATTCAAGTGCTATCCTATTAGAGTGCGTTAATCAAGCTTCGGGGAAGGTCTTGAAGGTGTTATCCTCTCGTTCTTCTTCGTCCACCATCGTTCTTCATCATCGTTTGTAAATAAAGGTAAGTTTATCCAACCTTGAACTCATTTCAGTGTTGTTTAGTAAGTTATAGTAAATTTCGAATGCCTTGGGTAGCTTAGAACTCTCAGTAATAATCGGACCGGTATATAACTATCGCAATTATTAATCAATATCCATCAAAGCTAGAAATTGGAATGAATAATAGTAGAACTCGTAATCGGATGGGAGAACTCATAATCATATTGCTAATCACCAAATTCTCGGAATCATCTTTTGAAGGATTTCATGTATAACCGTATTATCATGTTGAATAAAACCGTTAATAAATCCTTGATGAAATTACCAACAAATGTCTAGTCGAATAGAGACCGAGACATGTTAAGGTGATGGATTAATCGTTCTAGACTTAGATACTAAGACAACGATGAAATCTCGATGGTTGTTAGTTATAATTAACGTAGGAATGTTGTGTTAGAACACTATTGTTCAATGGAAGGATAACTTATAAATAATGTTGCCGAGCCTAAGAATTTAATGGCACGCATTGTGGTTAAAAATAGAGAATTTCGATTACGAAATCATAAGCGACTAGGTTAGGGTTCTAACAGGCGGGGGGGAGAAACGTCGTTGATCATCATTGTTACCATAAGATGTTAATCGACAAACATGTAATAGGTCGGACTTCCGAGTGTGATCATTCAAACTGTTACCTTGTCAAGAAGTAACTCTCGTCGGATTTGAGGTAAGTGAATCTTGCTCAGACTTTACGTATTATAATTTCAAAACATAGAAAGTGTACTAATGTGGAATGGTGCTATTTTGATTATTTTGTCCGGAGTATTCCTGAGTAGATACTATCGTGACCCTTGGCCGCGGCCTTGGGAGTTTTCTTGTAGAACCGTGTAACGGGATAAAACCTGAATGGTACCCACGTCCGGAGTATTCCTGAGGAGATACTTCCGTGACCCTTGGTTGCGACCTTGGGAGTTTATGTGTTGATAAAAGGGATAACATTGAATATTCGGTGAAAACTTTGCTTCTTGAAATTATCAGATTCTATCTTTGAGATTGGTTTGGATTTTCTGACCTAGGTTACTGGCACGACGTGTCGTGCCAGGTAAATTTGTTGAATTTGTGCAGGACACCCCCGAAGGTTACGGCCAGACATGAGCTATGTTGGAAGAAGGCCTGTTAATTTCTTAAATCAATTTGAACATTCCACATTGTGTAATAACCGTATGTACGGACACTATTTTCTTTTGTACTTTGGGTTGTACGAATACTCTCTTAATTACTTCCGCATAACACCGTTGAATAAAATATTTTAGAAATATTTTCAAAAACTTGCCTTGTGGGTCCCTCATGGGATCTACGGCACTGTGGCTTCCCGGATTATTTTGGGGGCGTTACAGAAAATGGTATCGGAGCCCAAACACGCACGTGGAGAGTTTTATCAAATTACTTTGAAAACGTTTTGCCTTCAAAAAATCCAACACTTCTGGTGACCGTAACTCCTCGAGGGATGTCGAGGTAAAATACACGTAAATTCTTAAGTATCGAGTATGATTTTTGGATTCAGTAAGAACTCAAAGAATGTTTGTATTAAACTAACCTGTTAGATCGAACGAACATCACCTATGGCACGTCGTGGGGCTAGAAGAAACATAAATGATGCACAGGCTTCCGCTATGAACCAGCAGGGAGACAGGAACACCGGTGAAACTAATCCAGCTGGAAATCAACCACCGCCTATTAATCAGAATGAATAGGAGGCGGAAAACCAGAACAACGGGGGATTTGATCCAGCCTTCGTTCAGACTCTCGCCCAGGCCATTGCTATGGGAATCGCTCAGGTCAACCGGGCAGAACAAGTACCAGTCATTAACATAGAAGAGAACACCGGGAAGGACCGTTGGCTGGGAGAAATGCTGAAGGCCAGACCGCCATTATTCGACGGGTCAGGGGATAAGCACGTGGACGATTGGATCTCGGAGATGGAGACTGCCTTCGAGGTGATCGGCTGCCCAGGGAACCGAAAAGTACCACTCGAGATCAACCAGCTCCGTGACACCGCAGCCCGATGGTGGAGGACCTATAAGCCAGAGGACAGAATAGTCGGATGGCCCGAGTTTTCCAAATTATTGAGAGACGAGTACTGTCCATGATCAGTTCAAACTGCACGAGCGCGGAGCTTCTTCAGCGCAGGACCTCAGAATTTGCCAGTACCGGAAATCATTCGAGCGTACAGGACCGAACTAAGCTATGTCGCACATATGGTTCCATCCGAAGACCAGCGAATTTGTCACCTTGCTCAACGGTTGTCGGAGGATATTCAACGTTATGCGGCGGGGTTTCACTGCACCACTTTGAGGGCATATGAGGATGTGGTCACTGCATATGCCGGTACGGTTGTCAGTTCGGATGCCGGGCATAACCAAAAGAAGCAGAAGACAGCAAATCAGTCCGGGAGCACCAGCAGAGCGAACTCGGGAATTGGGTTCCCCTCCAAATCAGCAGCTTCGTCCCAACAGAGAGGAACATCTGACGGGTCTCCTCGCCGTAGGTGTTTCAATTTTGGCATAGCAGGGCATACCATGAGTCAGTGTCGTAAAGCGTCGACAAAGTGTTTTTCATGCGGAAGGGGTGGGCACATGTCTCGCTACTGCTCATGGATCAAACCTACACCAAATCCAGCCCCTCAGAGTCAGCAAGGCTCGGTACAGACATCCAGAGCGTCTGCCAGGTCCGACTATCGATCCCCACCTCACCAAGCTCCTCTACACGGTGCCGGAAGAGGACGTGGTCACGGGGGAGGCACTGCACCCTCCTCGGGGACACTGCCGTCCCGCGTGTTCGAACTAAGGGCTACTGATGACCAGACTACACCTGCGGTCTCAGGTACACTCCTTATTAAATCTCAGCCTGTTCATGTAATGTTTGATACTGGAGCAACCCACTCGTTTATATCTGTGGAATGTGTTAACCGTTTGCATCTCCCTTGTGTACCGTGTGAGTCCTTTACTGTTAAACTACCCGAGGGTAGCAGGGTGGGGGGTAACTTGGAAGTTCGAAACTGTCCGATTTGTATTAATAATCTGGGCTGGACAGCCAATCTCATGGTCTTTCCACTCCAAAACGAAGCTGTGATTTTGGGTATGGACTGGATGACGATGCACAAGACGGTATTGGATACCTATCACCTGACAGTTTCCATTACGACCCGTGATGGTGTCACCCACACAATCAAAGGCCAAGAACACTTCAGTACTAAAGGGTCCCTCATTCTCCTTCCAGCAGTAGCATCCCATGATGATCGAGGAACGTATTATTGGTGTTATATTCTTCAGGAGTACACGTCACAACTGTCGGTTGCTAACATTCCTGTGGTGAACGAATTTCTGGACATATTCCCCAATGAACTGCCTGGATTGCCACCACGAAGGGAGGTTGATCTCTCAATTTAACTTGAGCCAGGAACGACGCCTATCTCCAAGGCACCATACAGGATGGCACCAGCCGAAATGAAGGAACTAAATTTACAACTCGAAGAATTGCTAAGGAATGGGCTCATTCGTCCAAGTACTTCGCCATGGGGTGCGCCAGTTCTTTTTGTGAAGAAAAAGGACAACTCTCTACGCCTGTGTATCGATTACAGGGAACTAAATAAGGTCACTATTAAGAACTGTTACCCACTTCCGAGGATTGATGATTTACTGGACCAACTGCAGGGAGCGACTGTGTTTTCGAAGATCGACTTACGTTCGGGATATCACCAATTGAGAATTCGGGAGGAGGATATTCCTAAGACCGCATTTCGATAGAGATATGGACACTATGAGTACATGGTGGTGTCGTTTGGCTTGACTAACGCTCCAGCCGTTTTTATGGAATTGATGAACAGGGTTCTGACAGAGTTTCTCGATAAGTGTGTGGTGGTTTTTATTGATGACATTTTAATTTATTCCCGGAGCCGATGGGAGCATGAGGAACACTTGAGGCAAGTGTTGAGCGTTTTAAGGCAACATCAACTGTATGCTAAACTTTCTAAATGCGAGTTCTGGTTGCCAGAGGTAACTTTTTTGGGACATGTGATTTCAGCAGAAGGCGTTAAAGTAGACCCCCAGAAGGTCGAGGCAGTTATGAGTTGGGAACCCCCAAGAAACGTCAAAGAGGTGAGGAGTTTCCTGGGGTTAGCAGGATATTATCGACGGTTTGTCGAGGCCTTCTCCTGTGTCGCTCAGCCATTAACAAATCTGCTTAGGAAGAACACCAAGTTTATCTGGACAACAGATTGTCAGGAGAGTTTCGACAAGCTAAAAAGAAAGCTTACTACCGCCCCAGTATTGGTACTACCGAAGGGCACGGAAGGATTCGTAATATGCACCGATGCGTCTAAGCACGGGCTTGGATGTGTGTTCATGAAAAACGACAGAGTTATCGCTTACGCCTCTCGACAACTTAAGCCTTATGAGGTGAACTACCCGACACATGACTTGGAACTAGCTGCAGTGGTCCACGCTCTTAAGATTTGGAGACACTACCTGTATGGGGTTACCTATAAGATCTTTACGGACCACAAGAGTTTAAAGTATATTTTCACACAGAGAGAGTTAAATATGAGACAGAGGCGTTGGCTGGAGCTAATCAAGGATTATGATGTAGAGATTCTATATCACCCTGGAAAGGCCAACGTCGTAGCAGACGCACTGCGTCAGAAAACTGCGCAGGAGGTGACACTATCTGGTTTGACAGTACAGTTGGAATTGCAGTAGGATCTCAGGAGAAATGACATTGAAGTGTGGATACAACACCGCCAGGGACAGTTGTGCTCGATTGATATTCGCTCATCTCTGCTGGACGAGATACGCCTAGTACAGATGGAGGATCCAGAACTTCGTGCGATCGGCGCAATGGCCGAAGGGGGAATTATTTCGGACTACAGGATCCAAGGGGGCTTAGTTAGATTTAGGAACAGGATTTGCATTCCACCTAATGACGAGCTTAAGCAAACTATACTCAAGGAAGCTCATTCTACTCCCTATTCGATACATCCCGGGGCGAGCAAAATGTACAAAGATTTGCGAAAGAGTTTCTGGTGGAAGAATATGAAGCAAGAGGTAGCAAGGTTTGTCGCTCGATGTATGATTTGTCAACAGGTGAAGATTGAACACCGTAGACTGGACGGAATCATGCATCCCTTACCTATTCCGGAATGGAAATGGGAGAGCATATCAATGGACTTTGTCACCAAGTTACCAGTGACGGCAGGGGGAAAAGACACGATATGGGTTATTGTAGACCGACTAACGAAGTCGGCACATTTTATTCCAATTCAGGAGGCCATCGGGACAGAACAGCTGGCCACCATATTTGTTCGGGAAATCGTGAGATTACATGGCGTTCCCTCGGGAATTATTTCGGATAGAGACACTAGATATGTGTCCCGCTTCTGGAAGGCTGTCCACCAGGCCATGGGTACTCAACTGCATTTCAGTACTGCCTATCACCCTCAAACGGATGGACAAACAGAACGCACCATACAGACCCTGGAAGATATGTTGAGAGCATGTGTACTCGATTGGGGCAAGGATTGGGCTAAACACCTCTACTTGGCGGAATTTTCGTACAACAGCTGGCATGCAAGCATAGGCATGGCCCCATTTGAGGCCTTGTATGGTAGGTGGTGCAAGTCTCCCCTATGTTGGGACGATGCATCCGATGTCGTCGCAACCGAGTTGGATCTAATCCAGGAATCTATTAAGAACATATCCATTGTTCGAAAACACATGTTGGCAGCTCAGAGCCGCCAAAAGTCTTATGCTACGGACCGGCAGCGACCGTTGGAATTTATGGTTGGGGATCATGTTTGGGTTAAAGTATCGCCAATGCGGGGCATTCGACGCTTCGTCCAGAAGGGCAAACTAAGCCCGAGATTTATTGGCCCGTTCGAAATACTGGACCGCGTCGGTAGACTCGCTTATCGGCTAGCATTACCACCATCGTTAGACGGAGTGCATAATGTCTTCCACGTCTCCCAGCTGAGAAAGTACGTGTACGACCCGAGCCACAAGATCAACTTCGAGGAAGTAGAGATTTCCGATGATGCTACCTTTAGGGAAGTCCCAACAGCGATTTTGGATCGACGCGTAAAGATACTAAGGAACAAGGACATACCCCTTGTTAAAGTTCAGTGGTCGCACCACGGCACGGAAGAAGCGACTTGGGAGACCGAGGCAAGCATGAGAGAGAATCATCCCGAGTTATTTTCTTAGTTTCGGGACGAAACTATTTTTAAGAGGGGTGATATGTAATACCACCAGTATTACATGCTGTTTCACATTGGGCGCTCATGTCCATTTCTTCTATTTGATGAATAAATGTACTCCATTGCGATAAAACATATTTTGTATAATATGGTTGTACTGTATTGTTCCCATCTGTTATTCGTGCATTGTGATGGTGTGATGATTGACGAACTTTCAATGCCATACCTTGATGTCGTTAGGTAATTATCGGTGCGAATATGATGGTGGCCAACGTCTTGTTCCCCGAGAGATTTCCTGACGATATGGAGAGGGAGTCGTGTCATAAGAAATTAATGTGATGATAATTTAGTAAACAAAATTGGTCCTTATGTACGTTATCCTCCAAGTCATTGCGTACGCTATATCCGAGTTATTACGTACGTTAAAGATCGGCCTTTACGTACGTAGCATCGGTCTTCGGTCTTCGGACAGGAATCTTCGTCGGATAGTACACATGCCGACCAACTTTCGGCGTGATTGCGACAGGCAAGTCAACAAAGTGTTACGTACGTTAACCTACTATCGTTACGCACGTAACGAAATGTGTAAACTAGTCCAGTGAGTTTTCTTACGTACGTTAATATGTAATACCACCAGTATTACATGCTGTTTCACATTGGGCGCTCACGTCCATTTCTTCTATTTGATGAATAAATGTACTCCATTGCGATAAAACATATTTTGTATAATAAGGTTGTACTGTATTGTTCCCATCTGTTATTCGTGCATTGTGATGGTGTGATGATTGACGAACTTTCAATGACATACCTTGATGTCATTAGGTAATTATCGGTGCAAATATGATGGTGGCCAATGTCTTGTTCCCCGAGAGATTTCCTGACGATATGGAGAGGGAGTCGTGTCATAAGAAATTAATGTGATGATAATTTAGTAAACAAAATTGGTCCTTACGTACGTTATCCTCCGAGTCATTACGTACGCTATATCCGAGTTATTACGTACATTAAAGATCGGCCTTTACGTACGTAGCATCGGTCTTCGGTCTTCGGACAGGAATCTTCGTCGGGTAGTACACATGCCGACCAACTTTCGGCGTGATTGCGACAGGCAAGTCAACGAAGTGTTACGTACGTTAACCTACTTTCGTTACGCACATAACGAAATGTGTAAACTAGTCCAGTGAGTTTCCTTACGTACGTTAATACTTTTTCATAACGTACGTAAAGTCCCTTACGTACGTAAATCGTTAGTCATAACGTACGTAAGGGCAATCTGAGTTTATAAAAGAACACTTTGCCTTTCATTCCTTCCGTCCCAAAAATCATTGTTCCTTCACATATACTACTCTCCACCATCCCTGAACCAATTTTGACCTCCCAATTCAAGTGATATCCTATTAGAGTGCGTTAATCAAGCTTCGGGGAAGGTCTTGAAGGTGTTATCCTCTCGTTCTTCTTCGTCCACCATCGTTCTTCATCATCATTTGTCAATAAAGGTAAGTTTATCCAACCTTGAACTCATTTCAGTGTTGTTTAGTAAGTTATAGTAAATTTCGGATGCCTTGGGTAGCTTAGAACTCTCAGTAATAATCGGACCGGTATATAACTATCGCAATTATTAATCGATATCCATCAAAGCTAGAAATTGGAATGAATAATAGTAGAACTCGTAATCAGATGGGAGAACTCATAATCATATTGCTAATCACCAAATTCTCGGAATCATCTTTTGAAGGATTTCATGTATAACCGTATTATCATGTTGAATAAAACCGTTAATAAATCCTTGATGAAATTACCAACAAATGTCTAGTCGAATAGAGACCGAAACATGTTAAGGTGATGGATTAATCGTTCTAGACTTACATACTAAGACAACGATGAAATCTCGGTGGTTGTTAGTTATAATTAATGTAGGAATGTTGTGTTAGAACACTATTGTTCAACGGAAGGATAACTTATAAATAATGTTGCCGAGCTTAAGAATTTAATGGCACACATTGTGGTTAAAAACAGAGAATTTCGATTACGAAATCATAAGCGACTAGGTTAGGGTTCTAACAGGCGGGGGGGAGAAACGTCGTTGATCATCATTGTTACCATAAGATGTTAATCGACAAACATGTAATAGGTCGGACTTTCGAGTGTGATCGATCAAGCCGTTGCCTTGTCAAGAAGTGACTCTCGTCGGATTTGAGGCAAGTGAATCTTGCTCAGACTTTACGTATTATAATTTCAAAACATAGCAAGTGTACTAATGTGGAATGGTGCTATTTCGATTATTTTGTCCGGAGTATTCCTGAGTAGATACTACCGTGACCCTTGGCCGCGGCCTTGGGAGTTTTCTTGTAGAACCGTATTGTGGGATAAAACCTGAATGGTACCCACGTCCGGAGTATTCCTGAGTAGATACTTCCGTGACCCTTGGTTGCGACCTTGGGAGTTTATGTGCTGATAAAAGGGATAACATTGAATATTCGGTGATAACTTTGCTTCTTGAAATTATCAGATTCTATCTTTGAGATTGGTTTGGATTTTCTGACCTAGGTTACTGGCACGACGTGTCGTGCCAGGTAAATTTGTTGAATTTGTGCAGGACACCCCCGAAGGTTACGGCCAGGCATGAGCTGTGTTGGAAGAAGGCCTGTTAATTTCTTAAATCAATTTGAACATTCCACATTGTGTAATAACCGTATGTACGGACACTATTTTATTTTGTACTTTGGGTTGTACGAATACTCTCTTAATTACTTCCGCATAACACCGTTGAATAAAATATTTTAGAAATATTTTCAAAAACTTGCCTTGTGGGTCCCTCATGGGATCTACGGCACTGTGGCGTCCCGGATTATTTTGGGGGCATTACACCTTCGGAACAGAAGCGGTGATTCCCTCGGAGATCGCCGTCCTCAGCCATCGAACCGAACAAGAGATGACGACCGACAACGACGTGGCCCGACGGATCGACCTTGACATGCTCGAAGAACGACGACTGACCTTAGAAATGAAGAACACAATCCACAAAAGGCGATCCGAGAAGTTCTTCAATTCAAAGGTCAAGGAAAGAAGGTTTAAGGTGGGCGATCTCGTCCTCAAAAAGATCCAGACCCACACAGGTGTCTTTGGTCCGAACTGGGAAGGACCCTTCAGGATATCTAAGTGGCTAACTAAGGGAGCCTACGAACTTGAACATCCTGACGGTACTCCAGATCAATATCCCTGGAACGTCGTACATCTGAAGAAATATTACCAGTGAAAACTTTGTAGTCAGTTTCTACTATCCTATGTACAAGAAATAAAATGAGATTTTTTGCTATCCCATCTATTTTGGCGATCGCCCCACCTAGCATTTCGCATACCGACGAGGATCGTCGTCCATACATGGAGATCCGAGGTAGAAACAATGCAGCCATGGTCCTGAGGTCGATGGAACCGACAGCTTCGCCCATGCAAGGTTCCTTTGGGCTGAGATCGCCCGCCCTTCGTTTAAATACGAGGCCGGCGTAGCCGAAGGACGCTCCTAAATAATCAGTGGACACGTGCGCACGCCCTCAAAGTACGTCATCTAACATGATGTACTCGTACAAGGCAACGTGCCCCCACCCCATCACAACGTATACCGTCGAGGGTCATCATCTAACATGCCGACCCGAGGTAGAAAGGTGCTTACAAAGCTGCGGACGTGGAGTCGAATAAACCGACGACACCCCGTGCAAGGACTCCTCCAGACCAAGATCGCCTGCCTTTCGTTTAAATACAAGGCAGGCGCAGCCTAACGGAGGACCCTCACAATAAAGTGATTCGCAGGATAGGCAATGTCCCTCGCACACAAAGACACGGTTGTGGAGATCGGTCCATCGAACTCTGCGACCGTGCACGATCCCTCAGAGTCGGCAAAACTGAAGATAGCTCGCCTAACAAACTATTTTTTGTTCCCTTACTTACAATAAGTAAACAAAAACAAGGGGGCAGAGAAGGGGAGCTAATCCTAAATGCGATCGGACATGAGGAACCGTACTCGATCGGCTTCGTTCAAACACAAGCCGGATGATCAATATTGTTCAACGATATTTACAAGTAAGAATTTTCAAACATGTCAATACATTCAAACATTCAGACAATCAGTCGGATAAACAAGACTTCGGAAGCAATCATACACATACATGTAAAAATTCGCATACAAACATTCAAAGGTGATCGTACATGAAAAGAATCAAGTGCGAAAAAGGGAATATTTCATTCACTACAAAAAAGTTCGTACAATACGAAGCCCGAAGGCAATACAAAGAGAAAGCAAAAATTACAAGTGAAAGAAAACAAAGAGGTCTCTCAGGGCCCCGTCGGCTGGTCTTCACCCTCAGGTGGCGGATCGGCACGAGCTCCCCCATCGGCCTCAGGATAAATGAGTTTGTCCGAGAAAGGATACCAAGTCAAGTCGATCCCCAAGTCGACGGGGTCAAGGATCGGCAGGGAGAACTCCGGGTGCAGAGGGTGCTCGAGTGCATAGACTTTGAAGCTCTCCATCAAAGGACCGATCTCGATCCCTAACTTTTTGGCGGCCCGGGCAGCGTCGGCATAGGCCACATAATAGGCGAACTCGCCGACAAGTGCCATATTGAGGTAGGGATCGGTCTCGATCGCCTTTAGCTGCCCTCTCAGCTCAGTGGTCGTCTTCTCAGCTTTTTACAGTTCGACCACCTTAGCGGCCGTTTCCCCCTTATCCTTTTCCAGCGCTCCCTTCGCCGCCTCCAGCTCGCGGTTGAGCCTATCCACCGTCACCTTCAGCCCGGCCGCCTCCTCCTACGAGGTCACGTGCTTCCGGCGAGCCTCCTTCTCCTGGTCACGGAGTCAATCGGCCACTTCCTTGGAGCGGTTCAGCTCCTGCTTCATCCAATCGTTGTCCTGTTTAGCTCGTTCAGCCGTCTCTATGTACTCCTTCTCCATAGCCTGGATCCGGTTAGCAAATTCAATGTTTTGGTTCCGGGCGGCCTCGAGGTCGCTATGGAGACGAGCATTAGAGGGTCGCCCCTCGTAATCCCTAGCAGCTTGGATGGCCATCGTCGCCGTCTGGAGAGCCACGGCAAGGGTCGCCTGCATGGCATCTCCAGATCGCCGACGAGCGATCGCATCAAGATCGGTCGTCCAAGCCTTGGGCAAAGAGGAGATGGCCTTCTGGACATAATTAGGGATGTCGAGGGATTTCTGCGGATACTTGCTCGCAAGGAAGTCCAGCACCATCGGCGAGACGTCCGGATCAGCAAGACGAACCCTGCAACACAAACAAAAGAGACGAAGGAGTTATAATATACCTAACTAAATTTTCCAACTCGGAAAGTCCAATCCGATCTCACCTGTTGACCAGCTCAGGATCGCGGCCAAAATAGGCCTTTCCCCGAGAAGTCTCGGCTTCAGCGATCGCCGCTCTTTTCAAGAAGCCGGGTGACACAGGCCGACGCCGAGGCACGGGACTGCACCCTCCGCCATCGGAACGGAAGAAACGGGGGGAGCGGCGATCGGCGGCTCCAAGATAGCTAAGTCCGCCTCAGCTGTCGGCAGGGACCCCTCCGGCCTCCGCCTCTTGCGGTTGCGCTGAAGTTGCTCCTCTTCTTGAATTTCCGGCTCAGCGACCGGCACCACAGCGGGCCTCACCACCGGAACAGGGTGAGACATCGTCGCAGGAACACGACCAGTATTCTTACCCTGGTGAAGGCGACCGATGAGTCCTGGGTTAGACATGGCGATCTCTGGTGGTGGCTCGGCAAAAAGGGGAAAGTGAATCTCTGTCAAAGAAGAAGTACAAACAAGTTAGACCACTACTTAGACGTTGCGACCTCCTGGAGACGATCGTCAAGCAAGGAAAAAGAAATAAAATTTATACCTGGGACTCTCAGATGATGTGGGAAGCGAAATAATCGAGCCCCCAACCGGTGAACTTCGTGACCAAGTGAGCGAACGTCTATGAAGGAATCCGGCAAGGCACGAATCCGCTCCCAAACGATCAAGAAATCGAAAGGGAGATTGCCGATCGCTGGAACAAGAGGTCCTTCAAAAAGGAAACGAAATTAGATCAGTCCAAGACAAGTCCGATCAAAGGGAGAGTTAAAACCCTTACTCGGATTCCTCTCCCGAAAATTGGTGGGAATCTCCAACTCCTCCTCCGGCCTGTCACTCGATGCCGATCGCCACACCCCGCCGACCCAGCACCACTTTGCCAGGTCGCCCCGGGTCTTGTTCGGCACACCAAGGACCACTCTTCCCATGGGCCCTGAATGTGATTGCCGCCGATCGACCCTTTCTGCGCAGCCAGCTTGAAGAGATAGTTCATCTCCATCGCAGAAAGAAGCCGGAACATCCGGTGACCGCCGAAGAGTGTCAAAGTGCAGATGACCTGTAGCCAGGCGTTCGGCGTCAGTTGGAGCGGCGCCAAATTCCAGGCGACCAATAAGTAGGAGATGGCGAACGGCAAAGGGAATCGCAGACCGGCCTCCATAATCATCTCACTAACGGCGACCAGACCCTCGGGAGGTTGATCGGCACATTCATTCTCGGAGGGCACGTGCAGTGACACATCAGAGGGAATATGATATTTGGCCCTCCAGCGGGTCAAGTCTTTCCGAGTCTCCGAACTCCGGATCTGACCAAGAGTCCATTGAGACGGGTCGGCGGCCCGAAACACCGTCCGCTTCACATGTTCGTAGGGATGAGCAGCGGAGTAAGCTTCGAAATCAAATTCTGGACAGGGCCCGGCAATCCCCTCCATAAGCTTAGCTAAAGCCATATAAGCGGGGCCGAAGACGCTATCCTTTTCCCAAGACAACCGCATCAGTTCGTCTTCTTCCACCAGCGATCCCCCTCGCTCCGCCGCCGCCGCAGATCTCGCCACTTCGGCCTCGTTGAAAAGCTCCTCAAGCTCTGCGGGTGCAATCCCCACACGAATAGCCTCAACGGCCATTTCTATAGGGATTCCCACGGGAATCTCCTCCCGGTCCGGCGAAGCCGCGGCGGCGGAAGTGCTTCCGGTCTCGAAGGCCTTAGATCCTCCCGACATATTCTTAAAAAGTAAAGGGAGAAAGAAGATTGGTGTTCTTACCTAAATAAAGGAAGACGATCGGCACAAGAAGCTTCGGAAATTTCTGCAGAGTTTCGGCTAGAATGCAAGGGTGCGTGAAGAATGAAGATGAAGAAGCCCTAGCCCCTTTTATAGGCGGGAGCAGGGGTCTCTGTGCAAATAGGCGAAATTCCGAGGGCTGGAGTGCAACCGTCAGTGGGGGGACACATTAAATGCGGCCCTCGAATCCCGCGTACGCATCTTTTCGAGGGCACGCCAGGAGACAAGTCTGACAAACCATCAGACTCCCCTAATAGTAGCGCGACGCATGTCTTTGCAACGTTTCGAGAGCCCGCCTTCATTTCCCACTGTTCCCAGCATAAAAAGAGATCGTCCAAATTTGAAATCAGATGGCCTGATCGTCTAAACATTGGCGATCGCCAACAGTACCACCTCACCCCGTGTTTTCAACATCGAAGCGAGCTGGGGGGCAATTGTTGTGCGGCGATTAATACGCCTCAATGGCGATCGGCCTAAACGATCAGAGAGCCAACCATAGAAGACATGCTCTGGGCAAACGCCCAGAGATCGGCACATATGGGGATCGTCTTTTGGTACGCAGCGATCGTCTTTTGATATCTGGCGATCGTCTTTGATGTCCGAACCAGAGGCGATCGTCTCGTGCCACGTATGGATCCAACATCCATCAAAGTCGTCGAAGACCAAATCTTGGACGGTGGCCCACGTGCATATCCACAAAGGGCACCGACACATAGGACCTTTGACCCCAGCCTGTCACCTACCTCACCTACCGACAGGGCCGCCAAAAGGTACAATGTGGGTCCTCCCCGGACAGCGACCCAGGACGCGTGCTAGCATCCCATTGGCTCGCACAGCTGGCCACCAGCAGCAGCCCCAGACTTTAAGGGAATAGCCCCATGTGACGGGACGATCGGCCATCTTATTATAATATAGAATACGGCGGTCGCCCGCGATCGCCGTAGAGGGCCCAGTAACCTTGTATCCTATAAATAAGAGACAAACAACAGTGGCCAGGAGAGGAAATTTTACCGTGAATACAGTGCAAATTACACATAGAGAGAGAATCAAAGACTCATCTGGCAATCACTTATACATTCATAGTGATATTCATATACACTTATCATACATCCCAAGCAAGAACTCACAGATCTACATATCTGGTTCTTCCGGCAATCTACATGCTCTATAGCTTAGACAATTAGAAGTCTTTACACTCATTGTAATAGATTCTAATATTAATATTTGTACTCGACAGTATATTTATTAATAACATCTCGCGAGAGCATTCAAGCCCGGGATTAACAACCCCGGCAAATCTTGTGTTATCAATTTTCTCATGGAAGTGTTCTCGTATTTGTTTGTTACTCGATCATTCCAGCAATACTATCTTCGGATAATATTTTGGGTAACAACAGGTTTTAAGTGACTACGAGGATCCTTTGGATATGTTTGGAGTTTATGTGGTGTTTGATAATGCGTGTGTACGTATATGGCTTCATTTCAGTGTATTGCGGTTTTGACATGATGTGATGTTAGTTGTTATTCCTTTGAAAGGAGGTTGCGATGCTTAATGTTGTTTGGATTCATAATCGATTATTGTTGTGTGCTTGTTATACGTGATGTGCCTCCGGGTAGGATTGTTGAATCTCTGGGATCCATACTTGCTAGTATGGGTCGGGCGAGACCGTAGGGTTATCCAATCCGGGTATGTCTTGCAGGGAGTCCGAGGTTCGTGGCTTGTTAGCCGATGCCGGGATAACTGGTGGGGTTATCATCGGGTATGTCTTGCGGGGACTCCGAGGTTCGTGGCTTGTTAGCCCGATGCCGGGATAACCTATGGTTGTGGTTTGTGTGTGATTTGTTTCGCTGGCCAGCTCGGGAGGGTCCTTAGAGGCCTCGAGTGGGATTTGTGGCTTCGTCCTGGTCCTAGGCGATGCGTGTGCGTGATTAAGTTGTGTTGATTTTATGTCCGTCGAGGACACGTGACTTGGGTTTTGGCCCTGTAAATTGTTGTCGGTTTTCTATGTGTGAAAACAAAACCTTTGGGCTGTGACCCTGCTGATTTTGGAAAGAGAAGGATTTGATAATCCTAAATTGTTTTCTATTAAAACTCCCGAGGGTATTTTAAACCATTTTGCAAACCATTCTCGTTATTTGTGATCTTTCGGATTTGGAAAGTTTTACTCAAACTCTTGCCTCGGGAAGTATTCGTTTCGTTGTATTTGAATCTTTGAGGATTCCTAGTTATTGTTATTCTTAGAACTTGAATTGTATGGCTCGTATTTGCACCTTGTATTTGCACTAGCAAAACAGTGGAGTTTTGCTAACCCCCGAGTATTCGGGGGGTGGATGTCTGTATTGCATTCAAGTTTTGGAGCAGAGCACAGGGTTGGCATGAAAGATGATGAAATATGAATGATACTAATCACACGAGGACCCGTTGTTGTCGTATTGGTTTAGTTGTATTTTTTTTCCGCTGCAGTATTTTTCCCCGTTGTACGGGAGTAGTTTGTATTCGACCCCTGCGTGGGCATGTAATGTGTTAGAGTTGTATGTTTTTATTGAAAGGCCAAATCGGTCTATTAAGTCTTTTTAGCCTTAAAGGCATTGTCGAGTTGTTCGTTTGTTGTTACCAGCCTGGTAGATCCTTGAGGAAAGGTTCTACGGCGTGTAATATCCCTGAGCGGATTGGGGGTGTTACAGCCAGGTCCTAAGTTCAAGTATTGTTGTGACTTGGTGAGTTGTGTGAAGTGTTCGAGTTAACTGTTTATGTTTAGAGGTATATTCCCTGTGGTTTTGTTTGAATAATCAAGGTGAAGTGTAATCTGATTAATCTTTCTTCAGGTTTTATTAGCAAGGTGGAGATTGTAGATGTTGGTGCCAATTGCGATTCTTCAGAAAGTTTTTGGATGAGATACAAGAAGGCATAAATGTTCAGGGGTCATTTTGCAATTTACATAATAAGTTTACTCAGGCAAAATTGCAACTGTCATTTACATCTGGTCCTTCGGATGAGAAGTTCGTTAGATGATCAAACGGTTGTTGCTGCTTGCGTTGTTCTCTGTTTCTGTATAAATAGAATCGGCAGTTATCTTCTTCAATTGTAATCATACACTGATAATCTCATCTTTCAAATATTGAGAGATACAGAGTTAGGTCTTCTGAGCTTAAATCGTCGATTGATAGATTCCTGAGATCGTGAATCGATCATTTGGTCTGCACAAGTTTGTAACTCGGCGATGTGCCCGTTGATAGTGATTGATTTGTTCCTCCTGTGGATATAAAATTGTTCGCAATCCGAACCATGTAATTCTCTGCGTTTTACGTCAAAGCATTTTCTCGTTGGCATTTGATTGAAACGTTGTTTACTTTCTTGTTGAGTGGTTGAGTTACTTGTTTCGTGAGACCTTGATTAATCCTACGAGGATAAGTTAGGGGATCCTGTGAATGTAGAGATTTGAGAGAATGGAAGATAACATACATGTTTATGTTGCAAATCAGATTGAAGCTTAAACAACAATGTGGCGAGAATTGAGAAACGCAGTTGGGTACGTATCTAGACCCTAGGTTAATTTGATGGAGATTCCGTTGATCACTTGTTTCTCCATTGTAAAATGGCAGGAATCCTGTGCGATTCTATTTTGGGGATCTGTAATTTATCTTGCTCTATGCCAAGTAAAGAGCAGGCCCGGACTTGGGCATAGGCCCAAGAGGCCTGTGCCTAGGGCTCAAAATTTTTAAGGGCCCATTTTTTAATTTCTTACTATATATAATTATTAGTAGAGGTAAACAAAAGATTAATTTTAGTACAATGGTAAATTAGATATTTTAAAAGTCACTGATCCTGAGATCGACCCACACCAGACTCCGATATAATAGGCCCTCTTTTACTTTTTATTTTCCTTACGTTTTGTTATCTACTTCTATTTGTTTTATAATATACAAACAAGAAATATATATTCTTTTCGAGTATATATTTATAATGGGCCCTTAAACTTTTTACTTTAATTTTCCTTCTATTTTGTCATCTGCTTTATTTGTTTTGTAATATACATTATTCGCAAATATATATATATATATATATATATATATATGTATTCTTTTCTAGTTGTTATTCATTCGATAATAAAAAATGTTATTTTTTGTTGTACTTTAAAATAATTGAACAAGGAAAATCACACCATTCTTTTTATTTATTTAACATTAAATACAAAAATAATGTAGGAATCATTTCTTTTTGGGTTAGTTATAAAGAGTTAAATGTATTTGTTATTAAATTAGATACTTTTCAATAAAAAATTCAAAAATAATATTTACAAAGTAAATAATATAAATTATAATTAATGAAACTCAAAGAGCTAGAAGAAATTATTTTTTCAAGTGTTAACTTAGTTTTAATTTTCATAGTCTATCATTTTTGCGTTGCTTTTGCATATTTTCTCAATTTTGAGGGCCTATTTTTAAATTTCTGCCTAGGGCACCGTCAGGCACAGGACCAGACCTGGTAAAGAGATGGATATGCTCATGGCTGGGAGAAAGAACTTGAGAGATAAAGATAAAAAAACTTTGTGGAATTATATAGCTGATTGCGTTGCTTGGTGCATTTAAAAAATGAGAAACAATAGATGCTTCGAGGATGTTTGAGCCCAGATTGGAAGTTTGTTAAGAATTTTTCGGGATGTTTCGCTGGTTCAATGGAGCACCAAGTAACCCTCTGCCTGAGAGCAAAAACCTAGTCACTTGTCTGTTTGCATTGAATGTAATACACTTTCACTGTATTTTATATATCTCTATTATTCATGAATTGCCTTTCAAAAAAAATATACATTTTATAATAGACATATTGGCAAGATGACCTAAGCTCATGAACAAGTACGGGGGTATAGACGATCATTCGGCCCTTTTTTCTGGAAGTAACTAATGATAATCGGAGAAAGAGAAGGAAATTTTTCAGATTTCTTAAGAGTTTCATGAAGTAAAACAAGTATGTGAAGAAATATCACTGGTAGTCCGGTATAGCATGTATAGAGTTTTTTCATTTAGTTTTATCGACTCTTTTAAGGTCCGTTTTTTAAAATTGATCCAAAATTATATAGAAAAAATAGTTAATAAAATTATGAAAGTATAATGATGGGTTCTATTTTCTGTTTTATTCATCACTATTTTGATTTTATTGATTTGATTATAACGAACAAAATCAATATTATCAGAATAACAACCAACAATAGAAAAAATACAACCCATAAAATAAAAATAATAACCAATAAACTAAAAAATTGACAATACCAATTCAACAGTGCTTGTGTTCATTATTCCGCTATTTTGTTAACATAAAAAATAAAGATCGTCTCATGCAAGAGCTAGTGACTCTTTTATCATATGATTTAGAATTAATCTATGGTTAAATGGAGATGAAAAAAAGTAATAAAAACTACATTAGAAGCTTGATCCGGGACGGAGGAAGTAATTGTTTTCTTGTTCAGGGTTTTTGTAGTATGCATAATTCCATATATAGATTTTTCACTTTCTTAACTAGTAGAGAATCTCACAAGAATGAGAAGCATCCGGTCAATTAGAATTAAAAAAAGGAAAAAAAAAGCAGCAAAGTCATAGTCAAACGAACTTTCTAGTACTCATGGTTGTTACGGCGGTTAGTCGAGTCGATGGAGGTCCGCCATGGCGAGTCGTAGACTAGTCGACTAATTATATAATATATATATATATATATATAGGGGTGGGTTCAGGTGAGAATGCAATTTAAGTTAAGAAATAAGAATGAATTTCATCCATAGATCTTGATAAATGGGTGTCCTAGATTTATTCTCATAAAAATTTGATGCATATAATGCAATATTTTAATGCATCAATATTTTGATGCATATAATGCATATTTTAATGCATTGCAATTTTGATGCACGAAATGCATATATTTCATGCATAATTAGTACAAAACTCATGCAAATTCGCAATTCGCAGGATAAGAACCATTCTCATTTGATCCTATATATATATATTGACTGGATGTATACTAATATATATATTATATACATACTAATAGGGGTGGGTTATGGTGAGAAACCTCTTAGTGTAGGAATATAGAAAAAGATACGTCCGTCTAGCACATCTTTCATATGTGTGTAGCATAATCAGAATTATTATACTTCACATATTTAAATACGTAAGTTTAGCACATATTTCATTATTTCATAGCACAGATTTTAAATAGGTTAAGTTTAGCACATCTTCCATCGCATCGTAGCACAAACAGCACATACATGTAGCACAACCTCACTTAATTTACATATTTCAGTTCGCGTAACACACACAGCACAAATACGTAGCACAACTGAGTATAAATATCAACCATTGATCTAACTCAATAAAAGACCCAAAATCATTTCTATTTCCTACGAAATTTACCTTTCCTACCTGAACCAATCCCTATACTAATTGTCTAATATATATGATGGAGTCGGCTGACATATACTAGTGTGTGTGTGTGTGTATATATATATATATATATATTGAATATTATAAATATATATAATATTTATATACATATTACATACATATATATAATATATCATATTCATATATCGCCCCAAGTTTCAACTTTCAAAGGTAAGTACAGCAACACGGCGTGCAGTTTCAAAGGGGGTACAGCAAATCGGGAATCAGAAATCAGCCAAAGAAAATATCAGAAATCGGAAATTGGAAATTAGAACTCAGAAGAAATAAAAGAGAAAGAAGAAGAAGAAAGAAAAGTAGAGGAAGATGGCGGTGGTCGATTCAGATTGTGATTCGACTGGACCGAAGTGGAGTCGCTTCTGACTCATTTTGCAATTAGTTTTGATAGTTGACGATTTTTTTTAAGTATTCTGCCTCGGGTCCAAGTCGGACCCAAGTCTTCGTCCGGTCGACCCAAGTCAGTCAAGTCGGGCGTCATATTTACACAAGGCGAGTCGGAGTGGCACGGCGCCGATCCTCCACCACCTGGTCGACGAGTCGACGACTAGTCGCGACTAGTCGACTGCAGTAACAACAATGCTAGTGCTGTACGCGTAATTTTTTTGGTTGTTCGAACTCCATTCTCACACGCAGGACGACTCCCTGCCGCCTTTGATTACCAAGTGACCTGTAGAATTTCTACTTGGCAAAAACTTCTTGTATTGGGTAAACTGGAAGTTGCACAAATGGTATACCTTGACAACTTTATGTAATTGTATACCTTGTAAATTATTTGAAGATTTATTAAAGTTGTCAGAAATCAGAATTTATTATCTGATTCCATGTCCGTCCAAAATTCAACATAATTTAAGTACAACCAACTTTAACTCTCATTTTTTTAAATAATTATAACTAATAAAAAAAATTACTTTCAATTTTACAAATAAGTCCTTAATCTATTTGTGTTTCTCGAGTCTTCACCTTTCTTTTATTTTTTCACCTTCATCCCCATTTCGTGCAAACTAACTTACACACAACACCCCAAACTCCAAATCACACAACACACCATTGAGACATATATTATTGTTTTGATTTGTATTCAAAATCAAGGACCCTAAGTGTTATACGTTTGTATCTTATATAATAGGGCCGTTGGAGACTCAGACATGTCAAGTACATTGTTAGGATCACAAGATCGGATGGAGAGACTCTATTACTTTATTTCAAAATAAAGTTGATAACTCACATGTGATGAGACTCGGTATCACGAGATTGTCTTTTCTCTCTGCCCAACAGACATAATTTCTGTCTAATATCACTAGTGAAAAACATTATATAAATACCCAAATCCTTTACAATAACTACGACTCTGATTCAAGCAACGACTTGACACAACAACTCTTCCAAAAACGACTTGAGAAATTGCAACTACAGTGAACAACTGTAAAGATATCTACAAGCAAAAAGACGCCTAAAGAATCATATCTACTTAACATAAATCTCAGTGTTAGAGAGCCAGAAGAACATTCATATTCAACGCCATCAAGACTCGAGCAAACAAGTCGTCTATACCTTTCAAGCTTACATCTTAGGTGTATTTACAGTTCAATCTCTACTTCAAGGAGAACAAATTTTTCAGTGTTTCAAGAAGATGTTAAACAACCTTCCAACAAGGGCGTTTACTAACCGATAGTACCTAGCTGAAAAAGCTAGAGAATAGATCGATAGGAGTTGGCAAGTAACTAGTGCGGCTAGTGAATCATCATTTTTACTATTTAATGTTGTAAACCTGCATGTAAACCGACAAAGAAAGTTATTATGTCTGTGATCAGACAAAGTGGACTAGGGGAGGAATTACGCCATCCTTCGAGACCACTGCAAAAGTTTGTGTGTTATTACTCACTGCAATAATATACAAGCATATCTTTACTTACATGCTTGTTGATAACTCATTTTCAAAGACTTTCACACTCTGACAAAACTTTGTATTTACCACACTTTCTCAAAGACAAAAAAGGTGATGTGATAACTGCACACTGTACTCGAGTACATGCGTACAATAGTAAATGTATCTCAGTACCTGCTAAGTTATGCATCACCTAAACAGTCAGATTGAGAATGTGTGACTAGTCACTTTTCTCTCAAGTGTGTTTTATAGCCACATAATGATAATCGATCAAGTTTCGAAGACCAAGATGATTTTTAGGGTTGACACACCTCAGTCGCCACATGTAGCTTACCCAATGTTTGTGAGGTTTCTGTGTTGTTTAACAAGATTCAGAGACTTCGAGGATTGGTTTACAATTAACCGAGAAGGCGCGTGTTTGTTTAAGCGGATTTTAACAGGTTGTTTAACCCCAACCGTTGGATGCTATTAATTCGCGTACTTTACTTTCCATTGATTCACGTTTTCTATTGGCAAATAAAAAATAATCAGGAGTTGCGGGGTCAATTCACAGGCTAAAACAAGCCTTCCGTAGCAAAGGCGACAATGACAAGGATGACCAGCAAGACTCCCAAGTCATAATGCTCAGTCCACCAACCAAGGCTACTACTCCGAACTTGATGAAGAGATGGATGGAAACAAAATCAAGAATTTCTTGTCTGCTGAACGCGAACTTCTCACCAAACTCACTGGTGAAATGGAGATTCTTGCAATCTTCATGATCACGCATATGCAAAAAAAAACTCGTAATTCTATCCGAATGAATCATCGAGAATGGGCTATGCAGTATGATACTATCTGCCAAACTCCAAAGTGACACGCCCATAAAACTGAAAAATCGTTCAAGAAGGAAGCTCACCACAATCTGGGTCTCCTACTCCAGGCAAGCAAACTCTTGAGCAATCAAAAAGGGAAGATAAAAACAATTTCTCTCCTGATCGTCAAGCGCAGAAGGAAAGAAAAGGAAAGGAGAAAATTGGAGAAGAAGCAAATTTATCCTTATTACTCATATCTGATACCTTCAAGCAAAAGGAAAGAATTCCAGAGAACAGGGGGCAAGGACAACTCAATGCTAAAGAAACGACATTTGATGAATCTAATTCAGCACATCAGACAGACTCCCTCTCAGATTTGGCCATTTATTTGCCTCAATCTGACCGAAATGAAGATGCTCCAAGGCACAATTCCGAGCTTGTCAGATTTCTTAACATTAGAATATGAGAGAAGGGGACATATGGGAATTACAAGTGCAAGAAGATCCAAATTGGCTACACAAGATCTATGATCAACCAATTGGGAATTCATTTGTACCATATTGGATTTATGGAAGAACCTTCTATGTCAAACTTCATCAAGAAAGAACTAGATGCAAAAGACCTGCTTTAAAAAGGAAAAAAAGATTGAAAGAGATCTTGTAGATTCAAAGAATACCGAATAAGTATTCAGCTCTATAATTTGTAAATTTCACGATGAAAACTCTATAGAAAGTGGTAAATAACCATGCGGAAGATTCAATCAGAATCCAAGAAGATTCCAGTAGGATTTCAATTCACTCTTCTATCATCGATATATTCCTTGTTGCTGGGTTGAACTCGGCTCCTGGATTTCATTTCACTCTTCTATCATCGATCTCACATCTCCTCCGTTTCAGAGTTGTTCGTTGGTTGTGGTCGAAGATAATGGTTGGAAGGGTATAAATTTATGGTTTATTTGCAATTTGTTTGCGAAATAATAAAAGTTTAGAATGTTAGTGAAGTATAATAACCTTTTAAATATTGAAATATAATTTTAAGGTCAAATAAAATTAATTGTTTAAAAGATAGGGACGTAGGTGCAATCACCAGATTTAGTAGGTGGATCGTAAATGCAAAGTGAAAGCAAACAATAAATTAAAATCTTAATGACATAATCGAATGACGAGCTCAGATATATTTTAGTTTGGAATCAAACAATAACTTATATATGGCATTTAAGCATGAGGTCTCCCACGATCTTGTATGATGATAGTAACATCGTGACTTCTGAAAGAAAAAACTTTCATCTCATACATATTTCTAGGAGTCTTCAAGTTGTGTTGCATCTTGGTTTCCATTTCAGTCAATTTTTTGGGATAATGCTTCCGCCCGAATGTGATGATCTCATCCACAGTAGTAGAGAGATCCAATTTACGTTCTATGCAAGAAGACGGAATCTTTTAAATCCTGAAAAAAGAAATAAGCAACTAATTAAATATAAGTAATAATTAAAATTAGACACACATATCGAAATAATATCACTAAAGATTACGCGTGAATATTTTTTGATTCATATTTATGAAGACTAGTATTCGTTACGGGTTATTATATTCATTATACGCCTACTATTAATTCTCCACTCATATTAGTCCATGGCATTTGAACAATAACACAAACACTCAATATGTATACTTCAATTACACAAATAGGTTCAAAAGTCAATCAAAACTACAAATGAGGTGAAATTTATTTTTACTTCTTTATTATTCAACTTTGAGAAAATGTAAATTACAAATCAACTCCTCCAAACTTTTTAGATCTCAATTTACATTACTAAAAGTTTGCAATTTTGTAATAAAACTTACAAGTTTTCTTTTTGTTTTCAAAATTATCCAAACAGAATTGTCAAATAATCTCCTTAAATATTATAGTTTTCAAAAATAAAAACCATTTTTCAAAAAAACCATTAATGAAATTTTGGGCAGGTCTAGGTATATTATAATTTTCCGTTCAATTTCTACATTGGCATCAATAATTTCAATTGGGTTGATCAATTTAAAAAAATTAATTTTGAACTTATGTGTAATTGTTTAAATATTGGGACTACGACGTAGTTAATAAATTTATTAGAGGTAATGAATGTAATTTGCCCTCTATTTGTTTACGGGTGTGTAACAACATAGAATTGTGAAAAGACATGTGGGACACTACAAGAAGAGTAACACATGTGCTAAGTGATTGCAAACTTTTGGTATCGGGTAACTTTTGGTGCCCATACAAGCTAGAATAAGCTTTAGCATTGCTGTCGTGGTTGATTTACAAACCACCCCTCTAGTTTATCTTAAATCCTTTTTTTCATTGTATTTTGATAAATATGAAGAGTAAACACATTTTTTAGACCAATTTAACATGATAACCAAACTCACGGGACTAATTTGCCAATTTTCCCTAACTAATTGTAAAGGATAAATTATTTAAACCTGTATAAAAAGTTATACAGGTCTTTAAGCAACTAACTTTAAAGTCTCGAGTGGTGAGTTAAGAGAATTTACCTGTGAGTCCCCAATTTTATATGAGGAAGATACAAATGGTACCTGCAAAAACAGAAAGATGTGATATTTTTAGACATTGTATTTTTACTATACTCAATAAAACTACACCATTTTTTACCTCTTCTCCCCAAATTTGCCGGGTTATATTACGGAACATCTTAAAGCACTCCAATTCAGTATCCTTCAAAGTCAAGTTGTAGATTCTCTTCAAATAATCATCATTCAAGATCTTTTTCAAAATTAATTTATCAAGGTCCAGCAACTTTCTGTACAATGTGTACATTTTGTCGAAATCAATTTCTCGGGGATTCTCACTGCGCGAGCCGACATCTTCAATATCATTGAGAATTTTTTTGATTTCCTTATCAGAAGAACCCATTTTAAAGGCCTGCAAATATGAGACTTATTAAACAAACCTACAAAGGAAAACTAGAAATAAAGAAAGAAATATTCCAAGTTGACTCATCGATTTGTTTTTCTAGATAGAAAGATAAAAAAAAAAAGAGATTCCCCTCGCCGTCCGAAAATGGACAGAGAAAAAAATAACAGAAAAGTTATTTTCTGGAAGACTGGAAGAAGAGAGTTGAGATTCGAAGTCGGAAATGGAAATAGTCGAGGCCTGTCTGGTGCAAATTCTAGAAAAGATGCCAAAATCGATAATATAACTAGACCTACCCAAATTTCATCTTTTTCCACGCGGAAAACAAGGCTACAAATATGCATCTAGGAAGGACTCAATGCAGCTCATTTCACACTTCTTTCTTTTTTCAATAAATGTAAAGACATACATATCAAGAACTACAAATGAGAGGGGAAGGAAGCTTACTGCTTGAACAAGGGCTTGCAACAAACACAATGCAATTCTGAGAAGTCGGCTTGAACGGGCAAAACCGACCAGGAAGAAAGTCGTAGAAGAGACCTAAATGAAACAACGGTAGTGACTAAATGAAACAATTATGGTAGTGACCAAAATGGAACGATGGTACTCCATCCGTCCCCTCCAAGCTTAAGGTGGTATTTAATTATGATTTTTATAAATTTTTATTGATTTCAATGTTAGATTTGTAATAGATTTTTATAAATTTCTATGGATATTTAATGATTTGTAATAGACTTTTATTGATTTCTATGGACTTCTAATAATTTATTTTCTCAAAAGAAAGTAACAAATAATAATCAAAAGAAATTCTAGTATTACATTTTAATTATTAAGCAATTTATAGTAGTATGCTATATTTCATAGCACCTTCTGGCACATGTTATGAGCTTTAGCAAGTACTGCATTGGTCTTTGTCCTTAGCAGGAGTTGGTCGGAGGATTGATTAATTGCACATGAGGTTCATCTTTTTCATTAGTTTGTTCCTTTAAAAAAAGCTATCAACCCGATTCCCTCTCAATCTACCATTTTCCATAATTATTTACGAACATATTCAGCAAAATAAGTACAATAATCAACGCATAATATACCTATATAAATCTACTCGACACTATAAATATATATAAATACTCAAAAGATTTTTTTTTTTCATTTAAAAAATGAAACTGACTCATCAATATGTTCATAACACATTCAACAAAATAAGTACAATAATCATGGCATAGTATATCTCTATAAATCTACTCAATACTATATATATATATATATATACTCAAAAGATGGTCTTTTTCATCTAAAAAATAAAACTAACTAATCAATATATTCATAGATCGCTCCACATTTCAGTAAATATAGTTGTTCGCTACTGATTTGCATTTTCTCTTTGTTGTTCTTCACTCTCAAAAAATAGTTCTGCAGTATCCTCTTCATCACTTGACTCTTCGTCTTCTGGTTCCACATGAAATTCATCTGAACGACACTCATTACGAAGGAAATTATGCAATCCAGCGAAAGCCAACACTAGTTCTGCTTGTGTTTTATATGGAAATGGAGGAACCGTTTTGAATACTGTAAACCTTGATTTGAATATTCCAAATATTGTCTCGATTACATTTTTCAATAAAGCATGTCGAAGATTGAATAACTCTTTAACATTTTCTAGATCACGACCTTGACCAACAAAATCTTGAAGATGATAGCGAACACCTTGAAATGGAGCTAAAAATTGGCGTCGATTTGGAAATCCACAATCCACCAAGAAAAATTTACCTAATAACAAACACATATCAAATAAACAATATGTTACTAGTATTCCCATTTAAGCATATACAGAAGTATTTATTAAATTTAAAACAAAAAACCTTGTGGCACTTTCAGACCATTCCTTCTTGATAAAGCATCACTCAACACTGTAGAATCATGTACTGATCCTTCCCACCCACTAAGTGTAACACCCCCAAGACGTTGAGAGCATATTACAGCGCCATGGACCCCACCGCTTGGAGTCCACCAGGCTAACAAACAAACTCGGCATGACAATAGTGATATACATCATCAACAAACAGATAATTTCTCAATCCAAGACATTCAAAATAAAAGACTGAACTCAATAATACCATTCAATATCAAATCTTCCCCAAAACAGGTACACGACAATAATAAATTCAAGAATGAAGTACTCAAGCACATAAGCAAATGACATAATAAATAAATTTAAAAGACATGATACCAAGCAGACGACCACTGAATAGATTCATTCTTGCCCATCATCCTCGGACGGCCCGCATGCTCGTTCGCCTCCAAGACCTGTACCTGAAATACAAAAGTCCAATATTTGTCAATCGACAACTCGAATGACGCGACAAAAACACGACCCAACTCGACCCGACTGCCTAGGTTTTCTCAACCTAAGCTCCGATACCATATTCTGTAACACCACCCAAATCCGACCGGGAATATTACAGCGTCGTGGGCCCCAAGACGGAACCCACAAGGCTAAAAGACATTTTTGCAAACATTTATGAACACCCAAAAGGCTAACGACGGTACTATCTTTTAAAACGTTTGACAACTATATGAAATCCGTTTATCAAAACCGTCGTAAAATCTCATTTGAAACTATAAGGCCCGAAATGCCCAAAACTCAACAGTTTCAAAACATACGTTAAGCTATCGCTTACACGTACCGACACAATAGTTTAGAAAACCATATCCCAAGCAACTCAAGTTGCCAGAAACCAAACGGGCATTTAAGAAATACTCACGCAGTGGAAAAGACAACAAATAAAATTACTCTAGCAGCGGAATATAACATATAATCAAAATACTTGATTCACAAAACACATGCCTTAGCCAGTATCCTCCGGGAAGCTCATCTCTTCATGACCGCTACAAGCTCGATATCCAATAACCTAAAAAGAAAGCCCACGACGGGGTCAGCCATAATATCCAACAATGATAACCGTTATATCACATCAATAATTACATACCAATGAGAATGCAAAATAAGAATACAACCAATGTAATCTTATCATCATGACTTTATCAGCTCATGATTATCCTTATCGAGATAATCCTTACCATATTCCACATTTCGTATTCTCCATTAAAAATGAATTCATAGACAACATCTATATCATTCCACAAACAATACCCAGGGTTCTCGAAACATCATCAGGACTCACTCATACGTAATATACCAACTCTGACCAATTTGATCCATTGGACATCATCATCAAATCCCAACACGATAATCGATTGTCCATCAAAGATAAATACCAAGGGAAATACGGAACATACCTCGAGATGCACAATACCACGACAATCACGTCAGTCTAATCCGCGATCAGATCAATACATCATACGGACACGATCTTAACACAAGATCTACAAATGCATAATCATATGACAACGTCAATATGCTCAAAACAATAACAACAGTGTATACTCAATGGAAATCCCATGATCCAGCGCCCTCAGCATAGATCTCAAGATGATCCTACAAGATCAACACGTGGTGGATAACCAACAATATGCACATATACAACAACACATGATAGAACCAATGATGCGAATCTACATGATTCCATCAACACAAGACTGGGTAATCCAATGATCCAGCACCCTCGGCATAGATCCCAAGATGATCCCGTCGAACCATAACGAGGTGGAAAACTCGTCCAATGATCCAGCGCCCTCAGCATAAATCCCAAGATGATCCCATCGGACCATAACGAGGTGGACATCTGATCCAGCGCCCTCAGCATAGATCATACGATCTCATCGGATCAACACAACATAAACAATACAATTATGCATACACATATGCAAATCAACATGTTCATCAACATGAACAACATAACATGAACGACACAATGACAATTCACTAGGACGACCTCATGTTCAACAACATGAATGACAGTATGCATGATCAAAATCATTAACACTAAACTAATTTAATATAGAATATTTGCCCTGAGTCCTTCGGGAGTAATCTCGATGTCAAATCATCACCGACGATTATCCTCGATGCTTGGCGATCCAACGTACCATGGACTATAAATACTGATATTCTCGTCTTTATCATAATGTAACCTCGATACCCGAATATGTCAATAACCGAGATAAAGCATATACATTATGATTTAACTCCCAGAATCGAAAGGAAAACATATAATCAAAATTTCCAGACTTTGCAGTAATAATCATTGCTATATGCATTATAAACGAAATGAAACTGAAACCATTCATTAAACATTATAACCAAGCAAGTAATAACTTGCCTCGATACCGATGAAGCCGTTACCAATTCCTAGCCATCGTCTGCAAGCTTATCGGCCTCGATCAGTGCAATTCACGAACATACTCGAACACGCCCGCAACATACGGTTATAATCACCGACCAATGATCTCAGCCTATTACCATATTTCGATACACTACAAGTTTAATAATAATTAATAACCAACATAACCAACCAATCAATTACAACGGTTCAACGATACCTCGATCATATATAAAGCCAAATAATATACAAACCATTTACGAATTCATATCCAACATATGAATCGATATCCGATAATTACTAATCAGTATAACCGATCAACAAACTCAATGATTTCAGAATATCTCGATTAGACACAAGTCCGAACAGTCCAACTCAAACTATATGAACTCATAACCAAAATACGATTACGGATACGAATGTAAATGAAATATTCGGTGATCAATCACAATCTTTCCGGATTCCAAATTGATATCATGATTCGTATTTCATTAAGAACATATGAATTCTACCGCTACAATCAACGAACATTCGATCTTCATATCTAAAAATACTCATAATTCAACATACGATCGTCTTTCTATGTTAAATTCATCAAGGAGTTCCTCAAGAACAATAAATGATTCAAAACCGTGTTCATAACCATCAAAACAACATAATTCGATATCCTTTAACATCTAAACAATCCTCATTCATAATTCAAGGTGTATAATATCATATTTCCCAATATATGATCCTTCTACATCAAGAATCGAAACAATTCTACCAAGAACACCAAGAACACTTATGATTCTATAATCATAACCAACAAAATCAAGATATAAACCATCATATCCTTCAACATATAGTTCATATAGCCTCAAGAATTGTAAAAACAATACCATAATCATCTTCATATGAATTATTCATCAACAATAACATCACAATCCGAATTCAAGGTGTAGAGTTCATCAACATACCTCAAGAACATGAATAACACAATCAAACTCTTCAAGAACCATTGATATCTTCACATCCAAGCCTTTAATCCATGCTTTCAAGCTTATAATCAAGTTGGAAGAGGTTTATTCTCACTAACACCCTCAGAAGGACGAACTTTGGAGGAAGAAATGATTTTCTCTCGTGAAGAAATGAAAGAACGAACTTGATTTTATAAATTGCACCCCCCCATTATGTACGTTATCCAGCAGCATTAACATACGTAATGCAACCTAACGTACGCTAAGTGTCCTTCGTAGCGTACGTAATATCAGTCCAGATCTCACTGACTTGTTTCGTTCACTTGCTTACGTACGTAATGTTTCCTCCATAACGTACGTAATACGTACGTTGACTTGCTACAGTAATTCCTCAGTTAACGTACGTAATACATTACCCATAGCGTATGTTAACCAAGAGTTAACTCGACCAAGCACGTTCCTCGCCGAAAGCTGCCGACCACGGGTCCCACCTGTCGGCCATAGACTGAGCTGTCTAATTCCTCTCGTTACGTACGTAATGCCTTATGCATAGCATACGTAACACTTAGTAACTTAACGTACGTTAACTCTACTTCTTAACGTACGTAATATTGGTGTATTAGCGTACGCTATGTATACATCGTAGCGTGCGCTAATGTGGTTGCACTTAGCCATTTTTAGCTACTCTTGTCCAACGTCTCGACATGTAGAATATGAACATACGGCATAATGAATACGTATACTCAACACATTGTATTCTCAAATGTAATTGTCGACCAAATATGACAATTATACCAATACTGACATCCGAATCCTTCATTTATTTTATCCATACTGTACAGATTCCACACTGTACAACATAACTCGTATAAAACAATATTAAACAACAGTAGTAGAAATTCCAGATATTACACAAGGTCCCAATTGCCCAGTACTTTCTCACTGGGGACGCTACTGATTGGTGGGAGGCCGTTGGGCCTAAGGATCACGTTGCTTCGTGGGCGGAATTCAAGGACCTGATGGAGACTGAGTATTGCCCGTGGCCGGTTAGGCAAGCTCGAGTCCATGCCTTCTATGATGCTCAACTGTGGGAAATTCCTGTCTCTCAAGCTATTGCCGATTTCAACAAGGAGTTGGGCTACGTGAAGACCCAAGTTGTCGAGGAGAGCGACAAAATTTTTCACTTTCCGAGATGGATGAAACTGTCTATTCGGGACTATATGTCTGGGCTCGTCTGTACTACTTTGAAGGATTATCAGAGTCGAGCTCTTGCCTATGATATGTCTATGACAGCCAGTGCGGCGGTTCGGGAGAGTAAGAAACAGAAATCTACCGGAAATTTCTCGGGTCACAAGGGTGGAGGTCAGCAGAAATCTCAGTCTGCAAATATTCCTGGGGGTGTTTCGGCTCGATTCTCTAGGGGCTATCGAGGTACTGCCAGTGCCTCCGTTTGGGATGCCAGATGCTTTAACTGTGGCAAGTCGGGCCATCGGAACCGGGAGTGTCCACGCCCGCCTTTGACTTGTCATACTTGTGGTCAGTCGGGCCACAAGGCTTTCTTTTGTGAGCGGGTAGGACAGCTTCTTAGTACTCATGCTTCTTTTCCAGCACCTAGGGATCCGAGTGTGAACCAGGGCTCGTTTGCTCCGCTGTCTCCACCGAGTGCCAGCCGAGGGAGAGGTCGGGGTCAGCCCGCTAGAGGGGGAGCTTCCAGTGTCGGCTCCGCCCCTCCACGTATCCATGAGATGAGGAGGGCCGATGATCCAGCGGCCACTGTGGCGACAGGTACCGTTCACATCCATTCCCATCCTATCAGTGTGCTTTTTGATTCGGGTGCTACGCATTCATTCATCTCTTTGGAGTGTGTACGCCGTTTGAGTCTTGACTATTTGTCGCCTTGCGAGCCTTTCATCGTTAAACTTCCTAACGGTGATAGAATCATTGGCGATCGAGAGGTCTGAGACTGTTCTGTGTTTATTTTTGAGAGGGCTTGGCTCTCTAATCTTATTATTGTGGATATTGAGGGTGAGGATTTGATTCTCGGGGATGATTGGCTCGAGCGGCATGGTGCAATCATGAACTACCGCACGAGGATCATCACCATGCTAGCTGAGGACGGCACCAAGCACTCTTTCGCGGGGCGAAAGAGAAACTAGAAGTTCGTAATTGACGCCTTGAAGGCGATGAGACTCTTGCGAAAGGGGTGTACTGGTTATTGGTGCTACACTTTGAAGGAGGAGAGTGGTGGAGTCAAGCTTTCATCGATTCCAGTCATTAGTGAGTTTCCTGACGTTCTTCCTAATGACTTACCAGCATTGCCACCGGATCATGAGGTCGAGTTTGCTATAGAGTTAGAGCTGGGTGCGGCCCCGATTTCGAAGGCGCCGTATCGCATGGCACTTTCAGAGATGGCCGAGTTTAAGAACCAGTTGAGTGAGCTTCTTGAGTCTAGGTATATTTTACCGAGCGCCTCGCCTTGGGGCGCACCGGTCCTGTTTGTGCAGAAGAAGGTTGGTTCACTGCGTTTGTGTATCGATTATCGCGAGCTAAACAAGGTGACCATCAAGAACAAGTATCCTCTGCCGAGGATTGATGACTTGTTCGATCAGTTGCATGGAGCTGCGGTATTCTCAAAGATCGGCTTGAGATCGGGTACTATAAGCTTCGGGTGAAGGAGTCCGACGTTCCGAGAACAGCTTTTCAGATGAGATACGGACACTATGAGTTTGTATTTATGCCTTTCGGGTTAACTAATGCACTAGCCGTGTTCATTAAGTTGATGAACAAGGTCTTTATCGAGTATTTGGATAAGTGTGTCGTCGTCTTCATTGATGATATTCTTATTTATTCGAGGAACGAATAAGATCATGCCCATCTTCTGTGTGTGATGTTAGACATTTTGAGGACCGAGAAACTCTATGCAAAGTTCTCGAAATGCGAGTTCTGGCTGAAGGAAGTGATGTTTCTGGGTCACGTGATTTCAGCCGAGGGAGTTTGTGTGGGTCTGCAGAAGGTTGAGGCAGTGCTCGACTGGGCACCGCCTAAGAACGTGAAGGAGGTCGATAGTTTCTTGGGCTTAGCTGGCTACTACCGTCGGTTTGTCGAGGGTTTCTCGAAACAAGCTCGGCCACTTACACAGTTGCTCCAGAAGTCCGAGAAGTTCGTCTGGAATGACGAGAGACAGTCGAGTTTTGAGGAGCTAAAGAGACCTTTGACTTCAGCCCCAATTTTGGCATTGCCGTGTGGCAACGAGGGTTTTGCCGTTTATACCGATGCTTCGGGTCAGGGTACTATCGCGTTTGCGTCGAGACAGTTGAGGCTGTATGAGCTTAACTACCCATCGGGAGTTGAATATGAGGCAGATGGGGTGGTTAGAGTTGATTAAGGATTATGACCTCAAAATCCTTTATCACCCGGGCAAGGCGAACGTCGTGGCCGACGCCTTGAGTCGGAAACTGGTTGCATTGCAGACACTTGAGACCCTTACGTCTCAATCTAAGCTTCAGTGGGATTTGATTGAGTCTTGAGATTTTGTTGCCTGGAGCCGTAGGGCAACTTTGTGCTTTAGGGATTTTGTCGTCTCTGATCGATGAAATTAAACTGAAGCAGCTGGAGGATCCGATGATTATTCAAATCTGAGAGAATGTTCTTAAAGGAAAGTCTCCTGGGTTTGTGATTCATGAAGATGGGGTATTGAGATTCCAGAGTCGTCCGTGTATACCGAACGACTCGAAATTGAGACAGGGCATTTTGCGTGAGGCCCATGCTACGCCTTACTCCGTTCATCATGGATCGAGTAAGATGTACAAGGACATGAGGAGGAATTTTTGGTGGAATGATATGAAGGAGGAGGTTGCACGGTTTGTAGCGAGATGTTTGACTTGTCAGCAGGTCAAGATCGATCTTCAACGACCGGTCGGGTTATTACAGTCACTTCCCATCCTGGAATGGAAATGGGAAGATATTTCGATGGACTTCATCACGACTTTGCCGAGATCGAGGTCGGGCATGAATATGGTTTGGGTAATTGTGGATCGTCTGACCAAGTTGGCACATTTTCTGGGCATCAAGGATACTTGAGGCCCGGAGAAGTTGGCTCGTGTGTTTATTGCGCAGATTGTGAGGCTTCACGATACTCCGAATTCTATTGTTTCGGATCGGGATGGCCGTTTTGTATCGCACTTTTGGCAGGCGGTGAATAAGGCGTTGGGTACTCGTTTGCGTTTGAGTACCTCTTTTCATCCTCAGTCAGATGGACAGTCGGAGCGCACTATCCAGACGTTCGAGGATATGTTACGTGCTTGTACTCTCGACTGGAGTAATGACTGGGAGGAGCATTTGCCATAGATCGCATTCACGTACAACAATAGTTGGCACGCGTCGATTAGGATGGCACCGTATGAAGCGCTGTATGGGCGGCGTTGTCGATCGCCTATTTGTTGGAATTAGGAGTCCGATTTGGTTGGGTCTGAACCGGATATCGCTTTAGAGACAAAGCGGAAGGTAGAATTGATTCGAGAATGGATGTTGACTGCTCAGATTCGATAGAAGTCGTATGCCGATGTCCGTCGTCGACCCTTGGAGTTCGAGGTGGGAGACCACGTTTTGCTAAAGGTGTCGCCTACGAGAGGAGTTTTCCACTTCGGGAAGAAGGGGGAGTTGAGTCAGATATTTATTGGACCCTTTGAGATTCTTGAGCGAGTCGGTGATTTGGCATACCGTTTGGCGCTACCTCCGGCCTTGAGTCACGTTCATAGCGTTTTCCATGTTTCCTAGCTGAGGAAATATGTTCCGGATCCTAGTCACATCATCGACTATGGTGAGATCGATGTCGTGTAGGATATTACCTTCGAGGAGCGTCCCCTGAAGATTTTGGAGCACCGTGAGAAGCGACTGAGGCATAAGACCATTTCTTTGGTCAAAGTGCAGTGATCGAGGCATGGTGTCGAGGAGGCAACTTGAGAAACCGAAGATAGCATGCGTGTTAGGTACCCCGAGTTGTTTGTTTCTTATGTTTCGGGATGAAACTTATTTTTAGGGGGTGTTGTTGCCCAAAATATTTATCCGAAGATTAATACTGCTGGAAGACGGACAACAAACAACAATTGCGGGAGCACTTCCGAGAGAAGATAAATAATACAAGATTTGCCGGGTTTGTTAGGCCCGGGCTTGAATGCTCTCGCGAGATGATATTAATACAAATATTCGTGGATACAAGTATTAATGAGAGAAATCTAAATACAATGAGTGTAAAAAGACTCTGTTAATCCGGCTCTTGAGCGAAGCTCGGTGTTCTTCGTCCCTGCCGATCGTCTGCTGGATGAGAGAGGCCGGGAGAAGAAGGACCGAATGGTAGCTGTTGCCAAGAGTTGGAGATAGCCAAGTGCTGGGTGTTGATACTCGTGGGAATGTAGAGAGTGTTTTTTGAGCCAAAATCTCGGTCCCTTGGACAAGTGTAGGGAGCCGTGTATTTATAGGGGCAGCCGGGTCTTGCCTACTGGCGGGCGATCGCCTTCCGGCCATTATAATAATGGGGCGATCGTCTGCCGGCCAATATTATAATGGGGCGATCACCCGGCCGCTTGCTAAAGTCCAAGGTAGGTGTGATCTGTCTAAAATCCAAAGCTCAGCAGTGACACCGGTGGCGGTCCAATGAGGGGCCAACACGCGTCCGGAGTCAGTCACATGCGGCCTTACTGACAACTTTCGGCGGCTTGTCGGCTGGTGGAAAGATCCTGCCAGGCTGTGGTCAATGGTCCGAGATTCGCGGATCTTGTCTCGGCCCTTGCACGTGGTGTCTGTCCTGAGGCTCGGCCTTTGCCGACTGGATGGCCATCGGCGCTGATCGACATGAGGCGGTTGTCTCTAGTTGGTCATCAGAGGTCGCCATCGGCCAGTTGCCGAGGGTCGGCATCGGTCGGTCACCAAGGGTCGGTCGGCAGGTGCCGAGGGATGGTCGTCCGCTTGTCGGTCGCCAGGAGTCGGTCGCCGAGTACCGAGAGACGATCGTATTTGATGTCGATCGCTCGGCACCGGGACTTGTCCTGGGGCCTTCGGTTGGCCGATTTAGCTTGTCCGCTGGGTAAAGGCTCGGCCGCCTGGTCGCTGGTCGGCAGTTCTGCCTTGGCTGCTCGGCAGTGACTTGGTCGCCCGATCTCCGAGGCGATCGCTGGTCGGAGAGTGTTAATTCTTGACACAACAATTGCCCCCCAGCTTGCTCTTATGTTGAAGACATGGGGCGAGGTGGTTCTTGCTGGCGATCGTGTAAGGATGAGGACGGGCGATCTTGCTGAGCTGAATTAGGATTCAGACTTGGGCTATCATGGTCGATTGGCTAGCTATCTTTCGGTCTTGTACCTGCAAAAACAACATTGGCCGATCCCCCTCGGAAACTTGGTGGTTTCGCTTGTTTGAGGAATCGTGCACAGTCGCGGAATTCGATGGACCAACTCCATGACCGTGTATTGATGCGCGAAGACATTGAGTGTCTTGTGACTCACTTTATTATGAGGGTCCTCTGTTAGGTTGCGCCTCGCCTCGTATTTAAACGAAGGGCGTGCAGTCTCGGTCTAGAGGAGTCCTTGCGTGGGGCAGCGTCGGATGAATCGACTCCACCTCCGCGGCTTGTTTAGCTCTGCTTCCACCTCGGCCCGCCATAGAGATGACGAACCTCGATGGTGTACGTTGAGACGGGGGTAGTGGCACATGCCCACTGATTAATTTTGGAGAGCCCTCAGACTACGCCGGCCTCGTATTTAAACGAAGGGCGGGCGATTTCGGCCGAAAGGGACCTTGCATGGCCGAAGCAGCCGGTTCCATCGGCTGCCAGTACCATGGCTTTATGATGTGCGGTGGAGGCGATCGCGAGCCTTAGTCCCTCATGTTAAATGCTGGACTGTAGATGGCGATCGTGTCCTCCGGGTTGCTGATGATGTAGTGTGATGATCGGCGATCGGGCTGGAAGACTGGCGATCGTCGCTCGGCAGCCGATCGCTTTATTCGTAGGTCGATATCGGCGATCGGGCGGGAGTTAGTCCCTCATTTAAAATGGTGGATCAGAGGCGGTGAGCGAGTCCTCGGCTCTGCTGGATAGTAGCGATCGGCCGAGATCGGAGGTCGTCGCGCGGGCGCCGATCGCTCTACTCCTAGGCTAAGAAGAAGCCTTTGCCTGGCCAGGAAATCTGCGGCTCTAGCCCGGAAGGCAGCGTAGGTCATCGGTTGGGTCTTCGTGAGATGCCTGAACATAGGCGAAAAACCCTGAAATCCTCCTAGACCGCGTAGAGGGCGGTCTCATCGCTTACGGGCTCGCCGTTGAGGATGATCCCGTCTACCCGGTCGATGTAGTCCGAGTCGGACTCTTCTTCTCCCTGCTTGATTTGCATCATGCGAAGGCGACCTTCTGGCCGGACGACTCTGGTGGCGAAGTATTCCGTGAAGACGTGCGCCAGCTCGTTAAAGGAGCCAATGGACCGAGGTGGCAATGAAGTGTACCACCGGTGGGCGAGGTCGTCCAGCGTCAGATGGAACATTCGGCACCGGGTCGCGTCAGATGCCCCACACCCGGTCATGTAGATGTTGAACTTCCTCAGGTGCGTCTGGGGGTCCGATCGCCCCTCGTACACGGGTGTTTGCGGGGGAGCGATCCTGTGCTGCACAGGGGCGAGCTCGATGTCGATCGCGAGCGGCTCGCTTGGCTCGGCGATCGTCTTCATGGCGCCTGCCCTGGATTCCAGGAGCGATTTCACGTCGTCGAGCTGACGTTGCAATGCGGCAGTCGCCGTGGCTCGGTTGCTTGTGGATCGGCTTTGGGAGCGGGAGCCGAGGCGATCATGTACCGATCTCCGGACTCCGCTGCTGCCGACCTCGGCAATTTGGCGAGGGGGAGCCAGACGGCTGGGCCGCTTCGGGAGCCGGTAGGCCGAGCTCCCGGTGACGGACTCAAACTCCGCTGCCTCGTAGCCGGGCCGGATCGCCCGGCCGCCTGTGTCGGGTCACTACCAGCGATCGAAGACAGAGGTGCCTCACGCCGAGCGCCTCTTCTTGCGACGAGAGCCTCACAGCGATCGCCGCCAAGAACGCCTTGAGCTTCCGCTTGGACTTCCGGCGGGCGGCCGAGGGGGTGATAGCAGGAGGCGCGTCGAGAGCACTCCGTCACTCCTGTAGGACGGCCATGACCTCGTCGATCTGTTCCTTGGTTCGGAGATGATCGAGCAAGAGGCTCGGGCCGCCGCCCAGGGATGGGATCGAGCGTCTCTGACCGCGGCGGCTGCCTTCCACCATCGGCTGCGGCTCGGACTGGGACGGAACGGGGTCCGGGCCGGGCCGTCGGCCGCTTTCTTCGACGCGGAGGCGGAAGACATGATTTCTGAAAGATTTCTTTGAAGTGCAGTGAGTGTCACTTCAAGTATCTGCCCCGAGAACAGTGAGTGTTCTTCGGGACGGTTCAGGCCCCTTCTTCTAGCGCCAATTGTTGTTGCCCAAAATATTTATCCGAAGATTAATACTGCTGGAAGACGGACAACAAACAACAATTGCGGGAGCACTTCCGAGAGAAGATAAATAATACAAGATTTGCCGGGTTTGTTAGGCCCGGGCTTGAATGCTCTCGCGAGATGTTATCAATACAAATATTCGTGGATACAAGTATTAATGAGAGAAATCTAAATACAATGAGTGTAAAAAGACTCTGTTAATCCGGCTCTTGAGCGAAGCTCGGTGTTCTTCGTCCCTGCCGATCGTCTGCCTGATGAGAGAGGCCGGGAGAAGTAAGTACCGAATGATAGCCGTTGCCAAGAGTTGGAGATAGCCAAGTGCTGGGTGTTTTGCTTCTGTATTGCGTGAAATCTGGAGGAAGTTGAAGAAGAATCCAAGTGTAGGGAGCCTTGTATATATAGTGGCAGCCGGGTCTTGTCCTCTGGCGGGCGATCGCCTTCCGGCCATTATAATAATGGGGCGATCGTCCGCCGGCCAATATTATAATGGGGCGATCACCCGGCCGCCGGTTAAAGTCCAAGGAAGAGGTCAAGCGCCACTGGCGGTCCAATGAGGAGCCAAGACGCGTCCGAGTCACCGTCACATGCGGCCCTACCGATGACTTTCGGCGGAATTATCGCAAATGCACTCTACCGACAACTTTCGGCTTGTCTACCGGTGGAGAGATTCTCGCCAGCCGTGGTCAATGATCCGAGATTCGCGGATCTTGTCTCGCTCTTGCACGTGGTGCCGCCTTAAGGCTCGGCCTTTGCCGATCGGGATGGCCATCGGCCCCGATCGACATGAGGCGGCTGCCTCTAGCCGGTCATCGGAGGTCGCCATCGGCCGATTGCCGAGGGTCGGCATTGGTCGGTCACCAAGGGCCTGGCCGGGCAGTGCCGAGGGATGGTCGTCCGCTTGTCGGTCGCCAGGAGTCGGTCGCCGAGTACCGAGAGACGATCGTATTTGATGTCGATCGCTCGGCACCGGGACTTGTCTTGGGGCCTTCGGTTGGCCGATTTAGCTTGTCCGCTGGGTAAAGGCTCGGCCGCCTGGTCGCTGGTCGGCAGTTCTGCCTTGGCTGCTCGGCAGTGACTCGATCGCCCGATCTCCGAGGCGATCGCCGGTCGGAGAGTGTTAATTCTTGACACAACAGGGGGTAGACTGTAATATCCGCATTTTCTTTTCCCGATATTCTCATTTTTGGTGTATTTTTCGATTTTAGCAACTCGCTTGTAACCGTTTTGACATTTTGAATCTATTTTATTCTTGGAGTTTCTCCATTTGGACGAGTTTCGGAGGTGTTTTGATATTATTCCGTCTTATGCCATGTATTGTTGCATGGACGTTCGATTCTCATAGAACCCATTCAATTTTGTAATTTCTTTGGTTGCACGAGTTTGTGTGGTTGAGTTGTTCATGTTGTGAGTTTCGGTTTATTGATCCGACATCGTATCGTGATTTTCGAACGTTTGGGTCGTTTTGTAATTTCCTATAAGTTTAGGGAATTTTACTTTTCTTGTTGTTTCTCGGATTCCTCGGTAGTTGGAATGGTATTTTCCTTCAGAGCTTAGCTTCGTCGTTGTGAATATTTCTCATCTACGCGTTGTAATCTGTCCTTGTGTTGCGTCTCATTTTCGAACCGCCCGATGCAGCTAACTTCGTTCAGCAGTGTTGAACTGCTGCATGCATAACGTGCGTTATGCATGCTTTCTTGCGGGCGCTATCAGCACCTTCATAACGTACGTTATAGCTCATCGCTAACATACGTTATGGCCTTCAGCAGACTGGACATATTGTTCTGTCCGAATCATTACGTACGTTAACTCTTTATGTTACGTACGTAAAGTCCTGGTAGCGTACGCTAAACTATCCGGCGTAGCGTAAGCTATCGAGCCCTGCGTTGTTGGACAGTGAGTCTGCCCAGTTTTGCCCAGACCCTTATGTACGTAAAGGCGTTGATGTTACGTACGTAAGCCCCTTGTAGCGTACGCTAGCCGTCTGGTGTAGCGTACGCTAGCGACCTCAGTGTTTTGGGGCAGACTGTTCTGCCCAGCCATTACGTACGCTAATACTTGAGTGTTAACGTACGTAATGAGCATTACGTACGTTAACCAACTCATGTAACGTACGTGACGGGAGCCCAGGCTTTATAAACCGGGGGTTGACTTCATTTCGTCATTTCCCTAATTTCTTATCCTCCGACCGAGAGTTGTGATCCAAGTGAGGTTTTGAGCGATTCTTCAAGTTTTGCCCGTGGAAATCCTTGGGGAATCAAGTTTTGTGTTCCTAGTGTAGCTATCATCATCGTAATCATCTTCCTCCGTTCGATTCAAGGTAAATATTCTTAGAACCCTACTTTTGGGTAAATTGGGGGTTTTTAATTTTATTGTTCGATTCGTTCCGTGTTCTTGATTAATTCATGATGAATATGATTAATCTTGTCGGTATTCTTGGTTTTCCTATGGATTCAAGGTATATTTCGTGGTATTTTCGTAATTGAGAGGGTTTTGGTTGTGGTCCGCCCTCGTTGTTGTTCTCGTACGAATATACATGAACCGTAGGTGGGTTTTCGGGTGTATTGCTTTTCCGTATTCATTTGGGAATGGTTGTGATTGTATTCTTAGAATCGTTAGGTTTGGTTCCGTTGGTTCCTAGCGTTCGTCGGTGATTTTCCTTTCCGTTCGTTGCGTCGTCAATTATTCAAGGCAAGTATTTTTGGAAACCTTTATGCTTAACATGAAATGGTAATGTATATTGTGTGTGCTTAACTCACCTCAGGAGGGTCCGACGGGGCCTCGAGGGAATCTATGACTTCACTATGGATTCACGAGTTTGTTTCGCTAGCCAGCTCGGGAGGGTCCTTAGAGGCCTCGAGTGGGATTTGTGGCTTCATCCCGGTCCTAGGCGATGCCTGTGCGTAATTTGTTTTATGTTGTGGCCAGCTCGGGAGGGTCCTTAGAGGCCTCGAGTGGGATTTGTGGCTTCGTCCCGGTCCTAGGCAAATTTGATTGACTGTTTGTTTCCGGAAAAGACATATCTGGTTTTTGGTTTTGAAATGAATTTGGTGCATTGTACTATGAAATGTGTAAAAGAATGGTTTGCCTTGATTACTTGTACTAGCGTAATTGCTAACCCCTCTGGGGACCCGTTTTGGGGAAATTCTTTTTATGGATTTCAGGTTATGATCAGCCGGACGAGTGGGCACTGGGACAGTATGAGGATGCTGTCCAGGATCGTCATGTGCATTTGAGTCCTTTTATTTCCATTGTTCCATTCGATATGGTTGTTGCCTACTTTCTAAACTTATAGATTGTACTCGCGAGTGCTTAGGCTTTTCTCTTCGAATTGTGATTCGTATTCATTGGAGTTATTTATGGTTGTCGATGTTGATTATTTCGCCGGTTGTACCGGGCGTGTTATTTGATTTTCATCTGGATGATGTGTGATTTTACTGTGGTAATTCGTGTCTATCCTGGTGGGTTCCATGTAGGGGTCCACGATACTGTAATATACCTTGAATATCTCGGGGGTGTTACACTTATGTTGAGGAGTTATCATCCGAGGAGGAAGAAATTGTGAAAAGAAGTGGAAGCGAGAAAACTAAAACGAGAAAGAAGCATGCCCTTGTTGCAGAAAAAAACTGGTATCCGAACTTTTTTCAAAATACTTTAAAAAGGAAAAAATGTCGGATGGTTCGATGAAGGTATTTTGCAACTACTGTAAGAAAGAGTATTCGTATAAAGCTGAGGATGGATATGGAAATTTTAGAAGGCATTTTGAGAAGAACCATGCCTCGATCCACGGAGAACAAAAGTCGCAAAGTCAACTCAACTTCCAACCTTCTACTAGAGTCGGGTCAGCTGGCAATCAAGGTATGTCTGAATCTCAACTTTATAAATATAATGAAAAAAATGCTAGAGAACAAATGGCAAAATTATGTGCACAAGAATCTTTACCTTTTAATTTTGTGGATAGTACGGGTTGGGAATATAGGATGCAAAATGCCTATAATCCTGCTATTAAAAGAATTCCACATACCACAATGACTAGACAAGTAGTATACTTAGCCAAACAATATAAACTTGCATTACGAGCTTATTTTAGATCTATAAATCATAGAGTTTCTTTAGCTGCAGATAAGTGGACAGATTTTAAACAAAAAGATAATTATATGGGAATAACTATACACTGGATTGATGAAAATTGGAACTTAAACAAAAGATTAGTTGCGTTTAAAAAATTTAATTGTGCACATAGTGCAGATAATATAGCTAGAGCAATTATCAAAATTTTAACCTTTTATTGCTTAAAAGATAAAATTTTCACAATTGGTTTTGATAATGCTAGTTCTAATACTGCAAGTGTACCAGCTTTAATACAAGCTTGCAATCCTATTTTAGCGGGTCGATTATTTCATACTAAATGTATATGTCATATTCTAAATTTATGTGTACAAGATGCATTAAAATTTGTAGATGAGGCAATAGAACCAATTAGAAAATATGTCTTATTTTTATATAATCGTACTAAGTTAGCTAGACAATGGGTAAAATTTTTAAAATCAAAACAAATGCAACCCAAATTTTTTACTCTAGACGTAAAACATAGATGGAACTCAACTTATGAGATGCTAAATTCAACTAATGAATATAAAGAATTATTGTGTGAATTTTTTGATACGTATTTTCGCGTAGAAGTATTTTATTTATTGCCAAAATATTGGGATGAAACTAAAGATTAATAAAACTATTAAAGTTTTTTGAAAATGCAACTAAAGATTTAAGTGATTGTTATTATCCCACGTCTCATAAAGTTTTATTTCATTGTTGTTTTATTGTATCTGAAATGGATGCTTGTAGAAAATCCGAAAGATTTTCGAATGCTATTTACAATATGGGTTTAAAATGTCTAAAATACTTTAATCGTATTCATGATGTTTTCTTGATTAGTGCTGTTTTATCTCCCAATTTGAGTTTAGCTCAAGTACAACAATTACTTGAAATATATTATAATATTCTTAAAAAATTGGGTTTTTCTAATATTGTGGATAGTATTGAAAGTCAAACTTTATTTAAAAATATTCCTGACGTTGAACAAGTAAAAATTGATTTAAAAAATAGTTTAGAAACTGTTTTTGCTGAATATTCTTCTAAATATGGTGATAAGATTCAAACTCAGAAAACAAGAACTAGGACTACAAATACATTTAACATGGACTGACTAACTCCCACTAACCCATTTCAACAACAACTCTATAATATAGCAAGAAATAGGGGTGGTAGTAATGTCGGTCAAAGAAATGACCTTAGTCGATATTATGCAACTAGTTTTGTGCTGGAGGATGACAATGCAGGTACATTTGATCTGTTGGATTGGTGGAAGAGAAGGGGAACCGAATTTTCCAGACATTCCATTATGGCATAAGAAATTCTTGCAGTGCCCGCATCCACAGTCCCCGTTGAGAGTGCTTTTAGTGAAGGAGGCTATATGTTGGACGAGCGGAGATCTCGAATGACGCCAAAAAATCCCGAGGCTCAAATGATACTTAAAGACGCAACAAAAGTCGAGTTACGAGATCAAAAAAATAAGTGGAATGACCTATTAGCGGACCAAGATGCCTATCAAGAAGACACTACTGACGGAGAGTCTAGTCAAATGAGTCAAACCGATGACCAAGACGACGACGACATCGACTTCGACTAAAGGTAAGTAATGTAAGTCAGGTAAGTAAAAAGAACTACGTAGGGTTTTGATTCCTCACGAGAATACGTAGGCAATTTAATTTTAAGTGAAAACTTAAAATTAAATACAAGTCCATTTTTTTAACTCTTCTCAAGTAAAAGAACTACATGGAGCTTTGATTCCTCACGAGGATACGTAGGCAATTTAATTTTAAGTAAAAATTTAAAATTAAATACAAGCTCATTTTTTCAAATAATTTGCTTGTTCACTTAGAGTTATTTTTCGTGTATAAAATGATAATAAATAAAATTTTATATACTTCTAAAAAAATTATAACGGATCAGACCCGTGACTCGGTGGGTCGGGCCTGGACCGTGGCCGATCCGCCGACCCGCCAACCCGTACATTTCATATGTACGAGTGGGGTCCGGGTCCTGAACGGCCGACCCGGACCCAGACCCAGACCTAGACCCGGCGATAGGCACCTCTACATATGTGACATCATAGGTAAATATATGGCAATATCTAGCGGGCTTTAACTTCAATAATGTGAAGTTAAATAATTTTTTTTTTTAGGTACTTTTCTCTAACTTCATATTAGCGAAGCTATTATTCCTCACACACATGAAGCGCTCTTTCTTTATTTCACATGGTCAAATCTTAAAGTTAAAGTTTTTTTTTTAAGTTTAGGTTTTTTAGTTGCACATGTTGACTTTTCATCTGAAGTTAATGAAGAGTTGTTTTAGTAGTGATAATACAAAAAAATATGTATGTCTTCGTTCTCAAGAACCAATTTAATATACAGTAAAATCTCTATAAATGAATATGATCGGGACCGGAGAAAAATATTTCATCATCATCATTATTAACAGCACTTTAATCCCAACTATGTTGGGGTCGGTGGCATGAAGATTATAGTGTCGTTTAATTGTCTAAAATTAGTTAACACCATAACTCATGCAAATAACAAAGTGGCAAAGTTTTACGCCGGATGCCCTTCCTGTCGCAACCTTCATATGAAGGAGAAATAGAACGAAATTCCAAAACCATCAACATCATAGGTTTTTCCATTTATATGGAAAATATCATGAGACGGCGATGAGTTTGAGATAATTGCTATTGTCATGTCACAATACGTGATTGATATTGTAAAATCAACACATACATCATGGAACATGACTCCGGAGAAAAATATTTATTTAGCGAAATTATTCGTTTATCGAAAGAAAATTTGAACATGTTATAAAGAGTTGAGACTGGAGAAAATTATTCATTTGGCGAAGTTATTCATTTTTCGAACATTCATTTATCGAGGTTTAACTGTACACGGTATATCCTTTTGAACACACACAACTGACTGCGACTCATACAGACGATAAATATATATGACATATATATATATATATATACTCTATAAATTATCTGAAATTGAACCGACCTATAATTGATATATAATCAGCTTAATTATTATAGTAATTAATTGAATGATCTGTAGTCCACCCGTTGTATTGTTGGTCGGTTTCCCATGGAATGAAACAAGACGATTCAGGATAACCAGCAGACGCCTGATCGACGATGAGATCCATATCAGATGGAAAAGTTGAGTTGAAGGGTAAAAACAAACGGTTTTGGTCAACAACGATACCAGCTCCAGAACTGAAGTTGTCATGGAGCATTGAATTCATGATAAGGCCACATGATGAGGAAGCGAATGGGATAGCAGCTTCATAATTAATGTGAAAGCCATTGTCGACGTTAGTTTGGGTTTGCGGCACATTATAATTATAATTCATTTTTGAGGAGGCTGTGATCATAGGGTTCACATTCTGAATGTCATGAATGCTTGGTCGTCGCCTTTCAATTGGAGTGGAGCTCGTTTGACGCCTGAAGTACTTTTGAGCATGACTTGCAACCTGAGTTGGGGTTTTGGTTATCACATAGTACCTTGAAATGCTCCTCCAATCGCCTTTTCCATATTTGTTGAGTCCCATCAGAAACAACCTGCAGCATGTGCATGCAAGACGAAAAGGAAAACAAAAAAATAAATAAACAAATTAATAAATTATTGTCAAGTCAAGATGAATTACCAGAATATGTGGGGAAAAATCACGGGAATCGATTACATGCATGCATGGGAGGATGAGACATAAATAAATCCAATTAATGTAGTAAATGCTATTGGAAAAAAACTCATACTTTAATTTCTTCAAACCAAGAAAGTAGAAAGAAAAACCAATAAAAAATACTAGTTTTTATAATCCATCCGTCCCGAACTTGAGTGGTTTGACTTTGTCTAGTCAATTTTTTTTTTTAATTTTGATTATAAATTTATTGAAAGATATATTTAATTAAGATGTGACAATAATAAAAATAAATCTATCATGAAATATATGTTTTAAAAAATTATAATTTTATAATTTTTATAATTATATATATTTACGGTCAAAGTGTTGTTAGTTTATCAGAAAAAATCCAACGCATCAAGCTCGTTGGACGGAAGGAGTACAATGTAACTAGCACTCGTAATCATTAACGTAACATGTTTTTATCTTCATGCATTTGAAAAATGCATAAAATTAATGTCACTATTATTTTTTCTCTTCTATATATTAATAGTAAAAACTGAATTGGATTTTTAAAAAGAAGGTAGTTGAAATTAAATATCAAACCTTGAAACGGATTAAAATGAATGTAGAGTTTTCAAAAGTTAATTAATCGAGCAGCCCGGCCTTTAATTAACTTTAAAAAAAAACGAAATTAGGTTCTCGAAGCAAAAAAAAAAAAAAGGAAAAATCATAAGAAAGATTCATAATTTATGAACTATATATATATTATAATGGAGGAAAAAAGTAGTAGGTACTACTGATGTTCTTCTTCAGTCCATGGAACCCCCCTGCGGCGTTGCTGGCCAGTTCTAATTAATGTTATTTTAGCTTCATTTGGTGATGAATCAGAGGCAGAGGCAGAGCCGTGGCCGACCAGCTGGCCGTGCTTTTTGGCCTGCTGATCATCCATCTCCTGATCATCTCGTTTCCTCTCCTGTTGTTGTTGTTGTTGATCAACATTCACAGCAGCCTTGTTGTAGACGTCATTTGGAAATGGAAACTGGCCATTTTCGATCATTTTCAGATCATTAATTAATGCCTGGTAATGGTTTTGGATCTCTTGGATAGATTTCCTGGGAATTCTTGAGGCAACATTCTCAAAGAAAGCTGGAGACCCGGGCTCATGAATTTGAGCCAAGGCCTCCTCAAACGCCTTGTTCTCATCATATGTCCAACCACCTCCTCCTCCTCCTCTTCCTGCTGTTTTTGGCTTCTCCACCAATTCATCAAACTCCTTTGAAACAAGGATGCCCTGCAAAGTTTCTTCCAGATCAGCTGGCCATTCCATTTTTTTTTTTTTGTGTGTGTGTGTGTGTGTGTGTGTGTGTGTGTGTGTGTGTGTCTGTGTGTGTGTGTCAAAAGGTTGGAAAATATATAGCCCAAATTTATGAGGAAAAATCTTTGATTTTTAAGACCAACGTATATGGTCTTACTCAAAAGTGGAAACAAAAGTCAATTGCTGATGTATTACATATTTTTATTGTTAAATCTAGGATGATGATCCTTGCAGATATTTTAATGATTTGGTTGGATTACAGATATATACACCAAGCTACAATTGTTTTTTTTTTCTATTTTCCTTTTTTTTTGGTGTGAAAGAATTCTTAAGTTCTTTAATTTCTGTGGAAAATCATTGATCTTTAGTTGTTGAATGCCAAAATTGTTAGAAATTTTTTGTTACGATTTTCTTAGAAATTAATAACCAAAAAATTAGATTAGAGTCGAGGCTTGTGTTGGACACACACTCCATAAAATAAAATTATCCCGTATATAAAATGCTAAGGGTTTTCAGCAATCGTTCCTAAAATACAACGGCTTTCGATTCGTCTGTTGCAAAAAACGAGCCTTTGGCAAACTAATTTGTGTCCGGAACTTTCAAGATAGAAGAAAGAATGAGACAAATACAACAATATACAAGCGAACTCGTTTATGCTACAAAGTCGTGTCCTTCCTATATGTGTGTATGTGTGTATGTATTTTTCATTCAACTAGAGGAGCATCAATATATAGACGGCCAAAAAGTTTAATTGAAACAACACGAAAGTTCAGATAAACTTTTTCAACCAAAGAGTTTGAACAGACTTCGATATTCGAATGTTGAATTTATGCCAAGAATAATGATTTTGTTTGCTTGAAATAGTATTCAAAATCTACGAACAACCGTGCAAAATTATTCATCCAGTGAAATTTAGTTAGTCTTTAATTTCCATACCTGCTGCACCAAGGAAAAATGTCGTAGCCTCCCTCGATTGGCGCACACTTAAACCAACAATGAATGATAATTGCGAATCCAACAATATGTGGTCCCATCCGTATTATAATGAAATAATAACTCTCGTTGTTTCATTGTATTTAAAAAGTCTTGTATTTGCACGAGTCCACTACTTCAGTAGTACTTTCTCACTCCACCAATCAACTATCTATTTCTCCCTAAATTTTTGTTTATATTCCGAAAATTATTATTCTCGTGATGTGTCTTACCTAATATTGATTGTAGATACATAGATGGAAGGTTCTAGATCCTTCTAGAGGTAGTAGGATCCTATTAGATGTTTTACCTTATCTAGGAATCCTATGTATGGAAGGACTCTCATTGTAATGCCTATATAAAGGCCCTTCTATCAGTGTTATGAATACAATTGATTGACTCTATTTACAGTCTTTTTACTTTCTCTTGAAACACGTTATCAGCACGTAGCTCAAAGAAAAAAAAAAAACGAAAAAATCGGCCAGCCCAGCCCACCGTCGGACCGCCGCTGCCGGACCACAGCCGCCGCCGCCGCCGGACCACAACCGCCGCCGCCGCTGCCCAGTCGCCGCCTCCCATCGCCGCCACCGCCGTCGTCGCCGGACCACGGCCGCCGCCGCCGCTGCCACCGGCCAGCTCCAGCCCAGCCAAGTCCGACCCGGTTCAGAACCTTGGACCAAAAAATCAGATCGGATTCCTCCATCCCGTTCGCGCCCGCTGTTGATCGACCCGACCCGACAGCTGCAACAAATCAGATTTTTTTTGACCCTCTCAACCATGTAGCAAAAACTACAAATTTAACCGTGAAGATCTGATTCGGAACAATATTTCTCGATGAAACTGTACGCGAAAGAAAAAAAAAATGAGAGACGAGAATTTCCGCGCGTAAATTTTCTGCACAGTGCAGTCGTACTAAAAACATGTTTTCCGATTCGTTAACCGTCGGATCGGTGTGAAATTTTGACAGCAACTTCCCAACACAAATATCTGTATATTCAACGGTGGAGATTAAATTATGAGTAATATTGATTACTGAATTTGCCGCCGAATAGAAGCAGATTTTTACGAGGGAATTTGGAGATCCGACCTCATCCAATACCGAGCTACTGCATCGCCGCGCTCGAGTCCTTTTTCGGCCGAATCATCGAGCCCAGTAGCCCTATCCGGGCGTTTCTCAACTCTCCATCTTTTTCTAATCAATGATTCATTTGTTCATTAATTTGTACACTTATGAATCTTACCATGTTTATGTTTTATGTGAATATAGGAAAATACGTTGCTCATGATGATGTGCACGCTATGGAGAAAAGCCATATTTATTATCCCGTTCAAGGATCAAAGTAAATATAGAACGGAGTACCCACGAAAATATGTTGCTCATATGAAGAGAAGCTCCCGTTCAAGGACCAAAGCAAATATGAAACCAAGTACCCGTAAGACTTTATCAAAGTTCTCATTTTTCAATTTCTCTCTTTTGGGAATTTTTTTTTGGGAATTGGGTATTTGGGTTCTTTATCTCCCACGCTACTTTGCGGTGGATGAGACTATGGGAGGTGGTATCACTCTCGTATGTCGAAGCAAACTGTGTGACGGTCCTGGGGGAGTCACGGATAATTGTTGGAAGTCGATATTTGTGGTTGTTGCATACACCAAGTTTTGGGTGCGATTTGACATCGCTGTTTTGTCGATTTCAAACCAACAATTGAAAAAAAATGAAGATTGTCGGTAACGGTAAAGTTATGACTCATTCATGATTAGTCATGGATTTGTGACATATAAATGGGACAAACATCAATTGCGATGGATATGTCGTGGTTAAAATCGATTTGTGACGGATTTGTCACGATGAATTGAGCGACCACCACGTTGGTCTTGACCCAATTCCATACTTGGAAAACTCCATATTTCATCCTATTTAAATAAAATATTGCATGTGGGTGTAGTCATGCACCGTCTCCTTGCAATATAATATATGAAAGAGTGTAAGAGTAATTCTCATGAATTTCAACATGTAAAGCAATGGCATATTGCGGTAAATGCATGACTTCATTGACCTCGATTATAGTTCGTATGACTATAAGTCCGAATACTTCTCCGAGTATTTGTAAAGGCATGTGCCTTATACATTTGACTATGTTTAGTCGATCTTATTGGATGGTCAAGAAAAGTTGGTTATGGTATTTTCATTATGTCTCATGGTTCAAAATGCTTAATTATGATGCACCGCGTTGTATCTATATAACATGGCTATTATGACGTATACTTGCAAATTGAGAATTAAAATTCTTGGTTGATTTGATGCACTTTGATGGATTTTGTCTACACTTTGATCATGACTAGGCGCATCCTCCTTGGTATTTGTTTATGCTTTGAAAGTTCAAACGGAATCAGTGGTTTTTAAACAGCCTTAGCTGTACCGACATTCCTACTTTCTCTGCAAGTCTACCAAGTTGGAGTTACCGAAAGGATCATTAGTCGAGATAAGAAATCGAACACACTGCTGTGTTTAAACGCACCTATGGCTGTCATTGCCATATTTTTGCATCAACACTTATGCCATTGGATATGGTCTCAACCTTGTTTTCTCAGTAAACTTGGGAAATACTAAAGCAGTCAATTAAAAATGCACTGTGATCTGAGTTTAATGATCCGTGTGGTGCACAATATATGGATAGAAAGATACGTAAGTCTAGTTTCCAAAACATCTGACCGTTCATCCATATCCTTCCTAGCAAGGGAGTTATCGCTGTTTTAGTGAACAAAGATTAAGCTACACGGAATTTTATTTCCAGCAATTGTGCTAACTTTTGTCCCAACCAACTTGGTTCCCATCTTAAATTTGCAAGTGGTCTTATGACACATATTTTCAACCTTTTTTTTGGCCGAATTTTCCATAGATGATGCGATTTTTGGTATGCACTGTACGCTAAAATATCATCTTTCAAATGTTAAAGAATAGTTTCCTTGTGGAAGCCCAAAATACGCACCCTTATAAGAAGGTCGAGCGTATGCATGGTAGCTTTACACCATGCTTGTGTCATAATTTTGCCCCTTAGGCATATAATTTTGCCATGTTATGCACTTAATATGATAGATCATTTTGATCGTATCTGGTATAAAATCTCTATGTTGTTAGAATGTTCGCTATGCTCATATTTGTAAAATTTTGCAAGCAAATTTGAGTGCGTATTAAGCTATTTTCAAGGAACACGATATTTTTGGATTTCGGTTTATAAATCCATTGTGACTATGATGACTAGGTCATCACAATCAATGAGTGGAATAATGCTCAAGTTGTTGAATGCCGAATGGCGTTTTCTAGTCACATATGTTCCGTAACAATTGAACCATGTTATGACTCGATAATACATATGCCAAAGTGTATCACTCATAGCATCTCATTGTGATTTGTGAGAAATAAAATCTTATGCATCACTTGTATTGGATATGTGAAAAGGAAAAATATCCATGAGTCAATATAGTCATGCTTGCATCGGTTTGTGTAACCAGAAGATGTATTGCGACATTGACACATTTAGGCTTTAATAGTCCGGAGTTTGGACAGTTTGATGATCCATATACCACGGTATTGTCATGGACATCATTTTCTTTGAACAAAGAAACTAGTTGGATCAAAGACACCAAAGTACGTTGGTGGAGTCGTGAGCAGGGCTCATGACCGATGATGATATTTATGTCATCCGCGTCTTGCTTTCATAAGCATGTGTGACGCCAAAGACCCCCCCCCAATGATCCTTTTTCGCCATGTTCATTGATTTAGGCCTATTCTTTGGCACGAATAGGAGATGACACCCTCCTATGCTAAAGAGAATAATGTAGCGACTCACATAAGCATGGTGCTGAGTCCTCCCTTTTCACTGAGTCCTTATACATATATGATCATAAGTATTAGCCTGGGTGGCTTATGATGCTATGATGGTGTTCACAAATGGTCGTACTCAAGTGATAACATTTATTTGTTATGTTGATCCTTTGACAATGATTGATAAGTTGATGAAACCTGAGTTATGGTTGTCCAACTTGCGGACCAGTCATTGTAAAGGTCGGTTCACCTACTTTTTAGACCAAGTCTTGAAGTGAAATTTTAACAAATACTTCCTAACATCCAAGGCTACCTTCTCAAAAATTTTGGTGCCATTTGGAGACATGAAAGGAGGTGAACCACTTAAATGAAGTTTTCACATACCACCAGCCGTCCCAACAACCAGTTCGATGTCATTTCGACCGGTTTTTGACCACAAGGTTGATGGTTTTGGAATCCTAAACATCCGTTTATACATGCTCACGAAATTTTGAGGTGTTTGAGGCTGGTGAAGGGAGTGAACTCTTCAATAAAGCACTAGAGGTTCGATAAAACCAACGGCCTTTCATCGGTTCAATCGTTTCTTCATGTTCGATCCCGGTGGTGCATGGTGGCAGTTTTGTTGGATTCTCAAGACCAGTAGCTACGGTTATGTAGCATCGGTCAACATGTCATATTCACCTATACCTATCATCATTCAAATGCTTAGTTACAAGTGTAACCATATGCATTTTGTTAACTGGATTGTGTTAACAATGAAAACCTTTATCGTCCACATGTTCATGTGCCAAAGTGCGTCACCACAACGCATTATGACGGGTTATAAATGATAAATATGACATGCGCTTTCACTCATAGTCCGCTTAAAATATACCTTGGCAGACGATCTCGTAAGTCACTTTGATGAGCCAGTCTTCCCATCGTTAGGGGGAGATGCGAACGATCATGTTCGAGTAGAACGACTTGGAATTGTCGTAGTTTGTCCCTATTGTGCCTCACCAAGTTCCCTAAAGTGACGAGATTAAATACATGCTGCAAACATGTCTGCAAGGATTGTGTCCGGTCATGGACGTTCGTCACCTATAAATGGTGATATGGTAACACCACAAATTGTGGTAGATGGTGTTACTAGGCCGTGGATCTCATCGAGTATTAGGATGCCACTTGGTTCGATAAATACTCTCTGTTGTTGCCCAAAATATTTATCCGAAGATTAATACTGCTGGAAGATGGACAACAAACAACAATTGCGGGAGCACTTCCGAGAGAAGATAAATAATACAAGATTTGCCGGGTTTGTTAGGCCCGGGCTTGAATGCTCTCGCGAGATGATATTAATACAAATATTCGTGGATACAAGTATTAATGAGAGAAATCTAAATACAATGAGTGTAAAAAGACTCTGTTAATCCGGCTCTTGAGCGAAGCTCGGTGTTCTTCGTCCCCGCCGATCGTCTTCCTGATGAGAGAGGCCGGGAGAAGTAAGACCGAATGATAGCTGTTGCCAAGAGTTGGAGATAGCCAAGTGTTGGGTATTGATTCTGTCTAGTGTGCTGAAATCGCGATAATGCCAGTGAGAAAATACAAATGCAGGGGGACTTGTATTTATAGTGGCAGCCGGGTCCTGTCCTTTGGTGGGCGATCGCCTTCCGGCCATTATAATAATGGGGCGATCGTCCGCCGGCCAATATTATAATGGGGCGATCACCCGGGCTGTCGGGCAAAAGTCCAAGGAAGAGGCTGGCGCCAGCTGGATGGTCCAATGAGGATCCAGCACGTGTCCGGAGTCAGTCACATGCGGCCCTACTGACAGCTTTCGGCGGAATCAATGTCACATGCGGCCCTACTGACAGCTTTCGGTGGCTTGTCGGCTGGTGGAAAGATCCTGCCAGGCTGTGGTCAATGGCCCGAGATTCACGGATCTTGTCTCGGCTCTTGCATGTGGTGCCAGTCTTGAGGCTCGGCCTCTGCCGACTGGATGGCCATCGGCCCTGATCGACATGAGGCGGTCATCTCTAGCTGGTCATCAGAGGGTCGTCATCGGCCAGTCGCTGAGGGAGGATCGTCCGCTAGTCGGTCGCCGAGTACCGAGAGGCGATCGTATCTGAGGTCGATCGCTCGGCACCGGGACTTGTCCTGGGACCTTCGGTTGGCCGATTTAGCTTGTCCGCTGGGTTAAGGATTGGCCGCCTGGTCGCTGGTCGGCAGTTCTGCCTCGGCCGCTCGGCAGTGACTCGGTCGCCCGATCTCCGAGGCGATCGCCGGTCGGAGAGTGTTAATTCTTGACACAACAATTGCCCCCCAGCTTGCTCCTATGTTGAATACATGGGGCGAGGTGGTTCTTGCTGGCGATCGTGTGAGGATGAGGACGGGCGATCTTGCTGAGCTGACTATGGATTCGGACTTGGGCTATCATGGTCGATTGGCTAGCTATCTTTCGGTCTTGTACCTGCAAAAAACAACATTGGCCGATCCCCCTCGGAAACTTGGTGGTTTCGCTTGTTTGAGGAATCGTGCACAGTCGCGGAGATCGATGGACCGACTCCATGACCGTGTCTTGGTGCGCGAAGACATTGAGTGTCTCGTGACTCACTTTATTATGAGGGTCCTCTGTTAGGCTGCGCCTCGCCTCGTATTTAAACGAAGGGCGTGCGGTCTCGGTCTAGAGGAGTCCTTGCGCGGGGCAGCGTCGGATGAATCAACTCCACGCCCGCGGCTTGTTAGCTCTGCTTCCACCTCGGCCAGCCATGGAGATGGCCGACCTCGACGGTGTACGTTGAGACGGGGGTTGTGGCACGTGTCCACTGATTAATTTTGGAGAGCCCTCAAACTACGCCGGCCTCGTATTTAAACGAAGGGTGGGCGATCTCGGCCGAAAGGGACCTTGCATGGCCGAAGTAGCCGGTTCCATCGACTACCAGGACCATGGCTCTATGATGTGCGGTGGAGGCGATCGCGAGCCTTAGTCCCTCATGTTAAATGCTGGACAGTAGATGGCGATCGTGTCCTCCGGGTTGCTGATGATGTAGCGTGATGATCGACGATCGGGCTTGAAGACTGGCGATCGTCGCTCGGCAGCCGATCGCTTTATTCGTAGGTCGATATCGGCGATCGGGCGGGAGTTAGTCCCTCATTTAAAATGGACTGTAGGCGGTGAGCGAGTCCTCCGGCTCTGCTGGATAGTAGCGATCGGGCTGGGAGACTGGAGGTCGTCGCGCGGGCGCCGATCGCTCTACTCCTAGGCTAAGAAGAAGCCTTTGCCTGGCCAGGAAATCTGCGGCTCTAGCCCGGAAGGCTGCGTAGGTCGTCGGTTGGGTCTTCGTGAGATGCCTGAACATAGGCGAAAAACCCTGAAAACCTCCTAGGACCGCGTAGAGGGCGGTCTCATCGTTTACGGGCTCGCCGTTGAGGATGATCACGTCTACCCGGTCGATGTAGTCCGAGTCGGACTCCTCTTCTCCCTGCTTGATTTGCATCATGCGAAGGCGACCTTCTGGCCGGGCGACCCTGGTGGCGAAGTATTCCGTGAAGACGTGCGCCAGCTCGTTAAAGGAGCCAATGGACCGAGGTGGAAATGAGGTGTACCACCGGTGGGCGAGGTCGTCCAGCGTCAGAGGGAACATTCGGAACCGGGTCGCGTCAGATGCCCCACACCCGGTCATGTAGATGTTGAACTTGTGCAGGTGTGTTTGGGGGTCCGATCGCCCCTCGTACACGGGTGTCTGAGGAGGAGCGATCTTGTGCTGCACCGGGGCGAGCTCGATGTCGATCGCGAGCGGCTCGCTTGGCTCGGCGATCGTCTTCATGGCGCCTGCCCTGGATTGCAGGAGCGCCTTCATGTCGTCGATCTGACGTTGCATCGCAGCCATCGCCGTGGCTCGGTCGCTTGATGATCGGCTTTGGGAGCGGGAGCCGAGGCGATCGTGTACCGATCTCCGGACTCCGCTGCTGCCGACCTCGGCAATTTGGCGTGGGGGAGCCAGACGGCTGGGCTGCCTTCTGGGAGCTGGGTAGGCCGAGCTCCTGGTGACGAACTCAAACTCCGTCGTCTCGTAGGCCGGGCCGGGCCCGGTCGCGTGTCGGGTCACCGCCGTGCGATCGAAGACAGAGGTGCCCCGGCTGCCGAGTGCCTCTTCATGCGGACGAGAGCCTCCTGGCGATCGCTCGGCCAGTAATGCCTTGAGCTTCCGCTTGGACTTCCGGCGGGAGGCCGAGGGGGTGATAGCAGGAGGCGCGTCGAGAGCACTCCGTCGCTCCTGTAGGACGGCCATGACCTCGTCAATCTGTTCCTTGGTTCGGAGCTGATCGAGCGAGAGGCTCGGGCCGCCGCCCAGGGATGGGATCGAGCGTCTCTGACCGCGGCGGCTGCCTTCCACCATCGGCTGTGGCTCGGACTGGGACGGAACGCGGCTTCCGGCTGGCTAGCCGGCGGCTTTCTTCGACGCGGAGGCGGAAGACATGATTTCTGAAAGATTTCTTTGAAGTGCAGTAAGTGTCACTTCAAGTATCTGCCCCGAGAACAGTGAGTGTTCTTCGAGATGGTAGGTATAAAAATTTGAGGGTTAGATGCCCCCCTTCCTCTAGCGCCAATTGTTGTTGCCCAAAATATTTATCCGAAGATTAATACTGCTGGAATACGGACAACAAACAACAATTGCGGGAGCACTTCCGAGAGAAGATAAATAATACAAGATTTGCCGGGTTTGTTAGGCCCGAGCTTGAATGCTCTCGCGAGATGATATTAATACAAATATTCGTGGATACAAGTATTAATGAGAGAAATCTAAATACAATGAGTGTAAAAAGACTCTGTTAATCCGGCTCTTGAGCGAAGCTCGGTGTTCTTCGTCCCCGCCGATCGTCTTCCTGATGAGAGAGGCCGGGAGAAGTAAGACCGAATGATAGCTGTTGCCAAGAGTTGGAGATAGCCAAGTGTTGGGTATTGATTCTGTCTAGTGTGCTGAAATCGCGATAATTCCAGCGAGAAAATACAAATGCAGGGGGCCTTGTATTTATAGTGGCAGCCGGGTCCTGTCCTTTGGTGGGCGATCGCCTTCCGGCCATTATAATAATGGGGCGATCGTCCGCCGGCCAATATTATAATGGGGCGATCACCCGGGCTGTCGGGCAAAAGTCCAAGGAAGAGGCTGGCGCCAACTGGGTGGTCCAATGAGGAGCCAGCACGCGTCCGGAGTCAGTCACATGCGGCCCTACTGACAGCTTTCGGCGGAATCAATGTCACATGCGGCCCTACTGACAGCTTTCGGCGGCTTGTCGGCTGGTGGAAAGATCCTGCCAGGCTGTGGTCAATGGCCCGAGATTCGCGGATCTTGTCTCGGCTCTTGCACGTGGTGCCAGTCTTGAGGCTCGGCCTCTGCCGACTGGATGGCCATCGGCCCTGATCGACATGAGGCGGTCGTCTCTAGCTGGTCATCAGAGGGTCGTCATCGGTCGGAGAGTGTTAATTCTTGACACAACACTCTCCTAAGAATGTATGCGAGTTTGGTACATGAAACTTGATCATATGATCAAATGATCTCATCCGTCTCATGTGATTCTGGATTATAGTCATCATTGGGGGACGCCTCAATGAATGCCAATCCATAAAAATACTCTATGAATAAAGCCAGTTCATGAGGACGTGGAATGTGAGTTTAATCGAACCATACTTCGTTGAAAATCTACAAACATTGTAGCCTTGGCCTAAAATGGAAACATATGCGATTTCAGTATAAACAAAGTGATAGCCCTTTGTTGAAGTGGTGCCGACACTCCAAAGATAAGATCTATCCGTATACTTTGTCAAAGCGAATGAGAGAAGGAGTTAAACTCACCTCATGGCGCGAGGTTTCTCATGAACGCACTGGAATCGACTACGATGACACGAAACTTAGTTGTGCTATCGTAACGGATGTTATATCATCCACTATCTTTTCAGTTAGATAGTTTCCCAAAAACTAACGTGCAATTTGTGGTTAAATCTTATCTTAGTGGGGAACTAAGTTAAGTGATAAAAAGGATCTCGTGGTGGATCAAACTCAAATCAAGTGGCTCCTGACCACGGAGCACGTCGACAAGTGATTTTCGGGGACGCATACTAACTATGTACTTGATTTGGAAGAGATATGAAGCTTTTGCGTGTAAAACTAAGGGTTTATAGTGATGTACTCTTGTGAGACTAAGAGATTCCGCTAAATCCAAAGTTAAGAATGAAAGGATCTTGGGGACACTTGATAATGCGTATTCATCAATCGGTTTAAGGCAATCTAAGGGACGGTTTGCCTAAGAGACGATAAAGTAATGCCTATATGATTCCCAATAATTAGTCGAAGTCATCATAAGACTTGGCTCACTTAAGTGATGATGCAGTCTTAAGAGAAAAGTACAGTATTATGTACTCATGTTTGACTCGATGTACTCATTCGTAATAATCCGGTAAAGCCACTGTGATGATGGCCTAGGATGTGCTCACGCAATGTCTGTGATTGACAAGAAGCTTGAAGCTCGCTCTATCTCGATAAAAAGGACACTTGAAAACTGATACCTGAATCTGCCCAGAATGTGTTGGTCTATCTCCTATATGACCTACATGGCAGCTCACTTGTTGGAAAATGGTGAAATTGGTACCATTGGAAAGGTTTGTGTCTACTTTCCAAGGAAACCAACCATTTTATCACATCCATCATGTTGAGTGACATATGACTAATGTTGCAAAGTAGGACAGGATATGTCCGGTAATTTGCTGAGTCAACTTTGATAGAGCTTTGTGACCTGCTCAGGTCGATCTAGGTTACGTACTGTATGTGAATGAAAAGCTATGGGTGTCTAGTTTTCATAAGTTCTTACAGTCTCGTTGATACCTATTGAATCGAAGAAGTTGTGAATGATTTAGTGCATGGAGATCAAGACTTTAGAAAACTTGATAAGTCTTTAGCGACTCTGCACTTTGGATGTGTCGCGCTCTTTTTGTCCTTAGACCAAGGTTTGTTTTTTCGCATTGGGTTTTCACTTGGTAAGGTTTTTAACGAGGCGACCTATGAGAACATCCATACAATGATGCGTTGTACTTCTGTTCGACTTAGACCAAGAGGTATTTTTCCCACTGGGTTTTTCCTTGGTATAGTTGTGAGGGCAACTTGGTATCCGACTCCTATGATTTGAGGTACTCATCAGGGGGAGTCGTTATGTATACATCAGGGGGGACTATACATGACATGTTATGTTGGTGCGTTGCAATCTTTTCCTCATCAAGCCTTTATTTTTCCCATGGGGTTTTGTTTTGGCTTGGAATAGGTTTTTACGAAGGCAACATCTTCTGCACCATTGTTGTATTAGTGCTCAACACAGGGGGAGTGTTCTGGGAATTATTATTCCCGTGATGTGTCTTACCTAATACTGATTGTAGATACATAGATGGAAGGTTCTAGATCCTTCTAGAGGTAGTAGGATCCTATTAGATGTCTTACCTTATCTAGTAATCCTATGTATGGAAGGACTTTCATTGTAATGCCTATATAAAGGCCCCTCTATCAGTGTTATGAATACAATTGATTGACTCTATTTACAGTCTTTTTACTTTCTCCTGAAACAGTCTACAAATTAACTATCTATTCTGCTTTTTGGATATATATACATTCCCTTATTTATAAAATTACTAAACTTTATCTACCTGGCCCACCATATCTTACGTCCTTTATTTTAAAATTACTACACTTTTACCTACTCTTTTAATTTTTTACACCATCTTTTTCAGCTTTCTTAATTTTCGCGCCGAGCACCAAATAAGTAGTTGATTGGTGGACGGAGGGAGTAGTTGTTTCTAAAGGTTGCGTTTGATGCGTGGATTAGGTGGGATGAAACCGGACTAAAATAATTAGTCTCATGTTTTCCATAACATGGAACAAGGTTTTGGGTGAATTAGGTGGGACAAATTCTTAGTTTCATGGGACAAAAATGAGAATTTTTTGTTCCACCTATTTACCTAGAACAACATTGGACAAAAAGAAATATCATCATCTCCTGTCCTGTCCAGCTTGTAGGAGTAATTTCTGAAATATAGACATTTTCGGAGTCGACTGGACTCCGGGCCGTGGCACAAACCCTCTGGGCCGTGGCACTATGCTTGAAAAAGCCATTTTCTCACCTTGCACAGCCGGGCCGCGGCACAGGACTGTCGAGCCGCGGCCCCCAGAATCACCCAACAGTTGCCTGACCCTCCTGTACTACGGGCTGCGGCACCCTCCTGCTCGGGGCGCGGCACACGGGGTCAACTTCCTTTGGGTTCCTTTTTAGCAGGTTTTTCCTGCGGGATTCACTTCACTTCATCACCTACACCTTTTGAGAGCCCAACAAGAGAGATAGAGAGAGAAACAAGAGAGAGAAATACATTTCTTCAATTTCTCGGAGATTTATCGGTCGGATCGTCGTGATATTTTGACAAGAGCTTGGTAGCTATTGGGCAAATCTTTTCACCGGAGTAGATCGAGGTTTTGAGTCCGGAAGTTTGGGTATTTCGTTAGCTTTTTGTGTAAGCTATTTACGATATTTTCTTTTCTCGATCTTGTTGTTATTGTGTATTCCAAATACTTGAAGATTGTTTATTACCAAGTATTTGAAGATTATTGGTGTATACCCCTAGTTTGTATTAGGGACGATTGTTCATTATGTATTGGTGATAGTGAATTTAAGCAGCTTCGGTCCCGTGGTTTTTACTCTCGTCTTGAGCGGTTTTCCATGCTAAAATATTGTGTCTCGTGTTTATTGTTTTTCGGATATCATTTGTATTGATTATCGAGTTGTAATTGATTTTCTCTACTCGTCGGTAACCACAAAGTTACAATTGAAGAGTGGGAAGTTGTCAAACGAGGGTTTCCGCATTTCTCGTTGTGACGTTAGTCGTGTTTTTCCCAACAAAGTAGTATCGGAGCCACGTGATTTGTTGTTTGGTGGTTGTTTAGTATCTCAATTGTAAGATGGAAGCCAACATGAGTAGAATGGTTAATTTGAATGGTTCGAACTACCACGTATGGAAGGGGAAGATGGAAGACCTTTATATGTGAAGGATTATTATTTACCGCTTTTTAGCAAAGATAAATCGGAAGGCAAGTCCGACGCGGAGTGGACTATTTTGCATCGCCAAGTTTGCGGATATATTCGACAATGGGTTGATGACAATGTTTTGAACCATATTAGTGGAGAGAAGGATGCTCGAGAATTATGGCACAAGCTCGAGCAATTGTATGCTCGGAATATGGGGAATAATAAGTTGTTCCTCATTAAACAAATGATGAACTTAAAATATCGAGATGGGACTCTTCTATCAGATCATTTGAATGCATTCCAAGGCATAATTAATCAACTTGCGAGAATGGGCATTAAATTCGAAGAGGAGGTGCAAGCTTTGTGGTTATTGGGCACATTGCCGGATTCTTGGGAGACGTTTCATACGTCGTTGTCTAACTTTGCCCCCGATGGAGTCATTTCGATGGAACTAGCTAAAGGGAACATGTTGAACGGGGAGGTCCGAATAAAGGCACAGGGATCTTCGTCACAGTCGGATGTTTTAGTTGCCGAAAAACGGGGGAGAGGTCAAAGTAGAGGCCCGAGTAATAGAGGGCCACAAAGGAGTAATTCCAGGGGAAAGTATGCCAATGTTGAATGTTACCATTGTGGTAAGAAATGGCATACTAAGAAATTTTGCCGACAATTGAAGAAGGAAAATCGCCAAGGCCGAGAGAATTCACAAAAGAAGGAGAGCGGTAGTAATGATAAAACCGAAGTAAATACTACTACCGAAGAATTATTTGTTTGTTGTGATTATGATATGGTGAACCTTGCGAGAGATGAATCGAGTTGGGTGGTCGATAGTGGAGCTACGTGTCATGTTACATCAAGTAGAGATTTTTATTCCTCTTATACTCCGGGTGACTATGGTATAGTCAAGATGGGTAACGATGGGTTATCTAAAATTGTTGGAGTGGGAGATATTCATTTGAGATTCGACACCAGTGTGGAACTTGTTTTACGGAATATAAAACATGTTACGGATATGAGGCTCAATGTTATGTCCGTTGGTTTACTCGATGATGATGGTTATCATAGTGGTTTTGGCAAGGGAGTGTGGAAGCTCACTCGAGGTTCCTTGATTGTCGGTCGAGGAGAAAAGGAAGGAAAATTGTACGTGACACTTCCAAAGGTCACGATTAATTCCGTGAACACAATCGACAATAATGACATGGCCGAGCTATGGCATAAAAGGCTCGGTCACATGAGCGAGAAAGGGATGGCGCTATTGTCGAAAAAGGAGGCGTTATCCGGGGTTCACAAGGTACATCTTAAAAGGTGCTCTCATTGTCTAGCCGGGAAGCAAAGGAGAGTTACTTTTAAGAGTCACACTCTTTCACGGAAGGAAAATGTTCTTGATCTTGTTCATTCTGATGTTTGTGGTCCTATGAAGACTAGGACGCTTGGTGATTGCCGATACTTTGTCACATTCATCGACGATCACTCGAGAAAGGTGTGGGCATACACCTAGAAGACCAAAATATAAAGTGTTAGATGTTTTCAAACAATTTATGCCTAGGTGGAAAGAGAGACTGGGAAGAAGCTAAAGTGTATTCGGACGGATAATGGTGGTGAATACACTGGGCCTTTGATGAATATTACCGAGAGCAAGGGATCCGACATCAAAAGATGCCCCCGAAGACTCCGCAACTAAATGGCTTCGCGGAGAGAATGAACTGGACTTTGGTCGAGAGAGTTCGATGTTTGCTCTCACATGCCAGATTACCAAAGTTGTTTTGGGGAGAAGCTTTAAACACGGCGGTTCATGTGATTAATTTGACGCCGTGTGTTCCTTTGGAGTTTGATATCCCGGATAAAGTGTGGAGCGGTAAAGACATCTCATACCGCCACTTAAGGGTTTTCGGATGTAAAGCTTTTGTACATATTCCGAATGATGAGAGATCAAAGCTTGATTCCAAGCTGAAGCCATGTATTTTTATTGGTTATGGGCTTGATGAGTTCGGGTATAGATTGTATGACCCGATGACCAAGAAGCTTGTTCGGTCAAGAGATGTTGTTTTTGTTGAAGATCAAACGATGAAGGATGTTGAGAATGGAGAGTCGGCTCCACAACATGACTATGATCTTATTGATTTAGACCCCGTTCCTCCACAACATGTTGAGACACCCGGTGGAGAGGATGTCCAAATTGATGAACAACATGATGCCGGTGACAACGATGAGTTGAAACAAGATGACACCGATGGAGCTCATCCCGAGCTACCCGTGACGAACATACCATCTTTAGTTCCACATAGGCGGTCGACGAGGGACCGTCATCCCTCCACTCGTTATTCGGCCGATGAGTACGTTTTACTCACCGACGAGGGAGAGCCCGAATATTTTGCGGAGGCTATGGAGGATGAAAAGAAAAAGGAGTGGATGGATGCCATGCAAGACGAGATGAGTTCCTTGCATGAGAATAACACGTACGAGTTGTTAAAGTTTCCGAAAGGCAAGAGAGCTTTGAGGAACAAATGGGTGTATAGAGTGAAGTCGGAGGAGCATACTTCGTTGCCCCGATACAAACCTAGACTCGTAGTGAAGGGATTTGGTCAAAAGAAGGGCATTGATTTTGACGAAACTTTTTCTCCGGTTGTGAAGATAGGATCGATTCCTTTGGTCCTTGGTATTGTGGCTAGCCTTGATCTTGAGGTTGAGCAAATGGATGTCAAGACGGCATTTCTTCATGGAGACCTTGACAAAGAAATTTATATGAAGCAACCGGAAGGATTTGAGGTCAAAGGCAAAGAGGATTATGTTTGTAAACTCCGGAAGAGTTTATACGGGTTGAATCAAGTACCACGACAATAGTACAAAAAGTTTGAGTCGGTTATGAGGGAGCAAAGCTACCGTAAGACGGCTCTAGACCATTGCGTATTTTTCAAGAAATTTGGAGATGATGATTTTATCATCTTATTGCTTTATGTGGACGATATGTAAATCATTGGCAAGAATGCCGAGAGGATTGCCAACTTGAAGAAAGAATTGAATAAGTCTTTTGCCATGAAAGACTTGGGGGCGGCTAAACAAATTCTTGGGATAAGAATTACTCGGGATAGAGCAGCCCGGAAATTACACATGTCGCAAGAGCAATATATCGAGAAGATGCTTAAACGCTTCAACATGGACAAAACTAAAGTTGTTAGTTCACCTCTTACTAACAATTTTAAATTAACGAGCAAGGATTGCCCTAAGACGAAGGAGGAGATTGAGGATATGGATAAAATTCTTTATGGCTTGGCGGTCGGGAGTTTGATGTATGCCATGGTATGTACTAGGCCGATATTGCTCATGTCGTGGGAGTGGTGAGCTGTTTTCCATCGAATCCAGGAAAGAAGCATTGGGAAGCCGTAAAATAGATATTTAGATATTTACGGGGTACTTCCAAATTGGGGATTACGTTTGAAAATGGGAAAGCAATGCTTGTTGGTTATTCCGATTCGGATATGGCCGGTAACAAAGATAACCGAAAATCCACTTCCGGTTATTTGATGACATTTGCAGGGGGAGCCGTGTCATGGCAATCAAGATTGCAAAAGTGTGTTGCCGTATCTACAACAGAGGCCGAGTATATTGCGGCGGTGGAAGCGAGTAAAGAGCTCCTATGGTTGAAAATGTTTTTATGAGAGCTAGGCTTCCGACAACGACGTTACGTGGTTCTTTGTGATAGTCAAAGTGCGATTCATTTGGCTAAGAATGTGACTTTTTATAAGAGAACAAAACATATCGATGTGAGGTACCATTGGATCCGATATGTATTGGATGATGGTTTGTTTGAACTTGAAAAAGTTCATACCGATGATAATGGTTCCGATATGTTAACCAAAGCGTTGAGTAGAGAGAAGGTGAAAGTATGTTGTTCGATCGCCGGGATGGCGAACTCTTCCTATATTCCGGAAAGGGGGAGATTTGTAGGAGTAATTTCCGAAATATAGGCATTTTCAGAGTCGACTGGACTCCGGGCCGCGGCACAAACCCTCCGGGCCGTGGCACTACGCTTGAAAAATCCATTTTCTCACCTTGCATAGCCGCGCCGCGGCACAAGGCTGCCGAGCCGTAGCCCCCGGAATCACCCAACATATGCCTGACCCTCCTGTACTATGGGCCGCGGCACCCTCCTGTCGGGCCGCGGCCCCCACTCGAATCACTGGGCAGATTTTTTAGTGTGTGCCGCGGCACACTTTGCTCGGGGCGCGGCACACGGGGTCAACTCCCTTTGGGTTCCTTTTTAGCAGGTTTTTCCTGCGGGATTCACTTCACTTCATCACCTACACCTTTTGAGAGCACAACAATAGAGAAACAAGAGAGAGAAATACATTTCTTCAATTTCCCGGAGATTTATCGGCCGGATCGTCGTGATATTTTGAGAAGAGCTTGGTAGCTATTGGGCAAATCTTTTCACCGGAGTAGATCGAGGTTTTGAGTCCGGAAGTTTGGGTATTTCGTTAGCTTTTTGTGTAAGCTATTTACGGTGTTTTCTTTACTCGATCTTGTTGTTATTGTGTATTCCAAATACTTGAAGATTGTTTATTACCAAGTATTTGAAGATTATTGGTGTATACCCCTAGTTTGTATTAGGGACGATTGTTCATTGTGTATTGGTGATAGTGAATTTAAGCGGCTTCGGTTCCGTGGTTTTTACTCTCGTCTTGAGGGGTTTTCCACGCTAAAATATTGTGTCTCGTGTTTATTGTTTTTCGGATATCATTTGTATTGATTATCGAGTTGTAATTGATTTGCTCTACTCGTCGGTAACCGCAATGTTACAATTGAAGAGTGGGAAGTTGTCAAACGAGGGTTTCCGCATTTCTCGTTGTAACGTTAGTCGTGTTTTTCCCAACACAGCTTACCAAGCACAAAACAGACAATTAATCCTTTCATCTCCTAGTCGTACCAAACGTAAGACTGTCTTGTCCTGTCCTGTCCAGTCCAGTCCAGTACAGTAAAGTCTACATACCAAACGTTATCTAACACTACTAAGAAAAGGGGAATTCACATCGTTTTTAGCAATTCACACCGATTTTAAAACCGATGTCGTATCCACCAATGTGAAAAATCACACCAGTTTTAAAATAGATGTTAAAACTTGAAATTCACATCCGTTTTAAAATCGATGCAAAAACATTATTCACATCAGTTTTAAGCCGATGTTAAAAGTTATTAATCACATCAGTTTAAAACCGATGTTAAAATTGTATTTCACATTGTTTTTTAACCGATATTAAACTTGTTATTCACATCGGTTTTAAAATCGATGTGAATTGCTGCCAGAATTTTACATCGGTTGCTTAATAAACCGATGTGAATGTTGTTATTTTTCAAAGCAGCACTACCAAATGTGCCAAATACATCCAAATCCACCTGTATAAAATTGAGCCAAATCTACAGTAACATATTTCTGTTCACAAACACTTCGATCATCAACATCTCAAATGAAAAACAATCCCAACATAATTATGAAGCAGCGAATGTATTATCAATTATGAAGCAAAAACATACATCTTGTAACTAAATCTCAATTGTTCACGACAAGCATTATCAACTAATTTCAAAATAAAAATATACGTCCTAATAAAAGTCCCGAAAGATTTAACTTCATGAACTTACCAATTCGAGAATAACAAGAACCAACAATTTGTATATCGTCTCAAAAAATTTAAACAGATTTGTTAAGAAAATATTCCGCCATTGCATTCGAATTTCTTTAATGCTCTCTTCAGGAAGCGCTTGAGTATCGCTAAATATCTATCTTATAATTTATAGAAATACGTTTTAAGTATAAAAATAGAAAAACAATATATGATTAGTCTGGCTTGCTAAAATTAAGAAAAAGATTATTTACTTCCATCCAATTTTCTACAATACCAGCCTGAACTATGGTCTGCATCCGGTTTATGACAAAATATTGACACTCCCAACCTCTATTTTTTTTATTACATTAAAAAAGAAATATTAAAAATTGCCAAGCAAGATAAAATAACACAACATTATATGTATATTTTGGGATTGAAATTTACTTACTTTGCTATAAATCCATTGAATGACTTGCTTGGATTTACTTGGGTGCGCACCATCCAACACTCTCAATGAGGTCACAATACTGGAAGTAAGAATTTTAACCATAAAACAATAAGATCACATCCAAAATTAAATAAGTACCAAAATATATTAACCAGAATTTTAAGTTTTCAGAAGAATTACAAATAGAGTTTTATTATTTAATTTGAAAATAAAAATGAAATTAATTAATTAATCAATAAACCTTTTCTAATGCTTATCGAGACATTTATACATTTGAATTTAATTCTCTTTAACTATATACATATATATTATATTGAAAAAGAAATACATTCAGTATATGATAATACTTATACTCTATCAAAGACAATCAAACCAATTTCCAATTATAAATTATTCTATCTTTATTCATTTCACTTCTTTAGAAGCTTACCTCTGCATTATGAATTTGATGTCCTCATCGGACTTACGTGGTAATGAACAAAATCACATGGCAGTCCCTTGCTTAGGTAAAATGACCAAGAGTTGCCAATATCACATGTATTTCAAAAACAAACAAGGTAATTTTGATAAACAAGTTATAAAATACTATTCAACCAAAAGTATTGCATTGTTCAAAACCTGACGCTAATTGTTAGGTCGTTGTACTTACTCGTGGTGATAAGCTCCTAGAAAAATCTATTTTTTGAATCCCAAATATGTATAAGAATGTACGACGTGGCTTCAGACTTCTTATTCCCCTTACTTTATATGGATTGAGGCTCAAGGAATCCATACAATTTATCATTCACCATGTCTACGATTAGTAATTTTAGATACCTAATAATCAATAAAATGAAGTGTATATTTTGATATGTACTTTTGATAAATGTAAATTAAATGCAGATTATTAAGTACTTATATCTGAAATTAAATTTTGCGTACATGATCCAGAGTTGTATAACTGAGATGCTAAGCCAATCATTCCCCTGAAAGATTTCTAAAATATCGGTGTGGCATACGTACAATGGCACATTAGTATCAACTCCAAATAAATCACCAAGCGGCACCCGCAAAGGATTATCATAAAGGGATGAGGAAATTTTAAGTAATTCCAAAAATGAGATTTTGTATGGATTTTGAATTATCAACCGGTCGAACTCGTTTCTTTCTTGGTCGTGCAATATCCTTAAAAAATATTAAATAACTATCTTAGTGAAAACTATTATTAGTTATTCTATTTCAATTTAATAAAATTTATTTTTTTAATAAAGATAAGAGGAAGAAATACCTCTGCTAAAACTGATTTGATTAGATGCCTTGGCCATGCAATAAAACCACCTACGGCCTGCCCCACTAAACTTACCTCCAACATGGGAATCGGGACTGGAGCATCGGTGTCTCGAACTGTAACACCTCCAAGTTATTCAGTACATATTACAGCGACATGAGCCCCTCCGTGGGACCCACAAGGCTATAATTATGTGGAATCATAAAGCTCGACCGATAAGGCCTAAACATAATCCCCATAGAAGGGAATAAGGATGACACTAATTTAATAATCAATTCGACAGAATACAATACATTGGGAATTTAACACCCAGGGCAACACAGGCCACAACATCATGAACATCTGAAACGTTACTCGAGTATTCAAAACCATTCCGAGTACAACAATACCGAATGGAACAAGGTACAAAACACAGATAGAAATAAGACACAACATTACTCTTGCCCATCATCTTCGTGCCGACCCGGTACACGCCTTTCTCCTCTCCTGGGTCCTGAAATACATGAAAGGTATTTCTCCCAAAAGGGGGTTAGCCGTCGAATAGCTAGTACAAGTATACCGAATATAAAACACAATACTTCTCGACAATAAAGTAAATGTAATCATCATTTCATCAAACTCAAGACTAGTATTCCAGAATAACTAAATCTCATAACACTTCATTTCAATACATACGTGATTAACCATGGAACCACACCGAAGGCAACGGAACCCTCTGAGGCCCCATCGGACCTTCCCAGAGTGGTTAACCCAAAATACTCGTGGAACTACACCGAAGGCAACGGAACCCTCTGAGGACCCGTCGGTCCATTCCAGAGTGAATATATACAATCATACAATTCATATACCACACTTTCAAAGTCTATAACATACAATCATAAACATATACTTGCCTTTAAGACATTAGAACCGAAGTGAAAAATGGTGTTCAAGCTCGAGAGGTCCAAGAATGCACTTCCGGGCCTAAACAATTCATATAGAAATACGATAATCAATCATCAATACTCAATTCTCAAGGAAGACTCCCGAAACCCCTCTTTTACGATTCATAAATCTTCAAAGTATTCACATAGAGGTTGGAAATCATCCAAACCATCTCTACTTCAAGTACGCAAAATCATTCGTATAATCGTAAGGGAAAAGTGGATACGGAGTGGATACATCATAACCTCAAGGATTTCAAGATTCAAGACCGATAAATCGGACGGATCTAAGAAAAATCCCCAAAAATTCCCCAAACTAGGGTTCTAAGGAATTTACCTTGATTCAGAGAGAAAGAACGGATTAGATGTTGTATAATCCTTGTTATTCGACCAAAGATGCTGATGGATGATGAAAGGTTGTCCCAAATCGCCTCAAGATCGCCTCTCTCGTGTGTTCCCATTGGAATTGTAAGAAATAAGGTAGAAATGGCGAAGAATACGGCTGCCCAGTCTTATATATTGGGTTTAATTAGCATGCGCTAATTTCCAAGGATAGCGTGCGCTAACGGGGTCACCCGGTAGTCCAGTCGCTTCTGACCCACATCATTAGCATGCGCTACCAACAGCATTGCGCATGCTAATTACTCCCATGCAGAAAATCCGAACTCACTGCCCAATCCATTAGCGTGCGCTACATCCGGCACTAGCGCGCGCTGCGCAACGCCGATAGCGTGCGCTGAATGCTAGTCCAAAGAGCAGAACTTGGCTACTGTCTCTGGAGACTCAACCCATTAGCGTGCGCTACTGGCGAAGCCACCGCTCGCTACTCAAAATGAATAGTGTGCGTTAGCTCACGCCTAGTGTGCGCTAACTACTAGTCTAAAGAGCATAACTTGGCTACTGCCACTTCCCAACTCGGACCATTAGCATGCGCTACTGGCAAAGCCAGCGCGCGCTACTCAACACGAATAACATGTGTTAGATCACGCCTAGCGTATGCTATTCACTTCAATCAATAAAACCATTAGAAAGTCCGATAAATACGAATATGTTCCGAAGGATACGAAGCTCTAGAATCAACAACATCTCAATAGGCGCTTACAAGAGCGACAAAAGCAAAAGAACGCCAAAGTCAAAATTCATGAAAAATACACGTATTACATTCTCTCCCTCCAAAAATAAGTTTCGTCCCGAAACTTAAGAAATAAAATGTTCGGGGTATTCCGATCGCATCCTCCTTTTCGTCTCCCAACTTGCCTCCTCGACTCCATGTCTCGACCATTGCACTTTAACCAAAGGAATGGTTTTGTGCCGAAGCTGCTTCTTTTAACATTCGAGGATCTTCGCCGGTCTGTCTAGAAAGGTAACATCCTCGGCCACATCAATCTTTCTATAATCGATAATATGGCTTGGATCCGGCACGTACTTTCTCAGTTGAGAGACATGAAAAATGCTATGAACATAACTCAAAGCCGGAGGCAACGACAAGCGATAAGCTAAATCTCCAACCCTGTCCAAAATTTGAAATGGTCTGATATACCTCGAATTAAGTTTTCCCTTTTTCCCAAAGCGGGAAAATCCTTTGATCGACGACACCTTGATTAGAACATAGTCTCCCACTTCGAATTCCAAAGGTCGACGACGAGTATCAGCATAAGATTTCTGATGAATCTGGGCAGTCAACAGCCGGTCTCGGATAATAGAAATCTTTTCCTTAGTCTCCATCAACATATCCGGTTCTGTTCCGACTAGCTCCGAAGGCTAATCCCAACATAATGGCGATCTACACCGCCTACCATAAAGTGCCTCAAATGGTGACATTTTGATCGACGCATGCAACTATTATTTTAGGCAAACTCGATCAACGGAAGATGAAGTTCCCAATCATTACTCCAGTCTAGGGCACAAGCCCACAACATATCCTGTAACATCTAGATCGCCCGCTCAGTCTGACCGTCTGACTGAGGATGAAAATACATACTCAAACTCAACTTGGTGCCCAAGGCCTGATGGACTGCTTGCCAAAAATGCGACACGAAACGACCATCTCGATCAGAAACAATAGTTTTAGGGGCACCATGCAATCTCACAATTTCAGCTATAAATGTTCGGGCCAGTCTCTCCAGTCCCCAATTATCCTTAATACCAAGAAAGTGTGCGGACTTGGTTAATCGATCAATGAGTACCCAAATCATTTTCATTCAGGCTCTAGACCTCGGCATCCCTGTGATAAAATCCATGGAGATATCTTCCCACTTCCACTCGGGAATGGGAAGCGGCTTCAACAACCCCGCCGGTCGTTGATGCTCGATCTTGACTTGTTGACATGTCAAACATTACAATACGAACTCGGTGAAGTCCTTCTTCGTATTAATCCACAAAAACTTGCGCTTCCAGTCTTTGTACATCTTACTTGTTCCTTGATGGATTGAGTAAGGCGTAGCATGAGCTTCTCGAAGAATTCTCCGCCTCAACTCCAGATTATTTGGGACACACAACCTGCCCTGAAATCTCAAAATGCCATCCTCATGGACCATAAAACCAAGGGCTTTTCCCTTAATTACATCTTCCTTCAGTTGGGAAATCATTGGGTCACTCCACTGTTTCCCTTTGATGTCGTCAACCAAGGACGAAGTAATTTCGAGGGTACACAACTGTCCCTGCACTCTTTGAAGCTAAACTATTATACCTTGCTCGATCAAATCTTGATGAATCTTCGTCTGTGGTGTAAGAACCTCGAGCATCTGAAGTGATGTCGATTTACGGCTCAGAGCGTCCGCGACGACATTAGCCTTCCCCGGATGGTAAAGAATTTTCAAATCATAATCCTTAATCAATTCCAACCAACGTCGCTGCCTCATATTCAACTCCTTCTGACAGAAAATGTACTTCAAACTCTTGTGATCAGTATAGATCCGACACAAAGAGACATACAAATAATGCCGCCAAATCTTAAGTGCGAAAACAATTGCGGCCAATTCCAAATCATGAGTAGGATAGTTCATCTCATACGGCTTCAACGGCCGTGATGCAAAGGCTATCATTTTTGTTGGGATTCCAAATACAAAATCGAGTATGCAGCGGAATAATAAAACTCAATATAAAGAATCCCAAAATAGGATCGATCAAATAACGCATATACAAAAAATAAATTGACGAAGACAAAGGATTAATGTCCCATACCTTTGAAGCCTTTGATAATATCTTCGTAATTTTGATGATGATCACGAACCCGAACACGGGCACAAAATACCTTCATCGCAAGCACCGAAAGCACGATGTCTCTACTTAATATGTGTCGGAACTTGATCAGAAAAATCAACGAGACTCCATTCTATCAAGAACACGGCTAGGGAAACTCGTAGGAATTTTTTTCTCTCTTGTTTTTCTTTTTTTTCTTCCACCTCAAAGATGAAGAATTTGTTGAAGAAAAATCTCTCCCTCTCTTTCTTTGGTGGTTCGGCCGAATGGTGGTGTAAAATGAGATGGTTTGTTGTGGGTGGAGTGGTATTGATATCTATAATGTATACATCACAAGACAAAGTCATGAGATATGATTAATCAAAAAAGATTTGCACATCTACACTATTTGGAATATAGTGGAAACACTATTTGGAATATAGTGGAAAGTCACCACTACCAACAAACAGGAAAAAGGAAACCACATGTGGAGAGGGGGAGAGGGGCAGCCTACTATGAAAGGTGCTAGGAAACGAACCGAGTCACTCGGCTCGTGTACCGGACGTTCGTCAAACGACTCCGTTAAATACACTCCGTTTTATCACCAATGTATTTATACTAATTAATGAATTATATCAAATACAAATTTATTTCTCTAAGAAGTATTATTTATGAATTAAATTAATTACCCAATACCTTAATTTCAATTCATAAGACCGCTATTTGATTTATCTAATAAATCATAATTTAGATATCCAATATCTAATATGAATATAGAGATAATAAATTCACATTTATTCGTCAACGATCCTGATGCGCGACTCTGTAGGTCCGTCTCAGCTGGCATTGAGAGGAACCAATGAGTGCGGGCAGCACTTAGCCAGCCTAGCGGGCCGCACTATAAATCCCGATTGAGAACGAATGAAGGGATCATTCCAGAACCATTATGTCGTGAATACCATATACGTATAGACCCTTCATCAGATGTCCCGGTCAAGTCTTCGCATCACGGTAAAGTCAAACCCTACTGTTTACTAGACACTATACACGTGTTAATGCAAATCATGACCGACTGATTGCTAGTGTATCCAATACGACTAGATCAGAATGCTTTGGCCAAAGACTTATGATCTTATTTGCCATTAACCATATATGACTTTCGCCTGCTCACTAACAGGAGATAGAATCCTTTCTTGAAGTACAATAAAGACTGCTACCTGCCCGTATAGTCCGCACTTCGAGGTTGATCCAGTGACTAAGAAAATGGATCTAACTACTCTAATGACAAATTAAATGTCACGGGCACATATCTTACTAAACCCTCAAGTCAAGGGTCCACGTATACTATCACAACCTTTCAATTCGTCATCAACTCTCCAAGAGTGATACTGTGTGACTAAATCAAATATGAGTCGTGTTCGAGTGTATTGGTCCCACAAATATACCTATAACTATGCTATCAAGACATGCACATGTCCTAGCATCAGTTATACAAGTCTTACTCAAAACTTAATGCCCAATTAAGTTATCGACTTGCGAATGGTTTACGTAAATAAGCCTTAAACACTTCTGGTGCACTTTTCTCTTATATGATAACAAGAGTGGAATGTTCGCTCTTATTTACATGGACTTCACTTCAATGTTTACCAAATCAAAAATTCATTTGAAATACAATAAAAAATGAATGAATCATATTGCCTTTTTATTGATAATTCCATAATTACAAGTACAATGCCCCTTCTCTCTCATCCTTTGAGTGGCATTCGAGGGCATATTCCTAACAATCTCCCACTTGCACTCAATGCCATACATCATGGTATCCAATACCCATGTTTTTCAAATGTCTTTCCAAGACAGCCTGAGATAACGGCCTAGTGAGCGGGTCAGAGACATTGTCTTCTGTGTCTACTCTTTGAATAGAAACATATCCTTTTCAACCATCTCTCGAACGATGTGATACTTTCTCTCTATATGCTTGGTGTTGTGGTGAGCCCTTGGCTCCTTGGCTTGGGCGACAGCTCCATCATTATCACAGAATAGTGATATAGGCAGCTCCGCATTAGGCACCACTTGAAGTTCTTGCACAAACTTCTGCATCCAAAATGCTTCCTTGCTAGCCTCTGAGGCAGCTTGGTACTCTGCTTGGCAGGTGGAATCTGCAGTAGCGCTTTGCTTGGAGCTTCTCCAAGATACTGTTCCTCCATTGAGAGTAAACAAATATCCAGATGTCGACTTAGAGTCGTCCTTATCTCCTTGAAAATTAGAATCGGTGAATCCAACCACCTTCAGTTCTCCACCACCGTAAGTGAGAACCATATCTCTAGTTCTTCTTAAGTACTTAAGAATGTTCTTGACGGCTGTCCAGTGTTCTCTTCTCGGGTTTTCTTGAAAACGACTTACCACACTTACAACATAGGCTAAGTCCGGTCTCGTGCACAACATAGCGTATATGAGGCTACGCCGAGGCATAGGGTACCTTACTCATATCTCTTTTGTATTCCTCACTTTGAGGACACATTTTCTTGGTGAGATGAATATCATATCACATGGGAAGGAACCCTCTTTTAGAATTATCCATATAGAATCTTCTCAGGATTTTATCTATATAGAGGGCTTGAGAAAATCCTATCATTTTTCACGGTCTATCTCTGTAAAGACGGATCCCTAGAATATAGGAAGCTTCTCCCAAGTCTTTCATGGAGAACGTTTTAGAAATCCAAGCTTTCACAGTGCTGAGCATTCTACGTTCTTTCCCATAAGTAGAATATTATCTACATATAGTACTAAGAACACAATGTTGCTCCCACTGACCTTCTTGTAAACACATGGATCCTCCTCATTTTGCACGAAATCAAAATCCTTGACTGCTTTGTCAAATTAGATACCATATATCATTTTAATCATATTAAATTCGATTTAAAAAATAGGAATTAATTTTCAGGAATACACGAAGAAAACGAGCCCGAAACAAGACGGAAGGGGGCTGGACTGTGGTCCGAATAGCCTGGACCACAGTCCGAACTGCATGGACTGCTCGGTAGGGCCAGCACCAGGCCTGGATCGCAATCCCAAGGGCTGGACCGCACGGCAGCCCCCCGGGTACTGTTTCAGGTGCCGTCCAACAGCAATACGGGCCTCGATTTCTGACCAGATATCCAATATCCATATTTTTCAATATCCATATCTTCAATATAAATCATAGTTCCAATAAATTAAAGATTTATATTAAGACATAAATTTACGACAAATATAACAACAACTAACGAATAAACATATACCATGACTATGACAAAAATTATTCCAAATCATTCACCATACTATCAAGCATTCCAAATGCTAAAATAATTCGTATGTACGGTATCATTGACCTCGCTCTGATATCACTGTTGGGATTCCGGATACAAAATCGAGTACGCAGTGGAATAATAAAACTCAATATCAAGAATCCCAAAACAGGATCGATCAAGTAACGTATATACGAAAAATAAATTGACGAAGACAAAGGATTAAAGTCCCATACCTTTGAAGCCTTTCATAATATCTTCTGAATTTTGATGATGATCACGAACCCGAACACGAGCACGAAATTCCTTCATCACAAACACCGAAAGCACGATGTCCTACTTCACATGCGTCGGAACTTGATTGGAAAAATCAACGAGACTTCGTTCTATCAAGAACACGGCTTGGGAAACTCGTAGAATTTTTTTCTCTCTTATTTTTCTTTCTTTTCTTCCACCTCAAAGATGAAGAATTTGTTGAAGAAAAATCTCTCCCTCTCTCTCTTTGGTGGTTCGGCTGAATGGTGGTGTAAAATGAGATGGTTTGTTGTGGGTGGAGTGGTGTTGATATCTATAATATGTACATCACAAGACAAAGTCATGAGATATGATTAATCAGAAAAGATTTACACATCTACACTATTTGGAATATAGTGAAAAGTCATCACCACCAATAAACAAGAAAAAGTACACCACATGTGGAGAGGGGGATGGGGTCAGCCTAGTAGGAAAGGTGCTAGGAAACGGGCCGAATCACTCGGCTCGTGTACTGGACGTTCGTCAAACGACTCCACTAAATATACTCCCTTTTATCACCAATGTATTTATACTAATTAATTAATCCAATTAATTGATTATATCAAATACAAATATATTTCTCTAAAAAATATAATTTATGAATTAAATTAATTACCCAGTACCTTAATTACAATTCATAAGACTGCTATTTGATTTATCCAATAAATCATAATTTAGATATCCAATATCTAATATTAATAGAGAGATAATAAATTCATATTTATCTGTCAATGATCCTGATGTGCGACTCTGTAGGTCCATCTCAACCGACAGTGGGAGGAACCAATGAGTGCGGGCAGTACTTAGCTAGCCTAGCAGGCCACACTGTAAATCCCGACTGAGAACGAATGAACGGATCATTCCAGAACCATTATGTCGTGAATACCATATACGTATAGACCCTTCGTCAAATGTCCCGGTCAAGTTTTCGGGTCACGGTAAAGTCAAACCCTACTATTTACTAGACACTATATATGTGTTAATACAAATCAAGACCGACTGATTACTAGTGTATCCAATACGACTAGATCAGAATGCTTTGGCCAAAGACTTATGATCTTATTTGCCATTAACCGTATAGAACATTCACCTGCTCACTAACAGGAGATAGAATCCTTTCTTGGCATACAGTAAAGACTGCTACCTGCCCGTATAGTCCGCACTTCAAGATTGACTCAGCGATTAAGCAAATGGATCAAACTACTCTAATGACAAACTAAATGTAACGGGCACATATCTTACTGAACCATCAAGTCAAAGGTCCAAGTATACTATCACAACCTTTCAATTTGTCATCGACTCTCCAAGAGTGAATAGCGTGTGACTGAATCAAGTATGAGTCGTGTTCGAGTGTATTGGTCCCACCAATATACCTATAACTATGCTATCAAGACATGCACATGTCCTAACATCAGTTATACAAGTCTTACTCAAAACTTAATGCCCAATTAAGTTATCGACTTGCGAACGGTTTACGTAAATAAGCCTTAAACACTTCCAGTGCACTTTTCTCTTATCTGATAATGAGAGTGGAATGTTCGCTCTTATTTACATGGACTTCACTTCAATGTTTACCAAATCAAGAATGCATTTGAAATACAATAAACAATGAATGCATCATATTGCCTTTTTATTGATAATTCCATAATTACAAGTACAATGCCCCTTCTCTCTTATCCTCTGAGTGGCATTCGAGGGCATATTCCTAATAGTTTGATCGTGCTGCATAGCACACATCCAAGCTCTTGTCCTGAAGCGTCACTATAAACTGCAAATCCTTCACTACCCTGTGGTAAAGCTAAAATCGGTGCTGAGGACAAACGTCTCTTCAGCTCATCGAATCTCTACTGTCTCTCAGTAGTCCAAACAAACTTTTATGTCTTCTGAAGTAATTGCGTAAGCGGCTGAGCGAGTTTCGAGAACCCCTCGACAAACCGACGATAATACCCAACAAGACCCAAAAAGCTACGAACTTCTTTAACATTATTAGGCAGTGCCCAATCTAGCACTGCCTCAATCTTCTGCGGGTCTACACGAACCCCTTCGGCCGAAACCACATAGCCGAGAAACATAACTTCCTTCAGCCAGAACTCACATTTTGAGAATTTCGCATAAAGGTGCTCGACTCTCAAAATATCTAGTATCAAATGCAAGTGTTGGGCATGCCCCTCCTCGTCTCGAGAATAGATCAAGATATCGTCGATAAAGTCGACCACATATTTGTCAAGGTACTCAATGAATATCTTGTTCATCAGTTGCATGAATACTTCCGGTGCATCAGTCAGTCCAAAAGGCATGGCTACAAATTCATAGAGTCCGTATCTCGTCCTAAAAGCAGTCTTCGGGACGTCGGACTCTTTCACTCGAAGCTGGTAGTACCCCGATCTCAAGTCAATTTTTGAGAATACTGCGGCTCCCTGCAGCTGATCAAATAAATCATCTATACAAGGTAACATATACTTGTTCTTGATGGTGACTTTGTTTAGATCACGGTAATCGATACATAAACGTAGTGAACCATCCTTCTTTCTCACAAACAGAACAGGTGCGCCCCAAGGCGAAGCGCTCGGTCTAATGTACCCTTTCTCCAACAGTTCTCCCAACTGATTCTTTAACTCTTGCATTTCTGAAGGTGCCATACTATAAGGAGCCTTAGAAATCGGAGCTGCGTTGGGCTCTAAATCAACGAAAAACTCTATCTTTCGATCTGGCGGTAAACCCAGAAGGTCGTCTGGAAAACGTTTGGATACTCATTAACAACTGGAATCAGAGAGAAATCGACCTCACTCCCTTCCGACTTCAAAGCATAACACCAATAGGCCGTGCAACCTTTATTCAAGAGTTTCACGGTCTTCATGGCGCTGATAAGCAACTTGGGTTGACCCGATTTACATCCCATGAACGAGTACTCGGAACCATCTTTAGTCATCATAGTGATAACCTTAGTGCTGTAATTCATAATCGCTTGGTGACTCTCAAGCCAGTCCTCACCGAGGATCAAATCCTCGCCATCGATATCAACCACAATTAAATTCGATAACCAATCAATACCTGCTATGCTCACCAGATAATCTCTAATCTCCCAATTCCCCACGATTCTATCCCCGCTAGGCAGTTTCACAATGAAGGGATCGCAAGCAGTCATACAATTTATGTTCAAACGGCATACACAATCCAAGGAGATGAAAGAATGTGTAGCACCAGAATCAAAAAGTACTCGAACTGGATGATATATGATATTAATGGTACATGAGTCCACCGCTGCATCATGTTCATCTGCTCGTCGCATCTCATAAACTCGTGGGTTTGCCGAACCGACGCTAGAATCTCCCTCTCTAGCGGTCTGAGCGCATCCCGGCCTCTATCGTAACCCTGCTGTAACTGGCTAACGGATGGTCGCTGATTCATATTCTGATCTCTATGTGTTAGGGAAGAAGCCAGAGTATCCAAAGTCTGATCCTGTTTGGGGCAATAGACTTCCCTGTGTCCCATCTCACCACAAGTGTGACACTTAAGAGGTGGGAAGTTGCACCCCAAGTTGATGTGGCCTGGATGACCACAATTAAAACAGGTCACCGGGCGAGTTGAGGTGCCCAGAGCAGAACAAAACCTCTTCTTCCCTTGAAAGAATGTGACAGCTTCCCGACAGAATGGTTCGCCATCTGAGGTCTCTGAAAGTTGCCAACTTTAGAGCCAGAAAAATTACCAGTGGTCTTTTACTTCCTCGGCTCTTTTGTGGTATTATTGTTGGAACTTACCATATCATATGCCAAAGACCTGTCTTGATATTTCTTCAGAGTGCAAGCAAACCCGGCCATATAATGTCATAATTCCATATTCATTCGCATGTGGAAGTGGCGGATCTTGTCACGCTCATAACGCACATGATTCTTTACATGAATCAGCTGTTGGTTGTATTCCACTATCGCCTGTGAGATTGGGATGTTCTGTGGCATAGTTTCGAGAAAGGCTCGTATCCTGCTTTCTTGCACTGTCCAAGGACAAAACTCAGCCTCTACCAGATCCTTAAATTCATCCCTTGTAGCAGCATGATCTTGTGGCTTAATATCTTTCCACCAAGTCGTGGCTTCCTTAGTAAGGAAGTACTGAGCAATCGGTACCTTCCTCATTTCCGGACAGTCAACCGCTTCAAACACTTTCTCCAATTCAAATAGCCAACTTTCCCAACCTGCTGGGTCGGTAGCACTGCTGAACTGCGGAGGATGCATCCGGACCACATTCTGGAGCAAAACGTCCGCTGCCGTATTGGGATTATTCAGCTGAACAGCTTGGGCTAGGATAGTCATCTGATTTGCCAATTGTTGAAGAACATTCGTAGTCCCAATATCTGCATTATTCCCTTGACCGGTCGACTGGTCATGTTGACTTCGGTATCAGGATGCACCGAGTTAGATAAATTAGGGGTAGCCGATCCTGCAATGGAACTGGGGGTAGCGACCGTGCCACGTCCTCGTCCGCATCCATGACCACGGCCTCGTCCTTGACCCCTATTAGCAGACATTTTGAAGGTTACACAAAATATATAAGTACAATTCAAATCGCCCGTCATCGAGGTGACCGATTCCCAAGAATATCAAATCAAAAGCGAAGCGATTAGGAAAAATACAAGAAGAGTAAAAGGACTTACTAGTACCGGTCGCACCGAGATGATGGCAATATAGTGATACTGTATTCGAACGATAACTCAGTTTCGACCCCAAAAGACCGAAAGCCTAGGTATCCATAAACCTAAGCTCTGATACCATTTTTTGTAACACCCTCAAGTTATTCAGGGCCTATTACAGCATCGTGAGCCCCTCCGTGGGACCCACAAGGCAATAATTATGCGGAATCATAACTCTCGACCGATAAGGTCTAAACATAATCCCCATAGAAGGCAGTAAGGATGATACTAATGTAACAATCAATTCGACAGAATATTATACATCGTGAATTTAACACCCAGGGCAACACAGGCCACAACATCATGAACATCTGAAACGTTACTCGAGTTTTCAAAACCATTCCGAGTAAAACAATACCAAATGGAACAAGGTACAAAACATAGACAGAAATAAGACACAGCATCACTCTTGCCCATCATCTTCGTGCCCACCCGGTACACGCCTTTCTCCTCTCCTCGGTCCTGAAATACATGAAAGGTATTTCCCCCAAAAGGGTTTAGCCGTCGAATAGCTAGTACAAGTATATCGAATATGAAACACAATACTTCTCGACAATAAAGTAAATATAATCATCATTTCATCAAACTTAATACTTGTATTCCGGAATAACTAAATCTTATAGAACTTCCTTTCAATACATACGTGATTAACCATGGAACCGCACCGGAGGCAACAGAACCCTCTGAGGCCCCATCGGACCCTCCTAGAGTGGTTAACCCAAAATATTTATAGAACCTCACCAAAGGCAACGAAACCCTCTGAGGACCCATCGGTCCATCTCAGAGTGAACATATACAATCCTAGAATTCATATACCTCACTTTCAAAGTTGAGAACGTACAATCATAAACATATACTTGCCTATGAGATATTAGAACCGAAGTGAAAAATGGTGTTCAAGCTCGAGAGGTCCAAGAACGCACTTCCGGGCCTAAACGATTCATAGAGAAATACGATAATCAATCATCAATACTCAGTTCTCAAGGAAGACTCCCGAAACCCCCCTTTTACGATTCATAAGTCTTCAAAGTATTCACATAGAGGTTGGAAATCATCCGAACCCTCTCTACTTCAAGTAATACGCAGAATCATTCGTATAATCGTAAAGGAAAAGTGGATATGGAGTGGTTACATTATAATCTCAAGGATTTCAAGCTTCAAGACGGATGAATCGGACGGGTCTAAGAAAATTCCCCAAAAATTCCCCAAACTAGGGTTCAAATGAATTTACCTTGATTCGGAGAGAAAGAACGGATTAGATGTTGTGTAATACTTGTTATTCGACCAAAGATGTTGATAGATGATGAAAGGTTATCCCGAATCACCTCAATATCGTCTCTCTCGTGTGTTCCCATCGGAATTGTAAGAAATGAGGTAGAAATGGTGAAGAATATGGTGAAGAGATAAAAGTACCACTAGAAGGGGGGTTGAATAGTGGTATTGCGGATAATTAAATTTTCTCGCGAAGAAAAAAGAAATTGTGCAGGAAGTAAACGACACGACGATGTATAGAGGTTCGAAAACTTTCCTACGTCCTCTACCCGACTTCTTTTTCTATTGTCTTAAGAAAAACCACACACAATCTTGTCTCATCTTCTATAGGTCCGAGAACAACCTTTACAACGCTTGTCTTCGATTGGTCCAAGCACAACCACACACTCAATATAGATTTTCTTATCTAGTGTTCTATAGGAACTATATAATCCTCACTTACGAATGTCAGAATATAATCCTAACAATGCCGGATCAAAGATCCTAATAACACCGGATTAGTAACTCTTGATTCGTTTCTGTCACGCTCGTGTAGGAGTGATGCAACACTCACAACAATCAAAGAAGATACTAAGTATATAAGATATTACAATGTGTATAGCACTCGTATCTTTTTCATCACAACTTTAGAATGCAATGAATAACAATAATCTGAGCTCAATAATGCGTTTGAATGCTTTAATTTGTGTGTGTTGAGATACCCAATGCCATGGGTGCTTATAGCGTTCAGTCCCTCTTCATATGCTGAAATTTGTATTATTAGCGTGCGCTAGACATACCTCTCAGCGTTCTTCTCCAACGGATTTGGACGTTGTCATTTCGGTCAACATTCTTTATTTGGATGTTGAATGATAACGGCTTTGTGTCCAACATTCTTCTCTAATGGATAGAATTTGAACTTAGTATGCGCTAATAAACAGCCTTAGCATGCGCTAGGTAGTCAAGATTTGCTTTCTAGATTTTCCGTGATTTTCTTTATTGACTTTGACGTCCTAACGGTTGAATGACTTAACTGTAGGATTTTGAACAGTTAGCGTGCGCTGACATGAAATATATAGCGTGCGCTAAGTGTCTTCAGGTAACGTGCGTTAGATTCCAATAGCGTGCGCTTCCTGCTTCCTTGCTAGAGTCAAGAGCCTACTGTCTTCAAATATGCTTCCAGGTAGAGTGCGCAATTTTTGTCCTCTAGCATGCGTTAAGCTTTTGCATAACGTGCGCAAATGTTTGTTCCTTTTTCTAGTCCAGACCTCATTGAACTTACTGTCTTGGCCGATAGCGTGCGCTAGATAGTTTATTATGTGCGCTAATTTTATCAATTAGCGTGCGTTAATAAATGAAGCTTGCATGCGCTAACCATCAGATAGGTTTCCAACTTCTCTGCAGGTGACTTTTCTGACTGCAGATGATATCGCGATAGCGTGCGCTACTATGTGTGTGTAGCGTGCGCTAGATAGTTTATTATTTTGCCTTCAATGAAAAATCCCGTGTTGATGAGTTTATTTAAATGTTTTGAAAGCAATCATCATCAAAATACATTGTTTCAACAATCTCCCCCTTTTTGATGATGTCAAAACATTTAATATATACCTGCAAAACCGATTTAGAAAATTTTTTTGAATCAAAGTAATTTGTTCGATTACATTAGTATGTTTGGTTTGGGATATTTTTATCCCCCTTTTTGACATAAGCAAAAAGGTACTCCCCCTGAATCGTATCTTTTATGAAAAATACGACAAAAGATAAATTGGAGTATAGTAAAATAGCATGTTTCAAATTCAAAGTACAGTGAAGCAACAAGTAACGAAGGGAATGCGATGCAAATATCATTAGCTGAAATTTGATATCATTACAATGACACAACAAAAACAAGGAAGATAACATCAAGATACATGAAATTAGTTTGTCTATATCGAGAATCAAGACGCGAGAATAAGACGTTTGGTCGGACGAAGGAGACGGAAAAGGGAAGGAAGGATGTGTATAGCGAATGAAGTCTACCAACAGTCTACGAACCGAGTGAATTTCTTGAGCAGCACCTTGGACTTCGGAACAAAGAGCTCTCACGTCTTCACGGATCTCCAGCTGCGTAGTTTCGAGGCTACGCATCCGGGCAATAAGATCACTTTCTTCCTCTTCTTCTACGGCCACTTTCCTCTTTCCTTTTACTTTCGGGTGGCGAACAAAAGAACCGGTTTGAATTTCTCGAAGGGTTTCTGGCCCTCTTCGAGGGACACACTCAGCTGGGGTCGGGACTTGCGTTCCTTTCAGGACTCGATCATCTTCCCAGAGATATGAAAACAAGACCCATCCTCGATTGAACGTCTCGATGTAATGCATCGCCTTGAGGGATAAGTCGCTAATCTCGTGTCCCTGAGACACCGGAACCGATGCCTCTCCCGATAGATCAACATTGAAACATCTAAAGATGACCGTAAGAACCGAGCCATACGATAGCCCAGCTTTTCGCGACCTCAATATGTAATGCTTGGAGCGAAAAGAGTCTCCATTCATATTCATCCAATTCGTAACAATAGCAGCAAAATCAACCTTATCATCATTCAAAACACGATACACAACATTCTTGTCAATGCCTATGAGTTTGTGTTGCGTATTCACTTTCGGCATAATGCATTTCATAATAGCAACTAAAAGCAGCCGGATGTTGATTCCAAAATCATTTTTTTCGAACATGTCATCGGTGATATTGATGACCGCCTTCGAGCTAAGAAACTCAGTCAACTCCAACTCAGTCAAATCAGATTCCTCGATAATAGCTTTCCCTGAACACGAAAAACCATCCATGGACAAGCTGAATAATTCGAACAAAATTTCAGAGGAAACAATCACCGCTGTCCCATTTACCACACTCTGAAGAACCAAAGAGGATGATTCTTCACTTTCTCTTATGTGCAAATTCGCATAAAATTCTCGGACCAAACCAGGGTAAATTGGTTCCTTACATTCGCTGAAACGATTGATACCCAAAGAAGAGAAAAAATCACGGATTGATACCTTTGCCCTTTTTAGGCTCCCGTAGTTGAAATAGTAGCAATCGGTTAAGGATTCTTGAGGGAGAATCTGAGAAGAAACTTACAATGCCGCGGATGAGATGAAGTGATTGGAGTCAAATTCGGGTTCACGGGTTCGCTTAGCACTCTTATATTGTTTTGCCATGGGCACCCTGGATCCACTGGCCATGTTGGAATGAGGATTTTGAGGAAATTTCTGGTGTAGATGATGGATTTCGGAAAGTAGGGTTGCTAGGGTCTTTCGAAAGGGGATCTGATTTGAGTGCGCTGAGAAAGAAATAACGTGCGTTATGAATAAGTAGGTTGCCTTACTGGACTGTCCTGTAGGATATCAGAATTTGAAGGGTTTTTAATTAGCGTACGCAAGAGGTATGAAGGTAGCGTAAGCTATCGGGTTAAAAAAATTCAGGTATATAAGGATAGCGCGCATTAAGAATCAATGGCTAGCGGGCGCTAGGGGATGAAATGTTTCTCATGGATTGATTTCTCGAATAGATAAATAGATTCCAAAAATTATCAAGATGACCCATACCAAGTTGTAACCGAATAGAATTAAAAGATTCCTCAGGTAGGGGTTTTGTAAAAATATCGGGTAATTGGTCGTTTGTGCCGACAAAAATTAAACATATATCTTTCTTTTGCACATGATCACGTAGAAAATGATGTCTAATATCTATATGTTTAGTTCTACTGTGCATCACAAGATTTTTGCTCAGGTTTATAGCACTGTATTATCACATAGAATTGCGGTATTTTCAAAATAAATGCCATAGTCGCAGAGTTGATTTTTTATCCATAGAACCTGTGCACAGGCGGTCCCTGCTGCGACATATTCGGCTTCAGCGGTAGACATTGCTACGCTTGTTTTCTTTTTACTTCCCCATGAAATTAAGCATCAATGGCATGTACCTCTAGTGCTTTTCTTATCGATTTTACATCAACCGAAATCGGCGTCGCTATGTGCAATCAAATTAAAATCTAGACAGGATAGATACCATGTCCAAGTCCAACAGTTCCTTTCAAGTATCGAAAAATTCGTTTACACGCAGTCAAATGAGATTCTTTAGGATTAGACTGAAATCGAGCACACAAACAAGTAGCAAATATTATATCTGGACGAGAAGCAGTAAATTATAGTAGGGATCCGATCATACCTTGATATAGTCGTTGATCCACGGATTTCCCATTTTCATCTTTACCCAATTTTAACGTGTAAGACATTGGCGATGGCTTTGCTACTTTCAATCTTGAATTTCTTGAGGAGATCGAGAGTGTATTTTGTTTGATGAATGAAAATTCCATCTTTACATTGTTTGATTTGAAGCCCGAGGAAGAATATTAATTCTCCCATCATACTCATTTCGAACTCTCCTTTCATGAGATTATAAAATTCTTGGCAAAGAGATTCACTAGTAACGCCGAAAACAATGTCGTCCACATATATTTGACATACAAGAATATCATTGTCTAAAATCTTCACAAATAATGTACTATCAACTTTACCTCTAGTATAGTTATTTGCAATTAAAAATTGGCTTAAATCATCATACCATGCTCGCGGTGCTTTGTTCAAACCGTAGAGGGCTTTGTTGAGTTTGTAGACATAATCCAGGAACTGATAATCTTCAAAACCAGGAGGTTGCTTGACGAACACTTCTTCTTGGATAAAGCCATTTAAAAATGTAATTTTCACATCCATTTGATATAATTTGATTTTCTTGTGGGATGCAAAAGCACATAACAGACGAACAGCTTCAAGACGGGCCACTGGTGCAAAACTTTCTTCAAAATCAAGACCCTCTTATTGAGTATATCCTTGTGCGACCAAACGAGATTTATTTCTTACGGGATAGCCATCTTCGTCACACTTGATTTTGTGGACCCATTTAGTTGCGATGTTTGTTTTATCTTTAGGTGCGGGAACTAAATTCCATACTTTATTTCGTTCAAATTGAACGAGCTCCTCTTACATAGCCATTACCCAACTTTCATCATCAAGAGCTTCGGATACATTCTTGGGAACAATCTCGGAGACAAAGGCAAAGTGAGCAATATACTCTGTGGTTCTCCTCCGAGTTTGAACACCATCTTCAATATTCCCAATGACAAGGTCTCTTGGATGATCTTTGATGAGCTTCCAATCTTTCGGCAAATCTTCGATTATATTCTTCTGAAGATCCGTAACATTCTCCATTTCGCTTGAGGGATGAGAGACCGGAAGGATACCTACATCATCAAGAAAATCTACCTTTCCCGGGGGTGAGATCATATCTTTGAATTTTACATGGATGGTTTCTTCAACTTTATTAGTTCTAATGTTATACACACGAAAAGCTTTACTATTTGTCGAAAAACCAAGAAATATCCCGAAATCAGATTTGGCATCAAATTTGCCCAAATTTTCCTTACCATTATTTAAGATAAAAACAAAGCAACCAAATGGATGGAAATAAGAAATGTTCGGCTTTTTTCCCTTCCAAATTTCATACGGAGTTCTCATTAGAGTTCTACGAAGATGAACCCGGTTAATCACATAGCATGCCGTGAAAATAGCTTCGGCCCAAAAATATCGTGGGAGAGAATATTCATTTAGCATTGTCCTCGACATCTCCTCAAATGAGCGATTTTTTCTTTCAACAACACCATTTTGTTGGGGTGTTCTAGGAGCCGAAAAATTATGATTAATGCCATATTTGTCACATAATAGCTCAAATAGAGTGCAATCAAATTCACCTCCATAATCGGTATGAATAGAGATTAGATTTTTCTCATTTTGTACCAATCGACACCATTTGGAAAACTCGAAAAATGTGTCATCTTTATGAGCAAGAAATCTAACCCAAGTAAATCGAGAATAATCATCAACAAGCACCAAAGTGTAAACATTACCATTTAGACTAACATATCTAGATGGTCCAATTAAATCCATATGCATAAGTTCAAGAATGCGACTCGTGGAAACCTCGAATTTTGGTTTGAAAGTTTCTCGAGTATGTTTCTCTTTTATGCAAGATTCACACAAATGCTTGCGATCAAATTTGAGTTTGGGTAAACCACAAACTAAATCAAATCTCGATAATTTTGAAATGATAGGTAGAGATGTATGTCCCAATTTTCTATGCCATAAAAATGAATTTTCATCCAAAGTAATGAGACATTTTTCATTAAATGAATTTTTATCATTAAGGTCAACAATGTAAATAGTCCCACATCTCGAACCAATAAATGTAACCTTGTTATTTTTAAAAGCGGTGCAATGCGTTTCTTCAAATAAAATTTTAAAACCTTCATCACATAATTGAGAAACGCTAAGTAAATTATGATGCAAACCTTCAACAAATAATACCTTGTTAATAGAAGGACAAGGTTCCTTACCGACCTTACCGGTGCCCATAATTTCCCCCTTTTTGTTGTTGCCAAAGGTCACATGTCCTTGCTCTTGATATTCGAGATCTTCAAACAATTCCTTGGTGCCGCACATGTGCCTCGAACAACCGCTATCAATGTACCACTTGCTTTTCCTTGACATTGGTAACTACAAAAATAATATTTTTCGATTGTTTTGGTACCCAAGCCCTTTCGGGTCCTCTCCAAAGTTAACAACACTTATAACATTTGGAACGATTGTCCCTTTTGAAACCCATATTTGTTTAACTTTGATGGTTCTCAAATTTGAACGAGCTTTAAAATCATGGTCTCGTTGTTTGGGAAGAGTTTTTGAATTCTCAGTTTCGGTATTCTTTATCTTGTCAAGATTTATAAGGGATTGTTCCCTTTTAAACGGGTCGAAACCAAGATCATGTTTTAGCAATGGAGATTTTTGAATGGATAAAAGTTTTTCGAACTTCTCGTTTCCGAGAGTAAATTTATTCATTATATATTTCAATTCTTTTTGATTTTTCATCAACTCGATTTTCAAAATATTTTCTTTCTCAAGGCATATGGTATGATAAATTTCAATATTTTTGCCTTTGTTTTGAAGAGTAGAATTTTCAAGTTCTAATGATTTTATTTTTCTCTTTAAAGACATATTTAATTTGACCATCATATTCCATATTTAACTATTCAAATGCACTCAATAGTTCATCGTCGTGATTAACCTCTTGTGAATCGAAAAAATCAAATGAATCATATTCATCATCATTAAATTTAGAGCTTACCTCGATAGCATTTTCTGAGTCGAGGGCCATGAATGCGAGATTTGCATCTAGAGATCTCTCAATCTCCTCCTCGTCATCACTCCAAGAGGCGATTAGGACTTCCTTGTTTTTGAGCATTCCGATTTGGGGCTTGGAAGTAGATCCTCGGCATTCTTTGGCGTAATGATCGGCTTGACCGCATTTCCGACAATTGTTGTCGAACTTCTTTGTGGGAATATAGGTATTTTTCTTTTGTTCCGCCTTGCCATCCCGACCAAGGAAACTCCACCTTCTTTGAATGAGTTTTCTGTACTTTCTAAAGTTCTTGGCATAGAGAGTGAGCTCTTCGTCGTCTTCGTCTTCCGAAATTTCTTCCTCAATATCGCTATCAACGTTTAAAGCGACAACTTTTTCCCGAGGCTTTGGTTTGGAGCCTCTCGATTTGAGAACGATCTCATAATTGATGAGTGACCCGATGAGGGCACTAAATTCGAGCTTGTTGAGATCTTTGGATTCTATGATAGCAGTAATCGTGGCATCCCATTCATGCGGCAGCGACCGAAGAATTTTCTTGGACTTGTCGCTACTTGATATAGGTCTTCCAAAAGATGCAAGACCATTGGTTATTTCCGATAAACGATCCAGCATATTGGTGACCGTTTCATCATCCTTCATGGAGAAAAATTCATAATCATGAAGAAGCATGTTGATCTTGGTCTCTTTCACCTGAGTAGTTCCTTCATGAGTTACCTCAAGAATTTCTTTTGTGCTTTCGTAGGAAGATATCGTGTTAAATTCTTCAGGATTGAGAGCACAATACAAGAGTTGAGTAGCATGAGAGTTAATGTGCGTGTTCTTCCAGTCTTCATCGTCAAATTCATTGAATTTTTTCAACGACCCATCCTCCTTCTTGGCAATTTTCGGACCAAGAGCGATGACTTTCCAGATTTCAATGTCGTATGCTTGGACAAATATAGCCATCTTCTTTTTCCATATGAAGTTGGAGCCGTCAAAGAAGGGAGGACGGTTGAGAGCATTTCCTTCGATCGGACCCAATAGAGCCATTTGTAGATGTTTTTCTCTAAGGTGTTTAAACCTTTAAAAAAGACCCGCTCCGATACCAACTAAATAGATAAAAGTACCACTAGAAGGGGGGTTGAATAGTGGTATTGTGGATAATTAAATTTTCTCCTGAAGGATAAAGAAATTGTGCAGGAAGTAAACGACACAACGATGTATAGAGGTTCGGCAATTTGCCTACGTCCTCTCTCCGACTTCTTTTTCTATTAGCTCAAGAAAAACCAAACACAATCTTGTCTCGTCTTCTACAGGTCTGAGCACAACCGTTACAACGCTTGTCTTTGATTGGTCCAAGCACAACCACACACTCAATATAGATTTTCTTATCTAGTGTTCTATAGGAACTAGATAATCCTCACTTATGAATGTCAGAGTATAATCCTAACAATGTCGGATCAAAGATCCTAATAACACCAGATTAGTAACCCTTGATTTGTTTCTCTCTCGCTCGTGCAGGAGTGATGCAACACTCGCAACAATCAAAGAAGATACTAAGTATATAAGATATTACAATGTGTATAGCACTCATATATTTTTCGTCACAACTTTAAAATGCAATGAATAACAATAATCTGAGCTCAATAATGCGTTTGAATGCTTGAAGTTGTGTGTGTTGAGATACCCAATGCCATGGGTATTTATAGCGTTCACTCCCTCTTCAAATGCTGAAATGTGCATTATTAGCGTGAGCTAATGATGTTGACTTTGCTAAACTGAATGGTCTTTAGAACTGCCCCAATGGTAAATTTACATGCTAGCGTGCGCTAGACATACCTCTTAGCGTGCGTTGTCGTTTCAGTCAACATTCTTTATTTGGACGTTGAATGATAACGGCTTTGTCTCCAATGTTCTTCTCCAATGGATAGAATTTGAACTTAGCGTGCGCTAGGTGGTTAAGATTTGCTTTCCAGATTTTCCGTGATTTCCTTTATTGACTTTAATGTCCCAACGGTTGAATGACTTATCGGTAGGATTTTGAACAGTTAGGGTGCGCTAACATGAAAGATATAGCGTGCGCTAAGTGTCTCCAGGTAACGTGCGTTAGATTCCAACAGCGTGCCCTTCCTGTTTCCTTGCTAGAGTCCAGAGCCTACTATTATGCTTCCAGGTAGCGTGCGCAATTTTCGCCCTCTAGCGTGCATTAAGCTTCTGCATAACGTGCGCAAATTCCCTTATTAGCGTGCGCAAATGTTTGTTCCTTTTTCCAGTCCGGACATAACTGACCTTACTGTCTTCGCCGATAGCGTACGCTAGATAGTTTGTTGCGTGCGCTAATTTTATCAATTAGCGTGCGTTAATAAATGAAGCTTGCGTGCGCTAACCACCAGATAGGTTTCCAACTTCTATGCAGGTGACTTTTCAGACTGCAGATGATATCGCGATAGCGTGCGCTACTATGAGTGTGTAGTGTGCGCTAGTCACTCATTTTGCCTTCAATGAAACAGCCCGTGTAGATTAGTTTAGTTAAATGTTTTGAAAGTAATCATCATCAAAATACTTTGTTTCAACATACGGTTGCCCAGTCTTATATACTGGGTTTAATTAGCATGCGCTAATTTCCAAGGATAGAGCATGCTAATGGGGTCACCCGGTAGTCCAGTAGCTTCTAACCTGCGTCGTTAGCGTGCTCTACCAACAGCATTGCGTGCGCTAACTACACCCATGTGGAAAATCCAAACTCACTGCCCAGTCCATTAGCGTGTGCTACATCCGGCACTAGCGCCCGCTGCACAACGCCGATAGCGTGCGTTAGCTCACGCCTAGCGTGCGCTGACTGCTAGTCCAGAGAGCAAAACTTGGATACTGTCTGTGCCAGACACAACTCATTAGCGTGCGCTACTGGCGAAGCCAGCGCGCGCTACTCAAAACGAATAGCGTGTGTTAGCTCACGCCTAGCTTGCGCTAATTGCTAGTCCAGAGATCAGAACTTGGCTACTGCCACTGCCCAACTCAGACCATTAGCGTGCGCTACTGGCGAAGCCAGCGCGCGCTACTCAACACGAATAGTATGCGTTAGCTCACGCCTAGCGTATGCTATCCGCTTCAATCGATAACACTGTTGCAAAGTCCGATCAATACGAATACATTCTGAAGGATACGAAGCTCTAGAATCAACAACATCTCAATAGGCACTTACAAGAGCGACAAAATTTAAAGAATGCTAAAGTCAAAATTCATGAAAAATACAGGTATTACACGAACATCTTCAACCATCACTCTAGCCAAATCACCAGATAGAGGCACACCATGTAAGGCTGGTACCTCCTCAATAACTCTCCCAAGGGCCACCAAACGAGGAGGATGATCATCAATATACAACTCAACTCGATCAACTTTGTCCACGTTAGTCTCCTCCCCTATGGGGTTTGTAGCAGCAATACAACTCCCCTTTGTGATGACACGTAAATGAGGTGTGTCATTATGTACTGGAGTATGTTGAGATTGATTCAATGATTCTAAAGCTGGCCGAACTGCTTCATTAAGTTTTGTGTGACTTCTTGTGTAATCTTTTATGTTGGGCACTTAAACAATTCTGGACTTATTGATGATGTTGCCGACCCACGGGAATGACCTCCAAAGACTCTCGAATGCCCACACCAAATCAACACCACAAACACGACCTAGGTGCTCTGGTCGCCTAACGGCAGCTGATAATATATCCTTACGACCCTCATTATCAAAGGAACCATGTGAGCACTGCTCCTCAAACTCATCCTACAACGAATAAAGATAAAGCATTTGAATAATTTGTAAAACAGTCATATATTTAAATAAAAATTAATAACAGCGAGTCATACATGGGGCTATGATGAACATATTATAAACTCGCAAGTGTATGAATCGCTTTTGTAGGTAGCGGCAAGTAACTCCGAGGTTGATCTCACAAGGAGATGGAAACAGTTTGAAGTTCAATTATGTTTGGCAAAATAGTCGAATTAACAATAATAAAATAGATTTAAATATCGTGAATGATTCGATTGAGATGTAAGATCATAAACACAAGTGCGGAAAATTAAATTAATAGCTAAGCGTTAAAAACACCGAATTTAAGGTTGGATTTTCTAGAGATTACAATTATGAGAAAGATATGGGAGTTTAGAATCACCGACACACACGTAATGAATCATTAGTTTCAATACTCAAAGAATTAATGGTTGGAAATCACGATTGCTCACAATTAAAAGAAAACCGTTTGATGGCGGTAAATCTTAAAAATCGCGATTGCTCTATTAAATAATAAGAGAAACTCCTTTGATGGGGAAAAATCCCTAACTAACAATCGATTAGTCGACTACTTTTGATGAGGTAAATCGCTAAAAGCTCATATAAAAGGGATCAAGAACATTCACAATCAATTTTACCGGACAGTTTGATGGCGAAGACCGATAAAAACCCTCGTATATCTCAATACTAGCAACTTAGAATCAAGGTTTGATGATCTAAATCCTAAGTTCTCTTGTGTCTGAACAATAATCGTGCATAATATCATCAAAAACACTGAGCAAAATGATAGAACAACGAAATAGGAACAATCCAAACTTATACCCGGAAAATCAATCAAAACTAACAACCAAGAACATGTGTGTGGTTCAATCTAAAAACATATATGAAAAGATTAACTACTCATGATAATACGAATAATATCAACAATAATATAGCAAAACATGGTAGAAATACTTCCCTTTCAATCCCTTGATCGAGTTCTCGAGGAAGGTTTGATGTTCTTCCTTCAAAAACTAAAAAAATCTCCTTACAAATGATGAAAAATCCCTCACAAATTGTATCTCTTGATGTTTAGAACACTCAAAACTGATAAAAACTGAGCTTGGATCGAGTTTTTTTGGCTCTCTCCCTTTGTGTCTAGGGCGTTCCCATTATATACCCGCCAAAAATCGCAAAAAGCGCAGAAAATCGCATTTTCTGCACAATAGGGGGTGGATCGCGATCCGGGCATTTGGGATCGCGATCCAGGTGTTCACCAAAAGAAGCTGTCGCGCGGTCTGAATGTCAGATCGCGATCTGGGTGCGGTCTGAATTTGGACAGCGATCCGGATGTGGTCCGGACTATGAGGTCGTGGTCTATTCCATACAATACACCTCAGAACTTAACGTGTAATATACCCTTGCGAAGCTGATTTCACGATGAATCCATACATATATGCATCCTATTTCGAAGTAATGAATCTGGAAATTAGAAAATACGACCGACATTGATTCCATCTTCATCGTACAAGCTATGTTCTTGCTCCTGACTTGCTCTTGATCGTCATAAACTCCAATATTGGCCATAAAAGCGCATATTTCACCACAATCTTCGTACAACTACCTACAAAACAAAAACACCACATACCACGCATAAAAAGAACAAAAACACTTAAAAACAAACAAAAGCACGACTTAGTAGAATACAATGAGACGACCAAAAATCGACTCGTCAAATCCCCCCAAACCTAAACTTTGCTTGTCCCCAAGCAAAAAGAAATAAAACACACGACAAAGAAAACGAGGAGGATTGAATAATCAAGTTAATCATCGGGTATACATATAATTAACCGGGAATGTAAAAGTATCGTAAAGTCTCGTAATTCGTCATGGAAGCCTAAACTCAAAAATGAATGAAAAGCAATGGCACTGTGTAACACCCCCAAGATATTCAGGGTATATTACAGCACCGTGGATCCTTACGTAGGACCCACTAGGCTAAATAAACAATACCGCTCGTCTAACCATCTCGGTTAGCGAGAAACACACAACACCACAACAATAACTAAATGAAATCACCTAGTACAATCGGTAAACAAGACATCACCCAAATTCACAGATATGATTTTACGTACAAAACATATTCTAAATCAAAAGTGTCTAAGTACTCGCGAGTACTATCTATAAGTTCACAAGTTTGGAAAACAAACACATTAAAATGGACAATGGAAATAAAGGGACTCTATTGCACACTTCAACATCGCCGTCCAGCTTCCTCGTACTGCTCCAGTGCCTGCTCGACCGGCTGAATGCCACCTGAAATTCATAACAAGAATTTCCCCAAAACGGGCCCCTAAAGAGGTTAGTTATTACGCTAGTACAAGTAATCAAGGCAAACCATTCGCTTACACATTTCATAGTGCATGAATCAAGTCATTTCAAAATCCAAAATCAGACATGTCTTTTCTCGGAAAACAAACTGTTGGAATATTTATTCCACACATTATTTAATTTATGTTTTGATGATTAAAGTTGCTAAACCACAAAACAACATCGAGGCGAAGCAAAACAACGAAGCAGACGAAGACGCAAAAAGTTGCAATCTGGACTGCATTAGCGCACGCTAAGGCATATTCGCTAGCGCACGCTAACGCGGAGTAAGCTGCATTCCAGCCAAGTTTCGAAGTAAGCTGCAGTGATGTAAACTGTTGAGATAGCGCACGCTACACATCATTATTAACGCACGCTATCGAAGTCCTGTTACCGTTGTGAAGGAATTCAAACACAGCAAAACGTATGCAATGAAGTCATCATTAGCGCACGCTACACAGTATGATTAGCGCACGCTAAGTTGTTTGAATCCAGTCAATCCGAACGTTGGGAAAAGCAAGTTAAAGTCAAGCATCAAACGGATAGTTTGACAAGGAAAGGCAACGGATATATTACGTTAACGCACGCTACTCAATCATGTTTAACGTACGCTAAGTAAGTAAAATAACGTACGTAAGGAAGGAGGCATAACGTACGCTAAAGAAGAAACGGGTTACCGGATCAAATCGAAATATCTAGCGCACGCTACAAAAGAAGGCTAGCGCACGCTAGCAAGTCAAAACAGCCAGCAACGGCTAGTTTATGGGAAATGCCTATAAATACCATCCCTATGGTATTGTTTGAGAACAACAACTTCAAGCAAACGAGATATTCATCTGAGAATCATATACTTACATTGTTGTTATAATATTGAGCTTATAGTGTTAGTTTGAGTGTTTATACATTCAACATTATACACGAGAGGTAAAAGAAAAGATACGATTGGATTCGGTGTTATTAGGATCAAGTATCCGGCATTGTTAGAATCGCAATCGATATCTAAGTGAGGTTTATCTAGTACCCATAGAAAGCTAGAGTGGTTGATTCCTTATCCAATAGAAAAGGAAAAATGGTTTTACTCGGACCGATAGAAGAAGGCAGGCTTGTAACGGTAATCCCTCGACCGATAGAAGAGAGGCGTAGAGGTTTTGATCTTAAGCCTAAGGAAAAAGATACATCGAGAGAGGACGTAGGCTTCGTTAATAGCCGAACCTCTATAAATCCTTGTTTGATTTATTTTCCGCAATTTTATTTTCGCTTCCGCACAAACGGCGCAAATATCCGATTTGGTACCCAACAATTGGTATCGGAGCGGTTCTCCAATACGCGGCTTAACATCCGAGGAGAAGATCCAAAATGGCGTTTCAAATCTCTCCAGCCGAAGGCCTTGCTCTCAACCGACCACCATTTTTTGATGGCGCGAACTTCATGACTTGGAAGAAGAAGATGTCGATATTCATTCGAGCTTACGACATCGAACTTTGGAAAGTAATTTGTCTTGGCCCAAAAATCCCAATGAATTCCAATGGTACGCTTAAAAATTTTGAAGAATATGACGACTCCGATTGGAAAAACGACCATTTCAATTGTAAGGCAACTCAACTTCTTTATTGTGCCTTAAATCCGGAAGAACACAACCGGATATCATCGTGTGATAGTGCCAAAGAAATCTGGAAAATACTTGAGGTAACACACGAAGGTACGTCTCAAGTCAAGGAGACGAAGATAAACATCCTCCTTCACGATTATGAATTATTCCAAATGAAGGACGACGAATCCATCTCGATTATGCTCGACCGATTTTCGGTCATCACTAATGGATTAGCATGTTTTGGAAAACCACTTTCGAGTAGTGAGAAAGTAAAGAAAATTCTCCGATCACTACCTCGAGAATGGGACGGTACGGTTCCAAAGATTTAAATACTCTCGATTTTAGTGCTCTCGTTGGTTCTCTTATCAACTACGAGATTGTTCTAAAATCTCGGAATGCCAAACCGAAACCGAAGGAGAGGTCGATAGCCTTCAAGGCTAAAATGTCGAAAAAGAAAGAAGAAACCCCGGTGGACGAAAGCGACGAAGAAATGGCATATTATGCCAAAAATATTAATAAGTTCCAACACTTATTAAACCGGAGGAAGAAGGACATTCAAGCGGGCGAACCTAAGAAATTCGACAACACTTGTCGATTATGTGGTAAAACTGTGCCACTTTGCTAAGAATCCGAGTAAAGCAAAAGGAGGTTCTAATCGCAACATGGAGCGACGAAGATCCCGATGAAGATTTTCTTGAACAAAATAATCTCGCGCTCATGGCCCGGAGTTCATTCGACGATAGCGACGTCGAAAGCCAAGTAAGTAATTCTTACGACGAACTTTTTGAAGCATTCGAGTTATTACATACGGACTATCAAAATGCTTTAAATGAAATTAAATCCCTAAAGTCTAAATATAAAACTTTGGAAATTGAAAATTCCAAAATACTTGAAAAAGGGAAATTTGTTGAAATCGATCATTCGAAATGCCTTGAAAATGAAAATATTTTGAAAAATGATCTTTTAAAAGTTCAAGATGAACTAAAAATTTTGACAAAGAAATTTTCGTGCGGCAACGATAAATTTGAACAAATGTTATGTGTTCAAAAATATACTCTAAATAAAGAGGGGTTAGGATTCAAATCACGTTCGAAAAACGAATCCGTGAATTTCAATATACCCCATTGCGAAAAGTGTTTAAACATCGGGCATCATATTTCTAATTGCAAAAGCCAAAGACGGACGATAAAAACTAAAAGGATTTGGGTTCCTAAAGGAACAAACGTTTCAAACATCGTCTACATTTCAAAAGAAAAACCAACTATCGGTTGGATTCCCAAAAATAAATTTTGACAAATGATATTTTACAAAGGGGGAGAAAGAAATAATATTTTCAGGGGAAGTTTATACCCTTATGCATAAATTGGTATCATGCATATTTATATTTCTTTTGGTATCCTTTATATTTTTTTTCTCATTTGATGAAGACAAAAAGGGGGAGAAAGATATGAATTGAGATAAAAAATGAGAAAAATCGAAGAAGTCGAAAAGCAAAGAAAAGCATACAATTAGGGGGAGTTGAAAAATGAAAAACGACGGAGTTGAAAGTTAAGGGAGATATTGGAAAAGAGAATTGGAGAAACTAACGAAACGATCAAAGTCGAAAACTTTGATTCGTAGAAATATACATATATTATTTTTTACAGATTATCCAATTCATATGTTGTTTTGTAATCATCAAAAAGGGGAAGATTGTTGGAATATTTATTCCACACATTATTTAATTTATGTTTTGATGATTAAAGTTGCTAAACCACAAAACAACATCGAGGCGAAGCAAAACAACGAAGGCATTTAAGACGCAAAAAGTTGCAATCTGGACTGCATTAGCGCACGCTAAGGCATATTCGCTAGCGCACGCTAACGCGGAGTAAGCTGCATTCCAGCCAAGTTTCGAAGTAAGCTGCAGTGATGTAAACTGTTGAGATAGCGCACGCTACACATCATTATTAACGCACGCTATCGAAGTCCTGTTACCGTTGTGAAGGAATTCAAACACAACAAAACGTATGCAATGAAGTCATCATTAGCGCACGCTACACAGTATGATTAGCACACGCTAAGTTGTTTGAATCCAGTCAATCCGAACGTTGGGAAAAGCAAGTCAAAGTCAAGCATCAAACGGATAGTTTGACAAGGAAAGGCAACGGATATATTACGTTAACGCACGCTACTCAATCATGTTTAACGTACGCTAAGTAAGTAAAATAACGTACGTAAGGAAGGAGGCATAACGTACGCTAAAGAAGAAACGAAGCTACTGGACTGAAACTGGAAATATCTAGCGCACGCTACAAAAGAAGGCTAGCGCACGCTAGCAAGTCAAAACAGCCAGCAACGGCTAGTTTATGGGAAATGCCTATAAATACCATCCCTATGGTATTGTTTGAGAACAACAACTTCAAGCAAACGAGATATTCATCTGAGAATCATATACTTACATTGTTGTTGTAATATTGAGCTTATAGTGTTAGTTTGAGTGTTTATACATTCAACATTATACACGAGAGGTAAAAGAAAAGATACGATTGGATTCGGTGTTATTAGGATCAAGTATCCGGCATTGTTAGAATCGCAATCGATATCTAAGTGAGGTTTATCTAGTACCCATAGAAAGCTAGAGTGGTTGATTCCTTATCCAATAGAAAAGGAAAAACGGTTTTACTCGGATCGATAGAAGACGAGCTTGTAACGGTAATCCCTCGACCGATAGAAGAGAGGCGTAGAGGTTTTGATCTTAAGCCTAAGGAAAAAGATACATCGAGAGAGGACGTAGGCTTCGTTAATAGCCGAACCTCTATAAATCCTTGTGTGATTTATTTTCCGCAATTTTATTTTCGCTTCCGCACAAACGGCGCAAATATCCGATTTGGTACCCAACACAAACAGTCAATAATCACAGTTCAATCTTGCCTAGGACCGGGGCTAAACCACTGGTCCCATCCGAGGCCTCTATGGACCCTCCCGGACTGGCCATAGTTTAAAATCAAAATCAGGCACATGCATCGCCTAGGACCGGGGCTAAACCATTGGTCCCATCCGAGGCCTCTATGGACCCTCCCAGACTGGCTAGCCAACAAGCTCATGAATCCGGGGCTAAACCACTAGATTCCTCCGAGGCCCCGTCGGACCCTCCAAGAGTGAGAAAATCACACACATATATATTACCATTTCATGTTAAGCATAAGTGTTTCACAAGAATACTTACCTTGAGTAATTAACGATGAAACAAAGATTAATCACATACATCATGGATTAATCAACAACACGAAATGAATCGGACATTAAATAAAAAAGCCCCAAATTTGACAAAAGTAGGGTTCTAAGAGATTACCTCAGATTGAAGACGAAGAACAAGTATTGGTGTTGTTAATATACACCAAGAACTCCAGAAAGATGATGGCTTGGAGTTACAAGAGTTCGAATCGCCCGGAAATCGCCAAAGGATTGCTCAAACGCGGAGGAGGAAAAGAAATGAAAAAAAAGACAGGAGTTGACCTGCTCTGGCCCTTATATACTGGATCTAATTAGCGCACGCTACTCTCATGGTTAGCGCGCGCTAACGGGGTCGTCCAGTAGTCCAGTAGCTCATTTCCTAAGACCTTAGCACGTGCTACTACAGAATTAGCACGCGCTACAACCAGCGTTAGCGTGTGCTAAAGATAGTATCAGCGTGCACTACCTATACAGTCCTATCTGGAGTCCAGAAGCTCAAAAACCTACTGCCCTTACTGGAGTACCGGATTAGTGCGCACTGCCAACCTCACTAGCGTGCGCTAAGTCCCACCATTGCGCGCGCTAAGAACGGTCTTAGCATGAGCTATCGGGCTACAGCAGACAACTGAAGGGTCTCTGGAATGTCCCGTTAGCATGCGCTAAGGGAATCCTTAGCGTGCGTTAACGAGTGCTGGCAGCAGAACAGACAACCCTCAAAGTTGGAAAACGACGAATTCTCCCCCAGATGAAAACAACGTGCACTCGACACTAAACAACAGACTGAAGAAGACACACGCATGATGAGTTCATGTCCTAACTAGAGTACTAAAAGAAAACATGATTCCGACTACCCAAGGGTTCAGAAAACAACAACGATAGTAACTACTCCATAACTTTGGGAAATTACAAAACAACCCAAAACATCCAAAACATACGATACACAATCGAAACATCAAACGAAAGATCACAACATGCATAATAACATAAGATGGATTTATGGCAACCCTGAAACGACGGTTCCGAACAACGATTACGAGAATCGAACCAAATAGCGACGGAAATGACATTAAACGCGGAATTGAGTAAAACAGGTCCGAAACACGCTCGGATAACAAAAAGTCCAGCATTGAATGTTCTCGAAATATCAATACGGTTACAATCGAGTCACCAAAATGAACAATACACCAAAACAAAAATATCTGAAAAAGGAAAAATGCGGATATTACATTCTACCCCTCTAAAAATAAGTTTCGTCTCGAAACATAAGAAACAAACAACTTGGGGTACCTAGCACGCATGCTATCCTCGGTTTCCCAAGTTGCCTCCTCGACACCATGTCTCGACCACTGCACCTTGACCAATGGAAGGGTCTTATGCCTCAGTCGCTTCTCACGATGCTCCAAAATCTTCAATGGACGCTTCTCAAAGGTAATATCCTCAGCGATATCGATCTCACCATAGTCGATGACATGACTAGGATCCGAAATATATTTTCTCAACTGGAAAACATGGATAATGCCATGGACGTGGCTCAAATCCGGAGGCAACACCAAACGATACGCCAACTCGCCGACCCACTCTAGAATCTCAAAGGACCCAATAAACCTCAGACTCAACTTTCCCTTCTTCCCGAAGTGGAAAACTCCCTTAGATGTCTCCCACCTCGAATTCCAAAGGTCGACGAAGAACATAGGTATAGGATTCTGTCGACTCTGAGCAGTCAACATCCTCTTCCGAATCAATTACACCTTCTTCCTCGTTTCCAAGGCGATATCCAGTTCGGTTCCGACCAAATCGGATGCCTCGTGTAATACCCGATATTTTTAATTCCGGTCTCCTTGAACTATTTGTCATTTGGTGTCGGTTATTTTGTTTCGTTATGATTATATGGAATTTATTTCTCTGTCATGTACGATATGATGTATTCTGTTGTAGTGTTCGTCGAGTGAGACTTGTCGTCTGGTGCATTTATTTGATTAAATGTGTGCGTCGGGTGTGATACGTCATGTTTCAAAATTTGCTCGTTGCTATTTTGAATCATAGACGGTGCGTTAGTGTGACCGAGATGTTGTCGAACGTCTAACCGGACTGTCAGATTTGTGGTATGCGGGTTACGGTCGTAAGGCATGGCCGAGTTACGGCCGCAATACATTGCCGGGTACGGCCATAAGGCATCCACACGTTTTAGGCAGTAACCCGAGAGGTCTGATTACAGCCGTAAGCGATGGTCGAGTTACGGCCGTATGGTGATGACTATTACGGCCGTAATGTCTGTCCGAGTTGCGGCCGTAATGTGCGCAGGCATTTTGGGCAGTGGCCTGGGAGGTCTGGTTACGACCGTAAGGAGATGCTGATTACAGCCGTAAGTGCTAAGTTACGGCTGTAAGTTACTGCATGTTACGACCGTAACATGCTCAGCTATATATAGGCTGGGCGACAGGTGAGACAGCCATTTTCCCCCTTTTTTCTTCTTCTTCCGTGATTTTCGGCTGGGACTCAAGGGTAGTGATTGGAGGTATCGACGTGCATCATTGTGGAAAGCTTGATTCATATCTATTATCATCTTCTACTTTATTCGTCCGGATCGAAGGTAATTTCTTGAAATCTCCTACGGTTGACTTTGGGATTTCCTTCTTGATTTCGTTGTTCGTTCGATTTTGATGAATCTATTGATGTTATTGAGTATTATTAGTCATGTTCTACAGATCGTATATCCATATCTCAAATTTGTGGAGCCCAACCGTGATTTTTGTGTTCTAACGGAGCCTTGAGCATTTAATGTCCGATTGAATGACTCAACGGATTTTTCTTTGATTCTTGGGCGCGTTTCACATTGTTTCCAGATGTTATACTCATTGTAATCATGTTTTCGTTGTTTTCGCCGGAGGATTGTAGGTGTTCGAGGTTTCCCAGTTGAGGCGTGTTCATCGGAGTGTTCGGTATCGGCTAACGAGGTAAGTATGTGTCTTGCGAATAGAGGTTACGTGTTGGGTTTACAATGACTTGGATTGCCTTCTTGGATATGATTAGTGTGAATTGATTATTTCGGGCGTTGATTGTGTCGATGATATATATATTTGCTTGTTTGATGTTGTGAATTTCTGTTGATGATGTTAACCGTGTTGTTGTGTTGTGCGTGGTCGTCCTTGAATGAGGTACCGTGATGATTATGATATTTGGATCGGATTTATTATATACTTGGCTACGTATTGTGGGGTATTTTTGATTGGTAGGATATAATTGTAATAAGGTTTATTGTTTCGTGGTAGTTGAGATGATATTTACGCATGGTGAAATGAATGTGTGGAACCAGGTACGGTCCGTCGTGACCTCTGGAGTTCTGTACATGATGTGTACGAACAGTGTAAATGTGTGGAACCAGGTACGGTCCGTCGTGACCTCTGGAGTTCGGTACATGATGTGTACGAACAGTAAATGTGTGGAACCAGGTACAATCCGTCGTGACCTCTGGAGTTCGGTACATAATGTGTACGAACAGTGAATATGTGGAACCAGGTACGGTCCGTCGTGACCTCTGGAGTTCGGTACATGATGTGTACGAACAATGTGTATGTGGACTCGGGTACGGTCCGTCGTGACCTCCGAGGTTCGTTACTTGACGAGTACGAACAGTGATTGAATGGATAATGTTTTGATGTTGGGTCATGGACCTGTGATGATATTCTAGCTAATGTGTTTTGAAACAAGAACCGGGCTGGGCCCTAATGATTTCGGAAAAGGTTTTGTAAGATGGACTTGAGGTCCGAAAAAGTTTCTACTTCTAAAAATCCCCTAGATGATTAGTTTATTTTCAAATACTTTCTTGCTTGAATTCAAAATTCTAAAACCTCTTGGGAATGTTTTGATAGTTGATTGTTATATCTGATTCGTGGTTGCTATTTGCTTGTTACATTTCGTATAGAATTATACTTGCACTAGCAAAATAGTGGAATTTTTCTAACCCCCGAGTAATCGGGGGGTGGATGTCTGTTTTGCGTCTAGGTACATGCAGGTTTGGGGGAGCAGTCACAGTATCGGCACAGGAAGTGACGAGCTACGATACTAATCAAGAACTGGGAGTTAAATCGATAATCCGCCTTTCGCTATTTTGTATCTTTACCCATGCGTGGGTTTTTATTATAAAGAATTGTATTTTTTCTATTTATGTCAGTCGTACGACCTTATCGATCAGTGTAGTTGTTTATAATTAAACTTAACGGTCCGTATCATTGTATTGTTTGCCCCCGACCGGGCAAACACTTGGTCGTTTTGTAATATTTAGCCTGGTAGATCCTTGTGGGAAGGATCTACGGAGTGTAATATTCCCATACGGTTTTGGGGGTGTTACATTTATGGTATCAGAGCTTAGGTTGCGGAAACCTAGGCTGGCGGCTCAAGTCGAGTCGTGATTTGTCGAGTAATGTGTTATCTTGTCATTCGAGTTGTCGGGTGACAAGTTGAGTTGTGCATGGTCACAACGTGTCGTATGTATTGTCGGATGAAATTAGTATCGTGGGCGCCCATCATCTCTGTGCGTCCTGTGGACGTAAGTCTTCTCTTTTATGCGAGGTATCCGTATTTCATGATTTCATTTATGTGCGATAATTGTGGTGCATAATTTTGTTTGCATAGTGTTGTGAAATGGAATCAGTGTTTGACACTTGTGGTACACCGCGTGTATATTGAGCTGAATGTATTGATGGTATAGGCACCGAGTGGTGAAATACAATGTGAACACTGTGAACCTTGATGTGTTCCAGAAAATATAATGACGGTAGGGTTCGTGAGGGACTCAGATGGATGGTTTTGACGTATGTTTAAACTTGGTGTTTACGAGTTGTGTTTGATTGAGTTGGTGATCTTGTTTGCCGATTGGGCATGTGGTTTCGAGTTCGATTATTTTTGAGCAGTTGTAATTATGTTCGTTGCATGTAGGTCTGAAAACGGTCTCCTGAAAGATTTCATGGGCGTGAGTATGTTTTTTTGGAAAAATCGATTTTTGAAAATATTTTGATGGTGCGGTTAAACAACCGTTCTGTGTGGATTTTGAAATCGGTTGAACTTTGACGAGTTGGCCATGTATTTTCAAATGACACCTTCAGACGGTATTTGAAATATGTGTTTTAAAGTACTTCAGACATTGCAAAATGTTACCGTCATTTTTGGATATGATCGAAATGATTTTGGATTTTTTTTTATTTTGCAAGACGACTTTGATTTTCGGAATTTAAAACGTTATGTGTTTGTGTGTTGGGACTAAGTCATTGCGACAAGTTCGTTATGTTGTTATGCTCGTCCGAGAATTTTGCAGTGTTTCTAAATGTCGGGATACATTGTTAGGAGTCGATCCTTAACCTTCGGAGCCATTTCGGGGCTGCTGAGACAATTCTGCTATCCTGCAGCTAGTGATTACAGCCGTAAGATGCTTCCCATTACGGACTTAAGCTGTTAGATGTTACGGCCGTAAGATGTTGGTGTTACGACCGTAAGCTTCTAGTTGTTACGGCCGTAAACTGCATGTTATTACGGCCATAAGCTTATGACTGTCACGGTAGTAATTTTGTTGTTACAGTGGTATCTGTGATCTTTGTTGATCGTTTGATTACTATGGATATAGTCGTGTGGTCCTCCAGTGACGATGGTGAACTTTAACTATTGTATCAGTAATGTTGCACTCGGTTGTTTATCCTGTATGGATATTATTGACGTGTTGTTGATCGTTACCATTGTTGCTTGCAAATTATGGTTGTACACCTAAGTGTTGCGACAGAATAGTCTGATTTAATTGTATTATTCCATGACGTTATCCTGATATGATAGTTGATTTGTGGAAATGACTAGTATGAGTGCAAGGGGGTTTTCCACCCGGGGATGGTTGAGCGAAACATCTGGGGGTCGATGCTATAGCGGTATGGCCGCAGATTACCATGCGCGTTGTTATCCGTGATGGTGTGGCGTGGTAACATGTGGTTACCTTGTATGTCGTTAATGGTGTTAATGATGTATATTGATAAGGTCATTATGATGATAACGGTTATCGAGTAGATTTGATATTTTAAAATGTTGTTTTGCAAATGATTTCAAAATGAAACAATTATGATAATGGGTTCATGGTTTTGAGTAAACGGCCGCGGTATTAAAAATATTTTTTTTTAAAAAAATCATTTCAGCAAAATCATTCACACTCAAGAATTTTAAAATATTATCATTTGAACGAATACCTCGAAAAAATTTTATTTTTAAAGAATGTTACAAATGTTTGACCCCAATGATATGTATATGGTTTTGACCGTGTTTGTTTTGGTAAAGGTCATACATTTCTGTTTATGTGGCCATGTGGATTACTTATGAAATTAAGTTCTATTGTTGCAGTGATCATTCGTGTATTCGTGTAATAACTTGGAGTGGATATTTTAGTGTGTTGATATTTGAGTGTCCTATGTTGATTATGTGATGTTTTGTTTTGTTATTCTGAACGGTGGTCCATTTAGTATGCCTAGAGGTCGAGGTCGAGGACGTGGTCATGGTAATGGTCGTAATCAGGAGCATGAGAGGGTGACTCCCTCGGTGTCGAGTGCCAATCAGTTCAGTACAGATGGTCGGGATGACCAGTCGCGTGATCAGAGGCAATCATCCAGAGGTAATAATGACGTCGGCGCCGCCACCATCCTTCATCAGGTGGTTGACTAGTTGACACAAATGAATCAGACCGTGCACCGGAATGAGAACCCAGATGCGGATAATGGAGCAAGTAAGTGGTTACGAGATGTGATAAGAATGCACCCGCCTCGTTTTGTAGGTGTTTCTGACTCGTTAGGTTGGGAGAACTGTCTCTTCTAGTTGAACAGAAAATTTGATGCTCTAGCTTATCTGGATGAAAGGAGGGTACCCATTGCTCAGTACCTGCTCGACAAGGAAGCTGCAGACTGGTGGGAGGCGATAGCACCTAATGATCGTATGGCTAATTGGGCCGAGTTCAAGACTGCCATGGAGGCAGAGTATTGTCCGTTGCCTATTCGAGAGCGCTGGATTTTTGAGTTTTTTTCAGCTACGCCCCAGGATGTGTCGATATCTTAGGCAATAGTCGACTATAATCGGCAGCTGTGTTATGTTCGCGACAAGTGAGAAGTGAGGCAGATAAGTTCGTTATTTCGATATGCGTATGAAACCTCATGTTCGGCAGTGTATGGCTCTTTTTATGTGTACTACACTGAAGGACTATCAAGATTTAGCCTTAGCATTTGAAATGGTTATAATGTCTATAGAGTCTGTATCTGTAGCAAAGAAATAGAAGATTTCTGATGGCGCATGAGGAAGCAAGGAAATGGGGATTCCTGAACTTCAACCCTCGTATCAGTTGAGTATGGAACCTTCTCGGTCAGTTGGAGAATCTAAAAGACCCAGGTCCGTGCCTTTGAGTTCTGGCAGTGCCCCAAGATGTTTCAACTGTAATGTTCTGGGCCATGAACGTGCGAATTGTAAGCCACCACTGGTGACTTGTTACAACTATGGACACAAGGGGCACCGAGTCCAGTATTGTGAGAGAGTGTTTGGTGCGGTCGATACTCAAGCTTTGGTGCCAGTGTCGAGATCCACTCATAGAGATCATTGATGTCTGTTGTTCTTGCTTTTGATTTATTTTCGTGTTGTGGTTCGTTTTAAGTTTTTGGATGAAACTTGTTTTTAGAGGGGTAGAATGTAATACTCGAGATTTTTAATTCTGGTTTCCTTGAACTATTTGTCATTTGGTGTCGGTTATATTGTTTCATTATGATTATGTGGAATTTGTTTCTCTGTCATGTACGATATGATGTATTCCGTTGTAGTGTTCGTCGAGTGAGACTTGTCGTCGCGTGCGTTTCTTTGATTAAATGTGTGCTTGTGGTGTGAAACGTCATGTTTTGTAATTTGTTCGTTATTATTTTGAATTATAGATGGTGCGTTAGTGTGACCGAGACGTTGTCGAACGTCTAACCAGACTATCGGATTGGTGGTATGCGGGTTACGACCGTAAGGCATGGCCGAGTTACGGCCGTAATGCATTGTCGGGTACGGCCATAAGGCATACGCACATTTTGGGCAGTAACCCGAGAGGTCTGGTTACAGCCGTAAGTGATGGTCGAGTTACGACCGTAAGGTGATGAGTATTACGGCCGTAATGTCTGTCCGAGTGGCGGTCGTAATGAGCCTAGGCGTTTTGGGCAGTGGCATGGGAGGTCTGGTTACGGCCGTAAGGAGATGTCGATTATGGCCGTAAGTGCCGAGTTACGACCGTAAGTTACTGCATGTTACAGCCGTAACATGCTCGGCTATATATAGGCTGGGCTACGGGTGAGACGGCCATTTTTCCCCTTTCTCCTTCTTCTTCTGCAATTTTTGGCTGGGACTCAAGGGTAGTGATCGAAGGTATCGTTGTGCATCATTTTCGGAAGCTTGATTTGTATCTATTATCATCTTCCACTTTATTCGTCCGGATCGAAGGTAATTTCTTGAAATCTCCTAGGGTTGACTTTGGGATTTCCTTCTTGATTTCACTGTACGTCCGATTTTGATGAATCTGTTGATGTTATTGAGTATTATTAGTTGTGTTCTATGGATTGTATATCCGTATCTTGAATTTGTGGAGCCCAACCGTGATTTTTGTGTTCTAAGGGAGCCTTGAGCATTTAATGCCCGATTAAATGACTCAACGGATTTTCCTTTGATTCTTGGGTGCGTTTCGCATTGTTTCCGGATGTTATACTCATTGTAATCATGTTTTCGTTGTTTTCTCCAGAGTATTGTAGGTGTTCGAGGTTTCCCGTTTGAGCCGTGTTCATCGGAGTGTTCGATATTGGTTAACGAGGCAAGTATCTTGCTTATACGATTTGTGTCTTGCGAATAGAGGTTACGTGTTGGGTTTACGATGACATGGATTGCCTTCGTGGATATGATTAGTGTGAATTGATTATTTCGGGCGTTGATTGTGTCGATGATATATATTTGCTTGTTTGATGTTGTGAATTTATGTTGATGATGTTAACCGTATTGTTTTGTTGTGTGACGTCGTTCTTGAATGAGGTACCATGATGATTATGATATTTGGATAGGATTGATTATATACTTGGGTACGTATTGTGGGATATTTTTGATTGGTAGGATATAATTGTAATAAGGTTTATTATTTCGTGGTAGTGTCTTCAAATGATATTTACGCGTGGTGAAATGAATGTGTGGAATGAGGTACGGTTCGTCGTGACCTCTGGAATTCAGTACACATTGTGTACGAATAGTGTAAATGTGTAGAACCAGGTACGGTCCATCGTGACCTCTGGAGTTCGGTACATGATGTGTACGAACAGTGAATGTATGGAACCATGTACGGTCCGTCTTGACCTCTGGAGTTCAGTACATGATGTGTACGAACAGTGAATATGTGGAACTAGGTACGGTCTGTCGTGACCTCTAGAGTTCAGTACATGATGTGTACGAACAATGTGTACGCGGAACCGGGTATGGTCCGTCGTGACCTCCAGGGTTCGTTACTTGACAAGTATGAACAATGATTGAATGGATAATGTTTTGATGTTGGGTCACGGACCCGTGATGATATTCTAGCTAATGTGTTTTGAAATAAGAACCGGGCTGAGGCCCTAATGATTTCGGAAAATGTTTTGTAACTTGGACTTGAGGCCCGAAAAAGTTTCTACTTCTAAAAATTCCCGAGATGATGAGTTTATTTTCAAATACTTCCTTGCTTGAATTCAATATTCTAAAACCTCTTGGGAATGTTTTGATAGTTGGTTGTTGTATCTGATTAGTGGTTGCTATTTGCTTGTTACATTTCATATATAATTATACTTGCACTAGCAAAATAGTGGAATTTTGCTAACCCCTGAGTAATCGGGGGGTGTATGTCTATTTTGCGTCCAGGTACATGCACGTTCGGGGTGTTAGGAATACTTATTAGATTTTGATGATGTCATTCCTATATTTGTTTATTCAAATGTATGTTTTTAAACTACTTGGCAAAATGTAAAGAAGAACCAAATGAGTATGTATCTTCTATAGGCCAAATTAAGTATAGTTGAGTACTTGGCAAAATGTAAAGAAGAACCAAATGAGTATCTTTTATAGGCCAAATTAAGTATATTTGAATACCTTGCAAAATGTAAAGAAGAACCAAACAAATATCTTCTATAGGCCATATAAGTTAGGCTTAAAAATCGGCTAAGTATGAATCTCAGACAAGCTCATATCAGAGAAGTCCTGGTCAACTCAACTGATCAGAGAAGGTTGACCACAGATGACTTATCATCAGATAATGGTCTGAAGAAAGAGATTTATCAGAGAAGTTTGATCAAACTACAATCAAGTGATCAGACGAGTCAAGTCAACTGAAGTTTGACCATCAGATCAGATAAGTTCATCAGGTCAGAAGACTTCAGACCAGAGAAGATCAGTCGAGACAGAGAACTTCATCTCAGAGAAGTTACTTCAGATAAGTCTGACATCAGATAATGATGACTGTAGAAGATTAGATAAGTGATCAGCCAAGTAATTCAGTCCATGTCAGCATGCGTTGAAAAGTCAATAATCACAAAAAGTCACATGTGGGCGATAAGAGACATATTGGAGAGATTCCCAGAAAGCAAATGAATTAAATATTCATTCAGACCCACCACTGAAGACTTTAATCATATTATAATCTAAATTTTCGGTGCCACAACGTGAAAGTCTTGACAATGGTCGGAAATGGATTAAAATAAGGGAATCCAGCCTTGCAACGTTCGGAAAGGAAAACAAAAAAGTCTATTTCTCCAACGGACGGATTTGTTACAGGAACTGCAATGGCTATGAAGGAAGCTCAAAGATCTACATCTATAAATACCTGAAGATTTGAAGTTGAGCAGAATGATGCGAACAACACTCTCGAGCAATTAAATCAATCAAGCGAACTATAGCATTGTAAAGAGCAAGAGATCACAGTTCATATACTAAGAAGCGCTTAGTTGGAGAAGACAACACTCGTGTCTTTAAAACCTAAGTTCGGGGTACTTCACTGGTTGAATTATGCATGACTGATAGGCATCCGAGGATTTGAAGATCAAGTGGTGCTAGGTAGTCAAGGAGTTGCAATGACAAGATTTCCACTGGTTTGAAGTTGTTGAAGCTAGGTTGAATCACTGTAATATTTATCACTGGTACAAAATTATAGTGAATTCATCTCCAACTGGTTTGGAGAAAAGTAGATTAGTAGAGGATTACCCCACCTCTGAGACCACTATAACTGCCTGCGTGTTTTACTGTTTTCATCATCATACTTACCTGCTGCATACATACTTAACCGTTCTATTGTTGAGTTATTTGGTTTCGTCATCAGCTGACTTCCGCATACCTGTCTACAGACGACTTCAAGTCATGTGTATCTATCAGCTGAGAAACTCACCCTTTGTGGAAAAGAGTTTCAGTAAGTCTATTCACCCCCCTCTCTAGACTTATTCCTGGACGACTTGTGACCTACAGGTGGTATCGGAGCGGTTGGTTCAATTTTTCAGAACCAGATCCATATATCGAGGTTATATATATTTTTTAATCTCTCATTTTATAAATGGAACACATGCAATAGATGCACTCTAGGTTACCTGTCTTTTCAATTGACGAGTATGATCTTTGGAAGATAAGGATGCAGGCACATTTATGTTCTATCCATGACGACATGTGGTGCATAATTGAGGATGGCCCTTTCATTTTCGAGAAGGACAACTCCCCAGAAGAAATTACAGATGGGAAGCCAGAGAAGATCCCCAAGAAAAGGACAGAGCTAACCATTGAAGAGAGGAAGCTGGCCAATCTTGACAACCGGGACAGAGACGTCTTGTACCAAACTCTTGACAAATCAACAAAGGTCAAGATCAAGAATTGGAAAAATGCCAAATAAATTTGGGATACTCTAGCTGTGATGTGCGAAGGAACTGAGCTAATAAAAGAGAACAAGTTGTCAATCGCTACCCAAAAGTTTGACAACTTCAAGATGGAGAATGGAGAGTCTATCGACCAAGTAGACACAATATTCACATAGATTATTAATGAAATTAATTCTCTGGGAAAATTATATGGCAACAAGGAGATGGCCCTGAAGATTCTAAGATATCTCAACCCAGAATGGAGTATGAAGGCAGTGGCCATGAGAGAGTCCAAGGATCTTAACAAAATAAAGTTCCAAGAGTTGTTCTCTGATCTAAAGGCTTATGAGTTTGATATTCCAAGTTCATCATCAACCAAGCATGCAGAGAAGGGAATAGCATTTGCAGCTGAGTCCCCCGTCAAGAGCTTATCTGAAGTCAAGCCTCTAAATCCTCTAGATTTTTAGGAAGAAATGGCATTTTTAATGCAAAGATTCAGCAACTTCTGGAAGAATTACTCCAAATATAAGAAGAATTATAAAGAAAATCTCAGGAGGAATCAAAATGCTGGAAGTTGGAAGGTGGAGTGCTAAAATTGCCACAAGACAGGACATATTCAAATTGACTGTCCTGATCTCAAGAAGGATGAAGGCAAGAAGGAAGTGGGCAGAAAAGAAGACAAGAGAAAAGCTTTCACTGGAGAAGACCAAGAGAGAGTAGATTCCAGCAGTGGATTCTTCTCTGATGATGATGAGGAGTACAATTGCTTGATGGCCAACTTAGCTGATGAAGAGGTAACATCTAAACCCTAAGTTTCAAATAATAACAGCTCAGACATGTCTCAGGATATGGACTTACATGAGCCTGTCAATCAGCTTCTCAAAGATTTTGAGAAATTAAAAATCTGCATACCTAACTGTATTAGTCGAGAAGACCCATCTGCAAGATGAGAATAGGCAGCTAAAAAATGATTCTGAAAAGCTCAACCTAGAGTTAATTAAAACCAAATCTGAATTTGAAAAACAGGCTGAAGACAAGTTGAAAAACCAGGTTGATAATACTACATCTGAGATCAAAAGATTAACTGTTTTGAATAGTGAGAAATCAGCTGCACTTGCTAATGTCAAATCTGAGTTTGCTAACCTGACACAGCTAAGTAACACACAGGCTAAGGAGATAACTTCTCTCAAAGTGTCTATAAACTTGGATGATAAAAGGCCACTATATTCTAGATCAAGCCTTGGATATGACCCCAACACTCCCTCTAGTTCTAAAACTACTTTTATCAAGGGAGAAACACTTGTCCCGTCTGCTGAGCCAAATTACAAACCTGTATTTAAAAATAGGCAGCAACCGAGTCAAAAGTTTAGGCAACAACCAAGGTATACATGGCAGCCACCTAGACAAGAGACTAGGCAATGGCCAAGGCAGAAGTAGGAGCCTATACAACATGCCCACTATTATCAAATACTCCCCTAAAATATATTTGAAAATGGGAGGGGCAAATGGAAACCTCAAGGTTATCCAAGTTTTCAAACTCAACAGGTGTGGAGACCTCAATGATTTTATAAATGGTCTCAGCCAAGATTTAGGAATGGCCCACACCACCAATTTTATGAGGCATATCCAGTATACAATCCTAACCGAGTATATAGGCCCAGACCATACACGCCTTTTAGGGGCAACCACCATAACTTTCCTAATCCAAGAAGAAATCAATTCTCCAGGAAACCATCTAACCCCCGAGGACCCACACAGATTTGGGTACCTAAATCTCTACTTGTTTGATTGCAGAAAAGGTGGAAAGACTACTACCACATCTCCATAAATTCAAATATAGGAGGTGAAGAATAGTTTGTAGATTCTGGATGCTCAAGGCAGATGACTGAGAATAAGAAGGTGCTGACAAATTACACCAAGGAAAGAGGCCCAGATGCAACCTTTGGAGATAGCTCTAGAGGTCAAAGAAAAGGATTTGGAGAGCTGCACAGAGGAAACATAACAATATCCGAAGTCCATTATGTCAAAGGGCCCAAGTACAATCTTTTGAGCATAAGTCAGTTTTGTGATGAGAAGAATCTTGTAGTCTTCACCATTTGGAAATGTGTTAGGCGTATTTTTATACGCTTATTTATCATTATTTAGTATTATTTTGGCAAATAAATTTGCATAAATGAGCTTTTAATGCCTTAATCTTGTATGTTTGTCAGGAGATTGGAGTCCGGAAGCTAAAACGAGGCGAAACGGGCGAAAACGGCGAATTTTGGTCGTGGGCCGCAGCACAAGGCAAGTGAGCCGCGGCACACGTAGAAGACCAGCGGGCACCAGAGTAGACTGTACTCTGTGCCGCGACACAGACTAGGTGAGCCGCGGCCCAGAAGAAAATCACAGCGCCCAGGTTTTAACTTGGACGCCATGTGCCGCGGCACAGATTAAGTGAGCCGCGGCAGACAAGGCGGTTTTGTGTGCTCTGCACGGATTTGGGCCGTTTTGAAGCCAGTTCTCGACCTACTCACACGGACGCGATTTGGAGACTGTTGAGAGCTATAAATAAGGGTTTAAGACCCTAATTAATCATCTTGGAGGCTTGGGAAAAAGAGGATCACAGAAGAGTATCGCAGACAAGAGAAGCAGAAGAGATCAAGGGCAGGGAGCGGAAACCAGAAGAACGGAGGAATCCGAGCTTTTCATATGCGTTTGATTTTCATGCTTTTATTTATTAATTCTGTATTTTCATCATTTAGCATGTCAGGCTAAAACCCTAATCTAGGATTTTGATGAAACCTATGTTTTGACGGATTTGCTTGAGATTATCTATTTAATTCCCTTTTTGTTGAGTTTTCCCAATCATGTTTAATGCTTTCAATTATCTGGCCAATAGTTGTATTGTTTTAATCACTCAATTCAAATCGGGAGAGGAGAGTTGGTGAGGACCGTTTTATTCTGTGAGATAGGAATATACTCATAGGAACTACGTGGCCTTTTGGAGATTTTATGCTTTTTGCCTATGGACGAATTAATTCACCTAGGGATAGAGTGCGTTATTCGCCTTTAGAAAAATCTATTGACCTCGGGAGAGGCGGTAGAGTACATTAGCAATCTTCGCCTTCAATAAATTGGGAAAATCATTAACTTCAGATAATCGAGAGTAAATTCGGATAAACCGAGGTGGATTCAGAATCCTAGACTTATTCATCATTTGATTATCTTTCTTCAAGCGATCGTTTTTACTGTTTAGTCTTTTATTAATTTTCTTTAGTAATTAATTGCTACCCAAAGTTCGATTGTTCAAATAAAACTGGAATACACAAAAATCTGTAGTTAGTAATTTAGTCCTCGTGGGAACGATACTCACTCATCACTTTATTACTTGTATACGATAACGTGCACTTGCGTTCAAGAAATATCGCAACAAGTTTTTGGCGCCGTTGCCGGGGACTGAAATTTTTGCTAATATCGATTTCAGTATTTCTAGTCTTAGTTTGAACATTTTTATTTACTTATTTTCGTGTATTTAATTTTATTTATTTATTTGTTTTTCATTTCAGGAATTTTTCGGGTAGTGCATGAGAAAACTCGGTAACAAAGGCCTACTACCTTTGAATACCGAACTCGAGCGCACTTTTAGGAGAAAGAAGAAGGAGAAACGAGAGCTACCGACAACAGTCACCATGGCTGAAAATATCGAAATTCACGGAGGAAATAATATTGTGCAGCAAGCTCAACCGGAAATGGCTCTTCGAGATTATGCTATGCCGCAAATTAACTCAAACTTTTCGAGGATTCGGCGTCCCACTATCCAGGCGAACAATTTCGAAATCAAGCCTGCTATTATTCAGATGGTGCAGGCAAGCCAATTCTGTGGATTGCCGAACGATGACCCCAACGCACATATTGCTTCTTTTCTCGAGATTTGTGACACGTTCAAGAATAATGGTGTCACCGACGATGCTATCCGATTACGGCTTTTCCCTTTCTCTTTGAGGGATAAAGCGAAATTTTGGCTGAATTCCTTACCGCCGGGCTCGATCACGACATGGGCAGAGTTAGCGCAAGCCTTCCTTGCTAAATTCTTCCCACCTTCTAAGACGGCGAGACTGAGAAACGAGATCACTACCTTTGGTCAGTATGATATGGAGTCGCTTCACGAGGCGTGGGAGCGATACAAAGATTTGTTACGGAGATGACCACATCACGGCCTTCCGGACTGGCTTCAGATTCAGACGTTCTACAATGGTTTGAGTGCTTCCACACGCACTCTCGTGGATGCAGCCGCCGGTGGAGCTTTGATGGGAAAGACGATGGCTGAAGCACACTCGTTGTTGGAAGCTATGGCCGCTAATGCTTATCAATGGCCATCCGAACGAATAACGCCGAAGCGAGTTATGGAAATTTGGAGTAATGACCCGATATCTACATTGTCAGCCCAAGTCACAGCATTAACACAGCAGCTTCCAGCATTTTCGCATGCTCTTTCCCCCGTTACCATTGAGTCTTGCAATTGGTGTAACGGATCTCACCCTAGCACGGAGTGCCAAGTCGGAAACCCGTTCGAGCAGCCCCAAATTGAACAAGCTCAGTTCGTAGGAAACGGAAACCGGCAAAATAATCCGTACTCCAACACATATAATCTGGGATAGCGTAATCATCCCAACTTCTCATGGAGAAACGGACAGAACTCGAACCAGCCCCCGTTCGCTCAAAACCAACAACAGCCTCCTCCCGCTCCAAAAGTTTCTCTCGAGGAAGCAATTGCGAAATTGGCAGCGAATACGAGTCAATTCATGACCCGTACTGAAGCAACATTGCAAAATCATTCCACCTCCATTCGCAACTTGGAAGTCCAGCTGGGCCAGATTGCTAATGTGTTGACAGCCCGCCCGGAGGGAGCATTGCCAAGTACAACCAAGACAAATCCTAGAGAAAGTCTAAATGCGATCAGTTTGAGAAGCGGGAGGGTGGTGTGTGACCAGCCCGAGAGAAGTGAAATTGAGGAGAAGAAAAATTTAGCGACGGAGGAATCACAAAAATGGAAACCCTCGATAACGTTTCCGGATGACCCGAAGGCATATGTGCCACCCGTCCCGTGCAGAGATTACAGCAGAAAAAGGCGGACAAGCAATTCTCTAAGTTCCTCGGCGTGTTCAAGAAGCTTCATATTAACATTCCATTTGCCGACGCGTTGGAACAAATGCCAAGCTACGTTAAATTCATGAAAGAGATCTTGTCAAAGAAAAGAAAACTCAAGGAGTTTGAGACAGTCGCCTTGACGGAGGAATGCAGCGCGATTCTTCAGAAGAAGCTTCCACCAAAATTGAAAGATCCGGGAAGTTTCAACATACCGTGCACCATGGGGAATCTCTCTTTTAATAAGGCGTTGTGCGATCTCGGTGCTAGTATTAACCTCATGCCTCTGTCTATTTTCAAGAAGCTGGAAATTGGAGAAGCAAAGCCGACGACGGTCTCCTTGCAATTAGCGGATCGATCTATTAAGTATCCGAGGTGAGTGATTGAGGACGTGTTAGTAAAAGTGGATAAATTTATCTTTCCAGCGGATTTTATTGTTCTCGACATGGAGGAAGACCAAGATATCCCGATTATCTTGGGACGACCATTTTTAGTGACCGACAGAACTCTTATAGACGTGGAAAAAGGGGAATTAACTCTGCGGGTTCAAGACGAGCATGTCACGTTCCAAGTGTTCAAATCCTTTTCATGTCTGGGAGGTGTGGATAAGAGCTCACAAAGTGAAAGTGTGGAGGCCGTTGCGAAAGAAAGACACCGAAAAAATCGTCGTTCGAAAAATTCAGATTCCGTTTTAGATGGTCCAACTTTTAAGAAAGATGTAGAACGAGTAGCATTTTTCAAGCATGTGAACATGCAATCATCGCCACCTGACCAGCCACAATCGAAAAAGTCTGCTGCTGTCATAAGTTCGTTCGTGAAAGAGGAAAATAAGCCGGAAGTCAAACGGATGTCTAGTCATGAGAAAAACGGGTGTTTCGGAAAGTTGTTCTCGTCAAAACCTTTCCGCAACCAACATTGGGTGTCCGAACTGAAAATCGAATCGTTAATGACCGATGGTCAAAATTTTAAAAATCATATTAACGGTTCGATGAACGGGGCGGAGATCAAATGGAGTTTGCGAAAAGCGAACTGATTTTTTTAATAGGTCCGGCTAAAGACTATAAACTTAGCGCTTCTCAGGAGGCAACCCGAGTTCTTAGTTGTAGATTGTTGAGTTTCTGTATTTTTCTTGCATTCTTGAATTTTTATTTTTCATCATTTTGTGCTTTGATTTGCTTTTACCTCTCGCTCTTGACGTGTTCTTCTTAAAATTCTGAGCAGGAAAAGTTCTAAGGGAGAAATTTATGCTTGAGCCGCGGCATAAGGATTGTGAGCCACGGCATACACAAATCAAAAGGGAGAGCTAAACTTTATGTACTATGTGCCGCGGCACAACATTACTGAGTCGCGGCACACTTGAGTCCTGAGCCGCGGCACACGAAAGCTGAGCCGCGGCCCACAACAAAACAAATGAGCAGGTAAAAGGGACTGTACTCGGTGCCGCGGCTCACTTGAGCTGTGCCGCGGCACACCATGCGGAATTTGAAGAGCCCAGGTATCTTATAACTCTCATTCGGCCGATTACCCAGGTAAGTTTCCCTTCCCTTTTCTCTCCCTTGCGCGCGCGATCGGCCAACCTTCATCTCCCTGCTTCTTCTTGCAATTTTCTTGCACTTTTCACAATCCAAGCAAGGTAAATCTAAATCTCTAATCTCAAATTGTTCTATGAATTTAAATGTGAAGTTGTGTTATGCATTTGATGGTTGAATATGTTTATTTTTTTTCTTTCAAAAGTTCTATGGTGGTTAAGTGGAGGATATGATGGTTTTTGGTTGTTTTTTCATGATTATTTTCGATTATGAATGAATTGAATGTGTCGTTTGTCATGACGAATGAGTTGTGTTTTTGTTCTTGGGGATTTAATCGAGCTATTGTCATATTTGTTCTTCAATTGAACTCATGCCCTTCAAGTGTTTGATGAAAAGTCTGAATGAAAAATTTTCTTTGTTAGGAAATATTTTGAATCTTTGTGCAATGTATTCGTTCTGAAATTATAGCAAGCCCAACCCTTACGTCTAGTTTAAACGTTAAAGCTAAATTTTATTTTTCTCTCACGGCTGCGCTAACTAGTCAAATTCTTGATTTACGGTTGGATATCCTTAGCCGAGTGATGATTATTCTCGTTATTGTTTGAGTAAGTAAACTCCGGTGTTTAATTTTTTTTTTCAGGACTCGCTATGGCTAGGACTAAGAAGCTGAGCAAGAGGGCCAGGACTCAGTCATCCCCCACTCGAGGGGAAACTTCTCGTAGTCGCGCCGAGTCGGAGGCGCACCAGTTTTCTGACCCTGAGATCCACAAAATCTTCAACGAGAAGATTCGGCCGCGACCTCTGATCCCGGAGAAGGGATTCACTCCAGCCCCCCAAGACGGGGAACTGCTTACCATGATAGACGAGATGGGGTGGGCCCGTTTTGCTGCACCCCTCGAGCCAGCGGTGATCTCGATAGTGCAGGAGTTCTATGCCAGCGCGTTATTGAAGCACATTCGGGCAGGCCAGATGTTGCAGCAGTCAGACACTCGGACTCAGGTCGATGTCCGAGGTATTACGGTGGATTATTCTGTAGCAGCTATTCGGAGGTTGTTTGGGCCGCCGGTGGTCGATGAGACGCCTTATGACCGAGTTATGAATAGCCTCATGAAGGAGGCTCTGCTCGAGACTCTTACGCAGCCCGACTCCGACTGGGAGCGGCGCACACTGGGTTCTTCCACATTCCACTTTAAGAGCTCGCGCCTCAGTCGGCTCGGGCGTGCCTGGCTATATTTTATCTGCGCTCGTATAGACCCCACATCTCAGATCCGCACTGTTTTTCTCTCCCGAGCCCGGACACTATATGCTATCACATCCGGGCTGCGATTCGATGTGGCCCCTCTCTTGGTCCGATCTATATTCCAGTGTATTCAGGGAGGGGCCAAGACGGGGTTGAAGCACCCCTCTCTTATCTACGCTCTGTGCCGGCAGTCGGGGATGACGTGGTCGGATGACGAGCCGATGCTTGCTCCCCAGGCCCTGATCGACCACCGCATCATCTCACATTTTGACCAGTGGGGAGGAGCGCCGGCGCACGCTCTAGGGAGAGGATTTTTACTTGAGGAGGATCACGAGGGGTCCCCCGAGCCCCTTCTGCTGACACAGGAGCAGGCAGATGCCAGCCCGCCGCCCGACAGAGAAAGATTGCAGGCGATGTTTGACGGGCTGAGGGAGGATATGAGGAGAGAGAGAGAGGATATGAGGAGAGAGAGAGAGGATATGAGGAGAGAGAGAGAGTATGCTGGCTGCCATGAGAGAGGAGCAGCGGACGGAGAGGGAGAGCTTCATTGCTGCCGTCAGGGATGAGATGAATGCGAAGCGAGCCCGCCGGCCAACCGGCGTGAGCGCGGCGTCCGTAGCGAGGGACACCTACCATCAGGAGCACCTTGCCGCATGGACGGCCCACATTTTGCATCCGGACGGGCCATTTATTGCACCTGCTCGGCCAGCCACACCACCCTCCTCACCGGATGATGCCGGCACCAGCTCGTGAGAGGACTGGAGGGGAGTACTTGACCTTTCACTTTTATTGCATATTATATTGTGTCCATTGAGGTCAATGTACGTCCTAAGTTTGGGGGGGTCTATTTCTGTTGCTACATTTACTGCTGTACTTATTTCGTTGCACTTTTTGTTATTTTTAGTTATCTTTTTGTCGATAGCCTTGCTTGTCATGATTTTACTCTTATTTGTGAATTTTTCGTGCTTCTATTTGTGTAATACTGATGTTACGACACTGTTTTTCTCTCTGAAGAAACGGTCGAGTTTTAGTCGGATTGTAGTCACTGATTTCTGTTTCTGCTAAGTCTTCATTTAGGTCCGAAATTTTTTTCGTGATTGTAGAGGTCTTGGCGGATAAGAAAGGATACGTACGTGTTTTAAAATCACCGTCGATACGTTTGGTTACATTTTTCGGTTAGCTAGTCGTCCAATTACATAAGTCGTGATGGCACTTAGATTGAGTTTAGAGTCGGTCAGTTTTTTCCAAAAGTCGAGATATTTTTGTTCTATGATGAGAAGTCTAGTAACCGGAGGTATTCACGTGACCCGTTGTTTACTCTCGCGTAAAACGACGACCCTGATTAGACTAGTGATTTAGAAATTTCACATGTGCCGATGATAGGGAGCCTAGTAACCGGGGGTACTCGCGTGACCCGTTGTTTACTCTCGCGTAAAACAGCAACCTTGATTCGGACATGCAGGAATAGCTATTAGAGTTGTTTCTCCGCTGTGGAGGGGAACTTAGTAACTAGAAGCATCCATGTGCCCCATGAGTGTCTTTTACGTCAAACGGTTTCCCAATACATGAGAATGGAAGTTCCACCCTAGGATTATCCCGATGAAACATCCCGAGATCCGAACCTAGTGGTCAACTCAAATCAATTTCTTGAGCATATATATAAGGGAATACTGTCCGAGGGTTATTTTTTTATGAAACTCGTGAAAATTTTGCCATTAGGCGTGGAGCAGGCGAAGTAGCTCGTTTATTTTAACCTTTCATATTGATCGATTTGATTCACGTTTGTTAATCTTTGGTGGATTTTCTTCATGAGCAGTGATTAGGGTGAACTTGGTTACTTTGTGGAATTAGTGTTCTGAGTGTAGCTCGCTATTACGATACTCGTATGATTCAGAGAGAATTTCAGGATAGTATTGATTAGGTTGAGCACTATGAGTTGCACGATTATTCACGATATTCTTTTGTTGAAATTAATTCTTTTTGCTTGAGGACAAGCAAAGGCTTAAGTTTAGGGGTATTTGTTAGGTGTATTTTTATACGCTTATTTATCATTATTTAGTATTATTTTGGCGAATAAATTTGCGTAAATGAGCTTTTAATGCCTTAATCTTGTATGTTTGTCAGGAGATTGGAGTCTGGAAGCTAAAACGAGGCGAAACGGGCGAAAACGGCGAATTTTGGCCGTGGGCCGCGGCACAAGGCAAGTGAGCCGCGGCACACGCAGAAGACCAGCGGGCACCAGAGTAGACTGTACTCTGTGCCGCGGCACAGACCAGGTGAGCCGCGGCCCAGAAGAAAATCATAGCGCCCAGGTTTTAACCTGGACGCCATGTGCCGCGACATAGATTAAGTGAGCCGCGGCACACAAGGCGGTTTTGGTGTGCTCCGCGCGGATTTGGGCCGTTTTGAAGCCAATTCTCGACCTACTCACACGGACGTGATTTGGAGACTGTTGAGAGCTATAAATAAGGGTTTAAGATCCTAATTAATCATCTTGGAGGCTTAGGAAAAATAGGATCACAGAAGAGTATCGCAGACGAGAGAAGCAGAAGAGATCAAGGGCAGGGGGCGGAAGCCAGAAGAATGGAGGAATCCGAGCTCTTCATCTGCGTTTGATTTTCATGCTTTTATTTATTAATTCTGTATTTTCATCATTTATCATGTCACGCTAAAACCCTAATCTAGGATTTTGATGAAACCTATGTTTTGACGGATTTGCTTGAGATTATCTATTTAATTCCCTTTTTGTTGAGTTTTCCCAATCATGTTTAATGCTTTCAATTATCTGGCCAATAGTTGTATTGTTTTAATCACTCAATTCGAATCGGGAGAGGAGAGTTGGTGAGGAACTATTGGTGAGGACCGTTTTATTCTATGAGATAGGAATATACTCATAGGAACTACGTGGCCTTTTGGAGATTTTATGCTTTTTGCCTATTGACGAATTAATTCACCTAGGGATAGAGTACGTTATTCGCCTTTAGAAAAATCTATTGACCTCGGGAGAGGCGGTAGAGTACATTAGCAATCTTCGCCTTCAATAAATTGGGAAAATCATTAACTTCAGATAATCGAGAGTAAATTCGGATAAACCGAGGTGGATTCAGAATCCTAGACTTATTCATCATTTTATTCTCTTTCTTCAAGCGATCGTTTTTACTGTTTAGTCTTTTATTAATTTTCTTTAGTAATTAATTGCTACCCAAAGTTCGATTGTTCAAATAAAACTGGAATACAAAAAAATCGGTAGTTAGTAATTCAGTCCTCGTGGGAACGATACTCACTCATCACTTTATTACTTGTATACGATAACGTGCACTTGCGTTCAAGAAATATCGCAACAAAATGCATGGTGATAGATATCCTATTTGGAGAAGTGAAGCTACAAGGATTCAGAAGGAGAGATGTCTATATGATAAATTGGAACATAGGAACTCCCAATACCTATTTTCTATCCAAGACAATAGTTGAGAATGGATGGCTGTGGCATAAAAGACTATGTCACCTGAACTTCAAAGCCATTAACAAGATCAATTCTCAAAAATTGGTCAGAGGACTTCCAGAAGAAGTATTCAGAAAGGAAGTTCTCTGTGATGCATGTCAGAAAGGGAAACAAACCAGAGCATCGTTTAAACTAGTTCAGCCTACCACTCTCACCACAAGGATTCTAGATCTACTTCATATGGATCTATTTGGCTCCATCAAGCCAAGGACGTTGAGTGGAAGGAATCATGCTCTAGTAGTAGTAGATGACTACTCAAGATATACATGAATCGTTTTTCTCTATAAAAAGAGTGAAACTTTGACCAAGATACCTGAGCTGCTAAGGAAAATTCAAAATGAGAAATCCCTCTCAATCATCAAGATTAGATCAGATCGAGGAGGAGAATATCTCAACAAGGAAATCACTGATTACAGTGATCAGAATAGGATCCAGCATGAAGTCTCTACAGACCCCACAGCAGAATGGTGTTGCTGAAAGAAGAAACAGAACTTTGAAGGAAGCTGCCAGGTCCATGATTGCTGAAGCTGACCTACCAAAGAGGTTCTAGGCTGAAGATGTCAACACAGCATGTCACACCCAGAACAAAAGTATGATTGTAGGGAGACATGGCAAAACTCCCTATGAGGTTTGGAATGGCAGAACACCAACTGTTGCATATTTTCACATTTTTTGTTGTAAGTGTTTCATCCACAGCAGTGGTAAAACCCAACTGAATGCCTTTGATGCTAAAACTGATGATGGTCTCCTTATGGGATATTCACAAATAAGCGAGGCATACAGAGTATTTAACAAAAGAACCTTAGTTGTGGAAGAAACACCTCATGTTGTGTTTGATGAATCTACAGTTGAGTACAGGAAAAAGGTGGAATTAATTTAGAATAAGCTCAAATCTGCCACCCTAGAAGAAGTCATCATTCATGATACAGGAATGGTGGACTCACCTGCAGACCAGCCTGAAGACCCAACTGTAGATCAGATAGGACCCCAAAACCTACCTGATCCAGTTGCGGCTGATGAAGACCTATCTGTAGCTGATAAAGACCCATCTGCAGATCAGACAGGATCCCCACCTGCAGATGACAAGACCGCAGCTGATCCAGTTGCAGACCAAAGAGATCAGAACCAAGCTGAAGCAGAAAGAGAAGAAGTCCACCATAGCAACTCTTCAGGGGGAACAAACCCTAAAGAAGAAGAAGAAATCCCCAAATGGCTTAGAGATCACCTCATTCAACAAATCATTGGAAACCTAACTGATGGAGTCAGAACCAGACAATCCACAGTACCAACAGGAATGGCAATATTCTCATGTTTCATGTCTCAAATGGAACCCAAGACAACAGAGCAAGCATTGGAGGATTACTCATGGATCAATGCAATGCAAGAAGAGCTCAACCAGATGGAGAGAAATAATGTCTGGGAACTAACAGACAGATCAGATCACAAGAAGGTTATAGGCACCAAATGGGTATACAAGAACAAGTGTGATGAAGATGGAGCTGTTGTTAGGAATAAAGCCAGATTAGTCGCCAAAGGATATGCACAATGTGAAGGAATAAATTTTGATGAAACTTATGCACCCGCTGCAAGACTGGAAGCCATCAGACTATTCCTTGCATATGTAGCATTCAAGGATTTCTATGTCTACCAAATGGATGTAAAAAGTGCCTTTCTAAATGGAATCCTGGAAGAAGAAGTCTATGTGGAGCAACCCCCTGGATTTGTCAAAGGAGACAAAGTCTACAAGCTTTTGAAAGCTCTCTATGGACTCAAGCAGGCACCAAGAGTATGGTATGAAACACTCTCTGTGTTTCTAAAGAAAAATGGATTCAGCAAAGGCAAGGTGGACAAGACTCTATTCAGAGTGGAGCATGAAGGCCACATATTATTAGTACAAATCTATGTGGATGATATCATATTTGGCTCAACCAACCCCGAGCTGTGTGAGAAATTCTCAAATATCATGCAAGGAGAATTTGAGATGAGCAAGATAGGAAGTCTAAATTTCTTTCTAGGATTGCAAGTCAAGCGGATGAATAATGGAATTTTCATCACAAGAGACTTAATCAAGAGATTTGGAATTGAATCAGCCAAACCAACAAGAATCCCTATGAGCACAAGCACACACCTAGATGCAGATGAATGAGGCATATCAGTGGATTCAACCCACTACAAAGGACTTATTGGATCACTCCTTCATCTGACTGCAAGCAGACCAGACATATCATATGCCGTGGGTGTATGTGCAAGATTTCAATCCCAACCAAAGCAGTCTCACCAGGATGCAGCTAAAAGGATTATCAAATACCTTAAGTCGACAGTCAATGTTGGACTATGGTATCCTAAAGATGGTAACTTTGAGCTATCAGGATACTCAGATGCAGATTTCGCAGGATGCAAAATTAATAGGAAAAGCACCAGTGGAACGTGCCAATTTCTAGGAACCAGACTGATATCCTGGTTTAGAAAGAAGCATGTATCCAACTCAATATCAACAACAGAGTCAGAATACCTAGCTGCAGGTAGATGTTATGCCCAGATTCTTTGGATTAGACAACAGCTAAGGGACTACAACATCATTTCAAATGAAGTCCCAATATGGTGTGATAACAACAGTGCAATTGCTATAACCAAAAATCCAGTATTTCACTCAAGGACGAAGCACATTGATGTCAAACATCATTTCATCAGAGACCATGTGCTTAACAAAAAAGTTAGAGTGTAAAGAGTCAGCACTGAATACCAAATCGCTGACATATTCACCAAACCTTTGCCAGAAGAAAGGTTTTTGGAGCTGAGCAGGGAACTTGGATTACTATATTGGGAATCTAGTACAGATGAGAAAGCTGCCTGATGATCAGATCAGACGAGGGAATGAACCTACCTGATGCAGACAAGGAAGGATCCACCTGATCAGGGCAAGAAGACAAAGGACAGATGAAGAAACCTAGCTGATCGAAACCACAGGCGATACAACTCACCTGATGTAGAGCAGTCAACGAGTCAAACAGTCAACCAGCTAAGTTTTCTTATCCCTGAATGACTCTTGAATATTAAATTATTATTTATGTATATGTGGCAGCTACAAGTTCACACGACCTCCAGTATGACCAATTAAAAATTCAACCGTCATTTTTCAAATTTTCAAAAGCTAGACCACCGCTTAATTTAATTGAATTTTAAAATCTCAAAACCTGGGCCTCCGCTTAATTTAAATCAATATTAAATTCAAAACGTCTTTTCGACTGGCTATTTAAGACAGCGAAAATCATTTCACAGATCTTATCGTCTTCAAGCTTTCGAAAACCCTAGTTTTTCAAGAGCAGAAATCTCTTTGAATATTCCATACACTCAGCAGAAACTTAATCTTTTGAGAAATAGAGACCACCCAATATTTCGAAGGCGTTAACCTGAAGCTCGTCAAGGACCAGATCATTTTTAGTCTGGTAGTCGATTTTGAGGTCCTGCTCGAAGAAAATCTGGATACGGATGTTCAACATATCATTCGGTCAATGAAGCAAAATGGGATTTAACCATTTTTGGATATCAGCCCCCAATTTCTCTTCAAAGAAGCCGTAATCGCATTTTTCATGGAAGCTAGAGTTATGGAATCAGGCATCAAGAGCACGGTGTTTGGAGAGGAAGTCACAATCACCCCTCAGACTGTCGGAGAAGCTTTCGGGATGCGATCTCGAGGCATGGCCGTTGAATCCCTAAAACAGAGCGCGGCCGAAACATGGCTGGAAATCAAGTCAAATGAGCAGCCGTCTAAGCTGAAGCTAACGGCTAAAAGGAGCGATTTGAAGAAAGAATACCGCTATGCATTGTACATCACGAACAAGATAGTAATGGGAATGGCAGGCAGCTATGACCATCTGTCGTCAGCCAAGTTCATGGTGCTGGGAGCACTCATCCAGGATCAGCCAATCGACTAGGCTGATTACATCTACAGGCAACTCGTCCGCGAGATCAACAAAGCTCAGTGGCTAGAGGACAATAAAAAGTTTAAGACCAAGTTGGCCTTCGGTACTCAGACAAGTTGGATTTTGGAACATCTTGGTCAGGCGAAGGGGAATGCTGATCCCTTTCATGTCAATAAAAGACTTGGTCACCTGGACCAAGAGACATTGAAGAGATTGGGTGGAGAAAGGAAGGAAGTCCAGATGCTAAGGGAAATGTCTAGTGGGCCCCCTCCCTACAGACACCCCTCGGATACAGACGAGTCTGATGCCGGAGACCTACCTCATTTGAGATAGCTGAACTAATCAAACAACTAGTCAAAGAGACTGTTGGCCAGCTCGTATCAACAGAGATCAAACCTGACCTCAAAATCGTCAATGATAAAATAGACACTCTACTGCAGAGGAATGCCCCTCCTCCTTCTCCTACCAATTCCAGAATGCCACTTGGCATGTCTGATTGGATGTCCCGAGTTGAACAGCAGTTAGCCATTCTGGTTGATGCTGGCAAAAAGGGGGAAGAGAAAGGAAAAGGGGAAGCAACAGGTCAGGGGGGAGATAAGTTGCTAGCTCAAATCTAACAATCAGATGCAGAAGTTAGAAGGGAGCTGAGTACCAAGCAGATAAGTGACCTCCCTCTCATTGAACCAGGGATGTCTAATTTGAAGAAGAAAGAGTTGGCTGCTCCTGATGATGATGACCAACCTACAGCCAAGAGGAGGAGAACCAGAGTAAGGGATGAACAAAGATATGAATGGGAAGGAAAGGAGCAATAGCACGTTGATGAGTTCCTACCTACTGAGTATATGACTCTTTGGGGAGAGGTAAAGAAGTAGTTCATAAAGAAGTATTATCTCTGGGAGTTACTCCAGGATAAAGACTGCTCCCCACAGCAGACATTCATCAACTACATGAGCTCAACATGGCCAAATCACTGGGCCATCCAAAGAAAGTATGCCAAGAAATGGGATGCCTACCCATGATTCCCCCGTTCAGACCTGAAGAACCTCCTACTCGAATGGAAAATGAGCTGGATGAGCTGGCTCTGCAGAGTGAGATCAAGGAATTCTGTGTGAAAAACAACTTCTCATCTTAAGAGGAGCAAAAGTTTGCATCTCTGGTAATCAAGAGGAAGTATGGATTAGCTCCTGTCAATCAGAGACCCATTGGGGCAAAGCTTTTCAGGCCTCCTAAGCAGCCTGTTCGAAGAGGCAGAGATAAAGGCAGATAGTAGTTTGTAATTTACTTGTACTTTTTATTTGTAAATTTTTGTTTTTGGAATTTACTTGTAAAATTTTATGTATTCAAGCACTGTACCTGTAAAACATCTCTGAAAGATTTTATAACAGTCATTTGAATGACAACAACCAGTTGTCTCAAAACAAGACTCAATTTTGATTTGTGTCTTGCACTTAATCATGTGCAGACCTGTTCTACATTTGAATATCTTGCTTAAGTTTTGCCATCAACAAAATAGGGAGAATTTGTTAGGAATACTTAGTAGATTTTGATGATGTCATTCCTGTATTTGTTTATTCAAATGTATGTTTTTAAAGTACTTGTCAAAATGTAAAGAAGAACCAATGAGTATCTTCTATAGGCCAATTTAAGTATAGTTGAGTACTTGGCAAAATGTAAAGAAGAACCAAATGAGTATCTTCTATAGGCCAAATTAAGTATAGTTGAATACTTGGCAAAATGTAAAGAAGAACCAAATGAGTATCTTTTATAGGCCATATAAGTTAGGCTTAAAAATCGGCTAAGTATAAATCTCAGACAAGCTCATATCAGAGAAGTCTTGGTTAACTCAACTCACCATAGAAGGTTGACCACAGACGACTTATCATCAGATAACAGTCTGAAGAAAGAGATTTATCAGAGAAGTTTGATCAAACTACAGTTAAGTGATCAGACGAGTCAAGTCAACTGAAGTTTAACCATCATATCAGATAAGTTCATTAGGTCAGAAGACTTCAGATCAGAGAAGATCAGTCGGGATAGAGAACTTCATCTCAGAGAAGTTACTTCAGAGAAGTCCGACATCACATAAGGATGACTGTACAAGATCAGATAAGTGATCAGCCAAGTAATCCAGTCCACGTCACCATGCGTTGAAAAGTCAATAATCACGGAAACTCAAATGCAGGCGATAAGATACAGACTGGAGAGATTCCCAGAAAGCAAATGAATTAAATATTCATTCAGACCCACCACTGAAGACTTTAATCATATTATAATCTAAAGTTTCGGTGCCACAACATGAAAATCTTCACAACAGTCCGAAATGGATTTAAATAAGGGAATCCAGCCTTGCAACGTTCAGAAAGAAAAACAAAAAAGTCTATTTCTCCAACGAATGGATTTGTTACAGGAATTGCAACGGATATGAAGGAAGCTCAAAGATCTACATCTATAAATACCTGAAGATTTGAAGTTGAGCAGAATGATGCGAACAACACTCTCGAGCAATTAAAGCAATCAAAGCAAGCAAGCGAACTATAGCATTGTAAAGAGAAAGAGATCACAATTCATATACTAAGAAGCTCTTAGTTGGAGAAGACAACACTCGTGTCTTTAAAACCTAAGTTCAGGGTACTTCACTGGTTGAAGTGTGCGTGACTGATAGGCATCCAAGGATTTGAAGATCAACTGGTGCTAGGCAGTCAAGGAGTTGCAACAACAAGATTTCCACTAGTTGGAAGTTGTTGTAGCTAGGTTGAATCACTGTAATATCTATCAATGGTTGAAAATTATAGTGAATTCATCTCCAACTAGTTTGGAGAAAAGTGGATTAGTAGAGGATTACCCCACTTCTGAGACCACTATAACTGCCTGCGTGTTTTACTATTTTCATCATCATACTTACCTGCTGCATACATACTTAACTGTTCCATTGTTGAGTTATTTGGTTTCGTCATAAGCTGACTTCTGCATACCTATCTACAGACGACTTCAAGTCATCTGTATCTATCAGCTGAGAAACTCACCCTTTGTTGAAAAGAGTTTCAATAAGTCTATTCACCCCCATCTAGACTTATTCCTCGACAACTTGTGACCTACACGGGGGAGCAGTCACAGTATTGGCACAGGAAATGATGAGCTACGATACTAATCAAGAACTGGGAGTTAAATCGATTTGTGTTGTATCGTTAGAGTTGTAATCCGCCTTCCGCTATTTTGTATCTTCACCCCTGTGAGGGTATTTATTGTAAAGAATTGTATTTTTCTATTTGTGTTAGTCGTATGACCTTATCGGTCAGTGTAGTTGTTGATAATTAACCTTAACGGTCCGTATCATTGTATTGTTTGCCCCCAGCCGGGCAAACACTTGGTCGTTTTGTGATGTTTATCCTGGTAGATCCTCGTGGTAAGGATCTACGGTGGGTAATATTTCCATATGGTTTTGGGGGTGTTACACCTCGTTCCAACAAATCGGTGATCGACATTGCCGCCCATAAAGCGCCTCATACGGTGCCATACGAATCAACGCGTGCCAGCTATTATTGTACGTGAACTCGATCAATGGCAAATGCTCCTCCCAATCACTGCTCCAATCGAGAGAACAAGCACGCAACATATCCTCAAATGTCTGGATAGTGCGCTCCGACTGCCCATCCGTCTGAGGATGAAAAGAAGTACTCAGACGCAAACGAGTACCCAATGCCTTATGTACCATCTGCCAAAAGTGCGATACAAAACGGCCATCATGGTCCGAAATAATATACTTCAGAGTACCGTGAAGCCTCACAATCTGTGCAATAAATATGCGAGCCAACATTTCCGGACCCCAAGTATCCTTGATGCCCAGAAAATGTGCCAACTTGGTCAGACGATCCACAGTCACCCAATCCATATTCATACCAGACTTCGATCTTGGCAAGCTCATGACAAATCCCATCGAAATATCTTCCCATTTCCATTTCGGAACGAGAAGCGAATGCAATAACCCGGCTGGTCACTGATGCTCGATTTTGACCTGCTGACAAGTCAAACATTTCGCTACAAACTATGCGACCTAATCCTTTATATCGTTCCACCAAAAGTTCCTCCTTAGGTCCTTGTACATCTTACTCGAACCAGGATGAACTGAGTAAGGCCTAGCATGGGCCTCCTGCAAAATACTCTGCCTCAATTCCAAGTCATTCGGTACACAAAGCCGACTTTGGAATCTCCACACACCATCCTCTTGAATCACAAATCCAGGAGACTTCCCTTTAAGAGCATTCTAACGAATTGAGTAATCATCAGATCCTCCAACTGCTTCAGTTTAATGCCATCGACCAGCAACGACGAAATATCCAAAGCACAAAGTTGCCCAACAGCTCCTCGCAACAAAATCTCAACACCCAACTCGATCAAATCACGCTGAATCTCATATTGGGGCATAAGCATCTCAAGCGTACGCAACATAACCGGTTTTCGACTCAAGGCATCTGCCATGATGTTCGCCTTGCCCGGATGATAAAGGATTTCAGGGTCATAATCCTTAATCAATTCCAACCACCTCCTCTGCCTCATATTCAACTCCCGCTGAGTGAATATGTACTTCAGACTTTTATGATTAGTAAAAATCTGACATGCAGAGCCAAAGAGATAATGATGCCAAATATTGAGCGCAAAAACAACTGCCGCTAACTACAAATCGTAAGTAGGGTAGTTGAGCTCATACGGCCTCAACTGCCTGGATGCATACGCAATAGTCTTGTCATGCTACATCAACATGCACCCAAGACCCTGACCCGAAGCATCGCTATAAATAGCAAAACCCTCATTGCCACATGGCAACACTAGAATTGGGGCTGAAGTCAAATGCCTCTTCAGCTCCTCAAAACTCGACTGTCTTTCGTCATTCCACATGAACTTCTCAGATTTCTGAAGCAACTGTGTACGTGGCCAAGCCAGTTTTGAGAACCCCTCGATGAACCTATGATATTAGCCAGCCAAACCCAAGAAACTACGGACCTCCTTCACATTCTTAGGCGGTGCCCAATCCAGCACTGCCTCAATCTTCTGTGGATCTACACGGACCCCCGGCTGAAATCACGTGACCCAGAAACATCACTTCCTTCAGCCAGAACTCACATTTCGAGAACTTCGCATAGAGTCGCTTGGTCCTCAAAATGTCTAACACCACATGCAGATGATGCGCATGCTCCTCCTCATTCTTCGAATAGATAAGGATATCGTCAATGAAGACGCTGACACACTTATCCAAATACTCGATGAAAACCTTGTTCATCAACTGCATGAACACCGCCGGCACGTTAGTTAGCCCGAAGGGCATAACCACAAACTCATAATGTCTGTATCTCGTCCAAAAAGCTGTTTTCGGGACATCATACTCCTTCACCCGAAGATGATAGTACCCCGATCTCAAGTCGATCTTCGAGAATACCACAGCTCCCTGCAACTAATCAAACAAGTCATCAATTCTCGGCAAAGTATACTTGTTCTTGATGGTCACTTTATGTAGCTCGCTATAGTCGATACATAAACACAGTGAACCATCCTTCTTCTGTACAAACAAGATTGGTGTGCCCCAAGGCGAAGTGCTCGGTCTAATATACCCCGACTCAAGAAGCTCACTCAACTGCTTCTTCAACTCAGCCATCTCTGAAGGTGCCATGCGATACGGCACCTTCGAAACTGGAGCCGCACCCGGCTCTAACTCGATAGCGAACTCAACCGCATGGTCCGTGGCAACCCTGGTAACTCGTCAGGAAAAACATCAGGGAACTCACCAATGACAGGAACAGATGAAAACTCGAACCCACCATCCTCCGCCGCGTAGCACCAATAACCAGTACACCCCTTCCGCAGGAGTCTCATCGCCTTCAAGGCATTGACTACGAACTTCTGATTTCCCCTCTTTCGCCCCACGAAAGAGTGCTCGGTGCCGTCCTCGACTAACATGGTGATGATTCTCGAGCGGTAGTTCATGATCGCACCATGCCGCTCAAGCCAATCATCCCAGAGAATCAAATCCTCACCCTCAATACTCACAACAATAAGATTAGAGAGCCAAGCCCTCTCACAAAATAACAGAACAATCTCGGATATCACGATCACCAACGATCCTATCACCGCTAGGAAGTTTAACAATGAAAGGCTCGCAAGGCGACAAACAGTCAAGACCCAAACGGCCACACATTCCAGAGATATGAACGAATGCGTATCACCAGAATCGAAAAGCACACTGACAGGATTATAATGGACATGAACGGTACCTATAGCCACAGTAGCCGCCAGATCGTCGGCCCTCCTCATCTCATATACACGCGGATGAGCGGAGCCAACACTGGAAGCTCCCCCTCTAGCGGGCTGGCCCCGACCTCTCCCTATGCCGATACTCTGTGGAGACTGTGGAGCAAACAACCCCTGATTCACACTCGGATCCCTAGGCGCTGGAAGAGAAGCCTGGGCACCGAGAGCTTTCCCCAAACGATCACAAAAGGAAGCTTTGTGGACCGACTGTCCACAAGTATGACAGGTCAAATGCGGACGAGGACACTCCCGGTTCCTATGGCCCAGCTGGCCATAGTTAAAACATCTGATCTCATGAGTGGAGGCACTGCCAGTACCTCGGAGGCCCCCAGAAAAACGTGCCGAACCACCCGCAGGAAAATTAGCAGACTTACACTTCTGCTGAACTCCGCCCTTGTGACCTGAAAAGTTACCGATGGATTTTTGTTTCTTACTTTCTCGAGCCGCCTCACTGGCCGTCAAGGACATATCATAAGCAAGAGCTCTAGTCTGATAGTCCTTTAGGGTGGTGCAGGCGAGCCCAGACATGTAATCACGAATCCTCGGTTTCATCCGCCTAGAAAAGTGGCAAATCTTTTCACTCTCCTCCTTAACCTGGGCCTTCACGTAGCCCAATTCCCGGTTGAAATCCACCCCACTGGCTGCCTCACGTCCCCGGCAGCATCTACGACCACGGCCACGACCTCTACCTCGGCCTCTTCCAGCATCCATACTAGAAATAAGAAGCAGCAAACGCAATACGATGGTAAGTACAAGAGGAAAACAGTAATAGTTCAAGGGACAGAGGTACGATACAAAAAAAAACAAGTAATCGAGTAAGGAAACTTACGAACCCTGGAAGTACCGAGATGATGGTAGCGGGATGATGGTGTGAAAAATAAAACACAAATAGACCCAATTAACCAACAAGACTAGGTATCCATAAACCTAGTGTTGTGATACTATTTTCTGTAACACCCCCAAGATATTCAGGATATATTACAGCTGTGGATCCTTACGTGGGACCCACCAGGCTAAATAAACAATACTGCTCGTCTAACCATCTCGGTTAGCGAGAAAAACACAACACCACAATAATAACTAAATGAAATCACCTGGTACAACCGGTAAACATGACATCACCCAAATTCACAAATACGATTTTACATACAAAACATACCCCAAATCAAAAGTGCCTAAGTACTCGCGAGTACTATCTATAAGTTCACAAGTTTGGAAAACAAACACTTCAAAATGGACAACAGAAATAAAGGGACTCTATTGCACACGTCAACATCCCCGGCCAGCATCCTCGTATTGCTCTAGTGACCGCTCGACCGGTTGAACGCCACCTGAAATTCATAACAAGAATTTCCCCAAAATGAGTCCCCAAAGGGGTTAGCTATTACGCTAGTACAAGTAATCAAGGCAAACCATTCGCTTACACATTTCATAGTGCATGCATCAAGTCATTTCAAAATCCAAAACCAGACATGTCTTTTCCCGGAAAACAAACAATCAATAATCACAGTTCAATCTTGCATAGGACCGGGGCTAAACCACTGGTCCCATCTGAGGCCTCTATGGACCCTCCCGGACTGGCCATAGTTAAAAATCAAAATCACGCACATGCATCGCCTAGGACCGGGGCTAAACCACTGGTCCTATCTGAGGCTAAACCACTGGATTCCTCCGAGGCCCCGTCGGACCCTCCCGGAGTGAGCAAATCACACATATACACATTACCATTTCATGTTAAGTATAAGGGTTTCAAAAGAATACCTTCCTTGAGTAATTAATGACGAAACAAAGGGAATGGAGAATCAACCACGATCACTAGGAACCCAAAACCATGAACCTAACGATTCGAAGAATATAATCACAACCAATTCTATATGAGTACAAAAATGAAATACGCCCGAAAACCCACCTACGATTCATGTAAATTCGTACAAAAACAACAACGAGGGCGGATCGCAATAGACCCTCTCAATTTCACAAATACCACAAAATTTACCATGAACTCGTACGGAAAACATGAATACCACTAAGATTAATCACAAACATCATGGATTAATCAACAACACGGAACGAATCGAACATTAAATCAAAAATCCCCAAATTTCCCAAAAGTAGGGTTCTAAGATATTACCTCGGATTGAAGACGAAGAACAAGTGTTGGTGTTGTTAATATACACCAAGAACTTAAGAAAGATGATGGCTTGGAGTTACAAGACTTCGAATCACCCGGAAATCGCCCAAGGATCGCTCAAACGTGGAGGAGGAAAAGAAATGGGAAAAATATGACAGGAGTTTACCTGCTCTGGCCCTTATATACTGGATCGAATTATCGCACACTACTCTCAGGGTTAGCGCGTGCAAACGGGGTCGTCCAGTAGTCCACTATGTCCTGTCTAAGACATTAGCGCGTGCTACTACAGAATTAGCGCGTGCTGCAACTAGTATCAGCGTGCGCTAAATATAGTATCAGCGTGGGCTACCTATACAGTCCTGTCCGGAGTCAAGAACCTCAAAAACCTACTGCCTTTACTGGAGTACCGGATTAGCATGCATTGCCAACCTAACTAGCGTGCGCTAAGTCCCACCATTGCGCGCTCTAAGAACAGTTTTAGCGTGCGCTATCGGGCTACAACAGACAACTGGAGGGTCTGTGGAATGTCCCGTTAGCGCGCGCTAAGGGCATCCTTAGCGTGCGTTGATGAGTGCTGACAGCAGAACAGACATCCCTCAAAGTTTGAAAACGACGAATTCTCCCCCAGATGAAAACAACGTGCACTCGACACTAGACAATGGACTGAAGAAGACACATGCATTACGAGTTCGAGTCCGAACTAGAGTACTAAAAGAAAACATGATTCCAACTACCCAAGGGTTCGGAAAACGACAACGACAGTAACTACCCCATAACTCTGGGAAATTACAAAACAGCCTAAAACATCCGAAACATACGATACACGATCGAAAAATCAAAGCTCACAACACGCATAATAACATAAGATAGATTTACGGCAACCCCGAAACGGCGGTTCCGAACAACGATTACGAGAATCGAACTTAAATAGCGATGGAAATGATATTAAACGTGGAATTGAGTAAAATAGGTCCGAAACACGCTCGGATAACAAAAAGTCTAGTATTAAATGTTCTCGAAATATCAATATGGTTACAAGTGAGTCACTAAAATGAAAAATACACCAAAACAAAAATATCGGAAAAAGGAAAAATGCGGATATTACAACTTGATCGAACATGCAAGAAAACAAGTCTTAGTAGTCCCTCACAGAATTTTATTAATTCACTCATCTCTTAATCGTTCAGATAGGTCAATACAATCAACTTGATTCAAATGGAAAGTTCTACTATATGCTTGCACCTCTTCTCTTCATCAAATGCATCAATATTCACAAAACACGAGTCATAGGGTCTTAATTTTGGTTGTAACGGGGCTGTGGCTCAGGTTAGGAAAATTTGGCTAGTGGTTACAAGTTTTAGTCCAAGTAGAGCATATACAATCCTCACATATATGAAATAAACACTCAAAGCAATATCGATCACTCTACTTCATTTCTGCCATATATATATTTTTTTCTTTTCAATTCAAGGCCTTGTTAAGCACAATTCTTTTGATATTGCCCTAGTCATCACAACCCAACGACTTTCTCTTTTGTTTTTCTTAGGCTCACTCCTCTCCTCCCCTTTCCTTTTTAGCTCACTATTATTAATATATATTTTTTTTAGTAGGGCTCATTATTTTTAGGGGAACGAGAGAGTAGATTTTTGCCTCTATACACCACAAACTTTGCACACCCTCGTTTTTTCAAATATACCCTCTCATGCTCTTACGAGGACCAACACTTGGTAAGTAATGGATTTTGGATATGGTTCTATAAGATGCAGGTTTTTTCGAACAAAAATATGGCTAAAGGCTCAACCCGGCTAGCAAAGGATATTGATATGAAATGGTGGGTATTTTTAGATAAATTGGTTCAAGACAAAAAATGGGCAGCCCTAATAATTTCTCGTGTATGTAAATATCAACACATCATCCGACATAATCATGCAAGTTCTAAAGAATACAAACCATAAGAAGAGAAATCACACATGAAAGAATTTTACCGCTAAACATGAACGGTTCAATTAGGCACAAGAACTCACGGCTTTTGGACTACCACACTCATTCCTTACACATCAAATCAAGTAACCAAAACTATACATTCACACGCAAGGTCAAACAATCAATTAGATTTATAAAACTCCACGAGTTAGGTACAAACACGATTAATCATCCATATACCCAACAGTTAACAAGGTTATTACAATCCAACTACGACATCACGCAAGAAAAAAAATAAAGAAAAGAATCCACAAAAAAAAAGAAAAAAAATCATGCAAACTAAAACAAATAAAAATCAAAGAAGTTACACCCCCAGACCTAAACCTTTGCTTGTCCCCTTGCAAAAAAAAAAGAACTAAGTTGGGAAAAATGCTAAAACATAAGAAAGAAAATAAAATAATACAAACAAGAAAACTAAAATGGAAAGAAAGTATCGTTTAAAGTAAGTGATAAATCCCCTTGCGAAGAGGGCTGCTGAGATCCGTGCCAATTTTTCAGTTGTTGCTCGATGCGGGACATTTGCTCTTGTCGATTTCGCCATTCGCCTCAGAATTCATCAAAGAAGAGTTACTGCTGGTCTCGTAGGCTCTAAAAGTACACTCGTTGCTCATCACACATTTCCGTCAAAGATGTCATTTGCATCGCTCTTGTCTCCCCTTGGTAGGCTTGTGTGGTGGCTATGGAGCTGCGCATCTCATTCATGAATGCGCGGAGATCCGTGGGAGGTGCCTCGGAACGCATTTCCGGCTCATTTTGAGGATTTGAGCCACCCGCTTCATGCATATGCTCATCCTCCTATTGATCTTCGTCCTCATTCTGCCCCTTGCTTGGACGATCGTAGCCGTGGATCCTGGTGAGATCGCTGATCTTGTAGACATTCAATTTTGAAGTATCGGTGTCCTCGATACTGGCCCCAACATGACAGCACATGAATGTAATCGTCGTGGGGAAGAAGATGGTTTGCAAGGTCTTTGTTCTGGTCATTTCTTCCAGCTCCTTGTAAACTAAAGCCCCAACATTGATTGTGTGGTCCTCCATGATCGAGTAAACCAAAGAAAGGCGGTTGATAACTATTCAGCGTGTGGCCTGAGTCGGCAGAAGGCTGTTGCAGATAATATGGTATAGTATTTTGGCTTCGGTAGAGAGGATTTGAGTGCGTTGGTCCGCTCGATGTAATGTAACTCCCGGCTGGACAAAACGGGTTTGTAAAGTTTGCAAGATATCAGGGTGGGCAGCGAATCCTGAGTATTCATCAATGAAGTCCTCGCTATGGCGAGGTGGTGCTCGGAACCCTAGCTTCTCATTAAGCGTCTCCGGCGAGATAAGCACTTGTTTCCCCTACACTTTCCCTTCCAGACTCCCGTCGGGTGTCGGAGCCACGGTTGCGTAAAATTCACGAACCACTGATAAGTCACATTCCCAGTCACCTTTGAACAATTCCTCCCAATTTGTGTGTTTTAACAAATGCCGGACGACAGGGAAATTCTCCGCAAGAGCACTCCGCACACCCTTTTCCGGGAAGGCTCTTAGCTTGCTCAACTCAAGGAAATATTTTCTGTCCACCGCATTCAATCGAGTAGGAATAGCCTTGAGTTCTTGTTGCTCCAATTCATGGCTCGAACTTTGGCCTTGTTTGGCATCACCTCCAGTCCGTGGATGTTTCGTGGTTCCCTTTTGTTTAGCCATGATTCTTGCAAAATTATGATTGTTAAGCCACAACTTGATTTGTTAAGCTTCACTCTATGCCCGTTTACTTTAAAATGCTCATTCTTCTGTGGATCAAGGAGTTCTACTGCTCCATGTGGCCATACTTGAATGACTTTGAAAGGTCCGCCCCGTCGCGACACCAATTTTCCCGACATGAGCTTAAGACGAGAGTTATGTAGCAAAACATCCATCCTAGGTTCGAGAGATTTGTGAAAGATACGCTTGTCGTGATACCGTTTCGACCGTTCTTTGTTGAGCTTAGCATTTTTGTACGCCTCATATCGCATCTCATCTAGCTCATTCAAATGTAGAAGTCGTTCTTCACCTGCTTTTTCTTGATCTAAATTTAGCGCTTTGATCGCCTAATACAGCTTGTGTTCCAACTCAACCAGTAGGTGGTATGCCTTCCCAAAAATGAGTCAATACGGGCTCATTCCAATCGGAGTTTTATAGGCCGTGCGATATGCCCATAAAGCGTCATCCAACTTCAATGCCCAATCTTTCCTTGTTGGTTTCACCATCTTCTCGAGAATTGCCTTTATCTGTCTATTACTCACTTCGACTTGCCCGGAATTTTGTGAATGGTAGGCCATCGCAACCTTACGCGTTACACTATACTACCTAAGCAAACCTGAAAGTTGTCTATTGCAAAAGTGCGTGCCTCTATCGCTAATCACAGCTCTAGGCGTCCAAACCTGCAGAAAATCACATCCTTAAAAAAATTGCAAACTACGTTACAATCGTTAGTTCGGGTTGGAATTGCTTCCACCCACATAGAAACGTAATCCACAGCAACTAAAATATATTCAAAACCGAGGGAAGGTGGAAAAGGTCGCATAAAATCGACTCCCCAAACATCAAAAAGTTCCACTACTAGGTTGTTCGTCAACGGCATCTCATTTATTTTGCTTATGTTCCCCGTTCGTTGACAACGATCGCAATTTTTGCAGTTGAAATAAGTGTCCTAAAATAATGTCGGCTAGTCGAATCCAGATTGAAGGACTTTGTGTGCCGTTTTCTTCACGCTAAAATGTCCCCCATAGTGCAAGTCATGACAGAATGACAAGATGCTCTCATGCTCTTCTTCTGGGACGCAACGTCAGAATATCTGATCAGTCGCCAACCTGAATAAGTACGGCTCGTCCCAAAAGTAATGCCTGAACATGGAAATAAGCCTCTTCTTCCGTTGAAAGGTCAAGTCAGGCTGCAAAACACCATTAACAATATAATTAACAATATCGGCATACAAAGGTGTCTTAGTCACATCGAACAATCGTTCGTCAGCAAAAGTCTCAACAAATAGGCAAAGAGCTATCGAGCTTAAAATTATCTCCCTCGGTCAATCTAGATAAATGGTCAGCAAATACGTTTTCAGAACCCTTTTTATGTTTAAACTCCAAATCAAATTCTTGCAATAAAAGAACCCACCGAATCAATCTTGGCATGACATCGGATTTTTTTAACAAATATTTCAATGCAGCGTGATCTGTATGCACAATTACTTTCGAGGCAACCAAATAGTATCGAAACTTGTCCAAAGAAAATACAAAAGCTAGAAACTCTTTTTCGGTGGTGGTATAATTGGCCTGAGCTTCATCGGGTGTTTTGCTAGCATAATAAATTACATGGAAAAATTTATTCACTCTCTGCCCCAAAATGGCACCAATAGAAAAGTCAGATGCGTCGCACATAATTTCAAATGGTAAAGACCAATCGGGTGCAACAACAATATGTGCGTAAGTCAACTTTTCTTTCAAAGCATTAAAACCAACCAAACATTCTTCGGTAACATCGAACTTAGCACCCTTACATAAAAGATTACTTAAGGGGCGGGCAATTTGTGAAAAATCTTTGATGAAACGCCTATAAATCCCGGCATGCCCCAAGAAGCTTCGAACTTCTTTTACACATGAAGGCGGAGGTAATTTAACAATTAAATCAACTTTTGCCTTTAGAATCCTCCTAAAGGCAAAAGTGCCAAAGGGCAAGTAAAAGTGGTCTTCTCTTGATCCTCCGGAGCAATGGGAATCTGATAGAAACCTAAAAAAGACCATCTAGAAAACAGTAATAATTATGCCCAGCTAAACGTTCCAACATCTGATCAATGAAAGGAAGGGGAAAAAGATCTTTTTTCATCACAGTATTTAATTTCCGATAATCAATGCACATTCTCCAACCGGTCACTGTTCTAGTGGGCACTAATTCATTTTTGTCATTACGAACCACCGTTATTCCAGATTTCTTAGGCACTACATGCACATAACTAACCCACTTACTATCGGATATCGGGTAGATGACTTCGACATCTAACAACTTCAAAACTTATTTTTTAACTACTTCCTGTCTGTTTGGATTCAAACGCCTTTGAGCTTGCCAAACAGGTTTAACATTATCCTCAAGAATTATCTTATGCATGCACCTAACAGCACTTATTCCCTTGAATCAGAAATACTCCACCCAATCGCTTCCTTTAATTTAGTCAAAACTTCTAATAATTTGTTTTCTTGCAAAGGAGTTAATTCGGAAGAGACAATTACAGGGTAAGTGTCACTTTTGCCTAAGAAAACATATTTAAGATGTTCCGGAAGTTCTTTCAATTAAAGTTGGGGTGGGGTAATTTCAACAGGCTCCTCAAAATTTAATTCTAAAGGCACATTAAGATCATCAACTTCATCAATGGGTTCAGAATTATCTAGCAATGCAATATATTCTTCTAAGTTCTAGATTATTCAACCCCATATCATGCTCAACGGTTAGAGCATCATGCAACGTGTCTCCTACGCTGTCATGAAAATATGTATCATGAACCAAAGAATCAATGCAATCAATAAAATTACAATCATGGGTAGCATAAATATGATAAGGGATAGGAGATGAACCGAACAAGTCGATTTCCACCGTTTCACCCAATACGGTCATGGTGACCTTTCCTTCATCAACATCGATGATTGTTGTTGTTGTGCGCATGAATGGTCGCCCTAGAAATATCATCCCTTCCTTTTTGCTCGTCGTGAATCGCTCATCTCCAAGATAACAAAATTGGCCGGAATCACCAACTTGTCCACTTGCACTAATAGGTCTTCAATGATTCCCTTGGGGTATTTCACCGACCTGTTCGCCATTTGAAGAGTCATTATTGTTGGTTTGATTCCTCTGAGTCCAAGCCTTAAATAAGTCGAGTAAAACATGAGATTCACACTTGCTCCCAAATCGATCACGCCACGAGCAACCTTCTTATCTCCCATAGTGATGTCAATCATAAAACTTCCAATGTCGCCCTTTTTTGACTCCTTGCTTCTACCTGGTAGAGCACTACTTTCTCGTTCCCAAAATATCATCTCTTGTTAGAGGTTAACTCCTTGAAATATTTCGTGTAAGCAGGAATGTTCTTCACAACATCCAAGAGAGGTAAGTTGACACGAACCTTTGAAAGCATTTCGGAAAATTGCTCATCTTGCTTTGCTTTTCTAAGTCGGCTTGGAAAAGGGACCGATGGCTTATATGGTTAAGCAGATTTGTGAAACTTGGAAGCCGAAGTTGCTTGGTCTACTCTCTCTTCTTGATTTCCTGACTCGTCTTGTTTCTCACTGCCCCTCTCTTTTGCTTCGGAAATTCTCTTTATTTATCACTTTACCACTACAGAGGGTGGTAATAGCTTGAGCTTGCTCGGGATGACTTGGTATTTTACCCCTTTCTTGTCTACGTACCTCGGTATCAAGTTGCCCAATTTAAATCTCCATTTTCTTCACCGAAGCTTCTAAAGATTCGAACCTTTTATTGTTCTCAGCTCGGTATTCCCTGCTTTCCTTAATGAATGCCGCAATACTCTCCTCAAGAGAGTTCCTTTGCTGTGGAGGTGGTTCACTTTGCGTTGTTTGCTGGGCTCGATTTCCTACATTGTATTGAGCTTGGGCACTTGTGTCATACGACATCGGGTTGTTGTTTCTTCATGAGAAATTCAGATGGTTTCTTAGCCCAGGATGATAAGTGTTCGGGAGAGGTGCATTTCTTGCATTTCCGCTATAATTATTTCTCCCCTCCTCCCACTCGGGCCTTCCCGTGCTTTGTCCCATACCCAATTCACTTGTTCGGTTTGTTCTTCCGAAAAAGTATGTGGGCAAGAATTAGCATCATGTCCGGGTCCCCCGCAAATCTCGCAAACTCGTGAGCTCGAAGATTTATTTTAAGTCTTGAGTTGTCTTAGTTCCTCCGTTAACTTATCAATTTTAGATTGCATCTCGTCTTTCTCGCTTACTTGGTTCACAACTCCCCTCCGAACACGCACACTTTTTTGTTGAGAATTAGCTCCCAATGTTTCATATACATCATAAGCTTGTCTCTCTGTTAACCCTCAAAACGAACCACAGACTGTATTATCTACTGCACCGTGGCAATATTGAGTCAATCCATCATAAAAGAATTGATTAAGTAGTTGTAGCGGATAATGATGGTGTGGGCATTAAATGAGGAGCATCTTGAATCGGTCCCATGCTTCGTGAAATGCCTCTTCATCTTGTTGCCCGAATGTTGAGATTTGGGTCCTCAACTATGTAGTCTTTGAATGAGAGAAATTCTTGGTAATGAATTTGTCGTAAACATCATCCCACGTTCTTAGTGAGCCCGATGCCAAAGTCATCAACCATTGTTTCGCCCCAATGTTGAGTGTACACAGGAAGCACTTCATTCTTAGTTGATCATCGCTCAACCCATTTAATGGGAAGTTGTCAATCGCCACATAGAAGTCCCGGATGAATGATAATGGGTCCTCACGTGATAATCCTTGGAATGAGGGAAATTGCTCGATGTGAAATCTACTGATGTGGTAGTTCCTTGCTGCCAGTGCCAGTTGGATGCACGAGATGGCGGTGTTAACCATGGTCTTTGCAAAGTCCTGCATTAGATGCTCAACCGGAGGTTGTTGCGGCATATTGTAGTTTGCTCCCATCCCATATTGAGCTCTTGGATAATAGTTAGCTCCGTATTGTACTCCAACGGGTGGTTGTCTCGGATAAAAGTACCTCCCTTGTTGAGTTTGGGTATCTCTTGATTGTGCCCAACATTCTCATATCTCAGAAATATCGGTTGACGAATGTTTTCTTCATCTAAATTTTGCACAACATTCTCATGTGTCGGTTGATGAATGTTTTCTTCCTGGAGCAAAAGTCGCTCTTCAAGATCTCGATTCTCCTTGTCGTTTGCCATTGATGATGTGGCTATTGTTTTTGGTGCTCTAATTCTTTGAACCTCGTCTATAGATGGAAAAATCGGTTTCCCAATAATCTCCTACCAAAGTTAGAGCGAATTTTTAGACGTTATCGAAAATAATGGAAACGGAAAAATGATCAAGAAAAAAAACATCAACTATTATTAAAACAAGATCAAACTTGAAACGCCAACTCCCTGACAACGACGCAAAAAACTTGATGAACAAATTATAAACTCGCAAGTGTACGAATCACTTTTGTAGGTAGCGGCAAGTAACTCTGAGGTCGATCTCACAAGGAGTTGGAAACAATTTGAAGTTCAATTATGTTTGGCAAAATAATCGAATTAACAATAATAAAATAGATTTAACTACTGTGAATGATTTGACTGAGATGTAAAATCGTAAACACAAGTGCGGAAAAATAAATTAATAGCTAAGCGTTAAAAACACCGAATTTAAGGTTGGATTTTCTAGAGATTATAATTATGAGAAAGATATGGGAGTTTAGAATCACCGACACACGTAATCAATCATTAGTTTCAATACTCAATGAATTAATGGTTGGAAATCACCGATTGCTCACAATTAAAAGAAAACCGTTTGATGGCGGTAACTCTTAAAAATCGTGATTGCTCTATTCAATAATAAGAGAAACTCCTTTGATGGTGAAGAATCCCTAACTAACAATCGATTAGTCGACTACTTTTGATGAGGTAAATCACTAAAAGATCATAGAAAAAGGCTTAAGAACATTCACAATCACTTCTACCGGACTATTTGATGGCGAAAATCGATGAAAACCCTCGTATATCTCAATACTAGCAACTTAGAATCAAGGTTTGATGATCTAAATCTAAGTACTCTTGTGTCTAAACAATATTCGTGCACAATATCATCAAGAACACTGAGAAAAATGATAGAACAACGAAAGAGGAACAATCCCAAACTTATACCCAGAAAATCAATCAAAACTAACAACCAAGAACATATGTGTGGTTCAATCAAAAAATCCATACGAAAAGATTATCTACTCATGATAATACGAATAATAACAACAATAATATAGCAAAACATGGTAGAAATCCTTCCCTTTCAATCCCTTGATCGAGTTCCCGAGGAAGGTTTGATGTTCTTTCTTCAAAAACTAAAAAAAATCTCCTTACAAATGATGAAAAATCCCCCACAAATTATATCTCTTGATATTTAGAACACACAAAATTGATAAAAACTGAGTTTGGATCGAGTTTTTTCGGATCTCTCCCTTTGTGGCTAGGGTTTTCCCTTTATATACCCATCAAAAATCACAAAAAGCGCAGAAAATCGCGTTTTTTGCACAACAGGAGGGTGGATCGCGATACGGGCATTTGGGATCGCAATCCGGGTGTTAAACAAAAGAAGCTGCCACGTGGTCTGAATGTCAGATCGCGATCCGGTTGCGGTCTGAATTTGGACAGCAATCCGGATGCGGTCCGGACTGTGAGGCCGTGGTATAGATGCCATATCTACCTCAATATAACTCGGAATTTAGCGTATAATATACCGTTGCGAAGTTGATTTCACGAGGAATCCATAAATATATAGAACGCATACTATTTCTAAGTAATATATCTGCAAATTAGAAAATACGACCGACATTGCTTCAATCTTCATCGTCCAAGATATGTTCTTGCTCCCGACTTGCTCTTGATCGTCATAAACTCCAATATTGGCCATAAAAGTGCATATATCACCACAGTCTTCATCGGTCTACCTACAAAATAAAGACACCACATACCACATGTAAAAAGAACAAAAACACTTAAAAACAAATAAAAGCACGACTCAATAGAATAGAATGAGACGATCAAAAATCGACTCATCAGGGTATCAAAAGCACCTTATACTATTTATAGAGATTTTACTTGTTATATAAGCCTCTTGCATAGTTTTCAAAATACACCCATATAAATTGTAAATAGTACAAAATAGTCTTAATCAACTTCTTAATGTAGCCAAAATATGTCGGGTTTCTAAATAAAATAATCACTCATATACCAAGTATTGGAATTTGGTTTCAGCGTAAATCGTATCAAGTATTGGAATTTGGTTTCAGCGTAAAATGAAACTACTACTTAATTATATTATTATTTTTTGTACTTTTTCATCGATTAAATCCACGAAAAATTTAGTATAGTTACAATCCACTTAGCAATCTTTTTGTGCTGCATCATATGTCATCTCACCCGATTTCTTAACTCGGCCCAACTTATATTTTTGGTGCCGTGTAGGAGGAGATGGAGGATCAACAATTGTATCAGTACCATGTTTGACTTCTTCTTGTCATTGCTTTAGTTTACATTCCATGATATTCTCCTCAAGGCAGTCATAACCTCCACGAGACATAGTATGGGGAGCGGTGTTCAGTTATTGGATGTTTTGTGCTTTTTTTTACCTGTGATTATGAAGAGAAACACTAACACAAGAATAACACAATACGCAAACATTGCAGTAGACAATAAAACTTAAATTTACCTCCCAAGAAGGATCTAGTCTAATCTTTTTGAATTCGTCCTAATCAATCTCCGAGATATTGATTTTTTCACAAGAAGGCATGTCCTTGTCACTACCAAAAAAAGGACTTTAGCCGACGACCCGAAAAAAAACGGCCGACGACTTTAAAGTGTCGTCGGCTAAACTTTGCACTTTAGCTGACGACTCGGGTTGCCGTCGGCTAAACAGTTTTAGCCGACGACTTGATCTAGGTCGTTGGCTAAAGTACAATATAGTCTTCGGCTATAGTAAAGAGGTTTAGCCGACGACCTAGATATTGTTTAGCCGACGGGAAAAAAAAAGTTTTAGCCGACGACTTGATCTGGGTCGTCGGCTAAACGTTTTCCTAAAAAAAAAATATTTTAGCCGACGACTTGATCTGGGTCGTCGGCTAAACCCTTTCCCAAAAAAAAAATCAAATTTTAGCCAACGGCAAGATCTAGGCCGTCGGCTAAAGCCTTTCGAAAAAAATGGGGTTTAGCCGACGACCTAGATCAAGTCGTCGGCTAAACCTCCAAGTGAAAATTATATATAGTTCACGGAACACCAACCCAATCTTGCCCCTCTCCCTGCTAAAGAGCACATTTATATTCCCGATCCTGTCAGTTATTCCCGAAAAAAGCTTCTGAGTAGCTACTTTGAGTATTGCGACCTTGCGAAAAAGATCAACCCGGTTGTTGGAAATCCTTTTGTATATTTTTTGAGTTTGTGTTGCTACTTTGAGTTGTGCTAGCTGGAGTGACGAAGGTTTCTACCGGTTGTTATAATCACCATTTCGATTAAGGTACGTATTTTATTGTATTTTTTATTGTGATTTCGAAACTTTGTATTATTCATGTTGTACATTCGAAAGCTTTTATGTATAACGATTAAGTTTTATGATGATAATCATTATGATTAATTGTTTGTTGTGATTTCATTTATAATTTGAACAATATTAGTTAGTTGGATTAATATTGGAAAATTTATACATTTTAAGGATGGACAAGAGTTGGATTGGGTTACGAAAATGGGATCCAAGTGTAATGGATGGGATGAAGTAGTTTATGAGATTTGTAAAAGAGCACGACAGTGGTAATACGTTGCACTACTGTCCGTGTAATAAATGTAGATGTCGCAGTGATATGTTTCGTTTTCCATTTGATGAGGTCTGGGAACACCTAAAGAAGAATGGTTTTTGGAGTAAATATACATGTTGGATATACCACGGTGAAGCACCGAATTCTATTATTCCGTATGATCACGGACAATTTAGTGGTAACGACGGGTTCACCGATCCGAAGAGGAGGTTGATTGATGATGTGTTTGGTATTTCCGAGATGTTTGTACCAACTGAGCCAATCCCACGACCCCATAGACTGTTGCCTTGCAATACTGATGGGCTTGACAGGTACAACAAGCTAATTCAACTCCAACAGACCCCTCTATACCCAGGGTGTAACATGACTGTTCTTGATTGTGTCATGGAAACGATGAGATTAAAGGTGGAAAACAGATCATCCATCAAGTCTGTAGATGATTACTTGGAGCTTACGAGTAATATGCTTCCACAGGGTCATCATCTTCCTAATACATATACAAAAATGAGACGAATTTTGAATGATCTTGGTCTTTCCTACATTAAGATCCACGTCTGCATGTATGATTGTGTTCTATTCTGGGGGCATCCTAATGAAGTCCTCACGAGATGTCCTATATGTGATACAGAGAGATATAGGATCACTCCTTCTGGAAAAGAGAAACCGGTGAAGGTACTTTGGTATTTTCCACTGAAGGACAGGTTGGAACGGCTTTTTATGTCTCCTCACACGGCAAAAGCAATGAGATGACATGTATGCACCATATACTGAGTCAGGCGTCAATTCTGATTTAAACTGTCGCCACTTTAAGCCCACTGATTGCAATATCTTCTCCTTCAATTATTCACTATTGCTAATATCGATGTTCGACTAACATTAACATTGAAAATTGAAGAATTAGGCAATAATAATAATATGGTCAAATATCTTAAAATGTCAAAACATGCTAGTTAAGTAGATAAGGTTTTAGTGAAAATACCAAAACATCCTGCCAAATCATATTTTTATCCGATTCTGGTATTTCTAACCATCTAGGATGCCAAATATAAACATTTTCTCGAGCAAGTTTTCACAAATACGTGCTGAATTTCACTTTATTAGCCCTTTTAGTTTTTCATATGACCTTATCGATATCAAGCGGTAATTTTTTCCAATCCACACGTGCTTTTGTCATATCTCTACATCGTGCCAATTGTCTAGTTTTCCTCGATATAGTCTCTGCCGGAGAAGTGGAACGAGACATGTCAAACCAATGGGATGTCGGTGGAGTAGACATGTGCCTGTTTAGTAATTAGTTAATAACAGAAGATCATAAACTTATATTTTTTCAAACTTCGAAGATAACTATTGTAGTAAAAAATCTTCACAAAGTGAAAAATCTTCACGAAATAAAAGGAGAAAGAAATATAATTTGCTTCCCTAATTAACAGAAATTTATAGGGCATCAACTGGATCGGGAATTCTTACCCCCCATCCCCTCCCTTATCTTTTGCACCTAATTTGCTTTCGATGTTGCTTAGTCAAATTAGAGTTTACTTGGGGAGTACAGTAATCTGTTCTGCCAGTATTTTGCTTTCCTAATGTTAACATGCTTATAGAAAAAGGGGCATATAAGAGTGAAGCCAATTATGATCAAACTTGAATCTCACCACTTTTCTGCTTCCGTATGTGCGTGTTTTGTTTTTCCACTTTTCGGTGTTATCATTTTTGTACAAAATCATGAAACATGCTACCAAATCATATTTTGAACTTTGTAGCATCGTAGTGTATGCCATTCATGTAAACTTCATGCTGCTATATTATGTTTAACATGAACATTCCAATCTCTTGAAGTAGAATGTTGATTACTTGCTTTTTAATATCCTTTTGTCCAGGTCCTGGAGTAGCGGCAAAGCTTACTTCAGAGAGGTGGAGTTGCTGAGGAACGCTAATCTGAGTAATGTTGTTCCTTAGTGAATGACACAGATTCGGTTACATAGAATTGATTATGTAGGGAATGAATCAATTGGCCCGGAAATCATATAAACATTATATGCAAGTCAATTATTTAAATTTATTTTATTTGGTGAAGGTTAATATTTTGCGTTTTTATTTCTGAATTTATTTTATATCACCATTATAATCTGATATCTTTTATATTCTTTTTCTCAAGTTTTATTTATTATTTATATAATCCATATATATATTATGCAAAATTTATTTAAATGAACAAATTGCCCACAATTGTAAACTGAAATCATATTTAACATTACATATATTAAATATTAGAGAAGTACAAAATAGAAATCCAAAAGTAAAATCCTAGATTATATAAGAATGTTCTCCATATACCTTCATCATGATCATGACGAGTAGCATGTACATCATCCACTTCATTTTCTTCCATAATAGAAGGATGCGTTAACAATCTCATAATTTTCAAGTGTTGAGCCTTCATCTTCATGAGTAACATCCATGCTTCTACCTTGAAGAACCATGACCATCTTTCGTCACATGGATCATTGATATAAAACACCTGTTCTGCTTGACATGCCATGATGAAAGGCTGATCCATACAAGCTACTTTGCGAAGGTCTACTAATGTAAATCCCAACTCATCAATTCGCAAACTTGTGTTATTATCAACCCACTTACACTTAAAAACAGACAATCAAAATATGACATAATCAACCTCCCAAATATCTTAAATGACTCCAAAGTAACTTACAGGTGCCATAACAGGATTTTTATTTAAAACTAGAAAGGTGCATGGACTCGGCTTGAAGAGTGACCCCACTGTTTTAAATAGTACTCTTGTCATCCTGTGACTTTGTGTAGAAGGAGCAATTATTTTTTTTTGGGAAAAGTCAATTGCATAAATAAAATAAGAGTGGCCAAGAAAGGCTGGCCAATACCCGACAACCATATAGAATGGTGAACCAAACAACGTAAAGAGCAAAAGTAGGAAACAAAGCCTACGAACAAATGGCTACCAAAGCTACAAAGCCTAGAAAGATACAAACAAAAGAGGAACTACCAAGCTATCCTCCAAATACGACGAAGAGCCACAGTAGATAGAGAACGAGCGGGCCATCTAGAAGAGATAATATCACGAACAAGACCTATCCCCTGGAAAGTAACCGAGTGAGGATCTCGACGGCTCTGGCCAAACCTCCTCTCGTTCCTCTCTGCCAAATCAAATAGACCAACGCGGCAAGAAGAATACGGTAAGCCACGTTGACCACGTGCTTACCTCTCCACCTCTAGCGACCCACAATACCCCAGAGCTCCACACAGTGGGGCCAACGAGCGGACGGCCCTCCTAGCAATAGAAATACACCTCCTAGAATAAGGGCCTTTGAAAGAATAGGTGGGAGTGCGTCTACCGCCATACCACAAAGGACACAAATCCCATCAATATCTGGAGCCAAGGCTTATCCATAGTCGATAACCGCTCTGAATAGCCAACCGAGAGGATGAAAGAGTGTCTCGGGATCTTTCCCGGTCCGTGCAAGAGCGGAGCCCAAGGAACAGGGGCGAATAACCTCGAGGAACCGAAGAGCGAGAAGAGGATGAAAAATCCCGAACTAAGCGGTCTCCATAAACGCGATCCCGACCCCCATGAATATGTGGCAAAGCGAAGAAATCTGCAAAAGCTCGGGCCTATCCACCACCGGCCACTCCCAAGAACCCTCAACAATAACCGAATCAAGCCTAGCACCCACGTCGATGCCGGACCACAGAGGAGCTCTAGGAACAGAATGCCTAATCACACCCATAGAATGCCAGGTCCGACCACAAGAAGAAGGATGAGCCATCTCGATGGAATCTTGAAATGCTCCCATAACAAGGGCGCGATTTGAAGGCGCCTTGATACCAAGTGAAGTGGAGAAACACTAAGGTCCCGGAAGGAACAACTGCGCAACCTAAAAGTCGAACCCAATTAACCCGACAGAGCGATTAGAGCCCGTGATAAGAGCCCGGATATGACGAGCCATCGGCGCCCGGTCTGGAGCCTCAACGGAATGATGCCACGGCCCCCACAATCCACATCCAAGCAAACCTTAGCCGAGCCACCTTGGCCAGGCCGAATCATGAGAACCTCGCCGGAGGAACACTTTGATACGTTTCTCAATCAAAGAGAGAACGCCCTTAGGCAAAATAGAACTACCACCCAATAAATATGTAAAGAAGATAAGACGGAGGCGAATAAGCCGGCACCGAGCCGCCATGGAAAGAGCGATTACTAGCCTGACCGAGACGACCATCAATCGAATCAATCAAAGGGGAACACATAGCAATTGTCAGCTTTGAAGTAATCAAGGGAACTCCCAAATACCTCACAGGAAGCTGACCTAGCTGAAACCCTAACAACTGCTGGAACTGGGCCCCCTGCACCTGAGCACTAGCTGATAGAAAGATATTACTCTTACTCGGGTTGGCCCGTAGTCCAGAAAGGGAAGCAAAGATCTCTATACTTTTCTTAAGAACACCGACAGAGACAACATCAGGATTACAGAAAAGGAGGAGGTCATCGGCAAAAGCAAGCATGAAGGTGCGTGTAGCCAAACACTTCCAGTGGAATCTGAACCCCGGAGTCTGAGCGATCTCATGGGCGATAATACCATGGAGGACCTCCATAACAATAACAAACAGATACGGAGAGATAGGGTCACCCTGCCTCAGCCCCCTACGGCCCCTAAAGATACCCTCAGCATCTCCATTCAAGGAGATCGAGTAAGCCGGAGTGGTGATACACTCCCTGACCCAAGCAATAAACGTCTGGTGGAACCCCATACATTGCAGAGCAATCAAAACAAAATCCCATTCAACGATGTCGTAAGCTTTCATAAGATCAACCTTAAAGACACACCGACTCGGCATCCCTCTTTGCCCATAACCATGAAGAAGCTCACGGCGAGAAGGATATTATCACTAATCCTTCTCCCGGGAATAAAAGGCTGTCGAATTTGGATCAATCAAGGAATCAAGGCTATCACGCATACGATGGACCATAATCTTAGAAATAGCCTTATATAAAGGTTACAACAAGAAATCGGTCTAAAGTCGGACATGCTCCTCGGCAAAGCAACTTTAGGAACAAGAGATATAAGGGTAGTATTGATCAGCAGCGAATTGACCCGAGGAGAAAAAATGTTTAATAGCGAAAGTAATCTCACCCCCAACAATCGGCGGGCTCGTCGATAAAAAGCGGCATTAAACCCATCGGGGCACGGGCGAATTCATATCGAACCCAAAGAAAGCGAGCGAACCTCCTCATGAAGCAGTCTGATCATATGTAACGCAACATCGGGAGGAAGAGAAGAAGAGACAAAGGGTCTCACCTGATTGTACGATATAGGCTGAACCCGATCCGAAGAACCCAGTAACCTCTCATAGAACCCAACTACCTCATCCCGAATGAGAACAGGATCAGACAGCTCAATGCCAGCCTCAGAAACCAGCCTAAAAATCCGCGAACGAGCCCTCCTTGAGGCAACCCTCCGGAAGAAGAAAGCAGAACACTGGTCCCCATCCTTGAGCCACGCTAGCTTGGCCCGTTGCCTGAGCGAGGACTGCTCCTGGGAAACAGCGGAAGAGAGCACCCACCTGCAACACCCTTCTAACTGTAAAGCAGAGTCTGACAAAGGAAACTCTCTAAGGATAGACTGGGCTGCAGAAAGGAAAGCTGATGCTGAAGCCACATTAATAGCCAAGTCCCCTTTCCTCTTCCTCATAGCGCGAAAAACAAGCTTAAGGGCATCTAGCTTCCGGCAGATCGCATAGAAGGGGGCTCCTACAATAAGATGATGCCAAATACCAAAGACAGCAGGCAGGAAGTCATCAGAATCTGCCAGAAAGTTATCAAACCTGAACATCTTACCCCTACGACGGGACAAGCTACCAATACCAAAGATAAGCGGACTATGATCAGAGGTCCGAGGCAAATCGCAAGTATAGGAGTAGTCAGAATGAGAAATAAACCACTGCGGATTACCCAGGACTCTATCTAACCGCTTCCACAAGGATCTAGGAGAAGGGCTCTTATTATGCCACGAGAACCCGGGAGCCCAACATCGGAAGCGTCTCTAGATCAAAGACGCCGAGAACTCCCCGAACTCCAACATAGGAGCTCATCATCATGATGAGTCACCTCTCCACCTAAGATCTCGCTACAATCCAAAAGACATTAAAGTCGCCCATAATCACCCAAGGCTCGCTAACATGCGAGCAGAAAAATCGATCAAGAAGCGCCAAAGAAGTCTCCTCTGGATAGCATCATTAGAATCATAAGCGAATGTAACTAGGAAACTGGGCGAGTCAATATGCGATATAATCCGGCAGTGAATAAGGCGAGGATCAATAACAATAATATCAACGAGAGACCACGCCGGAATCCCCGGACCAAATCCGCTTACCGGCCGTTTCCATAATCAAAAACCACCGCCACGAAGCATTAACCAGAGAAGCAATATGCCTCGAGTTACCAACCGAGACTTTCGTCTCCAGTAAGGCAACACAACAAAGACTAAAAGAAGAAATGACCTCCCGGACCGAGTTCTGATGGTCCGGACGGTTCAGGCCACGGACATTCCACACTGCGAGCGGAATCATCTAACACCCTCGAGAAGGGCTGCATCAGATATAGGGCCCAGAGAAGAAGAACTAGAACAAAGCGACGAGTCGACAAAGACAGGAATCTCAACCTCAATATCATCGGTGAGACCAGAAAGAGCCACAAACCTGTTGTGAGACGGCTCAAACACACCAGCAGAAACCCTCCTAGGCGACACGATAGAAGGAGCAATTATTGATATCATATCCGCTCCAAGCGATGACATCAAACTTAGGCTCGTGTGCCAACCATTTTAATGTATCCGAAGCACTATTATCAAGGCTAATTTTTTCTTAAATCACTTTAAGAAAGTCTTATTATGCTCGTTCAACAACCATTTCTCGTTCATGCGAGGATAAATCTTTAGAATATTTTTGTGAGCAGTCAAGTAAGCGAGGACCTCGCCAGTGTTATTTAATATATACAAATATGCTTGAAACACTTCGTCTCGACTCTTAGTTTGGACCTTAACACCGTGAGTTCCTCACATCTCCCATCATGATGAGACTTCGGTAGCCCTACAGCTTCTATCCTTGACAAGTAATACGTACAAAACTCAGTAGCTTCTTCGGTAATGTACAGCTCGATAATAGATGCTTCCGGATGATGTGGATTTTTGGTATACCCTTTAAGATCTTCATGTACCGCTCAACAGGGTACATCCATCTTAAATAAATGGGACCACATATACTAATTTCCCTTACTAAATGAATAATTAAGTGAACCATGATGTCAAAAAATGAAGGAGGAAAATACATCTATAATTGGCACAAGATAACGTAAGCTTTTTTTTCCCACTCATCCAACTTCATAGGGTCAACCACTTTGCTGCATACAGCATTGAAGAAATAGCATAAGCGAGTTATGGCATGTCTTACCTGTTAGGAGTATGCCCTCGAATACCACTCAGAGGATATTTGAGAGAGGGTATTGTACTTGTTATTATGTAAATTATTATCCAAAGGCAATTGTATATTTCTTTATTTACAGATAGTCGCTGGCATTCCTGACTAGTTAATATATAGATAGAAACTAGTCCTTGTATTTGATAGCAAAACTTTCCACTCCTTATTGGATAAGGGGATCGGCACTGGAAAGGTTTATGGCTCAAATACTTAATCATTCGCAAGTCGATGAAACTTGGCTGGGCGTTAAGTTTATGTGAAGACTTGTATGATGTGTTCTTTGACTGGAGAGTGCCTGTCGAACGCTAATGGTTAGTGGGAGCACACGTTAGAGGTATGCTAATTAGATTAGTATACTCGTACCGACTCACCCTCGATTCTTCACACAGATTTCACTCCAGGACAGTCAATGACGGAATCGATAGGTTGTGATTGGTACTCGTGAACCTTCGACTTGAGGATTTAGTAGGGATGTGCTTGTAATGTTAAGATTTTCATTAGAGTAGTTCGAACTAGAAAACCGGAAGGTGTGGGTTAACCTCGACGTGCATCTTGAAGGGCAAGTAGCAGGTTCTACTAAATACCAAGATAGGATTCTTTCTCCTATTAGTGAACGTGTATATGTCTTATGCAGTTATTGGCAGATGAGATCATAAGTCTTTGGCCAAAGCATTGAAGGTAGTTGTATTAGATACACGAGAGCTCAGTAATCTTGATTTGTATTAACTCATGTAAAGCGTCAAGTACAGATAGGGTTTGACTGACTGTGACCCTATAACTTAATCGGGACATTCGAAATAAGGGTTTATACCTATACTGGTATTCACGACAGAAAGGTTTTGGAATGATCCCCATCATTCGTTCTCTGTTAGGGTACAGTGTAGGCCGCCAGGCTAGCTAGGTGGTGCTACTACTCTTTGGTTCCTCCCATTGCCAACTGAGATGGACCTACCGAGTCGCGCAATAAAATTGGTGACGAAATGAATTGAGCTTATTCCCTTTTAATGAATCGTAGATATTGGATATCTAATTTATTGGACATTGGATGTCTAATTAATTTTGGGACATTAAATGTCTAAATTAATTTATTGGATAAATTAATTTATGACCTAATGAATTAAATAAATTACTGTGTGATTGATTTAATTCATAGATATAAGTGTTTCTTGGAGAAATTAATTATATTATTTTCTATTTGATATAATTAATTAATTGGATTAATTAATTGATATAAATACATAGGAACGGAACGAAGTAATCTGTTTGGAAACGCGAGAGTCCGAATCACTTTCCCTTTGTCTTCTTTCCTTTTATTGAGGGAAAACTAGACTTAAGTGGGCATGTGTTGCATTATTGGTAAAGGTTGGACCTTACTATGTGGAGTGGGACTGGAAGACAAAATATAATGAGATAATGATTCTCTCATTGGTGTGAAAGTTTACTCACTGCTAAATCTCAATGAGAGAGAGAAAAGTCATTGTCTCCTTCATTGTCTTCTTCATTTCTTCTTCTTCACCTTCTTGGAGAAAATTGAGAGAGAAAATTTTTTTTCTAACACTTAGATTACTGTGGAAAATCAAGAGAGAATATATATCTATACACTTAGAGTGATATAGATTATAGTTATAGCTCTTATCACTTTGTTCTAGCCGTGTCCTTAGAGGACAACGAAGTGAAATCGTTCTGATCGTGTTTCCAGCGCGTGACAAGTAGAGACACGGTATTTTCGGTGTTGGATCATCCAAGAGCTTGTTGCGGATTGAATTCGTAAGAGACATCATCTTCTCAACCATTTAATCAACGGACTACAAGGGTATGATTTGTATCTTACTCTTTGTTCATTTTACATTCGTATATATGTAGCTTGAATCGATCCTCCTGAGAAATTCGTATTGCACTTTGTGTTTATCGCTTCCGCTGCGCCCTTCGTTTCTGTATGCGAATCCCAACAGTGGTATCGGAGCATGGTCTTGCGATCGTATATACGATATATTGCATTTGGAATGCTTGATGGAATGGTTTATGGTTTGGAATCATATGCGATCGTTTTTGTTTGTTCGTTGTAGTTGTGTTTTTCGTAAATTCATATCAAAATATAAATCTTGTATTTCTTATAAATAAGATTCATATTGAAGATATGAATGTCGAAAAATATAGATATAAGATATCCGGTCGAATATCAAGCCCCGGATTGCCGTTGGACGGAACTGAGGACAAAGCTGAAATTGGCTAGGCCAAAATCAGGACTGCCTCGCGGTCCAGCCTTTGGGATCGGGATTTGGCCCTTTGGATCGCGATCCACTGTGCCCGGATCGCGATCCGGGCACTGTTCCAGCATGTTTTGGGCTCGTTTTTCCGCCCGTTTCAGAAAAATTAATCTCCCGCATTTTATATTGGATATAATTTGATTAAAGTGGAATATGGTATTTCATTTTAAAGTGGGAAACTTAATTTGTTGGAATGGTTTTGATTGACCGAATTACTTTGAATGTTTTCATATTACCGATTGTGTGGATTGATTAGATCAATCTATTTATAGTTAATTTTATATATTGGTTGGATCTATATATATTTATTAATTCTATTTATTTAGTATTTATTGGATGAATGCTTGTGAATGGGGATGTGGTTCATGAACCTAGTTTTGAATTGTTCTATTTTATTCGATTGGGTTGTAAAGGCCGTTTTGAGCCTATTTATTTTACTAGAAAATTTGTATGGGATGTAATTTTTCCATGTAAAATTTATATGTAATGACGAAGATGAAGGAAGATCCATTCGAGAATACGAAGCTTCAAGACCGAAGACTTGTAATTAGATTACGATGTTTTTTGTTCTAGAAATGGTCCATGAACTACGTGTTGGTAGCAACTAGGTTGTGAATGTTTTATTTATATGGTATGAATGCAACAAACGTGCTTAAATCAATTAATGTGCAAAGTGTAACATTAATCGCGAAAATTCTCCCAGGATAAAATATTGAGTTTAAAAGGTTTCAAGGTTTTCCTTCCCTCCTTCGAGCTTTCGGAAAATTGAAATCCAAACTGGATGTGCTATGCTTATGAGTTATCGGGGTAGTCGTTTGGGGAGGGTCGATAAATTACCGAGAGTGCATTGGATGCCTTCGGTTGGAGCAAATTTTATCTCTAGAAACCTGTTTGGTTGCCGGATAATATCCAATTGTGAAACTTTTTTTTTTTGAACATCAAGATTTTATTAAACTAGCAAGATGCTAGAAAGAAATTACAAGGAATAAACCACTAAAGGGTTTTGAATCCAGTTGTTCCAAGATATGGAAGACATTTTACTTCTAGTGGAATACCATCTAAAAGAAAAATCTACAATATTATCAAAAATCATGCTACGTTTAGGCTGATTGGTACCAAATATCACTTCGTTACGGAATCTCCATAAGGACCAAAGGGTGACACCACAAACAACATCCATGATGATTCTTTTGCCCGATGCAGAATGAAGGCCATCAATCCAATCATACAAACCAGTCAAATTGTATATAATAGGGGGAGAGATGTGCAACCATTTAAAGACACAAGACCAGGCTGTAGAAGCTAGCGTGCAATCCCATAGAGTATGATAAGCATATTCAACCCCATGATCACAAATTGTACAAGTAATAGAAGCCACTTCAATTCCTTTACGACTGAGATTCCACCGGGAAGGGAGGCGATCACGAAGAGACCTCCAAATAAAGATATTAATCTTCTTTGGAAGAAGGCTATTCCATCTAGTGCGCGGCCCATCTGGAAGAAACCCCTATCAATTTTGTGTCGAGCACTTTTAACAGAGAAAGAGGTAGTACCAATAGTACCAATAGTACCAATTGTGAAACTGATTAGCAACTTAACTTGTTCACGAATAGAAAACATATAGGTTTAGGGGAGTGAACAAGGGGAAAAAGAAGATCGAATCATCCATTAGATGGGTTGGTGTTGGACACCACTTTATGAATATTAATAGACTAGAAACCTGTTCGGTTGCCCTCTATTAAAATTTATAAAGAACTCGATCACCACTATGAAGTAAAGCGAACAAATACTTATGGATTTCACAAGGGAGTGTGTTATTCTGATAAAAATAGTGGGAGATGGGTTAAATGAATAGAAATGTCCTTAATTCTAAACTCAGACCATAATTGAACGAGTCCCTAATCAATCTAGTGTACTTTATGCAGACATAAAACTCTCAAATAAAATGACAATGAACCCACTCACTATACTACTTGATAGAACACCTTAATTGGGCCAAACTTTGTGGACTGGCTCCGCAACCTGATGATAGTCCTTAGTATGGAGGCGCTGGGATACGTTTGGAGGCAGACATTCCGGCAGCTCTGACGCGGACCAGAGCCAGTCACGAAGATGTTAAAAGCCACGAAAAGTGGCTTAAGGATGACATTAGAAATCGTGACTATTTGATGGCCGCTATGTCTAATGAGATTCAGAGAGCTCATGAGAAATGACTTCTGCTAGGCAGATCTTATCTCACTTAACCGAGCTTTATGATGAGCACAGTCGAACTGCTAGATATGAGATATCCAAGCAACTGTTCGGTGCCAGGATGAAGGAAGGTGAAAGAAATTCGGGGACCGTGTCCTCAAATGATCTCTATGATCGAGAGATTGGAGGCTCTTGATTTTAAGATGCATGCTTCTCTATTAACCGACCTTATCCTGCAATCTCTTCTTGATTCCTTCTCACGGTTTGTTATGAACTTCCACTGTAATGAGATTGCTTGCAATTTAGCAGGGTTGATGAACAAACTTGTAACCGTTAAGTCTCAGATGAAGATTACGCGAGTGAAGGAGTCTGTCCTTGTGATTTCTTCTAGATCTAGAAGGTCCAAGAATAAGAAGAAAAAGACCAAAAAGCAGGCGGGCCCACAAAAGGGACTTTAAGGGTAAGGGCAAGGCCCCAATGGTTCCCAAGAGCAAGAAGGTGAAGACCGACACATGTCCCAAATGCGGTGAGCTGGGCCACTTGGCAAGAGACTGTACGAACCTTCGTGGAGATTTAGGTACGGAACTTTTAGTTTTGGAAACTAATTGTTCTGCTACCATATTTTCTACTTCTGGGATACTGTATTCAGGTGCTAGTTCTCATATTTGTACCATGAATCAGGATCTGAAACAAAGTAGAAAGCTTGGAGCTAGCGAAGTGATGATTACTGTCGGAAGCGGGCATAGTGTCGCAGCAACCGATATAGGATCACTTCTTTTGGATTTGGAATCCGGCTTTGTTTTAACTTTAGATGATGTACTAGTGTTGCCCTAGGGGCATAAAACATTGTATCCATTCCAGTCATAGATCGAAAAGGCTTTCTATTTTTCATTGGTAATTTATTTTAGAAATGAACTAGTGGGCACTGCTACATTGTAAAATGGATTGTATCATCTAAACATAAACAACAAAGTCATTGTGAATACTATGGATCGGAAGCATGGTAGGAATGAAACTAATCAAGTTTTGAAATGGCATCTTAGACTTGGTCATATTGGTCAGACTAAGGTTTACAAAATGGAAGAAGGATGGACTTATGGGTCCATTGGGATCGGATCCCTTTCCAACTTGTGAATCTTGTCTTAAAGGCAAAATGACTAAGCCCCCGTTCACATGGACGTTTGAAATATCCGCTTATAAACTTGGATTTGTCCATACCGACGTATGTGGTGCTTTGGAAGCAGCACGTGACAGATATCAGTACTTCATTACGTTTACGCATGATCATACTAGGTACGGTTATGTATACTTAATGAAACATAAATCCGAGGCTTTTGAGAAATTCCAGGAATTTAAGGTCCTAGTCGACAAACAAACTGGTAATCATATCAAAGCACTTCAGTCGGATCGAGGTGGCGAGCATATGAGTACAGAGTTTTATGATTTCCTTAAGGATCACGGAATAATATCACAACTTACGCCTCTAAGAACTCCTCAGATAAATAGTGTGTCGGAAAGAAGGAACTGAACCTTGTTGGACATAGTTCGTTCCATGCTTAGCTACACCGACTTACCGATTTACATGTGGGGGTATGCGCTACTGATTGTTGCTTATATCTTGAACAGATGTCCTTCCAAGTCCATTCCTAAAAACTCCACATGAGATGTGGTAGGGCAGGAAACCAAGTCTTAATCATATTAGGATTTGTGGATGTCTCGCCTATGTCAAGAATACTAAGGCGGAGAAATTGGAAGCAAGGTCCATGAAGGAACATTTTCATTGGATTCCCATCTGGGACGATGGTTTATCTATTCTACATTCCCGTAGATCAAAAGATTATTGTTGCTTTGCAAGCACACTTCCTGGAAGATGAGTTCATTCAGGAAGGTGGAGCAGGTAGAAGTATTTCTTTGAAAGAATACAATGAAAATCCCCAGGAGACACTTGTACAAGAAATGGAACCAAACCTTGTGAAATACAAGTACAACCACCTCGTTGATCAACTAGAGTATCTCAATTACCTGAGAGGTATGGTTTTATGCACTTGGAGGAACTGGGTCTCCACAAGATTCCAGGTGATAACCAAGAGACCGACCCGTGACCTATGACCTAGCAATGGTGGATGTAGACTCCGTGAAATGGATGGTACCAATCTTCATGTAGTTTGGACCTTCGTTCTGGTGAGGCAGTCAAAGAGTTTGACTTCGTGCAAAATGAAGAGGAACCTTGTGTATACAAGAGGGTTAGTGGGAGCAAGATCGCATTATTAGTACTATATGTAGATGACATTCTACTAATAGGAAAACGATGTGGAAATGCTTAGTTCTGTGAAAGCTTGGCCTTCGAGTAGGTTCTCTATGAAAGACTTGGGAGAAGAAACCTATATTCTTGGGATTCGACTCTACTGGGATAGAGCGAAGAGAATGGTAGGTCTTTCCCCGAGCCCTCTAGGTAGATAAAATCTTAAAGCGATTTAAGATGGATTATTATAATAGAGGGTTCCTACCGATACGACATTGAATAAAACTCACCTTGAAGATGTGTCCTCATAGTGAGGAACAATGAAAGGATATGAGTAATTTACCATATGCTTCGGCCATGGGTAGCCTTGTGCATGCCTTGTTATGTATGAGACCTGACATTACACATGTTGGGAATGTGGTACGTAGGTTTCAGGCAAACCCAGGTAGGGAACATTGGACCACCGTAAAGAACGTTCTCAAGTACTTTAGAAGGACTAGAGATCTGGTTCTCATGTATGGGGTGGAGAACTTAATGTGACGGGCTTCACTGATTCAGACTTCCAAGGACAAAAAGACGACTCTGTGTATACTTCTGGTTATATTTTACTCTTAATGTAGGAGCAGTATCTTGGCATAGCGCCAAGCATAGGACGACTGCTGATTCCACATGTTCGGCTAAGTATCAAGCGGCTTCGGAAGCCTCCAAAGGAAGGGTTTTGGATTAAGAAGTTACTGGGTGAACTTCAAGTGACACAATGTACTGTGCTGCCTGTTTTCGTTTTTTATATGATAACAATGGAGCTGTAGCACAGGCCTAGGAGCCTAGGTGTCATAATGGTACAAAACATATTGAGAGAGAGTATCATATCATGAGAGAATTTGTTCGCACAGGATACCTTGTGCTGCGTAGAGTAGACTCAATAGACGTCGTCGCTGATCCAATAACCAAGCCACTTTCTCAGATAATCTTAGAGCCTCATCTGGAGAACATGGGTATTAGATGCCCTAGTGTGTAGAATTGAGTGCATGTGGAAGATTGCTAGGAGTATGCCCTAGAATGTCACACAGAGAATGTTTGAGAGAGGGCATTGTACTTGTTATTATGTAAATCATTATTAGAAGGCAATTGTATGTTTCTTTGTTTACAGATAGTCACTGGCATTCATGACTAGTAAATATATAGATAGAAACTAGTCCTTGTATTTTAGAGCAAAACGTTCTACTCCTTATTGGATAAGGGGATCGGCACTGGAAAGGTTTATGCCTAAAATACTTAATCTTTCGCAAGTCGATGAAACTTGACTGGGCGTTAAGTTTATGTGAAGACTTGTATGATGTGTTCTTTGACTTAGAGAGTGCCTGTCGAACTCTAATGGTTAGTGGGAGCATATGTTATAGGTATGCTAATTATATTAGTATACTCGAATCGGCTCACCCTCGATTCGCCACACAGATTTCACTCCGGGACATTCAATGACGGAATCGATAGGTTTTGATAGGTATTCGTGAACCTTCGACTTGAGGATTTAGTAGCGATGTGTTTGTGACATTAAGATTTTCATTAGAGTAGTTCGACCCAGAAAACTAGAAGGTGTGGGTCAACCTCGACATGCATCTTGACGGGCAAGTATTAGGTTCTACTAAATACCAAGATAGGATTGTTTCTCCTGTTAGTGAATGGGTATATGTCCTATGCAGTTATTGGCAGATGAGATCATAAGTCTTTGGCCAAAGCGTTGGAGCTAGTTGTATTAGATACACGAGAGCTCAGTAATCTCGATTTGTATTAACTCATGCATAGCGTCAAGTACATATAGGTTTTGACTGACCGTGACCCTATAACTTGATCGGGACATTTGAAAGAAGGGTTTATACGTATACTGGTATTCACGACAAAAAGGTTGTGGAAGGATCCCCATCATTCATTTTCAGTTAGGGTACAGTGTAGGCTGCCAGGCTGGCTAGGTGGTACTATTACTCTTTGGTTCCTCCCATCGCTAACTGAGACAGACCTACCGAGTCGCGCAATAGGATTGACGACGGAATGAATTGAGCTTATTCTCTTTTAATGAATATTAGATATTGGATATCTAATTTATTGGACATTGGATGTCTAATTAATTTTGGGACATTAGATATCTAAATTAATTTATTGGATAAATTAATTTACGGCCTAATGAATTAAATAAATTACAGGGTGATTGATTTAATTCATAGATATAATTGTTTCTTGGAGAAATTAATTATATTATTTTGTATTTGATATAATTAATTAATTGAATTAATTAATTGATATAAATACATCGGAACGGAACGGGGTTTATCTGTTTGGACACGCGTGAGTCCGAAACGAATCGAACTCCTTCTAGCTTCTAGATGGCCACACCTCCCCTCTTTCCCTTTGTCTTTTTTCCTTTTATTGAGGGAAGACTAGACTTAAGTGGGCATGTGTTGTATTATTGGTAAAGGGTGGACCTTACCATGTGGAGTTGGAGTGGAAGACAAAATATTATGAGATAATGATTCTCTCATTGGTGTGAAAGATTACTCACGGCCAAATCTCATTGACAGAGAGAGAAAAGTCATTGTCTCCTTCATTGTCTTCTTCATTTTCTTCTTCTTCACCTTCTTGGAAAAAACTGAGAGAGAAGAATTTTTCCCTAACACTAAGAGTGCTTAGGAAAATCAAGAGAGAATATATATATATCTACACAGTTAGAGTGATATAGATTATAGTTATAGCTCCTATCAGTTTGTTCTAGTCGTGTCCTTAGAGGACAACAAAGTGGAAGTCATTCCGATCGTCTTTTTGGCACGTGGCAAGTAGAGACGCGGTGTTTTCAGTGTTGGATCATCCAATATCTTGTTGCGGATTGAATTCGTAAGAGACATCATCTTCTCAACCATTTAATCAACGTACTACACGGGTATGATTTCGTATCTTCCTCTTTGTTCGTTTTATATTCGTATATACGTAGCTTGAATCGATCCTCCTGAGGTACGTAACACCTACTAATTATGGATGTAGCTCTGTGTAACACCCCCAATCCACTCGGGAATATTACAGCGCCACAGACCGTCTCCGTGAAGATCTACCAGGCTATTACAAAATCAGGACATCACATACATGGCTAAATGATCAACCATTAGACCGATTTGGTCTTTCACCATAAACATACAACTTAAACTTCATATACATCTCTTATTCAAAAACTCATACCCGCACAAGGGTCAAAATACAACAACACTCCGATACAACAGGAAAACACTACAGCGAAAAAGAAAATACATTACGACCACCAGTACCAAGTACTTGTCTTCATGTGATTAGTATCATTTGTCTTTCATCATCCTTCGTACCGATCCTGTGATTAGCTCCCCAAGAACTTGCATGTACCTGGACGCAATACAGACATATACCCCCGATTACTTGAGGGTTAGCAAACTAGAATTTGGCTAGTGCAAGTATAAAGTGCGACTATGAGCCATACACATCATATTCCAAGAATATAATAATTTGAACCAAAACAATGGTAAATAACTTAGGGTCACATGTAATCGATGGTGAATAAATGAAATCATATAATTCAAGATTAGTATTCCGGAATAACCAAATCGCATAGCATCTAATTTCAATAAATACATGATTAAACCATGGAATCGCACCAACGACAACGGAACCCTCTGAGGCCCCGTAGGACCCTCCCAGAGTGGCTAACCCAAAAATATTCGTGGAACCGCACCAACGGCAACGGAACCCTCTGAGGACCCATCAGTACGTGCCGGAGTGAATATATAAATAACCAATCGAATGCATGACTAGTATTCCAGAGTAACTAAGTCTCATTGTACGTCACATTTCATTTACATACGTGATTAACAATGGAACCGCACCAACGGCAATGGAACCCTCTGAGGCCCTGTCGGACCCTCCTAGAGTGGTTAACCCAAAAATATTGGTGAAACCGCAACAACGGCAACGGAACCCTCTGAGGACTCATAAGTCCATCCCAGAGTTAATATATACAAACACACCACGAGAAGATATAATTCCCAAACAATACCAAATAATGCCACCTCATCACAAAGGAGCCAGCAAGCAATACAACACCACATTACACACCAACCAAATAAATATGCATTCCAGCGTACCACCCTCAACGAGGGCAGAGAGCTTTAATAGTCACATAATAGAAGAAATGTACTTCGATTCGCAACCATAATACAACATATTCGTAAAGTTTATCTATTCACAAAGTACTCAAGCATTTTGAAAGAAAGCCGTTAATGAGGTTATACCCATCCTTTGAAAGTTCATTATGAGTACTCAAATAGCACACATAGTCGATTACCAATTATTATATCTACGAAACACGAAATGTATGGGCAAGAAGCTTGCCTCGATAATCGATACCGACAACTTCGATGAACACGGATCGGCTGAAAACCTCGAACACCTACAACTTATGCAAGAAACAACGAAAACATGATCACAACGAGGAGTAAACCCAATAAGAATGGAAATCGCCTCAAACCAACAAAGGAAAACTCATATGAACATTTAATCGAAAATTAAATGTTCACAGTTCCTCAAGAACACTAAAATAATAAATCGGGTCGAAATCAAAGATATGGATATATAATCCATAAAACATGTTAAACAATATCATTTAACACCAATTGGTTCATCACAATCGGATTGAATACGAAATCAAGACCAAAACTCTAAAAAGTCAACTCTAGAGAAATCAAGAAAAATACCTCGATCCGACAAAGAATAATGGATTAGATGATGTTATAATCACCTAGGATGCTCCAAAACACCTTTGAATTGAATAAAATCGGCCAAAATCACGAACCCTAGTCGCCCTTGACTCACACTCACGGAGAGAAGAGGAAAGAAGGTAAAAATGAGAAAACATGACTGCTGTCCAGTTTATATACTAGACAGCTTAGCGTACGCTAATCACCAAGTATTAGCGTGCGCTATCGAAGAAACATTCTGCCCAAAACGTAAAGTTAGCATGCACTAACTACAAAAGCTAGCGTGCGCTAATGAGACTTCCAGACCCAGTCCAGAAGCTTCTGTACTGCCTCGAACTACCAGTTAGCGTGCGCTATCATACCGTAGTGTACGCTAACTGCTGAACCTTAGTGCATGCTATAGAGCTGCATAGCGTGTGCTGCCGAACTCCTAGTCGAATGCAGTAGCTTCTGCATCTCGCGTTAGCGTGCGCTATATACAAGGTAGCGTGCGCTAACTCTGCATAGTAGCGCGCGCTACAACTCCTAGTAGCGTGCGCTAGCCAATATCGAACTAAAACTCATCACAACAACGACACTCCCCCTACGGGATGACAAACACGTAACGATATGAATCGTAACCAAACATGTGTCCAAACTTGACACACGATCCCAAAGACATGAACGACAACAATCCGCTAAGCCGCAACAAGAAAATCCCGGGTATTACACTCTGGGCGTATACCCATCTCGAACAAATCTCGTCGAGCCTTCACATTATCTTTCGTATTGCCTTTAATGTTCAAAAATGTACCAGTTACACTATCACACACATTATTCTCCACATGCATAACATAATGTCTAACATCTAGATGGGACCAGTATGGTAGATCAAAGAATATCAACCTCTTCTTCCAGATATTTTTCTCAATAGCCTTCTTCTTGGTCTTCCCAAATATAGTATTGATGTTTTTAACCCGATCATAAACTTGTTTACCCGTCAAGGGTGTAGGTGCAGTTCCATCCTCCTGACATCCGTTAAAAGATTTTTTTAATCTACGATAAAGGGTGATAACATGCAAGTTGAGTAATTTGGTTCACAACCTGTTGTAGAACTGTTTCAACCATAGGTTCAACCTCCATGTTAACCACATGCTCCTCAATATGAGTCTCGATTTTGTTAATGACAGAATTCTCCTCCACAGCAGCACAAAGCTTTCTTTAATCTACGATGAAGGGTGATAACATGCAAGTTGAGTAATTTAGTTCACAACCTGTTGTAGAACTGTTTCAACCGTAGGTTCGACCTCCATGTTAACCACATGCTCCTCAATATGAGTCTCAATTTTGTTAATGACAGAATTCGCTTCCACAGCAGCACGAGCAGCGTTGCATCCCAAACCTCTGCATCCTTGATTTCATCTCGCCATTCTGAAGCATACACAATTAAATAATTCTTAAACCACATATAGTTGACAATTCTAAGTTCTCGAAAATTATTGTCATCATTATTCATCAAATTCATTATTAAAGTATATCACAAGTCAACTTATAACCTCTTAATAAATTCTCAAAATCAAAAAACAGAAAGAAAAATACTGTCTTAGAGAGCTCACATTCTCAAGTTGTACATAGGCATTAGTGATACTAGTATTCTAACATCTCACTTATATGAACACAACTCGACTCGCCACAACAAAAGAGGTTCTATCTTTATAACCTATCGCTCTGATAACTTATTCTGTAACACCCCCAAAACTCTTAGGGATAATTACAGTATAGTAAATCTCGTCCTATAGTTTACCAGACCAATACAAATACAATATACCCAAAATGGTTAACAACAAACATATTACATAATCAAATTAATATTAATAATACACAAACATAACCAAACTGATCCGATTTTGAGAATGTTCCAATACGATAATTAAAAATATAAATATTTAAAACCTATTTTATCCAGCCCAAATTCTCAAAGTTCCGATACAAGGGTACGGCATAATGCTTCATGTATAAAAACTCGGACATCCACATCAATCACTAGTATCATGTTCGAGTTTGTTGGTCACGGTATACAATTTGTACAACTTAAAAGGGGAGGTTGAATAAGTTGTCTTCTTTTTCGAAGTTTGTTTGCATAGCGGAAGTCTGAAACTAAGTTGCTGTAGATACATCGACTGGATAATCTCCAGTAGCTTAGTTCTTAAAGAGTTTTCAAGATATGTATACTAAAATCACACAGGCCGTACGAAAATAGTAAAGACGGAAAGTAACGACACACAGTTTAATGTGGTTCGAGGTAAACCTGTCTACGTCCACAAGTCCTCCAAACATGGGTAAAGAGTTTATTAAAATCAAGAGGTACACAATTATATTATTTTAACTAAACTCGTCGCTCACATAGATTAATACAGCCTACAGTAGCTTTGTTCGTTCACACAGAATGGCTTGGGCTTCTTCAACTTGCTTTTTCTCACATAAATTGAAGCTTAATCCTGAAATCTATTCATCCCACAAGGTCATAATAGCTTAGCTTAGTCCACACAGGGCTAAGAATCTCAACAATAAGTAATTGGATTATCACGAGTTGAACAACAGTTGTAAGCTTGGTAAGCTTTGTTGTAGATGTGTTGTTCATTGTTGAGGACTTATATATTTCTTTACTCAAGATATTGCTATATGCTTGAAGAAATATATTGATCTTTTAGCTTGAGGTTCGGCTTTCAGTTCTTGCGTTCTTCAGATATTTCATCTGTTAAGTAGTTTTGAGCAATGTCCTCTTGCTTGGGCTGTTTATAACCTTGGAAATAGATCTATTATAAATGTAGCCATTTGGCCGATTGGTGAGATTGGGATTCTCTGATTGGCGGATTCAAAATGTTTTGAATTAAAGGTGATTTGTATTTAATGCTTGAAATATTCTCTTTGACCCGCATTAAATGCTCTTCTGTCTGTATCTCTTTGACCGCATTAAATAATGTCCTATCAGTATTAAATGCTACTTTAAAACTGTGAATAATAATGAATAAAGAGAATTTATTTCACAATGGTTTAAACTTCCTTCTCATTCCGGTTGGTTTTGAGTTTTACTTTTCCTAAATAAAACACCTAAAACATTTTTTGTTGTAGCCAACGTCTCCTCTTGCTGTATGTTGAAGGCTTAGATGTAGGATTTGACTCTTAGGCTCGTTGTAAGATCTTGGGCTGTATGGACAGGTTTTATGATGTATTTATCAAACCACAATCTTCCCAAAAGACTACCGCTGTTGTTGTACCGTATTGAGAGGGCTCTCTAACTGTACCAATATCTGAATATTGAAAAATATGTCCAACATAATGGGAGGTAGCCTGTATCGCTGATGCAAGTACAAGAATACAAATGGTATATCTCAAATTATAACATACCTCAAAACATCATCTCAATAAAGATAGAAATATGCAACATATCAAATACTCGGTCGTCCGCTACACTCAAGCCTGTACGAGCTAGAGACGTGAAAGGATCCTCCGTAGTTGGATTGTAAATCTTAATATCATTCATCACAATATTTAGTTTGTTGTCTATTTCACTTTGGTTCTTACAGAATACTAGAGATCTCAAAGGATCCTACCAAATTAAATTTCCTTCTGGAATACAATCTTATATCACAATAACTCTATAGAAAATCTCAATCATAATAACTCAATCAAACATCTACATCACAATAGATATAGATTTGATATATAATACGAGTACTCGGATACTCGTTTTAACCCGGCAATGTTGATAATCTCAATGATAGTGCCTCCTCGATAATCTCACAATAATTATCTCAACCTTAATCACATAAGGTAACATACCATTACTATAAACTCTGAATACATTAACGTATAATTCTTATCTCAACCCATTATTGCTATGATGATAGCAAGATTAAGATGAAGGTTCTCTATAATCATATTATTGTGTTCATCAACATCACATGACCTTCCATCAATAACACAATTCTAAGGATTTTGAATTTACAAGAAGAACAACTACTTAGATGATCATTACGAACAATACTTCGATAAAATCATTCTATCCGATTCAAAAAGTTAACTAACTAATTATTAAAAAGAACTTTGAATTCTCTAGACATGTCATTCTAATTCGTGCACAACATAGTGTTGGAATGGTGTGGTTAAATCATTATGCATTGGTCATAAATAGTTTATAGGATTAATTCAGTTGATAGTTAGTGACCGAAATATTTAGAGGGAAATATCTTTAAGTCCGATGATTATAATTGGAAATATGCTCAGAGTAAATTGTAACTAAATCCATGATGTAGCACACAAAGTGGGAGATTGAATCAATTGGATTTAGAGCCCAATAGTGTAAAAGAGTAAAACTGACTTTAGTATTCCAATGAGATGAAAAGGGACAGATAGACACATGGCCTGGACAAGCGTGTCACATGGGTCTCACGAGTTCCGGCTGGATAAGGCCAGCTAAATACAGATCTTGTCGGGCCGAGGGCCCGTAGGTGGACTAACTCAGTGTTGGCGGTTGGTTGGCTTATGTGTCCATGTTGGACATGGACTACCACAAATATGACTTTTAATGACATAAATTTTATGACGTTTGGCCAAAAACGCCATTTTAAGGTCTTTCCATGACGTTTCCAGCAATAAAAGTCATAAATTTAAATTGGAGTTTACTTTTTATGACGTTAGTTGGCCATCATCGTGAATCATCAATTTCATGATGTTTAACAACTGTCATAAAATTTATGACATTTTATAAACATCATATACTAATTTTCCATGACGAACTTGGGAAGTCATAGTAGATTTTTTTATGACAGTTTTTAAGCATCATTGAATAGTGTTTCAATGATATTTTTAGACTGTTATTAATTTTAAATAGGATATGACAATTTTACAACGTCATAATATTTTGATCCAAAATTTGACCCGCATTAGGAGAGTTCACATTTTTTGCGCCTTAGCCCAATTCTCTACCACCCAATATTTTTTTTTTCAGGAAAATTTTTCTTTTAGTTTAACATCAGCCAACAGCAATTTTAGCAAATAAGAAAACACTCACATAAAACCCTAATTACTCACTAAAGTCACGATATTCAAAATCTGCTTCAGAACTTCTCTTTCTCACACGACGCCCTTCTCTTCCAGTGATCTTCTCTTCTGGGCGAACTATAATCTGCTACAACCTGCTATTTTCTTTCGCATCCTGCTGTTTATTTTGTAAGTTCCTTTTTTTCTGTAATTTTTGAGTTAGATCCCGTATAGTTATTGCTTTGTAGATCTAATTTGGGAAATTAGAGTTTTTGCTTCCGTGTACTTCCCTGTAGGAAATGATTTTCTATTTCATGCTGCAAACGGAGGATTGATGCAAGTTCTTTGGAATTAGAAAGACTTGCCGAAACGAGCTGGAGAAATCTATTTGACGGGAGATGAATCGATCCCCATGAAAGCTGATAACTAGGTTCAGTGTTTTTGGCTTTGTTAAATTCGACCGAGGATGCTCGTCACTGGGAGTGATATAGTACCGGGTCAGTGTTTGGTTTCTGACCCTTATCTTCTTCCCTGCTATTCATGTGCTTTTACTTGTTCTCTGATTGTTGACTTAAAGTATTTTGATGATGATCGTATTCAAAACATTTAACAAAATCTATCCCATCGAGCTGCTATATTGAAGGAAAATCATGTTCTTAGCGCACGCTACAGCCTGTATGGAAGCACACGCTATCGAAGGAAAAGTCACCTGCAGTCAGGCAAGTAATCTGTAGTCTATCGGAGTCACCTGATGGATAGCGCATGCAAAATACAAAATATCAGCACACGCTAAGTTGTTAATCTTAGCGCACGCTATCATCTATTTATAGCGCACGCTATCGCACTCAAGGCAGAGAGACAGTAAGGTCTGGACAGAAAAAGGAAAAGCATTTGCGCACGCTACGGACGTACACTTACGTACGCTATTATGAGGTCTTAGCGCACGTTACATATCAAACCTTGCGCACGCTACCGGAAATCATGTTGGTAGTCCAGTAGGCTCTGGACTCAAATCAAGGAAGCTATTACGTACGCTAAACAAGCTAACGTACGTTATTTGGAAAAGTTGTAGTGCACGTTACAATACATGTGTTAGCGCACGCTAAGCGTTCAAACTCCTACCATTAGTCAACTTATCCGTTGGAACGCAAACGTCAAAAAGGAGATCCGCAAAATCTGGAAGGCTAACATTAAATAATGTTAACGCACGCTAATGTATATGTACTAGCGCACGCTACGTACATTTTATCTGTTGGAAAAGAGACGTTGGGGAGACAAACCGACAAGTTTCAACAGTCAAAAGTGAAGACCTGTTGACCGACGATAACGTACCTTACAGAAGACCGACTAGCACACGCTAGATGTATATTATGACCGTTGGTACAGTTCAATGACCGTTCAGATCAGTCAAGTCAAAGCTCGTTAGCGCACGCTATGAACGATTATTAGCGCACACTAATAATACATTTTTCAGTATATAAAGAAAGACTTGATACTATAAATACCCATAGGACTTGGGTATCTCACACACAACTTCAAGCATTCAAGTATACAAGCAATCAAAGCATTCTTAAGCTCAGATCTCTATCTATTATTGCATTCTAAGTTGTGAGGAGAAAGATACAAAGAGTGATACACCTTGTAATATTTATTATACTCTCTATTCTTTCATTTGGTTGTGAGTGTTGCATCACTCATACAAGAGCGTTAGAGAAACGAATTAAGAGTCGCTAATCCGGTATTATTAGGATCTTCGATCCGGCATTGTTAGGATTACACTCCAATATTCGTAAGTAAGGATTATCTAGTTCCGATAGAACACTAGATAAACAAAGTTTATTTTAAGAGTGGTTGTGCTTGGACCAATAGAAGACAAGCGGTTGTAACAGTTGTTGTACTCGGACCGATCGAAGACGAGTCAAGTGTGGGGTTGTTCTTGAGCCAATAGAAAAAGAAGTCGGAGAGAGGAAGTAGGCAAGTTGACGAACCTCTATAAATCTCTGAGTCTTTTACTTTCCGCACTATTTTCTTTTATTCGCGAGAAAGTTCGATATTCCGCATTACCACTATTCAACCCCCCTTCTAGTGGTAAATTTATCCCTTCAGTTGGTATCGAAGCGGGTCTCTTTTTAAGGGTTTAACCACCTAAGGGAAAAAGATCCGCATGGCACTTCTTGGCCAAATCGAAGGAAATGCTCTCAACCGTCCTCCCTTCTTCGACGGTTCCAATTTCATGACATGGAAAAAGAAAATGGCTATATTCGTTCAAGCCTATGATATTGAAATTTGGAAAGTCATTGCACTTGGTCCTATACTTGCCAAGAAAGAAGATGGATCGTTGAAAAAGTTCGACGAGTTCAACGAAGAGGATTGGAGGAACACACACATCAATTCACGTGCTACTTAACTTCTATATTGCGCCCTTAATCTCGAAGAACTTAATAGGATATCTTCCTACGAAAGCGCAAAGGAAATTTGGGAAATCCTTGAAGTAACTCATGAAGGAACCACCCAAGTTAAGGAGACTAAAATCAACATGCTTCTTCATGACTACGAACTCTTCTCCATGAAGGACGAGGAAACGATCACCAATATGTTGGATCGGTTCTCGACTATAACCAATGGTCTTGCATCATTCGGAAAGCCTATATCTAGTAGCGACAAAGCTAAGAAAATTCTTCGCTCGTTGCCACGTGAATGGGATGCCACAGTTACCGCGATCATGGAGTCCGAAGATCTCAACAAGCTCGAGTTTAGTGCCCTCATCGGGTCACTCATCAATTATGAGATCGTTCTCAAGTCTAGAGGTACCAAACCAAAGCCTCGTGAAAAGGTAGTCGCATTCAATGTTGATAGCGATGTTGAGGAAGATGTTCCCGAGGATGAAGACGATGAGGAACTTGCTCTCTACGCCAAGAACTTTAGAAGGTATAAAAATCTAATTCAAAGAAGGCGAAATTTCCTTGGCCGGGATGGTAAGGTGGAACAAAAGAAGAATAGCTATGTTCCTATAAAGAAGTTCGACAATAATTGTCGGAAATGCGGTTAAGGCGGTCACTATGCCAAGGAATGTCGAGGATCCTCTTCAAAGCCTCAAGTCGAAAGATTCAAAAATAAGGAGGTTCTAATCGCTTCTTGGAGTGACGACGAGTAGGAGATTGAAAGATCTCTCGATGCTAATCTCGCATTTATGGCACTCGACTCCGAAAGCAATATCGAGGTAAGCTCTAAACTTAATGATGATGAATATGATAATTTCGATTTTTGCGATTCATAAGAAGTTCATCATGATGATGAGTTATTAAGTGCGTTTGAATCTTTAAACATAGAATACGACGAGATGGTTAAATTAAATATGTCTTTAAAGAGGAAAATAAAATCTTTAGAACTCAAAAAATCCTCTCATCAAAACAAAGGCAAAACTATGAACTCGACCATACCTCATGCCTTGAAAAAGAAACGTTTTGAAAATTGAGTTGACGAAAACTCAAAAGGAGCTAAAATATATTTTGAACAAATTTACTCTCGGAAATGAGAAATTCGAAAAGCTCTTATCCATTCAAAAATCTCCATTGTTAAAACACGGCCTTGGTTTCGACCCGTTTAAAAGGGAACAATCCCTTATCAATCTTGACAAAATAAAGAAAACCGAAGCCGAGAATTCAAAAACTCCTTTCAAACAACGAGTTCATGATAACGTTCGTTCAAAGTTAAGAACCATCAAAGTTAAACAAATATGGGTTCCAAAAGGGACAATTGTTCCTAATGCTATAAGTATCATTAACTTTGGAGGACCCAAAAGGGCTTGGGTACCGAAACAACCGAGAAACACTATTTTTGTAGGTACCGGCACCAAGGAAAAGCAAGTGGTACATTGATAGTGGATGCTCAAGGCAAATCTGCGGCTCCTAGGACTTATTTGAAGACCTCGAATATCAAGAATAAGGACATGTGACCTTTGGAGACAATCAAAAGGGAAAGATTAAAGGCATCGAAAAAGTCGGTAAGGAACTTTCTCCCTCTATCAACAAAGTATTATTTGTTGAAGGTTTGCATCACAACTTACTTAGCGTTTCTCAACTATGTGATGAAGGTTTTAAAATTCTCTTTTAGCAAACTCATTGCACGGCATTTAGAAATAATAAAATTGCATTCATCGGTTTGAGATGTGGAAACATTTATATTGTTGATCTTAATGATAAAAGTTCATTTAATGAAAAGTGCCTTATTACTTTGGATGATAATGCATATTTATGGCATCGTAAATTGGGGCACATCTCTACCCGTCATTTCTATTTTATCGAGACACGATCTTGTCCGTGGTTTACCCAAACTCAAATTTGATCGGAAGTATTTGTGTGAATCATGCATAAAAAGGAAATATACTCGAGAATCTTTCAAACCAAAATCCGAGGTTTCCACTAGTCGTATTCTTGAACTTGTGCATATGGATTTGATTGGACCATCTAGATATGTTAGTCTAAATGGTAAGCTTTATACTTTGGTCATTGTTGATGATTATTCCCGTTTTACTTGGGTTAGATTTATTTCTCATAAAGATGATACATTTTCCGAGTTTTCCAAATGGTGCTGTTTGGTGCAAAATGAGAAAAGTCTTTCTATAATTTCAATTCGCACCGATCACGGAGGTGAATTTGATTGCACTCCGTTTGAGCTTTTATGTGACAAATATGGTATTAATCACAATTTTTCGGCTCCTAGAACGCCTCAACAAAATGGGGTTGTTGAAAGGAAAAGCGATCTTTGGAGAAAATGTCAAGGACTTTACTTAATGAATACTCTCTTCCACAATACTTTTGGGCCGAAGAAATTTTTACGGCATGTTATGTGATTAACCGACTTCATGTTCATAGAACTAACCTTAAAACTCCGTATGAATTATGGAAGGGCAAAAGGCCAAATATATCTTATTTCCATCCTTTTGGTTGCAATGTGTTTATCCTAAATAATGGTAAGGATAACTTGGGGAAATTTGATGCTAAATCCGACTCCGGAATATTTCTTGGTTATGCTACAAATAGCAAAGCATATCGTGTTTATAACATTAGAACAAATAAATTTGAAGAATCCATTCATGTTAAATTCAACGATATGATCTCACCCCCGATAAAGGTAGAATATTTTGATGATGCAGGTATTTCCGGACTCTCATCCCTCAAACGAAATGGAGAAAATTTTGGAAATCCAAAAGAAGACAATCGAGAGTCTAACAAAAGATTGGAGGCACATCAATACCATCCAAAAGATCTTGTGATTGGAAACATTGAAGATGGTGTTCAAACTCGAAGGAGAACCATCGAATATATGGCTCATTGTGCTTTCGTATCCGAAATAGTTCCCAAAAATATATCTGAGGCTCTTGATGATGAAAGTTGGATGATGGCAATGCAAGAGGAGCTTATACAATTCATGCACAATAATGTATGGAATTTAGTTCCCGCTCCTAAAGATAAAATAATTATCGGAACTAAATGGGTGGACAAAATCAAGTGTGACGAAGACGGTTACCCAATTCGAAATAAATCTCGTTTAGTCACACAAGGGTATAATCAAGAGGAAGGCCTTGATTACGAAGAAAGTTTTGTTCCCGTGGCTCGACTCGAAGCCATTCGTTTGTTATGTGAATTTGCCTGCTCACAAAAAGATCAAACTATTTCAAATGGATGTGAAAAGTGCATTCTTGAATGGCTACATTCAAGAAGAAGTCTATGTCAAGAAACCTCCTGGTTTTGAAGATCATCAATTTCCGGATCACGTCTACAAGCTCAACAAGGCACTCTACGAGTTGAAACAAGCACCCCGAGCATGGTGTGATCGTTTAAGTCAATTTTTAATTGCAAATGATTATAAAAGAGGTAAAATCGATAATACCTTGTTTGTGAAAATATTGAATAATGATATACTTGTTTGCCAAATCTATGTTGATGACATTGTTTTTGGAGCTACTAACGAATCATTGTGCCAAGATTTCTCTAATCTTATGAAAGGAGAGTTCGAGATGAGTATGATGGGAGAATTAACATTCTTCCTCGGGCTTCAAATCAAGCAATGCGAAAATGGAATCTTTATTCATCAAACAAAGTACTCAAACGATCTCCTAAAGAAATTCAAAATTGAGAGTAGCAAAGTGATTTCAACGCCAATGTCCTCATCATGAAAGCTTGAAAAAGATGAAAATGGCAAATCCGTAGATCAAAAATTATATCGAGGTATGATCGGATCATTGCTATATTTGACTGCTTCTAGGCCAGACATAATATTTTCTACATGCTTATGTGCTCGATTCCAAGCTAATCCTAAGGAATGACATTTAATTTCTTGTAAACGCATTTTTCGTCACTTGAAAGGGACCATCGGACTAGGTCTATGGTATCCCTCTTGCTTGGACTTTAATTTGATTGCATATAGTGACGCCGATTTCGGCGGATGTAAAATTGATAAAAAGAGTACCAGTGGTACATGTCATTTCATCGGTTCATGCTTAATATCTTGGGGAAGTAAAAAGCAAACCAGTGTAGCGTTGTCTACAATGAGGTGAATACGTTCTTTGCGAGGAGTGCCTGTGCTCAGGTACTATGGATTAAAAATCAACTCCGCGACTACGGCATTTATTTTGAAAATACCCCTATATTATGTGATAATACTAGTGCTATTAATTTGAGTAAAAATCCCGTGTTGCATAGTAGAACTAAGTGTTGGGAAAAACAAACACCCTGTATCGAATCAGCCGGGATACCCGATCCCTGTATCGATTGTTATTTGTTATTGAGAAGGTTTTGACATATATGCCAAATACAGTAAAGGAAAACTGTATCGAGGCTTCAAGGCTTTATCCTATATCGAAGACCTGCCTCGAATCAGCATAAGTAAAGCTCGTCAGTACAGCAAGAAGACTTGTAAAAGATCAAGTATGGAAACTGTCTCAATGCTCTAAATACAGTCATCTTCCATACAGTTCACAAAAGGACAAGAAAGAACACAAGTCAAGTTCCGTTGAACAAAGAAGTATTTAAATACTCAAGGATAAAGTATTTAAATACTGTCGATCTTCGAATCTTGAATCCGCGAAATCCGGATCATGTCATATTCCCGTTGAAGGAAATCTTATTCAAACGGATATCTCAATGGATACTTTCTTCAGAGACTATATATATCCTTGAAGACATTGAAGATCAGTGACAACTGAAAAATCCCAAGTAACCTAATACTCAAGCTATCAAAGTTATCATCTGAGCAAACATATCTCCAAAGCATACTGCAAGTTAGAACGAAAGAGATATACAGTGCTCAACATCAAGAACAGCCATCATCAGCTCAAGAACTTCAAAGCTGCTATTCTTACCTGGTTACCTACATTTTACCTCTGTGTAAAGACCGAGCTCTGTGTGAACTCAACAAGTTATTCTGACCTGTGTGGGACGAATAAGGACGAAGCTTTGGAACTGTCTGTGAAGAAGCTAGTCAAGAAGGAAGCTTTAACCAATCTGTGTGAACGGTTGAAAGTGACATTCTTTGTATCAATCTGTGTGAACGATACAAGGATAGGTTTGTTTATAATTACGTAGTTGTGTACGCAGTAATTATATAATAAACTTTTTACTCCTGTGTGGAGGACCAGTGGACGTAGAGGGGTTTACCTCGAACCACTTAAATTACTGTGTTATTTACCTTCAGCTTTTACTGTTTGAAATTACTGTGATATATTAAGTATACACCCAATACTTCGTTGCTGTATCCACGGCAACTAACTGTATCCAAGACTTCCGCTACGCACTCAGATTTAGATTCCGTACAGTTTGTTGTTTAAACTACTTTTCCAAACTGTATCCAGTATACTTAAGTGGCCAACACTAAGCATATAGATATTAGACATCATTTTTTATGCGATCATGTGCAAAAGAAAGATATCTGCTTAATTTTTGTCGGGACGAAGGACCAACTTGCTGATATTAACAAAACCTCTTCCCGAGGAATCATTTAATACTATTCATTTGCAACTTGGTATTGTAATACCCACGATTTTCGTTCCTGTTATTTTAGATTTTTTTTGGATATTTCCCGGTTGTCGAGTCCCGGTATTATTTTATCGACAACTGATTTTGGCATTTAAGACCGTAGGTGACGATTTGTTATCCGTTGTTTTCATTTTGGACCGATGATGTTGTCCCCGAGTATTTTGTCATGTTCGTTCCGTGCGATTTCGGAAAATCGAGTCGTCGAATCATGGTGGTCGGACACTGGCCAGACGGTTGCGGGCACTGGCGGCACCGGCCGGGCGGGTGTGGCAGGAACCGGCGTAGCGCACGCTATGTCCGGAAGGTAGCGCACGCTATGACCGGTTGGCTGCGCGCGCTAGTCGGCCGAGGCAGTAGGGGCAGAAAGGTTCTGGATTGGGAGGATCGGCAGGTAGCGCACGTTACTGGCGGACACTGCGCACGCTACGGTCGGCAGGTAGCGCACGCTACGGCCGGAAGGCTGCGCACGCTACCTGGCCGAGCCAGGAAGTCTATGGATTATGGCCGGGCCGACAGCGTACGTGTTCAGCGCATGATGGCGGGCCCGGCCGAACATTCTCGGCCATGACCGCCCGTTAGCGCACGCTAGCTTGGCAGTCTAGCGCACGCTAGACTGCACCAGTATAAATATGATCGAGCAGTCCAATTTCAGTCATTTTTTCCATTTCTCTACTTCTCTTCCGCGGCTGGATCCTTGGAGATCATGAAGGCATGTTGTTTTGCAATTAATCCACGAAGTTTGGGAGCTCATATCATCGATTAATCACTCCATAACATCCTTCAATCCAGCGAATCAAGGTTAGTTTTCCTAAAATCATAGTTTTGGGAAAAATTGGGGATTTTGTTGATTTCGTCCGTTTGATTCGTTATAACTTAGAATAGTGATGGATTGATGATTATTAAGTTGTGTTATATCGAATCTCTTGTTTTTCCACGGTTGGATTGCCGAGGATTCGTCGTTTTATTGAGTTTCTAATCGACACCTTGAAAGTGTTCGATAAAATGTCACAAAGGAGATTCGGGCGTTCTACGATTATTCTTCCTCGTTCGATCGTCAATTTATTCATGATATGATGTTGGGGTCAGGTTCCTTGCAAAGAACTCGAGCCGGAACCCTTTCGTTCGCCGTTTTCCGATCAGTGGTGTTGCCGTCGTTTCCGCCGGAGAGTTGTGGGCATTCGAGGTTTTCCGGTTAAGCCACGTTCGTCGGAGTGTCCGGTATCAACTACTGAGGCAAGTATCTTGCCCATACATTACGTGTTTTGTGAATATGATGGTTGAAAGTTGACGATACGTGCTAAATGAATTGTTTACAACCATTTTTCTAAAGAATCGGTATATTTACAATTATGGTTTTCTTAAAGGACAAATCTTGTGTTCGAGACTTAATGTGCTTATTTGACTATGTGTGTTAGTATTGAGTATAAGAACTCCCTACCTTCGGATGATGTCATTAGGTGTGAATATGTCGTCGGTAAATTGTAGTTAAATCCTCTTGTTATAAATTGTGTGTGGATTCATGTGGTTATCGGTGGATATATGAGTTGTGTGATATTGGTTGTGTCGTTCGGTGTTGTTGAGATAAGTGTGTTTCTTTGTGGATAGTATTAATTCTGGGTCGTGAGTATGTGTTGGATATTTGGCCATTCTAGCAAAATACCTCGACTATATATATTGTGATTGACTCTTGAGGATTGTGGTTTTGAAAATGTGAATTGATGAGAGTTGTAAGGTTTTTATCGAGTACTTTCACTCGGGGATTAACTCGATAGGGTCACACGGGGACCTGGTGTATAAGCGGCTGGACCGGGTCGCGAGAGTTACTTCGAGTGGGCATTCTCACTTGGGGTCGCTCGACAGGGCGCACGGGGACTTGGTGGCCTTACGGCGGGACCGGAGGCTGGACCGGGTCGCGAGAATTGCCAGAGTGTTTGTACTGTTGATTAATTGTGATATGTCCGGAGTATCACAATGCTTGTTGCTCGGAGTCGAGAGACATTATATATCGAGTCTTGGTGTTTGGCTAAAATGGCATAAATATAATGTGTTATGTGTAATATATTATTGGAAGTGAATTGAAGCGAATGAACGGGTCGTGGACCCTGTGTTGGTGATCGAAATGGTTGGGTCGTGGACCATGTGTTTTGTGACTGGAATGAATTGGGTTATGAACCCCGTGTTTTGTTAATCGGTTTTGCATTTTTGGAAAATGAACTTTGGGGCGGTGACCCTAAGAGGCTTTTGAAGAATTAAGAACTTTACTATCGCAAATGTTTTCGAAAACTCCCGAGATTTGAAAATATTTTCAAAGTGCTTACTTGTTTTGGTTTCTACTTTCCAAACTTGGACTATTTTAATTATCAAATATCTCAGGAAGTCTTTTGTTGTATTCTCGGAATGTGTTTTGTATGGCTCGTATTTGCACTTTATACTTGTACTAGCAAAATAGTGGAGTTTTGCTAACCCCCTAGTATTCGGGGGGTGGATATCTGTTTTTGCATCCAGGTACATGCAGGATTGGGAGCAAAACACAGGATCGGCGCGAAGGATGATGGAAGGCGAATGATACTAATCACACGAAGGCCACTATTGGATGCAGTCAGTCGGAGTTTGTGTATGGTCTTTCTTCTGTCGTACATTTGGTTTGCGAGTGTATTTTGCCCTTGCATGGGTATGAGTCAAAATAGAAATGAGCATTTTGACGTGTATGTTTGTGATGAAAGACCAAGTTAGTATGTTGATTTGGTATTTTATCATGTCGGTATGTAATGAGTTGTGTTGTTTGGATGTCTATCCTGGTGGATCCTCACGGAGAGGGTCTGCGGCGTGTAATATTCCCGGTTTGATTCTGGGGGTGTTACATTTATGGTATCGGAGCTTAGGTTGCGGAAACCTAGGCTGTCGGGTCCAGTCGGGTATTGTCGTGTCTTGTTCTGTCAGATTGTGTCTGTCTAAGTCGTGTCGTGTCGCGATGCGTAAATGCCGTGATGTCGGCCGTGATTAGTATCGAGCTGCAGCCATCATCTTCGTGCGACCTGTGGATGTAAGTCTCCCTACTATATTATGCCTTGTGATATACGAGCTTGTATGATTTTGTGTTATGACGTGGAGTTTAAAGGTGATTTGTTATTATGTGGTCTATGTTGTTTGCTCCTTGTATGATGCTAGAATGAAAGTGGTGCCAACGTATATGTATTTATACACATATCCTGATATAGGTCGTTTTTACAAGAGGATATGGCCGGGAAGGTTGATATTCAAGCACTTCGTTTTCGTTGTTTAGGTTTCGGGGACGAAACCTCTTTTAAAGGTGATATGATGTAATACCCATATTTTTTTTTCGCTTCCGTTTCGTTCGATCGTATTGACTCTATTGTGTTCGTTGATGCTTCTGACCTTGTGTTTTTCTCACCCTTGTCATTCAAGCGAGTTCTGATATTGTTCCAAATTGATGTGTATATCGTTGTGATCTCTCCAAGTTCGGATCAATTTCTTGTGAACCGTGTTCGAAATTAACACCTCGTGATTCCTACGAGTTTATTGATGTCTTGATTTGAGGTGTGAACGTCATAGTTGGTCATTGTTGTTCGATCATTGCTATTTGTTTGTCGTTGTACAATCATTATTGTTTGATCTCGAAACCGTGATTATTGAACATCTGGGCCATTTTGCGATTTCCATAAGTGTTGGGAAATTTTCTTCGTATTTGATCTTCCAAATCTGTGAGTTACTGGAATTTCATACCTTTCAGCGTTGGAATTGTGACTTGATTTTTGTATTGCTTGGTTTTATCAACCGCAACGATTCATGCTCGTTGCTTTTCGTAAGCATTCTTGCGTATTGAATCGGATCGTAGTGGCTTTATACTGCATGGAGTTCTGGTGTGTTGTCGAGAGTTGCCTTGCTTTTGTTTTATGTTTCGGGACGAAACTTATTTTTAGGGGGGTAGAATGTAATACCCACGATTTTCGTTCCGGTTATTTTGGATTTTTTTTGGATATTTCCCGGTTGTCGAGTCCCGGTATTATTTTATCGACAACTGATTTTGGCATTTAAGACCGTAGGTGACGATTTGTTATCCGTTGTTTTCATTTCGGACCGATGATGTTGTCCCCGAGTATTTTGTCGTGTTCGTTCCGTGTGATTTCGGAAAATCGAGTCGTCGAATCATGGTGGTCGGACATTGACCGGACGGTTGCGGGCACTGGCCGGACAGGCACCGGCCGGGCGGGTGCGGCAGGAACCGGCGTAGCGCATGCTATGGCCGGAAGGTAGCGCACGCTACGGCCGGGAGCGGCACGCCTTCTGGCCCGGTTGGCTGCGCGCTAGTCGGCCGAGGCGATAGGGCGTAAAGGTTCTGGATCGAAGATCGGCGGGTAGCGCACGCTCTTGTCGGACATCTGCCGCCTTCGGCCGGCAGGTAGCGCACGCTACGGCCGGAAGGCTGCGCACGCTACCTGGCCGAGCCAGGAAGTCTCTGGATTGTGGCCGGGCCGATAGCACACGTGTTCAGCGCATGATGGCGGGCCCAGCCGAACATTCTCGACCATGACCGCCCGCTAGCGCACGCTAGCTCGGCAGTCTAGCGCACGCTAGGCCGCACCCGATAAATATGACCGAGCAGTCCAGTTTCAGTCATTTTTTCCATTTCTCTACTTCTCTTCCGCGGCTGGATACTTGGAGATCATGAAGGCATGTTGTTATGCAATTAATCCACGAAGTTTGGGAGCTCATATCATCGATTAATCACTCCATAACATCCTTCAATCCAGCGAATCAAGGTTAGTTTTCCTAAAATCATAGTTTTGGGAAAAATTGGGGATTTTGTTGATTTCGTCCGTTTGATTCGTTATAACTTAGAATAGTGATGGATTGATGATTATTAAGTTGTGTTATATCGAATCTCTTGTTTTTCCATGGTTGGATTGCCGAGGATTCATCATTTTATTGAGTTTCTAATCGACACCTTGAAAGTGTTCGATAAAATGTCACAAAGGGGATTCGGGCGTTATACGATTATTCTTCCTCGTTCGATCGTCAATTTATTCATGATATGATGTTGGGGTCAGGTTCCTTGCGAAGAACTCGAGCCGGAACCCTTCCGTTCGCCGTTTTCCGATCGGTGGTGTTGCCGTCATTTCCGCCAGAGTTGTGGGCATTCGAGGTTTTCCGGTTAAGCCACATTCGTCGGAGTGTCCGGTATCAACTACTGAGGCAAGTATCTTGCCCATACATTACGTGTTTTGTGATTATGATGGTTGAAAGTTGACGATACGTGCTAAACGAATTATTTACAACCATTTTTCTAAAGAATCGGTATATTTACGATTATGGTTTTCTTAAAGGACAAATCTTGTGTTCGAGACTTAATGTGCTTATTTGACTATGTGTGTTAGTGTTGAGTATAAGAACTCCCTACCTTCGGATGATGTCATTAGGTGTGAATATGTCGTCGGTAAATTGTAGTTAAATCCTTTTGTTATAAATTGTGTGTGGATTCATGTGGTTATCGGTGGATATATGAGTTGTGTGATATTGGTTGTGTCGTTCGGTGTTATTGAGATAAGTGTGTTTCTTTGTGGATAGTATTAATTCTGGGTCGTGAGTATGTGTTGGATATTTGGCCATTCTAGCAAAATACCTCGACTATATATATTGTGATTGACTCTTGAGTATTGTGGTTTTGAAAATGTGAATTGATGAGAGTTGTAAGGTTTTTCTCGGGTACTCTCAGTCGGGGATTGACTCGACGGGGTCACACGGGGACCTGGTGGCTTAGCGGCTGGACAGGGTCGCGAGAGTTACTTCGAGTGGTCATTCTCACTTGGGGTCGCTCGACGGGGCACACAGGGACTTGGTGGCCTTACGGCGGGACCGGAGGCTGGACCGGTCGCGAGAATTACCAGAGTGTTTGTAGTGTTGATTAATTGTGATATGTCCGTAGTATCAGAATGCTTGTTTCTCGGAGTTGAGAGACATTATATATCGAGTCTTGGTGTTTGGCTAAAATGGCATAAATATAATGTGTTATGTGTAATGTATTTTTGGAAGTGAATTGAAGCGAATGAACGGGTCGTGGACCCTGTGTTGGTGATCGAAATGGTTGGGTCGTGGACCATGTGTTTTGTGACTGGAATGAATTGGGTTATGAACCCCGTGTTTTGTTAATCGGTTTTGCATTTTTGGAAAATGAACTTTGGGGCGGTGACCCTAAGAGGCTTTTGAAGAATTAAGAACTTTACTATCGCAAATGTTTTCGAAAACTCCCGAGATTTGAAAATATTTTCAAAGTGCTTACTTGTTTTGGTTTCTACTTTCCAAACTTGGACTATTTTAATTATCAAATATCTCAGGAAGTCTTTTGTTGTATTCTCGGAATGTGTTTTGTATGGCTCGTATTTGCACTTTATACTTGTACTAGCAAAATAGTGGAGTTTTGCTAACCCCCTAGTATTCGGGGGGTGGATATCTGTTTTTGCATCCAGGTACATGCAGGATTGGGAGCAAAACACAGGATCGGCGCGAAGGATGATGGAAGGCGAATGATACTAATCACACGAAGGCCACTATTGGATGCAGTCAGTCGGAGTTTGTGTATGGTCTTTCTTCTGTCGTACATTTGGTTTGCGAGTGTATTTTGCCCTTGCATGGGTATGAGTCAAAATAGAAATGAGCATTTTGACGTGTATGTTTGTGATGAAAGACCAAGTTAGTATGTTGATTTGGTATTTTATCATGTCGGTATGTAATGAGTTGTGTTGTTTGGATGTCTATCCTGGTGGATCCTCACGGAGAGGGTCTGCGGCGTGTAATATTCCCGGTTTGATTCTGGGGGTGTTACATTTATGGTATCGGAGCTTAGGTTGCGGAAACCTAGCCGGGTCGATCGGGTATTGTCGTGTCTTGTTCTGTCAGATTGTGTCTGTCTAAGTCGTGTCGCGATGCGTCGTCTGTGATGTCGGCCGTGATTAGTATCGAGCTGCAGCCATCATCTTCGTGCGACCTGTGGATGTAAGTCTCCCTACTATATTATGCCTTGTGATATACGAGCTTGTATGATTTTGTGTTATGACGTGGAGTTTAAAGGTGATTTGTTATTATGTGGTCTATGTTGTTTGCTCCTTGTATGATGCTAGAATGAAAGTGGTGCCAACGTATATGTATTTATACACATATCCTGATATAGGTCGTTTTTACAAGAGGATATGGCCGGGAAGGTTGATATTCAAGCACTTCGTTTTCGTTGTTTAGGTTTCGGGGACGAAACCTCTTTTAAAGGTGATATGATGTAATACCCATATTTTTTTTTCGCTTCCGTTTCGTTCGATCGTATTGACTCTATTGTGTTCGTTGATGCTTCTGACCTTGTGTTTTTCTCACCCTTGTCATTCAAGCGAGTTCTGATATTGTTCCAAATTGATGTGTATATCGTTGTGATCTCTCCAAGTTCGGATCAATTTCTTGTGAACCGTGTTCGAAATTAACACCTCGTGATTCCTACGAGTTTATTGATGTCTTGATTTGAGGTGTGAACGTCATAGTTGGTCATTGTTGTTCGATCATTGCTATTTGTTTGTCGTTGTACAATCATTATTGTTTGATCTCGAAACCGTGATTATTGAACATCTGGGCCATTTTGCGATTTCCATAAGTGTTGGGAAATTTTCTTCGTATTTGATCTTCCAAATCTGTGAGTTACTGGAATTTCATACCTTTCAGCGTTGGAATTGTGACTTGATTTTTGTATTGCTTGGTTTTATCAACCGCAACGATTCATGCTCGTTGCTTTTCGTAAGCATTCTTGCGTATTGAATCGGATCGTAGTGGCTTTATACCGCATGGAGTTACGGTGTGTTGTCGAGTTGCCTTGCTTTTGTTTTATGTTTGGACGAAACTTATTTTTAGGGGTAGAATGTAATACCCACGATTTTCGTTCGGTTATTTTGGATTTTTTTGGATATTTCCGGTTGTCGAGTCGGTATTATTTTATCGACAATCGATTTTGGCATTTAAGACCGTAGGTGACGATTTGTTATCCGTTGTTTTCATTTCGGACCGATGATGTTGTCCCAGTATTTTGTCGTGTTCGTTCCGTGTGATTTCGGAAAATCGAGTCGTCGAATCATGGTGGTCGGACATTGACCGGACGGTTGCAGGCCGGCCGGACAGCACCGGCCGGCGGGTGCGCGAGAACCGCGTAGCGCATGCTATGGCCGGAAGGTAGCGCGCCTACGGCCGGAGCGGCTGCCTTCGATCCGGTTGGTGCCCGCGCTAGTCGGCCGAGGCGGTAGGGCGAAAGGTTACGATCGAAGATCGGCAGGTAGCGCACGCTACTGTCGGACACTGCGCACGCTACGGCCGGCAGGTAGCGCACGCTACGGCCGGAAGGCTGCGCACGCTATCTGGCCGAGCCAGGAAGTCTCTGGATTGTGGCCGGGCCGATAGCACACGTGTTCAGCGCATGATGGCGGGCCCAGCCGAACATTCTCGACCATGACCGCCCGCTAGCGCACGCTAGCTCGGCAGTCTAGCGCACGCTAGGCTGCACCAGTATAAATATGACCGAGCAGTCCAGTTTCAGTCATTTTTTCCATTTCTCTACTTCTCTTCCGCGGCTGGATACTTGGAGATCATGAAGGCATGTTGTTATGCAATTAATCCACGAAGTTTGGGAGCTCATATCATCGATTAATCACTCCATAACATCCTTCAATCCAGCGAATCAAGGTTAGTTTTCCTAAAATCATAGTTTTGGGAAAAATTGGGGATTTTGTTGATTTCGTCCGTTTGATTCGTTATAACTTAGAATAGTGATGGATTGATGATTATTAAGTTGTGTTATATCGAATCTCTTGTTTTTCCATGGTTGGATTGCCGAGGATTCATCATTTTATTGAGTTTCTAATCGACACCTTGAAAGTGTTCGATAAAATGTCACAAAGGGGATTCGGGCGTTATACGATTATTCTTCCTCGTTCGATCGTCAATTTATTCATGATATGATGTTGGGGTCAGGTTCCTTGCGAAGAACTCGAGCCGGAACCCTTCCGTTCGCCGTTTTCCGATCGGTGGTGTTGCCGTCATTTCCGCCAGAGAGTTGTGGGCATTCGAGGTTTTCCGGTTAAGCCACATTCGTCGGAGTGTCCGGTATCAACTACTGAGGCAAGTATCTTGCCCATACATTACGTGTTTTGTGATTATGATGGTTGAAAGTTGACGATACGTGCTAAACGAATTATTTACAACCATTTTTCTAAAGAATCGGTATATTTACGATTATGGTTTTCTTAAAGGACAAATCTTGTGTTCGAGACTTAATGTGCTTATTTGACTATGTGTGTTAGTGTTGAGTATAAGAACTCCCTACCTTCGGATGATGTCATTAGGTGTGAATATGTCGTCGGTAAATTGTAGTTAAATCCTTTTGTTATAAATTGTGTGTGGATTCATGTGGTTATCGGTGGATATATGAGTTGTGTGATATTGGTTGTGTCGTTCGGTGTTATTGAGATAAGTGTGTTTCTTTGTGGATAGTATTAATTCTGGGTCGTGAGTATGTGTTGGATATTTGGCCATTCTAGCAAAATACCTCGACTATATATATTGTGATTGACTCTTGAGTATTGTGGTTTTGAAAATGTGAATTGATGAGAGTTGTAAGGTTTTTCTGTACTCTCGGTCGGGGATTGACTCGACGGGGTCACACGGGACACAGTGGCTTAGCGGCTGGACAGGGTCGCGAGAGTTACTTCGAGTGGTCATTCTCACTTGGGGTCGCTCGACGGGGCACACAGGGACTTGGTGGCCTTACGGCGGGACCGGAGGCTGGACCGGTCGCGAGAATTACCAGAGTGTTTGTAGTGTTGATTAATTGTGATATGTCCGTAGTATCAGAATGCTTGTTTCTCGGAGTTGAGAGACATTATATATCGAGTCTTGGTGTTTGGCTAAAATGGCATAAATATAATGTGTTATGTGTAATGTATTTTTGGAAGTGAATTGAAGCGAATGAACGGGTCGTGGACCCTGTGTTGGTGATCGAAATGGTTGGGTCGTGGACCCTGTGTTTTGTGACTGGAATGAATTGGGTTGTGAACGCCGTGTTTTGTTAATCGGTTTTGCATTTTTGGAAAATGAACTTTGGGGCAGTGACCCTAAGAGGCTTTTGAAGAATTAAGAACTTTACTATCGCAAATGTTTTCGAAAACTCCCGAGATTTGAAAATGTTTTCAAAGTGCTTACTTGTTTTGGTTTCTACTTTCAAGACTTGGACTCTTTTAATTATCAAAAATCTCGGGAAGTCTTTTGTTGTATTCTCGGAATGTGTTTTGGTATTTACACTTTATACTTGTACTAGCAAAAAAGTGGAGTTTTGCTAACCCCCTAGTATTCGGGGGGTGGATGTCTGTTTTTGCATCCAGGTACATGCAGGATTGGGAGCAAAACACAGGATCGGCGCGAAGGATGATGGAAGGCGAATGATACTAATCACACGAAGGCCACTATTGGATGCAGTCAGTCGGAGTTTGTGTATGGTCTTTCTTCTGTCGTACATTTGGTTTGCGAGTGTATTTTGCCCTTGCATGGGTATGAGTCGAAATAGAAATGTGCATTTTGAGGTGTATGTTTGTGATGAAAGACCAAGTTAGTATGTTGATTTGGTATTTTATCATGTCGGTATGTAATGAGTTGTGTTGTTTGGATGTCTAGCCTGGTGGATCCTCACGGAGAGGGTCTGCGGCGTGTAATATTCCCGGTTTGATTCTGGGAGTGTTACATTTATGGTATCGGAGCTTAGGTTGTGGAAACCTAGGCTATTGGGTCCAGTCGGTTATTGTCGTGTCTTGTTATGTCAGATTATGTCTGTCTAAGTCGTGTCGCGACGCGTCGTCTGTGATTTCGGCCGTGATTAGTATCGAGGTGCAGCCATCATCTTCGTGCGACCTGTGGATGTAAGTCTCCCTACTATATTGTGCCTTGTGATATACGAGCTTGTATGATTTTGTGTTATGACGTGGATTTTAAAGGTGATTTGTGATTATGTGGTCTATGTTGTTTGATCCTCGTATGATGCTAGAATGAAAGTGGTGCCAACGTATATGTATTTATACACATATCCTGATATAAGTCGTTTTTACAAGAGGATATGGCCGGGAAGGTTGATATTCAAGCATTTTGTTTTCATTGTTTAGGTTTCGGGGACGAAACCTCTTTTAAAGGTGATATGATGTAATACCCATATTTTTTTTCGCTTCCGTTTCGTTCGACCGTATTGACTCTATTGTGTTCGTTGATGCTTCTGACCTTGTGTTGTTCTCTCCCTTGTCATTCAAGCGAGTTCTGATATTGTTATAAATTGATATGTATATCATTGTGATCTCTCCAAGTTCGGATCAATTTCTTGTGAACCGTGTTCGAAATTAACACCTCGTGATTCCTACGAGTTTATTGATGTCTTGATTTGAGGTGTGAACGTCATAGTTGATCGTTGTTGTTCGATCATTGCTATTTGTTCGTCGTTGTACAATCATTATTGTTTGATCTCGAAACCGTGATGTCACGCCCCCAACATCGAGCAGGACGAGGGCGCGACGATACATGTCGATCAATCAATAAGAGTGCAGTAAAGACATTGCGGAAGCTAGAATAACGATCAACAAAATTCAACAACGATCTTAACCCGATGTTTTAAGATTCGTTGAAATAAAAGTTGGTAATGAAATTACAAAGATCAGAACATTACAGCAGAACTTCTTTCCAGAATTTTAAAAGTACCAAATACGAAACATAACTAATCTATTACAAGGTGGAATTATACACAATTCTATGTCTCGAAGGTCTTCTACTCGGTCTCTTCAAAAGTCCCCTCGTCTTCGGCCAGATTCTCATTCTCTGGTTTAAAATGGAAAACGGTGGGGTGAGACAAAGGGTCTCAGTGAGTGGGTGATCGTGTGCGAGTGTGGCTTACTTTTCTTTGAAAATATTTTGATTGATGCATGGTTTTATAAAATATATGAAATTGGAATCGTTTGCAAGATACATTATAATTTTTATGAACACAATAAACACTTAAAGGTGCGATATTATAATCCTGTCCCCGTGGACGGATGACAAGTCAAGCAGTTGGTCAATTAGTCAAGCTAGCTTCTAATCCTCTCGATATGGACTTTGGATTCTAGGCTCTCCTTATTACTCCTAGCAAGATAGACCGTCGCCCCAAGATTTGGACCGTCGCCCCAAGTATAGCCTTCGCTCTTTTCACACTTAGCGTGTGCTTCCTTATCTCTTATCTGGGCTCGGTATGTCCTTAACTGTGGGTCAAAATCCGGATCACACCATAATCGCGATTATACCCCAAGTCTACGACCCAGGTCCCTCGAAACACTATGTTCCTCGGTTATGGGAATAGGAAACAACGGTAGCCTCGTTCATGAACCGCAGCCTCGCTGCTCGATCCAAGACTTGGTCTAACCGTCCCTGACACGATTAGGGACTCTAGAGGTGGCTCATACACTTCAAGAGGTGGCCCCGGATTTTAGGTTGGCTCTCTGGTTCGTATGGGATCAAGAGGTGGCCCCCGTCCGTCGACGTGGTACTTTGCCCCGGTAGAGTTAGAGGCGGACCCGTCCGTGGCACTTTGTTTGAAAAGCACTTAGTTCCCGGACAGTTACAGTCAGTAGTCAGACGCATGTCACGAGTATCAAGTATGTGTTCGGTTAGTCAGGTTAATAGCGTCTTTTTGACTAAGTACGAAATATGTATTATTTATAATTGTGGCCCGATTTGATCGAAAGAAAAAAAATTCATAATAAATCTGAGAAATAATATGAATAATCTTATTAACAGTCTGGCGAGTTTAGATCAGGTATTTATATAATATGGGCAGGTTCGACGATAACGAGAAATCTTTGGAATAGGTTGAATGGACGTTATTGCCCTTGGGTTCGAATTTTAGTTTTTAGAGTAAGGATCGAATTCGGATGGTTGTGAAGATTTGTGAGAATGTCAAAAATATTCCCACGACTCCAGATTTAAGGAAATTTCGAAATTTTCAGTTTCGAGACTGAATTTTCCAGAATTTACGGTTTTGCCCCAAAACTTAGGAAAATTATTTTGGGGCTTATAATGTTATGAAATTAGCTCGGATTTTGATGAAATTTTACGAGGTGACTCGTAATAGGTCTGGAAAAATTCCAGAAAATTTCGGACTTGGTCCAGAATTCTAATTTTCTTGCGTTTTGACCCCAAAAGTGTTTCAAATTACAATTTTGATTTATAAGTATAGATATCGAAGTCCGAAGTGTACAAAACTTTACGGACAGCTTATATATAAAGAAATATATGCGGTACAGGGTCCAGAATACGTATTTTTGTAAATTTTCAATTTAGTCTCCAAACTACCTAAAATTGCAATTTGTGCCCAATTTTCCGTTTACTCGATTAAATTCTCGTTTTCGGCCACAATTACATTATCACATATTACAACTTAGTCATATGACACTAAAATTCCAGATTTGAGACAAAGTCACGAGAAAGTACAAGGTAGGTATAAAGATTACAATTTTTCACGAAATTGGAATCCGACTATCGAATCGGTTGTCGACTAAAATTGTCAAATCAATTTGCATGATTTTATAACCATAATATGAATATTCAGAACACGTATATACTCAGAATTTTCCAGATTTATACATGCATCATAATTTCTCATAATATTCATAAATAAAAATCAAGAAGTACAAATATTTATAAAGAAATATTAACAAAAACTTGTAGTATAATTATAACATGCAAAATTTGACATGCAACTCAAGAATATATTTCAAAATTTTCAGATCTCACATGCATCATCATAAACAAGAAATAATTGATTTTTGTTTTCAAAATTTTGAAGAATTTCCACTCACCTTAGTTGAATTCGTGTGGGATTCTTGGTCTCGGGTTTTGAAAGACGATTTCTCCTCCTATCCTCTATGGTTCGGCCGTATGAATCACCATCCAAGGTGAGTATTTTTGTTGTATGTTAAGATTATTGTTAGTATAAAAGTTACCACTAAAGTTTTAGGAAAGAAAAGGGTTGAAAATGAGATTACCTTGAATTTCCTTCTCCTTTTTCCTTCCTCTTCTTCTTTCTCCTTTCTTCTCAAATTTTCAGCCTTCTCTCTCTATTACTAAGTGCAGATTTTTGTTTGGTGTATGTGTGGAAGGAAGAGTGTGTTGATATATATTGTAAGTATTTAAAAGGGGTGGTCAAGGCTTGGGAAAATGGGGTGTAAATAGGTCCTTTGCATGGGAAACATGGCTTGAAAAAAAATGTTGATCCCCTCCCTTGTCCCCCATTTGGCCGTCCCATATATGTGTGTGTGTGTGTGTATATATATTTTTTTGGTGTTTAATTGTTGTGTGTAAGTATATATATATATATATATATATATATATATATATATGTATATATAGTTGGGCTTTGAAGTGAAATTCCAAGCCTTAGGAATTTTATTAAGTTGGACTTGAGCCTTTTAGTGTGTTCATATATGTAGGTGTTGATACACATGGCCCATTAGAAATTTCATGTTCCTATTTCGAGTTTTAATTAATTCATTATCTCATTCATAAAATAATTTATGAATAAATAAGTAAAATAAAATGAATCTAGATGTAGATTACAAACAATTGTTATTAGAGTACATCATGATTTAATAATTATACATGTAGTAAACTATCGAGTTTAGGGGGTTTTACATCCTCCCCTCCTTAAAAGAATTTGGTCCCCAAATTCCTACTTGAATAATTCGGGGTATAATTTCTTCATTTCTTCTTCAGTTTCCCATGTAGCGTCTTCCTCGCTATTATGCTTAGACCAGATGACTTTGACTAGGGGAATTGTCCTCTTCCTCAGTTCATGCATCTGTCGGTCGAGGATCTTTATCGGCTTCTCTTCATAAGATAAATCATCTTTGATTGGTGGGATGTCAGAGGTAAGAACATGCTCCGGGTCCGGATGATACTTCTTTAGTCTCGAGACATGGAAAACGTCGTGCATTCCCGCCAGATTGGGTGGTAACTCTAACCGGTAAGCTAGTCGACCAATCCTTTTGGTGATTTTGAATGGTCCTACATATCGGGGACTCAGTTTTCCTCCCTTCCTTGATACTATTAAACCCTTCCGTGGTGTTAGTCTTAAGAAGACTCGATCACCTACTTCAAATTCTAAATCCTTTTTACGACGATCGGCGTTAACTCTTCTGTCTACTCTGAGCGGTGCGGATCCTATCCTTGATCAGTCGTACCTTGTCCATGGCCTCTTTCACCAAATCTGTTTTTATTACAGAAGGTTCCGTTCGTTGTGTCTTTGGCGTCCATTGATCGTCAATTTCCCAATGAAGTGGAGATCGGCACTTCCTTCCGTACAGTGCTTCATATGGTGCCATTCCGATTGTGGCGTGGTAACATTTGTTATATGCGAATTCGGCCAATGGTAGATGTTGATCCCAATTTCCTCGGAAGTCCAGAAAGCAAGCTCGTAACATGTCTTCAAGGGTCTGGATGCTTCGTTCAGATTGCTCATCGGTCTCGGGATGAGCACTTGTGCTGAAGCTTAAGGAAGTTCCTAATTCCTTGTGAAAAGCTTTCCAAAGACGAGATGTAAATTTTGAATCTCTATCAGATACAATATCTACTGGTACTCCATGGAGTCGAATGATTTCTCGGATATAGGTCCTAGCCAGCTTCTGCGAACTGTCGTCCTTTTTCACTTGTACGAAATGTGATAATTTTGTTAACCTATCAACGATTACCCAAATGGTATTATATCCTCCTTTTGTGGTTGGCAAGTCCGTGATGAAATCCATGGTTACCTTTTCCCATTTCCATTCAGGAACTTCTAATGGTCAGTAATACCTGAGGGTCTTTGGTGTTCGGCTTTTACTCTCTGACAAGTTAAGCATCTTGCTGCGAATTCCGCTACCTGGTTCTTCATATTTACCCACCATTAGTGCTTCTTTATATCCTTATACATTTTATTTCCTCCTGGATGAATTGTATATCGGGAGCAGTGAGCTTGTGCTAAAATTTTCTTCTTGAGCTCGACATTATTGGGAACACATATACGGTTCTTGAATCTTAGTATCCCATCAACAGACATGCTGAACTCAGGTTTTTTGCCTTGTGCGACCTTTTCCATAAGTTTACATAACTTCTCGTCTTGAGTCTGAGCTTCTTGGATATCCTTAAATAAGTCCGGCTTCAATGACAAATTGGCGCACATAACGCATGTCTTGGATTTTCTTGGGTTCCATTGGCTTATTTCTCCCAGGGCATTCCATTCCCTTATCATGAGTCTAGCCACACTCGCTTTCCTACTCAAGGCGTCTGCCACGACATTGGCCTTGCCTGGATGATGTATAATGGAGAAGTTATAATCTTCAAGGAGTTCTATCCATCGTCTCTGTCTTAGATTCAACTCCTTCTGAGAGAATAGATATTTGAGACTCTTGTGGTCAGTAAAAATGGTGAAGGTAGCTCCATACAAGTAGTGTCTCCATTTCTTCAAGGCAAACACTATTGCTGCGAGTTCAAGGTCGTATGTCGGATAGTTCATCTCATGGACCTTTAGCTTTCGAGATGCGTAAGCCACAACCTTGCCGTTTTGCATCAGCACAACTCCTAATCCTTCCTTCGATGTGTCACTGTACAACACAAACCCTTCGCTTCCTTTGGGAAGTGTTAGTACAGGTGCGGTTGTGAGTTTCCTCTTAAGCTCCTGTAAGCTCGACTCACACTTATCGTTCCACACAAATTTGACGTGTTTCTGTGTTTGTCTTGTGAGTGGTCCTGCGATTTTAGAGAAGTCTTTAATGAATATGCGGTAGTAACCCGCAAGTCCAAGAAAGCTTCGAATATCCGTGACTGTTTCTGGCCTCTTCCAGTCCAGAATAGTATCCACCTTTGATGGATCTACTGCAATTCCTTCTCCTGATATGACGTGTCCTAGAAACGCCACTTCTCTTAACCAGAATTCACACTTGCTGAATTTGGCGTACAATTTATGCTCCCTTAGCGTCTCTAGCACCAACCTTAGGAGAGTTTCGTGTTCTTGATCCGACTTGGAATAAACGAGTATGTCGTCGATAAATATTACTACGAATTGATCCAAATATGGTTGGAACACGCGGTGCATTAAATCCATAAATGCAGCTGGTGCGTTGGTCAATCCAAAAGGCATTACCGTGAATTCATAATGACCATACCTAGTTTGAAAGGCAGTCTTTGGTATGTCATTCTCTTTGATCTTCAACTGATAATATCCTTGTTGGAGATCTAACTTCGAGTAAACCGTTACACCTTGTAGCTGATCGAATAGTTCGTCGATCCTGGGAAGTGGATACTTGTTCTTAACAGTAATGTTGTTAAGTTCACGGTAATCGATACACAATCTTAGCGTGCCATCCTTCTTCTATACGAATAGCACTGGCGCTCCCCAAGGGGATATGCTTGGTCGGATAAATCCAACTTCTAGTAATTTCTGCAAGTGAACCTTCAGTTCTTGCAGTTCTAGTGGAGCCATTCGATATGGCGTTCTAGCCACCGGTGCCTTTCCTGGCAATATATCTATATTAAATTAAACTTCCCTATGTGGAGGTAGAGAAGTGAGTTCCGTGGGAAAAACATCAGGGTATTCTGATATTACTGGTATTGCTTCGATCTCGGTTGTGCTCTTGGGTTTATTCATGACAAAAGCTAGATATCCCGTTGCTCCCTTCGAAATGGCCTTCCTCGCCTTCCTGGCTGATATAATCGGGGCCGAGTTCATTCTAGCATTTCCATGTAGTTCAATTACAGGGTGATCGTGTTTGCAGAATCGAACAATTTTAGAATGGCAATCAAGTTGTGCATAGTTCTTAGATAGCCAATCCATACCAAGTATGAGGTCATACTCAAGTATGGGAAGAAGAATTAGGTCAGCAGGAAAACATTGACCCTCAACTACAACTTCGCAATTCCTAAATACCGAATCTGTTTCCTGGCTTGCACCCATAGGTGTGGACACCACTAAGCTTACAGGCAATGATTCCATACATACATTCAGTTTTTGTGCGTAATGGGGTGCAAAAAAAGAATGTGATGATCTTGGATCTAATAATGCATGAGCAGAGTGGTTTGACACAAGGAATGTACCTTCCACCACGTCTGTTACATTAGGAGCTTCTTGTCGAGCTAAGGCAAAAACTCTTGTTGGCGCTTTTCCCTTGCCCTTGCGATCGTCCTTCTTAGCTGCGTTTTTCTATTGATTGTTGTCCGGCGCTTCCCACTTCGGGCATTCCCTAATCTGATGCTGATTATCCCCACAGCGCAGACACCTCCCCTGTTTCTTCCAACAGTCCTCGGGTTTATGCCCCATCTTATTGCAGTGAGGACAGGGCAGTAGGTTGTTTACAGGCTTCTTTCCGGTGTTCTGTCCTGAAGTCTTGCGCTGGAATTTTTGGGGTGGCCTGGATGATGAGTTTGGCATGGGTCTATTTGACTTCCCAACGGTGCGCTCCTTTGCCTGACCCAGTCGGGTAATCCCGCTTTCAATTCGGCTGGCAGCCTCGACAGCTTCTGTCATCGTCGTCATCCTTACTGGAAGCAAGCTTTGTTGAAGCGTAAATCTCAACCCGCGCGTAAACTTGTACAGTCTGTCCTCCTCGGTGCTCACCAGTCCCGGTGCGTATTTTGAGAGTCGATTGAATTGAGACTCGTACTGGGCGACGGTCATTACCCCTTGCTTAAGATGATAAAATTCATCACGGCGAGCCTAACGAGCGGCTTGGGAAATGTATTGATCACGGAAAGCTTTAACGAAGTTCTCCCATGTCCGGTCTGTGGCCTCTCTTGTCCATTTTCCACTAGTAATCTTCCACCAGTCGTGAGCCGCAGACTCCAATCGAAAAGTTGCGAGTGCCAGCTTCTGCTCTTCCGAGTACTGTAGGGTTGCAAATATACTCTCTATCCTATCTAACCAGTGTTCGGCAATCGCGTCATCCGGCTCCCCAAGGAATGTAGGGGGGTTGAATCGGAGAAACCTTTCTAAGGCCCGGTCATGTGTTTCGGGTGCATTCGGGTTTGGTGCAATATGCTGTTGTAGAAAGGTCACCAGTTGGGTGATTGCTTGGGCAGTGTTATTGTCCCCTTGGAATGGATTTCCGTTACCTCCGTGTTGTTCCTCATTGTTGTTATGTTGAGCATGGGGTCTCCCACGTCCACGTCGGTCGGCCATCTATCGCCATTAACGGTTATTATAATTAGTTTATTTCGAGTTGTAAGTATAGAGAAGTCAATCATGCAAACGTTATTTTAAATCTCATTATAACGTAATACGAATAACACATCATTAATGCATCCTAATGGTTTGATTTGACATGCGAAAATTATAGTTTTTTTTGATAGGGATAGTTAGTAAGTTGTCCAACTTAACCATCGTTCAAATACCAAAGAACAAACATAAGTACATCATAACGTCATCATAATAGTTAAACATCAAAGTAGGAACATAGCGGTATCACTCTCAGTCTTCTCCTGGCTCCATCGGGTCTTCCTCAGGGTCCTCTTCTTCAGAGCTAGAGGATACATCAATCCTCTCTCCTGGGGTTATAACCTCGATCCCTGGGATAAGCTCCACTAACTTTATCACTCGAGCATGTATCGCATCCAAGAACTCTCTGTCCTGAAGGTGCTCCGCGGCCAGGGTACACTCCAGTGTCTCAACTCGAGAGCTCAATTGAGATCGAACATGCTGGAGGCTCCTGATGGCGGCCTCTTGTCTCTCTGCGTGTGTATCCCGCTGATGTAGTGTCAGCTCTAGACTCCTGCATTCCTCACGTCGGGACTCTAGTGCCTGGAATGCCTCCTGTCTCTGCCCTCGATATGAGTTCGCCTCCTGCCTGGTCCTATCCAGCTCTCCTGTCAAGGTATGAATCTGCTGCTCGAGTCGCTCAATCCAATCCTGGTCCTTAAGCTTTGCTCGGCTGGTCCTTGACTCTCTCGCCGATGGGTAGCCTGCTCTTCTAAGAGCTTGACCTTCTCCGTTAAACGCGTGAGCTCAATGATCCTATCCATTTCGGAATCCATACCTACCAGACCAAGGTCTAAGTCAGTATTTCGTAAAAACCTAATGTCCAATGTAAACTCTATTAAGCATGAATAATCATCAAGGCAGTGATCTTAATGATTCAACAAGTATGCTTATGTGACACTAGCGATTAATACCTTATTTTAGAATAGTAAGGAGGTTTAATGAATTTTAGATAAACCGATAAGTAACATATACTATATCCGTTTCAAGAGTTCAATAGAGGAATTTACTCAATCGGGAAATGCTACAAATACTTAATTAAGTATCCGATTCTGAAAAGACTAAGCATAGCTTGTTTAGCTGATGACATAGAAACTGTTGAATATGACTACGCATTTTCCAAGTGAATTGCGACAAGTCGAAAGAGATTTTATTGGAAGTTGACTCGAGGAATCTACTTTAGGTCTTAACCCTATGGTTTACTTCGCTCTAGGGGGAATCCTCATCTAAGTCCGAAGAATCTTATCCTGGAAAAGCTCGATGTAAGTGTCCTTCTTACAAAGCGAGCTCCGATACCACTTCTGTCACGCCCCCAACATTGGGCAGGACAAGGGTGCGACGATACATGTCGATCAATCAATAAGAGTGCAGTAAAGACATTGCGGAAGCTAGAATAACGATCAACAAAATTCAACAACGATCTTAACCCGATGTTTTAAGATTCGTTGAAATAAAAGTTGGTAATGAAATTACAAAGATCAGAACATTACAGCAGAACTTCTTTCCAGAATTTTAAAAGTACCAAATACGAAACATAACTAATCTATTACAAGGTGGAATTATACACAATTCTATGTCTCGAAGGTCTTCTACTCGGTCTCTTCAAAAGTCCCCTCGTCTTCGGCCAGATTCTCATCCTCTGGTTTAAAATGGAAAACGGTGGGGTGAGACAAAGGGTCTCAGTGAGTGGGTGATCGTGTGCGAGTGTGGCTTACTTTTCTTTGAAAACATTTTGATTGATGCATGGTTTTATAAAGTATATGAAATTGGAATCGTTTGCAAGATACATTATAATTTTTATGAACACAATAAACACTTACATGTGCGATATTATAATCCTGTCCCCGTGGACGGATGACAAGTCAAGCAGTTGGTCAATCAGTCAAGCTAGCTTCGAATCCTGTCGATATTGACTTTGGATTCTAGGCTCTCCTTATTACTCCTAGCAAGATAGGCCATCGCCCCATTATTTGGACCGTCGCCCTAGGTGGCCCCGGATTTTAGGTTGGCTCTCTGGTTCGTATGGGATCAAGAGGTGGCCCCCGTCCGTCGACGTGGCACTTTGCCCCGGTAGAATTAGAGGCGGACCCGTCCGTGGCACTTTGTTTGTATAGCACTTAGTTCCCGGACAGTTACAGTCAGTAGTCAGACGCATGTCACGAGTATCAAGTATGTGTTCGGTTAGTCAGGTTAATAGCGTCTTTTTGACTAAGTACGAAATATGTATTATTTATAATTATGGCCCGATTTGATCGAAAGAAAAAAAAATCATAATAAAACTGAGAAATAATCTGAATAATCTTATTAACAGTCTGGGGAGTTTAGATCAGGTATTTATATAATATGGGCAGGTTCGACGATAACGCGAAATCTTTGGAATAGGTTGAATGGACGTTTTTGCCCTTGAGTTCGAGTTTTAGTTTTTAGAGTAAGGATCGAATTCGGATGGTTGTGAATATTTGTGAGAATGTCAAAAATATTCCCACGACTCCAGATTTAAGAAAATTTCGAAATTTTAAGTTTCGATACTGAATTTTCCAGAATTTACGGTTTTGCCCCAAAACTTAGGAAAATTATTCCGGGGCTTATAATGTTATGAAATTAGCTCGGATTTTGATGAAATTTTACGAGATGACTCGTAATAGGTCTGGAATGATAGATTTATGAAAAATTCCAGAAAATTTCGGACTTGGTCCAGAATTCTAATTTTCTTGCGTTTTGACCCCAAAAGTGTTTCAAATTACAATTTTAGTTTATAAGTATAGATATCGAAGTCCGAAGTGTACGAAACTTTACGGACAGCTTATATATAAAGAAATATATGCGGCACAGGGTCCAGATACGTATTTTTGTAAATTTTCAATTTAGTCTCCAAACTACCTAAAATTGCAATTTGTGCCCAATTTTCCGTTTACTCGATTAAATTCTCGTTTTCGGACACAAGTACATTATCACATATTACAACTTAGTCATATGACACTAAAATTCTAGATTTGAGACAAAGTCATGAGAAAGTACAAGGTAGGTATAAAGATTACAATTTTTCACGAAATTGGAATCCGACTATCGAATCGGTTGTCGACTAAAATTGTCAAATCAATTTGCATGATGTTATAACCATAATATGAATATTCAAAACCTGTATATACTTAGAATTTTTCAGATTTGTACATGCATCATAATTTCTCATAATATTCATAAATAAAAATCAAGAAGTACAAATATTTATATAGAAATATTAACAAAAACTTGTAGTATAATTTCAACATGCAAAATTTGACATGCAACTCAAGAATATATTTCAAAATTTTCAGATCTCACATGCATCATCATAAATAAAAAATAATTGATTTTTGTTTTCAAAATTTTGAAGAATTTCCACTCACCTTAGTTGAATTTGTGTGGGATTCTTGGTCTTGGGTTTTGAAAGACGATTTCTCCTCCTATCCTCTATGGTTCGGCCGTATGAATCACCATCCAAGGTGGGTATATTTGTTGTATGTTAAGATTATTGTTAGTATAAAGGTTACCACTAAAGTTTTAGGAAAGAAAAGGGTTGAAAATGAGATTACCTTGAATTTCCTTCTCCTTTTTCCTTCCCCTTCTTCTTTCTCCTTTCTTCTCAAATTTTCAGCCTTCTCTCTCTCTATTACTAAGTGCACATTTTTGTTTGGTGTATGTGTGGAAGGAAGAGTGTGTTGATATATATTGTAAGTATTTAAAAGGGGTGGTCAAGGCTTGGGAAAATGGGGTGTAAATAGGTCCTTTGCATGGGAAACATGGCTTGAAAAAAAATGTTGATCACCTCCCTTGTCCCCCATTTGGCCGTCCCATATGTGTGTGTGTTTATATATATATTTTTTTTTGGTGTTTAATTGTTGTGTGTAAGTATATATATATATATATATATATATATATATATATATATATATATAGTTGGGCTTTGAAGTGAAATTCCAAGCCTTAGGAATTTTATTAAGTTGAACTTGAGCCTTTTAGTGTGTTCATATGTGTAGGTGTTGATACACATGGCCCATTAGGAATTTCATGTTCCTATTTCGAGTTTTAATTAATTCATTATCTCATTCATAAAATAATTTATGAATAAATAAGTAAAATAAAATGAAACTAGATGTAGATTACAAATAATTGTTATTAGAGTACATCATGATTTAATAATTATACATGTAGTAAACTATCGAGTTTAGGGGGTTTTACACGTGATTATTGAACATCTGGGCCATTTTGCGATTTCCATAAGTGTTGGGAAATTTTCATCGTATTTGATCTTCCAAATCTGTGAGTTACTGGAATTTAATACCTTTCAGCGTTGGAATTGTGACATGATTTTTGTATTGCTCGGTTTTATCAACCGCAACGATTCATGTTCATTGCTTTTCGTAAGCATTCTTGCGTATTGAATCGGATCGTAGTGGCTTTATACTGCATGGAGTTCTGGTGTGTTGTTGAGAGTCGCCTTGCTTTTGTTTTAAGTTTCGGGACGAAACTTATTTTTAGGGGGGTAGAATGTAATACCCACGATTTTCGTTCCGGTTATTTTGGATTTTTTCGGATATTTCCCAGTTGTCGAGTCCCGGTATTATTTTATCGACAACTGATTTTGGAATTTAAGACCATAGGTGACGATTTGTTATCCGTTGTTTTCATTTCGGACCGATGATGTTGTCCCCGAGTATTTTGTCGTGTTCGTTCCATGCGATTTCGGAAAATCGAGTCGTCGAATCATGGTGGTCGGACACTGGCCGGACGATTGCGGGCACTGGCCGGACGGGTGCAGGCATCGGCCGGGCGGGTGCGGCAGGAACCGGCGTAGCGCACGCTATGGCCGGAAGATAGCGCATGCTACGGCCGGGAGGCAGCGCACGCTACGACGGTTGGCTGCGCGCGCTAGTCGGCCGAGGCAGTAGGGGCAGAAAGGTTCTGGACTGGTTGTATCGGCAGGTAGCGCACGCTACTGTCGGACACTGCGCACGCTACGGCCGGCAGGTAGAGCACGCTACGGCCGGAAGGCTGCGCACGCTACCTGGCTGAGCCAGGAAGTCTTTGGATTGTGGCCGGGCCGACAGCGCACGTGTTCAGCGCATGATGGCGGGCCCGACCGAACATTCTCGACCATGACCGCCGCTAGCGCACGCTAGCTCGGCAGTCTAGCGCACGCTAGGCTGCACCAGTATAAATATGACTCAGCAGTCCAGTTTCAGTCATTTTTTCCCTTTCTCTACTTCTCTTCCGCGGCTGGATCTGTAATACCCGGTTGTAATTCATTCATTTTCATTCAGTAATTATCAGTCTGTAATTGTCACTCAGTGTATTTTCACTCAATTATAATCATTCATCAATCATGTTCATTCATCGTGTTCACCGTTCGGAAAAACTTCGAATTGTGTATCGTTATTGTTCATTGTTTCAACTTTCCTCATATGAGTTCGACTTTGTTAGATCACCATTAATTTTTGGTAACTCCAAAAATTCTAAATCTTTGCAATATTATAGAGCATCGAGTTAGCTTTCCAATGGTTCAAACGGTGAGTCAATCGGAGTCCGGACGAGAGAGTTATGGTCGTTTTAGCTCACCCGCTCATTTTTCAGTTTTTGGCCGATCACTGCCGACCGAACTCGGCCGTGTCGTCCGACACGGCCCGTGCCGTACTCGTCCGGAAATGCCGAAGTCTCTGCCCACAGGACTCGACCGTGTCGTTTGGCACGGCCGAGTCGAACTCTTCCGGTTAAGCCAAATCCATTGCCCACACGCCGACCGTGTCCCGTGACACGGCCGAGTCATGCCGAAGTCGGCCGTCGGACGGGTCACTATCGGAAGGCCCTCGCGCCGCGACCGTGTCAAGCGGGACACGGCCGAGTCCTGTCGGCCGGTATGCGACACGGCCGTGCCGATCGGCACGGGCCGTGTCCGGCAGGTAGTCAACCCCTATAAATTGGTTTTTGAGCATTTCTCATTTTTTCCATCTTTTCCACCTTCTTACGAGAGATAAGCTTGAGGGAGAATTTTCTTCATCAATTACCATTTGAGTGTGTATTTTTCATCACCTTCAATCATTTGGGAAGCTTGGATACTCGATTAAACTCGTGTTCTTCGGATCGAAGTGGTTGGATCTTCAAGAGGTAATTCCTTCAACACCTTGGACTTCGATTTTGTGTTGAGATATGATGTTTTGGACGTTATAATCATGTTATATGAAGGGATATGTATATGATTATGAGTTTGTATAAGGATTCATTGGATTATTGAGGGATTATTCAAGAACACTTTGAATATCGAGTTGAAATTGGGGGTTTTCGATTAATTGTCGTTGTAATCACGTTTTCGGATATTCGTCTTGGATTATTAATCATATTGAAGATGTTTTGTTGGTTTGAAACACTTCTTGGGAGATTTGATATTGGTATATTGAGGTTTGATTGTAAACAATTGGAGTTTGGCCACAACGTATTCGATATAATGCCCCAATAAATTTAGTTTAATCGTATCGACGTTTTGAGTTCGTTATATTCGTGTTTGATTCGTATATTGAACGGGTTGTTGGATATTGTATAATTCAAGGTTGTTCGAGCGACCGATATCTCAATTAGGACGTCGTTCGTGGAAGGATAATTGTCACCGGTATTGTGTAAGTTAATTCTTACTCGGTTAAAAGGACATTCATTACTTTTGTTGTTGATCATTCATAATCATAACTCATTCATCATTGTATTAATCATATTGAGACTTGTAATTACCGAATAATCCCTTCATTAACGAAGAATGGCGGTTCCAATCATTCCATTGAATCTATCAATCACTTCATTATTACTTTCATCTCGGTAAGTCATTCTTGACGTTGTCAGGTTATTATTATTCCTTGATATTCATTATGGTCATTCTCGTTCATATGACCTTCTTGGTTCATATTGCGTGGCCGGGTGCGGATTTGTGGAATTTTTAGTCGGGCACGTTATGGCCATGTTTTGGGAGTGATTAATTGTGTGTGCACACGGTAGCAGTTACCTCCGTGAGACTAATTAGGTACAAGGACGGGTGTGTCCGGTCATTCGTCTTGTACACTTGCACGAGAACACTACGGGCGTACTATGATACCCCTCTTCGGCGTAATTCATAACTAAGGATATTTCATAACTTCGCTTAAATCATGATTGTGTATTTTTCAACCCTTGAGGATTGTTGTTCATTTAACCGGCCATTTGGGATTTTGTTTTTCGTGTCATGGCAAGGCAAACGCACGGGAATAGCATGTTGATGTCGAGGAGTCCTAGTGATACTAGTAGGGGCCCCGATCTTTGCTTATTCATGTTATTGTCCTTTATTTTTCCGCTGCAGACTTTCATTTGGATACTCCGTTTCATTCAGTGTTGTGTATTTTATCTTCATATAAAATACACTAGTATTCGGTATTGTCCTGGTGTGTTGTAACTAAACTCCTCATCGGAGTAATTATTGTTGTAATGTGGTTCGGTACTACATTTATCCTGTGTAATTTATTCATTTTCATTTGCCTGGTGGGTCCCAGTTGGGGATCTACGGCACTGTAATATCCGCCTAGTTTGGGGTGTTACAGGATCCTTGGAGATCATGAAGGCATGTTGTTATATAATTAATCCACGAAGTTTGGGAGCTCACATCATCGATTAATCACTCCATAACATCCTTCAATCCAGCGAATCAAGGATTGTTTTCCTAAAATCATAGTTTTGGGAAAAATTGGGGATTTTGTTGATTTCGTCCGTTTGATTCGTTATAACTTAGAATAGTGATGGATTGATGATTATTAAGTTGTGTTATATCGAATCTCTTGTTTTTCCACAGTTGGATCGCCGAGGATTCGTCGTTTTATTGAGATTCTAATCGACACCTTGAAAGTGTTCGATAAAATGTCTCAAAGGGGATTCGGGCGTTCTACGATTATTCTTCCTCGTTCGATCGTCAATTTATTAATGATATGATGTTGGGGTCAGGTTCCTTGCGAAGAACTCGAGCCGGAACCCTTCCGTTCGCCGTTTTCCGATCGGTGGGGTTGCCGTCGTTTCCGCCAGAGAGTTGTGGGCATTCGAGGTTTTCCGGTTAAGCCACATTCGTCGGAGTGTCCGGTATCAACTACTGAGGCAAGTATCTTGCCCATACATTACGTGTTTTGTGAATATGATGGTTGGAAGTTGACGATACGTGCTAAACGAATTGTTTACAACCATTTTTCTAAAGAATCGGTATATTTACAATTATGGTTTTCTTAAAGGACAAATCTTGTGTTCGAGACTTAATGTGCTTATTTGACTATGTGTGTTAGTGTTGAGTATAAGAACTCCCTAACTTCGGATGATGTCATTAGGTGTAAATATGTCGTCGGTAAATTGTAGTTAAATCCTTTTGTTATAAATTGTGTGTGGATTCATGTGGTTATCGGTGGATATATGAGTTGTGTGATATTGGTTGTGTCGTTCGGTGTTGTTGAGATAAGTGTGTTTCTTTGTGGATAGTATTAACTCTGGGTCGTGAGTATGTGTTGGATATTTGGCCATTCTAGCAAAATACCTCGACTATATATATTGTGATTGACTCTTGAGGATTGTGGTTTTGAAAATGTGAATTGATGAGAGTTGTAAGGTTTTTCTCGGGTACTCTCACTCGGGGATTGACTCGACGGGGTCACACGGGGACCTGGTGGCTTAGCGGCTGGACCGGGTCGTGAGAGTTACTTCGAGTGGGCATTCTCACTTGGGGTCGCTCGACGGGGCGCACAGGGACTTGGTGGCCTTACGGCGGGACCGGAGGCTGGACCGGGTCGCGAGACTTTCCAGAGTGTTTGTACTGTTGATTAATTGTGATATGTCCGGAGTATCACAATGCTTATTGCTCGGAGTCGAGAGACATTATATATCGAGTCTTGGTGTTTGGCTAAAATGGCATAAACATAATGTGTTATGTGTAATGTATTTTTGGAAGTGAATTGAAGCGAATGAACGGGTCGTGGACCCTGTGTTGGTGATCGAAATGGTTGGGTCGTGGACCCTATATTTTGTGACTGGAATGAATTGGGTTGTGAACCCCGTGTTTTGTGAATCGGTTTTGCATTTTTGGAAAATGAACTTTGGGGCGGTGACCCTAACAGGCTTTTGAAGAATTAAGAACTTTACTATCGCAAATGTTTTCGAAAACTCCCGAGATTTGAAAATGTTTTCAAAGTGCTTACTTGTTTTGGTTTCTACTTTCAAGACTTGAACTATTTTAATTATCAAATATCTCGGGAAGTCTTTTGTTGTATTCTCGGAATGTGTTTTGTATGGCTCGTATTTGCACTTTATACTTGTACTAGAAAAACAGTGGAGTTTTGCTAACCCCCTAGTATTCGGGAGGTGGATGTCTGTTTTTGTATCCAGGTACATGCAGGTTTGGGAGCAAAACACAGGATCGGCGCGAAGGATGATGGAAGGTGAATGATACTAATCACACGAAGGCCACTATTGGATGCAGTCAGTCGGAGTTTGTGTATGGTCTTTCTTCTGTCGTACTTTTGGTTTGCGAGTGTATTTTGCCCTTGCATGGGTATGAGTCGAAATAGAAATGTGCATTTTAACGTGTATGTTTGTGATGAAAGACCAAGTTAGTATGTTGGTTTGGTATTTTATCATGTCGGTATATAATGAGTTGTGTTGTTTGGATGTCTAGCCTGGTGGATCCTCACGGAGAGCGTCTGCGGCGTGTAATATTCTCGGTTTGATTCTGGGGGTGTTACAGGTATGGGACATCTAGACAATTTTTGAAATTAGTTTTCTACTCGAGAAATCAATATCTTTGAAACGTTCCATTCGCTAGCGCGCGCTAGATTCATTCTTTTAACGCGCGCTAAATTTTGTCATCGATAGCGTATGCTAATTAAAATTTCCTTATTTCGATATTTGCTACTGTCATGCCCCCACACCGGGGTTGGATGAGGACGTGACAGCTAATGTGATTAAGTAATGTTTGTGATAATAAAATCCTGAGTAAAACGTTCCATTGCCAAATCTCAGCCCGCTGAACTAAGACTGGTTAAACGATAAAAGGAATATTCATGAGTACAGCGGATTGTTTACATCAAGTGCAAAAGAGTACAGCGGAAATCAAAATACACATTTATTCCAACATCCTCACTCCTATGTCTTGGCAATTCTTCGACGATGATCTTCACTGGTCGTCAGCATCTCTCTCTTCTTCCTCTTGATTCTCTTCATCTAGTGGGGTTTTAGAAAACAACTCGAAATGGGGTGAGAATAATGGATTCTCAGTGGGTGGGGTTTCAAGTATTTTCCCAATTTATATATATATATATAACCATTTTGAGGGATAATACATTTACTCCCACTTTTGAAAATATCATTGTCTATAGATAGTACAAGTTTTCAAAGGAATGTAATGAATTATGGCATGAGCGAACAGTCAATCTCCGTAGATTGATGTTAAGTATGACAACATGTGGCGTCGAGCACCTAGTGAATATTTAGCATCGGGAGGTTGTCTATGTGACAAAATCCCTTGGCCTCCTTATGACGTCTTAGACCGCTATCAGAGATCGGACTATGACTTTCGCCACGACCTTTGGTTTAATAACCGTAGCCTTGGGCGTTTGTCGGATCGTCCTTATAACCTTGGCCTTTGAACTAAAAGCTCTCACGCTTGCTGACGTGCTACCTTATCTCTTATCTGGGCTTGGTATGTCCTTAGCTGGGGTTTAATACCCGGATCACACTATAATCGCGATTATACCCTAAGTCTACGACCCAGTCACCTTAGGATCACTCCGTCCTTCGGCTTCAAGGGAATAGGAAACGACAGTAGCCTTGTTCATGAACCGCAGCCGTGCTGCTCGATCCAAGACTTGGTCTAACCATCCCTGACACAATTTCGGGACTCTATAGATGGCCCTTACAACTCAAGAGGTGGCCCTCGTATCTTTGATCGGCCCTCTGTTTCGTATGGGCTCAAGAGGTGGCCCCCGTCCGTTGACGTGGCACTTCGTCCCGATAGAATTAGAGGCAGTCCTGTCCGTGGCACTTTGTTTGTGAGACACTTAGTTCCCGGTTAGATGTGATTGTAAGTTAGTCACATTCTCGGTGCATACACATCATACAATCAGAGTCATACATTCAATTAATTACGGTACTTAGTGTAATTCGATTATATGATTTTGATTTGGAGTTTATTCGTGGCACGAGATTATGGTTCGGTTGTTGATATATCTTTAAGATATAATTGTTATTATTGATTTCAGATTTGGTAACTTTTCAATCTTTAATTTTTGAATTAAAATTCCCCAAAATTACGGTCTCGCCCATAATTCTTGCGAAGTGGGTTATTATACCCGTGAATTTTTGTTTTCGTCAAGGATGGTGACGAAACTTACAGAAAAGTTCATGTTGAACTTGGAACTTAAGTGTTGGGTAAATTTTCAGAATTTCGGTTTCTGACCGATTTTCCAAAATTTTCATTTTGCCCCAAAACTTTTTAAAATATCGTTTTAACCCAAATTTACTTCGATTGCTATAAGATTTTTCAGATATCATACTTACCTTTTTTGAAAATTTAATAATCCGGTCCAGAGTCTTGAAATTTCATCTTAGATTTCAATTTTATAGTAATTTGCTATTTGACCCCAATTTTATTGATTATTACATTTTGGCCCCAAATCTCAAAACGACTCACGATCTCTACAAAATTTTAAGGTCAGAATATTTATTCTTATATAAGTCATTACTTCAGTTCATAAGGTGAAATTTTTGCCTTGGCTCCGGATTTTTTTGGGGGGATTTTACCATTTTGACCCCTTAATTTATCTTAAATTGCAATTTTTAGTCCGTAGACACCGGGAATGGATCCCGATCACTACGAAACTTTAAGAGAAGAGGCTAAACATGTTATTATGTCCCTTTTTATATTCCAAACCGAAATTACACGGATCTTAATTAGTTGTTTCACAATTTGTAGATTTTACACAATTTCTGTGTTTTGACGATTTTGGCCCGTTTGCTTGGAAAACGGTTCCCGTTTCTTATAAAATTTTAAGGGTAGGTGATTAACAAGTAATTATGTTGTATTTTCGGTCCTTAAGTCAGATTACATCTTTTAAGGAATAATTGTCCTAATTGTCTTTAGCTTCACTTAGTTCGTATCTTAAGCTTGTTTTAACCGTTCAATCTTTGTTAGGCCACGATTTAAGCATCCAACTACACATGCACATTCATATAAACAAAATACACTTCTTCAAAATCAATTTCCAGAATATAATGAATAGCAATCATGATTGGTTGGTAAGATATTTATGCATTTCATTCTAGTCATCAAATCGGTAATTTCACATGCAACAAGTTACCAACTAATTTGCATGCTAATGATATATGATGAATGAACTATATAACTACATAGAAAGGACATGAATTATATCATTATTATTAATTTCCTTTGGAAGTAACTTACATATAAAGTTTTAAAAAAAAATATTTTTACCCACCTTGTTCTTTGTCGGTAAAAGTTGATTCTAGGTCTCGTAGGTTGAAAAAGGACCTCTATTCCTCCTCCTCTATATTTCAGCCCATGTATCATCCCCCCATGTATATTATTTTGATTGCAGTTAGGTTTTAAGTTAGAAAGGGAAGAATAAATAAGTTAAAAACAAAGGTATGAAGTGTAGTTCTTACCTTCCTCTTGTTTCTTCTTCTTTCTTCCTCCCTTCCTTCTTCTCTCTTGCTCACGTTTCTCTCTCTCTCTCTCTCTCTCTCTCTCTCTATCTCTCTCTCTCTATCTAAATCTCAGATTTTTTTGTTTGTGTGGGGAGAATGAGAGTGTGTTGGGTGGTGTATGTATTTAAGAGGGGTGTAAAGTGACTTGGGAAGTTGGAGGTGTAAAGAAAACTAGTGACATGTGGCTAAGGTGTCTTAGGATAGTGTCTTGCATGGGGAATATGAAGACTTTAGGTGTCTTCTATTCCTCCTTATAGCCGCCCCATGTGTGTGTGTATGTGTTATTATATTTTTTTTTTGTATTTTAGGTGTATATAGATATAGATATTTGCTAGGTGATTAGATTGGGCTTTAAGTTGTATTTTTAAGTCTTATAGATTTTATAGGTTGGACTCGACTTATTAGTCTATTAGATAGATATCATTTTCTTATTTAATTAATTATATGGTTTGACATATGAATTTCAAAATTGATAAATTGAGTAAAATAAATGGTAAACTTAGATTATATTGTGCTATATAGCAATTGTTACTCAATCATATTACAATAGGATATGTCGTACATATACTAACTATCAAATTTATGGGTTCTACATCCTTCCCTCCTTAAGAGAATTTGGTCCCCAAATTCCCTCTAAAATAGTTCGGGGTAAGATTTCTTCATCTCTTCTTCAGTTTCCCATGTGGCGTCTTCTTCTCTGTTGTGCTTCGACCAAATGACTTTGACTAACGGAATCTTCTTGTTTCTCAGCTCGCGTACTTGTTGATCTACGATTCTGATCGGCTTCTCGATGTAGGTTAGATCTTCTTTGATTGGTGGAATGTCATGAGTGATGACATGCTTAGGATCCGGATGGTATTTCTTCAATCTTGGGACATGGAACACGTTGTGCATTCCGGCAAACTCAGTTGGTAGCTCGAGACGATACGCCAAATTTCCAATTCGCTCTAGTATCGTGAAAGGTCCAACGTATTTGGGGATAATATTTCCTCCTTTCCTTGAGTTGATTAATCCTTTACGTGGTGATAAGCGAAGGAATACTTTGTCGCCCTTGTTGAACTCTAAATCTTTTCTCCTATGGTCTGCATAACTCTTCTGCCGACTTTGAGAAGTACGAATACGGTCTCGAATGACTCTAACTTTGTCCATGGCATCTTCTACTAGATCAACTTTTGCTATCGAGTCTCGGTTCTGCTTGCTCTTTGGTGTCCATCGGTCGTCAATCTCCCAATATATTGGCGATCGACACTTTCTTTCGTATAATGCTTCATATGGAGCCATTCCAATAGTTGCCTGATAACTGTTGTTTTACGCAAACTCGGCTAAGGGTAGGTGGTGACTCCAACCCTTTTGAAAATCCAGCGCGCATGCTCGTAACATATCCTCAAGGATTTGGATCGTTCTCTCGAATTATCCGTCCGTCTGAGGGTGTTCCGGAGTGCTGAAACTCAATGTTGTCCCAAGTTCTTGATGAAGACTCTTCCAAAATCTGGAGACAAATCTAGGATCTCAATCTGACACAATGTCTACAGGTACACCATGCAGTCTAATGATTTCTCGTATGTACGTCCTTGCTAACTTCTGTAGACTGTCATTCTTCCTTACGGGTAGGAAATGAGCTCACTTTGTAAGTCTATCCACTACTACCCAGATCGTGTTATATCGTCCCCTGGTTGTTGGTAGATCTGTCACGAAGTCCATCGCGACTAGTTCCCATTTCCATTCGGGAATCTCGAGCGGCTGTAGCAATCCTGATGGTCTTTGGTGCTCAGCCTTCACTCTTTGGCAAGTCAAACATCTTGCTACGAATTTTGCTACTTGGTTCTTCATGTTCACCCACCAGTAGTATTTCTTCAGATCCTTATACATCTTATTACTGCCTGGGTGAATTGTATACCGAGAGCAGTGAGCCTCTGATAGAATTTTCTTCTTGAGTTCGTCATTATCGGGAACGCATGTACGGTGCTTGAATCTTAGTATCCCATCGTCCGACATGCTGAATTCAGATTTCTTGCCTTGTGCGATTCTTTCCTTAAGTTTACACAGCTTCCCATCATGAATCTGTGCTTCTTGAATTTCCTTAAGTAGGTCGGGCTTTACTAATAAATTAGCACATAGAACATGTGTCTTAGCCTGCTTTGGGTTCATTAGACTATTTATCTCAAGGCGTTCCATTCTCTTACCATAAGTCTAGCTACACTGGTTTTCCTACTCAGGGCATCTGCGACGACGTTGGCCTTGCCCGGGTGATGTTGAATGGTGAAGTTATAATCTTCAAGAAGTTCTATCCACCGTCTCTGTCATAGGTTCAAATCCTTCTGAGAGAACAGATATTTGAGACTCTTGTGGTCGGTGAAGATAGTGAATGTAGCTCCATAGAGGTAGTGCCTCCATTTCTTTAATGCGAATACTATCACATCGAGTTCAAGTCTTGCTGTTTTGCATCAGCACAGCTCCTAACCCTTCCTTTGAAGCATCGCTATATACCACAAATCCTTCACTCCCTTCGGGAAGTGTTAGAACAGGTGCGGTGGTGAGTTTTCTCTTGAGTTCCTGGAAACTCGTCTCACACTTATCGTTCCACTCAAATTTAAAGTGTTTTTGCGTTAGTCTTATGAGTAGTCCTGCGATTTTTGAGAAGTCTTTAATGAATTTGCGGTAGCAACCCGCAAGTCCAAGAAAGCTTCGAATTTATGTTACTGTTTCTGGCCTCTTCCAGTCCAGAATAGTCTCTACTTTCGATGGATCTACTGCAATTCATTCTCCGGATATGATGTGTCCTAAAAATACTACTTTTCTTAACCAGAATTCACACTTACTGAATTTGGCATACAATTTATGCTTCCTTAGCGTTTCTATCACTAACCTCAGGTGAGTTTCGTGATCCTGATCTGATTTGGAATAAACGAGTATGTCGTCAATGAATATTACCACGAATTCATCCAGATACGGTTGGAATACACGGTGCATTAAATCCATAAATGCAGCCGGTGCGTTGGTCAATCTAAAAGGCATCACCATAAATTCGTAATGACTATACCTAGTTTGAAAGGCAGTCTTTGGTATGTCGTCCTCTTTGATCCTTAATTGGTAATATCCTTGTTGAAGGTCAAACTTGGAGTAAACTGTTGCCCCTTGTAGCTGGTCGAACAACTCATCGATCCTAGGGAGTGGATACTTGTTCTTAATAGTAATGTTGTTAAGTTCTCTGTAATCGATGCACAATCTTAGTGTGCCATCTTTCTTCTTCACGAATAGCACTGGTGCTCCCCATGGGGACACGCTAGGTCGGATAAATCCAACCTCTAGAAATTTCTTCAATTGAACCTTCAGTTCTTGCAGTTCTAGTGGTGCCATTCGGTATGGCGTCCTAGCCACAGGTGCTTTTCCTGGCAAGATATCGATGCTAAACTCGAATTCCCTATCTAGAGGTAGCAAAGTGAGTTCCGTGGGAAAAACATCGGGGTATTCTGATATTACTGGTATCGCTTCGATCTCTGATTTGCTCTTAGGTTTGTTCATGACAAAAGCCAGATATCTTGTTGCTCCCTTCGAAATGGCCTTCCTTGCTTTCGTGGCTGATATGATTGGGGCCGAGTTAATCCTAGCATTCCCGTGTAGTTCAACTACTGGGTGATCGGGTTTACAGAATCAGACTATCTTAGAATAACAGTCAAGTTGTGCATAGTTCTTAGATAGCCAATCCATTCCGAGTATGAGGTCATACTCAAGTATGGGAAGGAGAATTAGGTCAGCACGAAAACAATGTCCTTTAATTATTACCTCGCAATTCTTAAACACTAAATCCATTTCTTGGCTCGCACCCATAGGTGTGGATACTTCTAAGCTTACGGGTAATGATTCCATCACTAGAATAAAAAGTGGATTTGGCTACACCATAAAAGTGTGACGATATACATATAGTCACACATGCGTTTTCGAATGTGTGTGACAAAAGGTCGTGCGACCGTAGGGTTTTTATGGTCACATTTTGGAGTTAGTGTCCGTATCCATTAACAAACAGTGACCAAAAGTATTAATAAGTGTGACCGTAAACACTGTACAAGCACATAAAGTATTTTTTTTGTACATTTAGTCACATACAATTTAGCATAAAGTAGCCAAAAGTGTTAATAAGTGTGACCATATGGTGTTTAAAGTGAAGTAAAAGTGTATTTTGTGTGACTATTGTTCATCCAATGGCCACATGAATGTTTTGTCCGTGTGGCCTTTTGTAATATATAGTCACACAAAGCATGTTGGTTTTGGGTATTTAGTCACATACAATTAACCATAAAGTGGCCAAAAGTGTTAATAAGTGTGACCATATGCTGTTTAAAGTGAAGAAATGTGTATTTTGTGTGACTATTGTTCATCCAATGGCCACTTGAATTTTATCTTTGTGTGGCCTTTCATAATATTTAGTCACACAAAGCATGTTTGTTTTGGGTATTTAGTGACATATAATTAAGCAAAAAATGGCCAAAAGTGTTAATAAGTGTGACCATATGCTGTTTAAAGTGAAGAAATGTGTATTTTGTGTGACTATTGATCATCCAATGGCCACATGAATTTTATATTCGTGTGGCCTTTTGTAATATTTAGTCACACAAAGCATGTTTGTTTTGGGTATTTAGTCACATATAATTAAGCATAAAGTGGCCAAAAGTGTTAATTAGTATGACCATATGCTGTTTTAAGTGAAGAAATGTGTATTTTGTGTGACTATTGATCATCAAATGGCCACATGAATTTTATGTTTGTGTGGCCTTTTGTAATATTTAGTCACACAAAGCATGTTTGTTTTGGGTATTTAGTCACATATAATTAAGCATAAAATGGCCAAAAGTGTTAATAAGTGTGACCATATGCTGTTTAAAGTGATGAAATGTGTATTTTGTGTGACTATTGATCATCCAATGGCCACATGAATTTTATGTTTGTGTGGCCTTTTGTAATATTTAGTCACACAAAGCATGTTTGTTTTGAGTATTTAGTCACATACAATTAAGCATAAAGTGGCCAAAAGTGTTAATAGTGTGACCATATCCTGTTTAAAGTGAAGAAATGTGTATTTTGTGTGACTATTGATCATCCAATGGCCACATGAATTTTCTTTTGTGTGGCCTTTTGTAATATTTAGTCACACAAAGCATGTTTTTTGGGTGTATTTAGTTACATACAATTAAGCATAAAGTGACCAAAAGTATTAATAAGTGTGACCATATGCTGTTTAAAGTGAAGAAATGTGTATTTTGTGTGACTATTGATCATCCAATGGCCACATGAATTTTATGTTTGAGTGGCCTTTTGTAATATTTAGTCACACAACGAATTAAGCAAACAGTGACCAAAAGTGTTAATAAGTGTGACTATATGCATATTTTAGTCACATTTAAAAAATCAGTATATATCAAAACAAATTCAAATATATATCAAAACAAATTCAAATACAATAAAATTAGAATGTATATAACTTAACCAAATATAAAATTGGACCTCCTTTTATACACCAAGGAGTCATAATCGGCTTACAATACTTTCCTAAGTAACTATAATTTTTTCCATAAACAACTAATACATATCATATAAGCAGTACTAACTATATGAACCAACAGTACTAACTTATAACTAACAGTTGTAACTAATACACTAGCAGTATTAACTTCGAGCAGTCTTAGTCTCTGAGCAGTCTTAACTTTATACTAGCAGTACTAACTTTCACTAGCAGTAGTAACTTTTGTACTAGCAGTAGTAAATACTTGGCACATTTTCTTTGAAGTTCATGAGCAGCACTAAATCCATCTGAGCAGTATTAACACAAACATGAGCAGCAGTAATTCAAACATCAATAAGACTTTTAATCCCAACAATGAACATAATAATAAAATTTCCAGTCAAACTTAGAAGTTTTTCTCCCACTAATCTAATCTCATCTGGATATAAGCCTTGAAAATGTAGGTTGCTGCATATCAACAATAACCACATCAGGATGAAAGCAGAACCAGAACATGTCAAAGCACACAACATAACAGAACTAGATGAGCATACATCATAAACTTTTGGTAACTTCGGTGTAGAGGCTACAGCTGCGTTGACACTTGTAGTTGTCCTGGTGGCAAAATTACAAGGAACATCAGATGAGATGATGTACAATACGGAGAAATCAAGAAAATAACAATGCGTGACTATTTAAAATATCTGCCAAAATGTAATGCCAGCATTGTTTGACAGGAAAGCGTTTATAAATGCAAATTATTTGGCATGTGGAAAGACCGGGGCATTCTCGTAGCTCTAAGATAGATAAGGTCACTTTACAATACAATAAAAAAGATATGCAACGTCAATAAATTTTCAGCATCATACTTGAACGCCAATTGATAAAACAAATTTTATTTTAAGATTAAATACTTTGCTTTATAGTACACAAGAAACTTATCAGTTTGAATAGCAAGTAAAAAAAGCATTCTGAGATAATACTGATGACTGACCCACTACTAGAAGATACTACAAGTGCTGATGATGTTTGAGCCGTTGTGGTTGTAACAGTCGATGACGTTGTTGTTGCATGGGTGCCTGCAATAAAAATTCAGACACAAGAATATAGAGGTTAGAAGTATAGATGGTCCCAAATCGATCAAAATTTTAAAGATTGTGAATGTGAATTACAATCAACCAAATAGGAAGTTCAGTGTCATCAATAAGGAGTGACCAACATTAATCTGCACGAAGACAGCAAATTTCCTCACACACCCCATAAAAAGTTAAAAGAGATGAGATACTCTACGATGTATGCTAGAAACACAAGGATAATAATGGAAGCTCGTGAATGAGCCAACTGTAATACCCGTAATTTTGATTTCCAGTAATTTATTTTTTTCGGCGGAAGTCCATTTTGACGACTTTCTCATGACCGTGTCGTCAATCCGAGAATGATTAATTCTACACTTTTTGTCATCTGAGTTCGTTTCGGTGACGTTTTGTTGAGTTCCGTGTCCTTAATCGACTTTTTCACGTGTGAGTTCGAATTTGTAAAGTCACCATTAATTCTTAGAAACTCCAAAAATTCTGAATCTTTTCAATATTATAGAGCATTAAGTTAGCTTCCCAATGGTTCAAACGGTGAGTTAATCGGGGTCCGGACGAAGGAGTTATGGTCGAAATAGCTAAGACTGCACGATGTGCTTTTTGGTGTTGGAGTAGGTTGTACCGTGTGCCGCGGCACACTTCGGCTGGGCCGCGGCACTAAGCTAGTGCTGGGCAGTTTTTTTTGGCCATGGGCCGCGGCACACTTGTCCTGTGCCGCGGCACACAGGGCAGACTAGCCTATTTCTGCGGATTTTGTGAGATGAATGCTCATTTCATCTCTTCCTTCATTCCTCCTTCTCTTGGGCGATCTTGTGGGCGATCTTTGGACGGTTTTGCATCATCATCCCAGAGAACTTCATGTTCTTCAAGTTCTTGGTATGGATTAACAACACCAACAATTGTTCTTCATCATTAATCCAAGGTAAATTCTTGAAACCTTACTTTTGGGTGATTTGGGGATTTTTGCATTTTTGTCCGATTCGCTCCATATTGTTGATTAATTCATGTTGGGTATGATTAATCTTGGTAGTATTCTTGTGTTTAACATCATTTAATCCATTGTTCTTCGTCGAATCGAATTATATTTCTTGATTTCATTCGAATCGACTTTTGGGGAATTTGTTCTTGATTTCGATTCTAGTCCGATTTTGATACATCGGTTGGTGTAGTATGATGTTATTAATCGTGTTCTATGGGTTGTATATCCATATTTCAAGTTTGTTCAACTCGATTAGTGATTCGAGTGTTCTTGGGAGTTATCGAACATTGAGTGTTCGATTAAATGTCCCAATGAGTTTCCCTTCGATAGTTTATTGGGATTTCCGTTGTTTTGGCCTTGATTCTCATCGTAACCATGTGTTATTGTTCCTTCCGGAGGTTTATAGGTGTTTGAGGATTCCGATGTTGAATCCCGTTTGGTGATTGATGATTCGTGTGGTGGTATTCTCGTAGTACTCGTGGTGCTATCGCGTTCTTGATATTGTTCGGGGTTCGGGGCTATTTGACCGCGTCCCATCCATCGTCTCGTTGCGATCGTGATTTCGAGGCAAGTACCTTGTCCATACATTTCTTGTTTTATGAATATGATAATTAGTGACCGTCTCTATGTGTTTATTTGATCGTTTGTTTCGAACTTTCAAAAGATTCGGTTTAGCCTTGTTAAAGGCTTGCTTTCAAAACGCGTGTGTTTTGTGAATGGCGTAGTTTGTAAATCACTATGTGATTTCTATGGATGTGTTTGGTGTTGATGTTGCACTCGGTATGACATGTGGACGTATATTATTTCATTTCGGTGCGTTGTGGTTTGACGTGGTGTTTTGCTAAGTGTTTGATGCCTCTGAGTGAATTGTTTGGATATCTTTGTTGCATTGTGCTATGTGTGTGATTGTGTGGATGTGGGCGGGGTCTACGGTGGCACGTGGCATGTGATCATGTGGTCAGGATGCAACAAGCGATTGATCCAACCGTGAGAGCCTAAGAAAAACTACGGTGACACATGGCATGTGATCATGTGGTCAGGATGCAACAAGTGATTGATCGAACCGTGAGCGCCAAAGATGTTGTGATTTGTTTAGATAGCCAGCTCGGGAGGGTCCTTCGAGGCCTCGGGCGGGATCAATGGTATTACTCTGTTCCCAAGGCGATGCATGTGTGTGATTTGTTTCGCTAGCCAGCTCGGGAGGGTCCTTCGAGGCCTCGAGTGGGATTTGTGGCTTCGTCCCGGTCCTAAGCGATGCGCGTGCGCGATTATGTTTTGTTGATTTTATGTCCATCGAGGACACGTGATGTTGGGCTCTGGCCCTGTGAATTGTTGTCGGTTTTCTATTTGCGAAAACAAAACCTTTGGGCTGTGACCCCTGTTGATTTTTGGAAAGATAAGGATTTGATAATCCTAATTTGTTTTCTATTAAAACTCCCGAGGGTATTTTAAACCATTTTGCAAACCGTTCTCGTTAATTGTGATCTTTCGGATTTGGAAAGTTTTACTCAAACTCTTGCCTCGGGAAGTATTCGTTTCGTTGTAATTTAATCTTTGAGGATTTCTGATTATTGTCATTCTTGGAACTTGAATTGTATGGCTCGTATTTTTGCACTTGTACTTGCACTAGCAAAACAGTGGAGTTTTTCTAACCCCCGAGTATTCGGGGGTTGGATGTCTATTTTTGCATTCAGGTTTTGGAGCATAGCACAGGGTCGGCACGAAGGATGATGAAAGATGAACGATACTAATCACACGAGGATCCGTATGATGTCTTTGGTTTAGTTATAGTTTATTTTTCCGCTACAGTGTAATTTTTCCCCGTTGTACGGGAGTTGTTGTATTTTGACCCCTGCATGGGCATAAATTGTAATTGAGTTGTATGTTTTTATTAAAAGACCAAATCGGTCTACTGAGTTATTGTAGCCTTGAAGGCATTGTTGAGTTGTTCGATGTTGTTACCAGCCTGGTAGATCCTTGAGGGAAGGTTCTACGGCGTGTAATATCCCTGAGCGGATTGGGGGTGTTACATAAATGGTATCAGAGCTTAGGTTGTGGAAACCTAGGCTGTCGGGTTAGTGGTGTCTATTGGGTTTTGTCTCGTCGGATTTTGTCTGACTGAGTCGTGTCGCGACGCGTCGTCTGAGTTTGTTGGTCGTGATTAGTATCGTGGGGCGATCATCATCTTCGTGCGACATGTGGATGTAAGTCTCCCTTCTTTGTGTTTGTGCCTCGTCTTATGCGAGTTACAGGTATGATTATGAGTTAATTTACGGAATCCTCTTATGGATTTTGATTTCGTGATATGTGGTTATTTGACTCTCATATTTCGTTCGTATGAGGAGTAGTGTTGCTGGATTGTGCATGTTCGACTGTATTTCTTTTATCTGCTGCGTGAGTTCTTTTGTAATGGCTTTCGGTATTTTAACGACTGAGTTTTATTTCGAAAACCGATTCTCTTAACCGAGTTTTTGGCATTATGGCCTTGATCGCTTTGGCGAAATTCTTATGACGGTATTTAGTATTTTGTAAATGGATTTTGTGAGTTTTTGAAATATTACCGTCATCGGCCTTTTTGACTTTGTAAATGGTTTTTAGCCTGGTGAGTTCCGGCACGGGACCCACGGCGCTATGATGTTTTGTGTAATTACGTGAAATTTTTGGGCATTGTAGCCCATTGAATTATCTTTGAAAACCTTGAGTATCTTAAAAAATAAATTTCGAGACGTACTTTTAAAATGAATTATTTTCTCGTGGTACGTCCAAGGTGCCACAATATGTTTCAAAATTTTTCTACCTCGAGGAGCCAAAATGTTTTGAGATATTTTCAATGTTTTATAAACACTTTTACTTAGACCCGAGGGTCGAATATTCTGAAAGTTTTTCACTAAGAGAAAGTGTCCTCATTTTTGTTTAAACGCAAGATGATTTTCAAAATCTCGAAAATGATGTTTGTTCAACTTTTTGAAAAATGATACTCAAGATCAACTGGTGTTTCCAAACTGTTTTCAAAAGGTGGTTTTCGTTTTTAAAACCCATCATTTCCTGCTTGTGGTCGGAGAAGGCGTGTATGATGTTGGTATTGTTGTTAGGGTGCCCTCCGAATTGTGATTGAATTGGTGGGGTGAACGTTGAGTCGTTCGCCACGCATATGTTTTGTTAGCCCTTTGTGGGAGGTGTGATGATGATATTTAATGTTGTCATTTCGTGGTGATTAGCGTGTTATCGCACCTGTGTGAGCTGTTAAATCTTGGGCTTGTACGTTTGTGTACATGTGTGATTGTTTCGTGATGGTTGTAATTATGTGCTGGCCGTTGAGGTTGCCGAACGATACCATCATTGTGGTAGTGTTTGTGTGTGTATTACTTTACGATGGAAATCGTTGTATATGATATGTGTTATGATTTCTTGTGGTGCGGAGTTGGCATCTCCGGGATGTTGTTTTGCAACGTTATGCCCCATTGTATCTAGCATTTGTATTTTCGGTATGCCGAGCCGAAGTGTTTCAACCGTGATGTGCCGGGACATGCACGTGTAAATTGTACTTCTCGTCGGTAACACATTTCAAGTGTGGACTCGAGGGACACCGAATTCAGTTTTGCAATTTGGCTACCAAGACTTTCGGAGTTCGCATTTCAGCACAGTTATCAGAATCGGCTTTGAGAGGCCTTCGAAGGATGTTTCTGTCGGTTGCTTGTTGTTTCGTATCCTTGATTTCGTTGTTGTGAGTTTCGGGGACGACACTTCTTTTAGAAGAGGTCGAATATAATACCCGTATTATTTTTGGCTTCTACATTTCCTCTTTCTCAATTCTATCGACTCGCTCGTGTTCGTTGATACTTTCTGAACTTGTTCTGTATTTCGGTTTCATCGTCCGAACGAACTGTGATCTTGTTGTGGGTTGATCTGGTTATCGCTGTGACTTTTCCGAGTTCGGTTTGATTCTTATGAACCTTGGAGTTGTTGTTTGAATTTTATTGTTCTTCGTGATTCGAACATGATTGTTCGCTTTTTGTTGTCTCGACCGTTGTGGTTCGACCATTTGATTGTTCGGTTTTTGTTGATCTCGTTTTGTGATTGTTGAACGTTCAGACTCCTTCGTAATTCCCTTAAGTTCGGGAAATTAGTCTCGTTTTCGATCTTCCAACCCTTGGGCGGTGGAATTCCGTATTTGTTCAGCGATTGGCTCGCGTTTTGATTGATGTATCGTTGGGTCGGTCAATCTTATTGATTTTCGTTCGTTGTGTTTTGTGATTGCTCGGATAATTGACTTGACTATATTATCCGTTTGATGACGCTTGTCATTTGTTGGTTTTATTATATCCCTAACGGCAACGTTGTGTTGGTCGCCGTGGAGCGTGTTTTCACGCCGTATATTCCTTTGCGTTTCTTGTAGCATTTCGCCGATGGGCGTAAGTTACGCGTTTCTTGTGTATCTCGTTGAGTTTTCCTGGGGGGATATTACTTCTCCCTACTTGTTTTAAGTTTCGGGACGAAACTTCTTTTAAGGAGGGTAGAATGTAATACCCGTAATTTCGATTTCCGGTAATTTCTTTTTTTTCGGCGGAAGTCCGTTTTGACGACTCTCTCATGACCGTTTCGTCAATCCGAGAATGATTAATTCTACACTTTTTGTCATCTGAGTTCGTTTCGGTGTCGTTTTTTTGAGTTCCGTGTCCTTAATTGACTTTTTCACGTGTGAGTTCGACTTTGTAAAGTCACCATTAATTCTTGGAAACTCCAAAAATTCTGAATCTTTTCAATATTATAGAGCATCAAGTTAGCTTCCCAATGGTTCAGACGGTGAGTTAATCGGAGTCCGGACGAAGGAGTTATGGTCGAAATTGCTAAGACTGCATGATGTGCTTTTTGGTGTTGGAGTAGGCTGTACCGTGTGCCGCGGCACACTTCGGCTGGGCCGCGGCACTAAGCTAGTGCTGGGCAGTTTTTTTTTGCCGTGGGCCGCGGCACACTTGTCCTGTGCCGCGGCACACAGGGCAGATTAGCCTATTTCTGCGGATTTTGTGAGATGAATGCTCATTTCATCTCTTCCTTCATTCCTCCTTCTCTTGTGCGATCTTGTGGGCGATCTTTGAACGGTTTTGCATCATCATCCCAGAGAACTTCATGTTCTTCAAGTTCTTGGTATGGATTAACAACACCAACGATTGTTCTTCATCATTAATCCAAGGTAAATTCTTGAAACCTTACTTTTGGGTGATTTGGGGGTTTTTGTATTTTTGTCCGAATCGTTCTGTGTTGTTGATTAATTCATGTTGGGTATGATTAATCTTGGTAGTATTCTTGTGTTTAACAACATTTAATCCATTGTTCTTCGTCGAATCGAATTATATTTCTTGATTTCATTCGAATCGACTTTTGGAGAATTTGTTCTTGATTTCGATTCTAGTTCGATTTTGATACATCGGTTGGTGTAGTATGATGTTATTAATCGTGTTATATGGGTTGTATATCCATATTTCAAGTTTGTTCAACTCGATTAGTGATTCGAGTGTTCTTGGGAGTTATCGAACATTGAGTGTTCGATTAAATGTCCCAATGAGTTTCCCTTCGATAGTTTATTGGGATTTCTGTTGTTTTGGCCTTGATTCTCGTCGTAACCATGTGTTATTGTTTCTTCCGGAGGTTTATAGGTGTTCGAGGATTCCGATGTTGAATCCCGTTTGGTGATTGATGATTCGTGTGGTGTTATTCTCGTAGTACTCGTGGTGCTATCACGTTCTTGATATTGTTCGGGGTTCGGGGCTATTCGACCGCGTCCCATCCGTCGTCTCATTGCTATCGTGATTTCGAGGCAAGTACCTTGTCCATACATTTCTTGTTTTATGAATATGATAATTAGTGACCGTCTCTATGTGTTTATTTGATCGTTTGTTTCGAACTTTCAAAAGATTCGGTTTAGCCTTGTTAAAGGCTTGCTTTCAAAACGCGTGTGTTTTGTGAATGGCGTAGTTTGTAAATGACTATGTGATTTCTATGGATGTGTTTGGTGTTGATGTTGCACTCGGTATGATGTGTGGACGTATATTATTTCATTTCGGTGCGTTGTGGTTTGACGTGGTGTTTTGCTAAGTGTTTGATGCCTCTGAGTGAATTGTTTGGATATCTTTGTTGCATTGTGCTATGTGTGTGATTGTGTGGATGTGGGCGGGGTCTACGGTGGCACGTGGCATGTGATCATGTATCCAGGATGCAACAAGCGATTGATCCAACCGTGAGAGGCTAAGAAAAATTACGGTGACACATGGCATGTGATCATGTGGTCACGATGCAACAAGTGATTGATCCAACCGTGAGCGCCAAAGATGTTGTGATTTGTTTAGCTAGCCAGCTCGGGAGGGTCCTTCGAGGCCTCGGGCGGGATCAATGGTATTACCCTGTTCCCAAGGCGATGCATGTGTGTGATTTGTTTCGCTAGCCAGCTCGGGAGGGTCCATCGAGGCCTCGAGTGGGATTTGCGGCTTCGTCCCGGTCCTAGGCGATGCGCGTGCGCGATTATGTTTTGTTGATTTTATGTCCGTCGAGGACACGTGATGTTGGGCTCTGGCCCTGTGAATTGTTGTCGGTTTTCTATTTGCGAAAACAAAACCTTTGGGCTGTGACCCCTGTTGATTTTTGGAAGGATAAGGATTTGATAATCCTAATTTGTTTTCTATTAAAACTCCCGAGGGTATTTTCAATCATTTTGCAAACCATTCTCGTTAATTGTGATCTTTCAGATTTGGAAAGTTTTACTCAAACTCTTGCCTCGGGAAGTATTCGTTTCGTTGTATTTTAATCTTTGAGGATTTCTGATTATTGTCATTCTTGGAACTTGAATTGTATGGCTCGTATTTTTGCACTTGTACTTGCACTAGCAAAACAGTGGAGTTTTGCTAACCCCAGAGTATTCGGGGGGTGGATGTCTATTTTTGTATTCAGGTTTTGGAGCATACCACAGGGTCGGCACGAAGGATGATGAAAGATGAACAATACTAATCACACGAGGATCCGTATGATGTCTTTGGTTTAGTTATAGTTTATTTTTCCGCTGCAGTATATTTTTTCCCCGTTGTACGGGAGTTGTTGTATTTTGACCCCTGCGTGGGCATAAATTGTAATTGAGTTGTATGTTTTTATTGAAAGACCAAATCGGTCTACTGAGTTATTTTAGCCTTGAAGGCATTGTTGAGTTGTTCGATGTTGTTACCAGCCTGGTAGATTCTTGAGGGTATGTTCTACGAAGTGTAATATCCCTGAGCGGATTGGGGGTGTTACGCCAACACAAGAAAGTCCACTGAAAATAACCTATACAAAGCCAACTAGTGTTGTTTAGTTGCTATTAAAAGATTTTTGTTTGCCAAAATCCATAGCAGCCCTGTATTCCTGCTCAAATGACTAGTCACATCGCAGAAACTTACCAGTCAGGTTTGTGCTCTACCATCTAGACTCTAGTGAGAGAAAAATTACAAAATGTTATGCTTTGTGAAATCGATAATAATCATCTAAGTGAAATGCAAAGGAGAAACGTGAGATCAATCAGAATTTTATACGGAAAAGTTAAAAGACGTCAACAAGCAGGAAACGACATGAAGCCAAAACACTAGTCACAGCAGCAGTAGTTACACCAGTAGAAGGACTCGCATATTGAAACAATCAACCTAACATGAAGACAGAGTCAGAGAGCATTCCGAAAAATATAAGAGAAGCACGAAAAGCACCAAGACAGTTAGAAGGCAGGGAAAAGGCATAATATAAGACACATAGTACAAATGATCAGTTCGGAATTTAGTCTGCTGCCTTTTACCAACTCCTACACGGTTACACATACTATAAATTGAAGTTTATAAAAAACAGAACTTGTCTTATATTTTCAACAAATGGTACCTATGGGGATATAAAAGGGAAGTGGGACATACTAATACAAAAAGAGGCATAAAGCAAAAATTAAACGAGTAACTTCAAGTACTGAAGTTTTAAATGGTTTCTATCAACACTATAATGTCTTTGGTTTGCAGGATATTTTCCAAAAAGTATAACTTGGTACACAAGGGCACAAACACTTCTTAGTTTTTCATATTTAAATAATACATGACAAAAACAAGTTCAGAATGAAGATTCACATAATAAACATGGCAAGCAAAAAGCATGGTAATAGGATCACTTACCCAAAGACTCCAAGTATCAGCTTTACAAGATAGCCAAGAACAGTCATAGCCCAAGTAGTCTCTGCCTGAATAAATTAAAACATATTACAATGGGTAACTAGGAAAAAGTGAATGACATCAGATAAGGTAATTCTTAACACATGTTACATGTTTACCTTCTCTCCTTGAGGATATATCTCCTCTAGAGCATTCGCGTCCTCCTCCAAAAGAAGCAATTCCTGCCCAGATATCAAAAGGTAGGCCATCAGTCAACACCCTAGTTAAGAAAATGCATAGAGGTGTGTTTAATTTTGATATGAATTTTATCCACGCATGATGTATGCAACGAACGATAACTAGATGACACTGATAGAGATTTTTCAACCACAAAAATTTCATAATAATTTTTTCAAAGTTTTCAAAAAAAAAATGGGGAATACCTCAAAAGAAAAGCCATCTCTTTTAAACTTCTTGTATTTGCTCTCCTTTTCATATCAGCAAGCTCAGGAACATCATTCATATGTTTCTTCGAATATACGCACAACAGATTCCTAATGTGTAAGGTTAGCAAGTATAACTACCATGTAGACACCCTAAACAAACTTACATGTTATATTGAAGCTAAAAGGTTCTTAATTTGATTGCAGATGAATGTATCTATATAATGCGTGTAACAAGCATCATAAATACCTTTTGAACACGAGCAGTCAGCCTTGTCATTGCACTTTTTAGTTTACGAACCCAATCCAAGTTACGGCTACTAATATACCAATCAGAACAGCAATGATATACAAAACTATCAATACACATTCAAAAAGATACGAAGCAGCATATGATGCACGAACAATCAAGTCATATGCAGTCTCAGGTCATTTCACAGAATGCTTCATATGGCTTTCAATAATGAAAACAGCAAAATCATATGATTGAGCGTATGGAAACAAGAATATTATCACCTAATAGTTTCCCAGAAAAATAAGTACCTTAGATGTAAGCTCATCCAATGCCGGGTAAGCATCAGTTTCTAGTTACGTAAATGCAGGCGGCATGAAAGCTGCAAATCGCCTCTAGGAAAACCTCTAGTGCTCGGAATTCAAATGGAGACTCTGCATGCATTATTAAGCAGCCAGAAAATAACGATGCTTGAGCAACAGAAAAGAAGCTATTTCTTTCAAAACCCAAGAAATACAAAAAAATATAAAACTGAAACTGAAATTTTGCACAAATAGACTTCAAGTGATCAGACTTCAAGTGTCTCATTTCCAGCCCTTAGGCAACCTAGCTAAAAATCAAGCCTTAACACATCGTACATCATTCCAATGAGGATTATAAAATCGTCGTATTTCTTATAAAATACATATATTCCACAAAAGAATAGTAGAAGCAAGTAAGGATTATAAAATCCATAAAAGCACATATATTCCAATAATGATTCAAAATTCCAATAAAAGCACATATATTCCATAAATATTGTAAAGTCGTATCACCATATCATCTCCAACAACAACAAAAAAAAGTACATACTCATCTGTTATATAAAAAATGTCTGGCCTACTGAGTACGGATGTCTTCAATGCTCGTTCCAGGAAGTGCACTAGTGTCATTAAATATCTAGAACATATAATAAAAAAATTATGAAGAATAGTAGGATAACCAAATAAGGATTATAAAATTTGTGGCTATTTTATAAAAAATAAAATTACCTCTTGCCAAATATTCTTGACACTCACTCGAATAATAGTTAACATCCAATACATAACGTAATATCCATATTATGTGCCATCATGTGCCTGTTCAAGCAAAACATAAAATATGTTATCTACGGCATGAACAACACGTTGGATATCTTTTATCAAAGTGCTGCAAATTAACCACAAAATACATAGTTGGGGTAAATTGGCCCAAACAAATTTAATACGTATGAAAAGTTAAAGGTGCGATATGAATAAGTGTATAAAAAGGACTTCAATAAAAGCATAATTTCCGACATATCAATGTACATTAGATTGTGAGAATTTGAGAATTTCGCCTAATCTTCCCCTCAAATTTCACCAGTCGAAAGGATTTTTAATTAATGTACATGAAACATGAGATAAAGTTCTATTTTCAATGCAGAAACCTCTCTCGGCTTGTATTGAAATTTTCTAAGATATTTTAAATTTTATGTAGTATCCATTTGACTCGTCGCTGAGGGTTTGAGGTTCTTAACAAAGTACCCAAAGAAGTTTCAAAACTGCAAGAAACTCATTGATGTATGATCCATATTTTATTTTCTCTTCTTCTCCCTTCATAAGTGGAAAAGCATTTCAAGAACCCTCTTTACATTCATAAAAATATTACATCTGCGCCCCTCAAATTTAAGGACGAATCAAACATCAAGGTGTTCTTTGTAATGTTCCTAGTATACATGTCTTCTTCTGTTTGTTTGGGATATCTAGAAATTCTTTGCACACTCTTAACGGAATTAATGATGCCTCTGCAGTGTGAAAACGGCTGGTATGGGGTAGATTGTAGTGTTCCTTCTGTTTTATCATCCATCGTAGAGTGGCCCAAGTGGTCGCGACCTGCAAACATTAATATTCAAGACAATGCACGACTAACAGGAAACATTGTCAATCTCAATGCCGTGGTTCAGAGAAAAAGACCTCTTATTTATGTTTATGATTTACCCGCTGATTTCAATAGTCTACTTCTGGAGGCAAGACATCATCACATCAATGACCCCATTCTTTACATTTTTATTCGTGGCGCAAATAATCATGTCTTTTTTTGTTTATCGTTATAGGGACAGCATTTCAAGTTAGAGTGCGTAAACAAAATATATGATGACAGAAATGCTACAATATGGACTGAAGTTACAAGCACCACTTTGTTGAAGTTTGTTTTTACTGTACCAACACACCTCTTATATTTGTGAATAAAATAAAAAATCTAGGGGTATTCTAATATTAAATAGATAATTGCACTTTTGGTCCCATTATTTCCAATCTTAGCTCCAGTTTTACAACTTGAGCAAAAAAACGTCACATAAGAATCAATTACTGCATTCTTAGTTCCAAAAGTCTGCAAAAAGAACAATCTGGTATGGCCAAAGTGCAAGGAAAAAAAGAAAAAAAGAGAGTGATTATGGGACCAAAGTGCAACTTTTTCAATTTTAAAAGATAATTGGAGGGACTGAATGTCAATTATACTCTTTGTAATGACTTTAATTTGTACTGTTAAGCTAAGTGCTACCTTTTCCACAGATGGCAATCTACGGAAGTTTATTAGCATGCCCTCACAGCACATTAAATGGTGATGAAGCCGATTATTTCTTCGTTCCGATGCTTGATTCATGTATTATAACTCGTGCCGATGATGCTCCTCACTTCACCATGAAGGTAAAATTGCCGCTATGTAATCTATTTGCATGTTGAGGTTGTACGCCTCCTATATGAAGCACAATTTACTGATTCCCTCTTCAGAAGAAAAAAACAGATCAAAATTAACAACAATATCACAGGAAAAAAAGGGAAATAAACAAGTAACAAAAACCAAGAAATCAAAATACAAGTCCATAAATCAAAACCAAGAAGAAAATGAATGAAGTCCCCGAACCGTTGAAAAAAAGCAGGGAAAGAGAATGAAGATTGGCCAAAACTCACCTTGGATTAACAGACCGCCGAGCTCAACTTCTGGGTGTGCTACCGACGGCAATGAGAATGAAGATTGGCCGATGGAATCTCTCTGGAAACGGAAGCTCGTGCTGCTGCAAATTCCTAGCCGCTGCTGGTGATGAAGTGAAATGCGTCCCACGGTGGAGGTTGGTTGACGATGATTCGCGGGGTGAGGGAAAAAACTGGTTCTTTGGTTTTTAGGGTTCAGGTTTTTGCGCAAAAATAATTAGAAACTTTTAGTTAGGACTGGTGCTTGGCTCGGAGTACTCCTTTTTTTTTTTGCTTAAAGCTTCTTCGCCTAATGAAGTTTTCGTTGAGAATTCCTCGTTCCCTTTCGTGTGAATTCCCCAGCGGCGACGGGCCAAATGACCGAACCGCTGTAACGTAACGCCCTAGATCCTCCAACGGTGAGACTGAGTGTATTACTTTCTCTTAAGACTACAATAATAAAAATTGGAGATTTTAATACGGTTCGAAGAAACCGTCGTAAAAAATCTGCTTTTCAATCGGTTTTACGTCGGTTAAAAACAACCGATGTAAAAAGGAAGGATATAAAATTAATTTATATTCAATTTTTACATCGGTTATTTTTAACCGATGTAAATAAGGAGTAATTTTACATCGGTTTTCCTACACAGTCGACGTAAAATCATCAACATTTTACATCGGTTTACAATATAACCGATGTGAACATTTCGAAATTTATTATTTACATCAGTTTTCACTGATAACCGATGTAAAATCGACGTATTTTTTATTTTTACATCGGTTTTCTGTAAATCGATGTAAATTGAGCGTCGTAAAAAGCATATTTTGTAGTAGTGGTATATGAACCATCTTCTATATAATTCTCTTCTAAACCCAAACCAAACACAATCCCAAAATCTGACTCAAATAAGCTGGGTATTTTGTATAATTACTTTCCACATCGGTTATAAGAAAACCGACACGTCGAAATTCACATCGATTTTATGGTAACCGATGTTAAATTAGTAACTTCTACATCGGTTATTTTTTTAACCGATGTAAACACACATATTAAGTTACGTGACCATATGTAGTGGATTTTGGCTACACTTAAATAATGTATGACAAAACGTTTAATGTGACAATATGGCATTTGGTCACCATGTTAGAAGTAAATGTGACTATACATATTAGCTTTTGGCAAGCTAACACAAACTAAACTTTAAACACACATATTAAGTTATGTGACCATATGTACTGGATTTTGGCTACACTTAAATAATGTGTGACAAAACGTTTAGTGTGGCCATATATGGCATATGGTCACAGTGTTCAAGTGTGTGACATATATTTGTCACTATTTATATGTATATCGTGACTAATGATTCAACCTTACTTTTCATTTGTCACGCATCCCAAATTCATATGTGGCTAAATAATTAGTAAAATATAGCAGTCACCCTTAAATAATGTGCGACAAAACTTGACTGTATGATTTAGACATAAAAAATTACTTCATGTGACCATATATGCCAATTTGGTCACATTGTTCAAGTGTGTCACATATATTTGTCACTATTTATATTTATATCGTGACTAATGCTTCAGGCTTACTTGTATTTGTCACACGTTCCAAATTTATATGTGGCTAAATAATATTACCAGTTACCTTTTGCCACATAATGTTCGAATGTGTGGCAATATAGTTCTAATGGTCACACAATCGAAATTTTCATGTGTGGCTAATTAGTAAATGTTGTCTATTTTGGTACCTTTAGCCACATAAATATGTGAATGTGTGGCCGTTCCATTTTGCCCATGTGTGACCAAATCCACTTTTTGTACTAGTGCATACATACATTCAATTTTTGTGCGTAATGGGGTGCAATAAAAGAATGTGATGATCCTGGATCTAACAATGCATGCGCAAAGTGGGTTGACACGAGAAATGTACCTTCCACCACGTCCGTTGCGTTAGGAGCTTCCTGTCCAGCTAAGGCAAAAACTCTTGCTGGTGCCTTCCCTTTGCCCTTACGATCATCCTTCTTAGCCGCGTTCCTCTGCTGATTGTTGCCCTGAGTCTCCCACTTTGGGCATTCCTTAGTCTGATGCTGATTGTCCCCACAGCGTAAGCATTTCCCTTGCTTCTTCCAGCAGTCCTCTGTTTTATGCTGTTGCGATATTTTGTAAACGCAAGTGCACGTTATCGTTGACAAGTAATAAAGTGATGAGTGAGTATCGTTCCCACGAGGACTGAATTACTAAGTACCGATTTTTATGTATTCTAATTTTATTTGAACAGCCGAAATTTGAGTTGCAATTAATAACTAAATAAAATCGATAAAAGAACAACTATAAAACGATCGCTTGAAGAAAGAAAATCAAATAATGAATAAGTCTAGGATTCTGAATCCACCTCGGTTTATCCGAATTTACTCTCGATTATCTGAAGTTAATGATTTCCCCAATTTATTGAAGGCGAAGATTGCTAATATACTCTACCGCCTCTCCCGAGGTCAATAGATTTTTCTAAAGGCGAATAACGCACTCTATCCCTAGGTGAATTAATTCGTCAATAGGCAAAAAGCATAAAATCTCCAAAAGGCCACGTAGTTCCTATGAGTATATTCCTATCTCACAAGATAAAACGGTCCTCACCAATAGTTCCTCACCAACTCTCCTCTCCCGATTCGAGTAAGGAAATTAAAACAATCCAATTATTGGCCAGACAATTGAAAGCATTAAATGCAATTGGGAAAACTCAACAAAAAGGGAATTATATAGATAATCAATAGCAAATTCGTCAAAACTTAGGTTTCATCAAAATCCTAGAACAAGGGTTTTAGCCTGACATGCTAAATAATGAAAATACAGAATTAATAAAAGAAAGCATGAAAATAAAACACAGATGAAGAGCTCGGATTCCTCCGTTCTTCTGGCTTCCGCCCTATGCTCTTGCTGTCTTCTGCTTATCTTCCTTCAAGGGTTCCCCAGATCAAAGCTGATTAATTAGGGACTTAAACCCTTATTTATAGCTCCCAACAGCCTCCATATCGCGTCCGTGTGGTTAGGTCGAGAACTGGCTTCAAAACGGCCCAAACCCGCGCGGAGCACACCAAAACCGCCCTGTGTGCCGCGGCTCACTTAATCTGTGCCGCAGCACATGGCGTGCAGATTAAAACCTAGGCACTGTTTATTCCTTCTGGGCCGCGGCACAGAGTACAGATTACTCTGATGCCCGCTGGTCCTCTTCGTGTGTCGCGGCCCACTTGCATTGTGCTGCGGCCCCAGGCCAAAAATCGCCGTTTTCGCCCGTTTTGCCTCGTTTTAGCTTCCGAACTCCAATCTCCTGTTAGACATACAAGAATAAGGCATTAAAAGCTCATTTATGCAAATTTTCTCACCAAAATAATACAAAATAATGATAAATAACCGTATAAAAATACGCCTAACAAATACCCCCAAACTTAAGCCTTTGCTTGTCCTCAAGCAAAAATAATCAATTTCAAACAAAAGAATATCGTGAATAATCGTGCAACTCACAGTGATCAACCTAATCAATACTACACTGAAAATCTCAAAGAATAACACGAATATCGTAATAGTGAGTCATATCCAGGACACTGATTCCACAAAGTAACCAATTTCAGTCCTAATTACTCGTTCATGAAGAAAATCCAGCTCAAAGATTAACAAGTGTGACTCTAATCGACCGTCAATATGAAAAGTTAAAATAAACAAGCTAACTCGCCCAATCCCATAGTCTAGTGGCAAAAATTTTCATGAGTTTCATCAAAAATATCCCTCAGACAGTATTCCCTTATATATGCTCAAGAAGATGATTCGAGTTGACCACTAGGTTCGGATCTCGGGATGTTTCATCGGGATAATCCTAGGGTGGAAATTCCATTCTCATGTATTGGGAAACTGTTTAACGTAAAAGACACACATGGGGCACATGGATGCTTCTAGTTACTAAGTTCCCCTCCACAGCGGAGAAACAACTCGAAAAGCTATTCCCGCATGTCCGAATCAAGGTCGCTGTTTTGCGCGAGAGTAAACAACGGGTCATGCGAATACCCCCGGTTACTAGGCTCCCCATCATCGGCACATGCGAAATCTCTAAATCACTAGTCTAATCAGGGTCGTCGTTTTACGCGAGAGTAAACAGCGGGTCACGCGAATACCCCCGGTTACTAGACTTCCCGTCATAGAACAAATATTATCTCGACTTTTGGGAAAAAACTGTTCAACTCTAAACTCAAGTGCCAACACGACTTATGTTACTGGACGACTAGCTAACCGAAAAAATGTAACCAAACGTATCAACGGCAATTTGAAAACACGTATGTCTCCTTTCTTATCTGCTAAGATTTCTACAAAAACGAAAAAAAATTCGGACCTAAATGAAGACTTAGCAGAAACAGAAATCCCTGACTACAACTCGACTAAAACTCAACCGTTTCTTTCAAGAGAAAAACGGTGTTATAACATCAGTTTTACACAAATAGAAGCACGAAAAATTCACGAATAAGAGTAAAATCATGACAAGCAAGGCTAGCAACAACAAAAATAACAAAAAATAATGAAAAGTGCAACAAAATAAGTACAACAATAAATGTAGCAACAGAAAGTACCCCTCCCCAACTTAGGACGTACATTGACCTCAATGGACAAAATATAATGTGCAATAAAAGTGAAAGGTCAAGTACTCCCCTCCAATCCTCTCACGAGCTGGTGCCGGCGTCATCCGGCGAGGAGGGTGGTGTGGCTGGCCGAGCAGGTGAAATAAATGGCCCGTCCGGGTGCAAAATGTGGGCCGTCCATGCGGCAAGGTGCTCCTGGTGGTAGGCGTCCCTCGCTGCCAGACGCCTCGCCTCATGCCGGTTGCCCGGCATGTAATATCCGGGGATAATTTTTTTTTCGTGTTACTGTTGAGTTGTACGTATTCATTTGGAATTGTACAAGTGTTGTTGTTTGGACCAATACAATGTATATTGTATTAAAATATTTCGGGATCGAAATATTTATTCTGGTCGTCGGTTTGGTTTCGTCGTTTGGTTGTTGTTTGGCGAGATTTGGAATTTGGCTAAGTTTATAGCCATAGCGTACGCTATCTGTGTAGCATTACGTACGCTAATTTGTTGCGATTACGTACATTACGCCCTGAGGTTACGTACGTAATGCATGGTAGGTGGTGGGAATCTTCCCCGTGGTCAACTTTCGGGGCGAGGGTATCATTTATATATGTGTATATATATATATATATTATATATATATATAAATATATTAACTCTCATAACACCTACCTCTCTCCCTCACCTTTTCACTTTTGATTCCCTCCCCCCACGTTATACATCGTAGATGTATATATATATATATATATATATTATTATACCTTCCCTCACCTCATCATCTCTCTCTCTCCCTCCCTCGCCAGTCGCCACCTTCCCTCTCTCTTTTCTTTTTTTTTTCTTTCTTCCTTCTTCTTGCTGCCATCTCGTCCTCCCTCTCTTCTTCTCTCTCCATCATTTTTTTCGGCAAGGTGGAGCTTGAGGACGGGCCGGCTTCTCCATTTTTCCGGCGAGATAAAGTTCGGCGACGGCAGGCAGCTCACGACCGGAGCTCGGCGGCGGCCTGGTCGGAATTTCCGAATCGGAATGCCGCAAATCCAGTCGAGCTGTTCGTCGACATCTGATTCGAACGGAGAATCCAGCCAGCATTTTTTTTCTTCTTCCGGCGAGACGGAGCAGGCACCGGCGATCTTCATGGTTTCCGGTCATGGACGGAGCTCCATTGATTCCGGCGACCGGAGGTGGTTTTTGTCCGGAACGGACGGCCGAACGGAGGTTTGACATTCTTCCGGCGAAGAGTTACAAACGGAGATGGTGAAAACCGGCCATAGACGGAAACGGACCGGAGTTGGACGAAGTCCGGCGGGTCATTTTTCCGGCGGCCAATTTACGGCATGGGAGTTTTTTTCTCTTTCTTCTTCCCGGGCCTGGCCGATCGGCTCCTGGTAAGTTTTTTTTTTTTTTTTTTGTATGTGTTTGGTGTGTGTTCAGTGTATATATATATATATATATAATGTATAAAGATGTGTTATATATATTATATATATATGTAACGAGTGATGTGTGTGTGTGTGTTGTGATGTGCACAGTGTGTGTGCAGTGAGTACATGTATTTATATATATATATGAGTTGTATATATATATATATGTAATATATATATATTATACATATACGTATGTATACGGATAAATACGAGTATAGTATGTGTTCTTGTTGGAATCGGAATTATCTATTGTGTCGTTATCGATCGATATCGTGTTATCGAATGAATTGTATTTCATTCAAGGTTGTTCGAGTGCTTGTGATTGACGGAGGATGCGTTGATTGATTCGTGATAGGACGTTGATCGTGGAAGGACTTTCTCGCCTTCTGTTTGAGGCAAGTTTTATACTTGTACTGGTCAATGAGATTAATGTTATCATGTATGTGTATGAATGTGTGTATCATTTCGAGACTTGGTCTCTTTATGATTTTGTTGATATCAGGAGATTGTTTGATACGATACCCTTCGGCAAATTATGCCAAATATTATTGTTGCTCGTAAATGGCCGATCCAAGGCATTGCGGTACTTGTTGATAATATTGTTGTCGATAGCCGGTTCGCGGTATCGACATATCGATTGTTATTGTTGATTGATGTTCCTTTGAGATATTGTTGTTGATAGCCGGTTCGCGGCATCGACGTATCGATTGTTGTTATTGATTGATGTTCCATCAAGATTTTTTTTGTGAATCGTCGTTATTGATATCAGTATTTTTCTATTGATGTCGTTTTGGCCAATTGAAGGCATTGACGTATTCGATTATCATCTTCGTTATCGGTAACCGATTAAAGGTACCGAGACATCCGTTGTATAATTGTTATCGGTTAACCGTTCTGAAGGTAATCGATATATTGAATTGGGATTATCAAAGATAATTCCCATCCGTTGTATAATTATTATCGATTGTCCGCTCTAACGGTAATCGATATATTGAATTGGGATTATCAAATATAATTTCCACCCGTTGTCAAAAAGATAATTCCCATCCGTTGTATAATTGTTATCGATTGTCCATTCTACGGTAATCGAAGTATTGAATTGGGATTATCAACGATAATTCCCATCCGTTGAATTATTATTGTCGTGTTGACCGATTCAAGGCAGCACACTATTATTCTTGTGAACTCGGTAATTTTGTGATCTTTGAAGGTTGAGGATTTTCCCGAACTGTTGTGTTGTGATCGTTGCTCGTGTTAATCGGTCCTTAGGGATTTTGATCCCAGGATGGTTGTTTTGAATATTGTTGGTCGTGTCGATCTTTCATTATTCGTGTGTCATCGTTCACTTGGTGAGTCGTATGATCCGTATTGGATGTGTTATCCTTTGAGTTTCGTTGTCATGCTGTATCGTGACATATCCGGAATCATATCTGCATGCCGATTGGTTATTGTGTAGTATTTTTAGCCAGGCACACGATGGTCATGCGTGGATGTTTCCGCATTGGGCCGTGCATACGAGACGTAGTTCGTGAGGCTAATTAGGTACATTGTCCCACGTATATTTCTGGATTCCGTATACGGGGTGGACATGTGCACGGACACATTTCCGGATCGGGCGTACTGTGATGTCCATCTTTGAGCCGTACAATTTTTGATCGTTCATAGACCATGTTTGATTGGATGTGTTCGACGTTTTGTGATTGAGCGTTCATACGCCCGAGGGGTATGTTCGACAGTCAGGTTTGTTTCTTTGAGATTTGTATTGTGATGATTTACTTGAGTCATTCGGCTTTCAGGCCATCGTGATATTTTGGCAGCTTCGGCTGAGGGCTTTCAGGCCATCGTGATATTTTGGCAGCTTCGGCTGAGGGCTTTCAGGCCATTGTGATGTAACGGTATTTCCGTTTGAGCCTTCGGGCATTGTAATCCTTATTTATTTCAGCGTTGGTTTGATTTACCTTCGGGTAATGCATTGTTGTGTTCTATATTAATGATTCGCCGTTGGGCACTTATGTTCTAACCTATTGAGCAGGTATTGATCGTATGCCATGGGCATAGTATTCCACGAATGCTCGATTCTTACTTTGGTTTGTGAGCATCTCGTACTACCATTGTTGTACTGTTTATTCTGCCTTTGGATGCATATCATGTTGTGCATGTACTTGATATTTATTATACTGGATGACTGACCCCGTGGGGGCGGAACATGTTTTCATGTTTTAGGTACTTGCGAGGAGAGAGTTGAGACACAGGGGCATGACGATGGCGACGAGGCATTCGAGCGATACTAGTCCGAGATATTTTGGTGTTCATGTTGGTCAGACAGTTGGAGTACTCCATTTTTGTTCAGTCGTTGTTGTTTTGTATTATCCGATCAAGGCTCGGGGATGTTGTTGTATTTTTATTTTGGCCATGTAGGCCCATTCTTGTCGTTGAAATTCCATATCGGAATAGTATGTCGGACGTCATAGTAGGGTCTGTGATTTCCTATTTTGGTCAGTTTGTTGTATTATAGTCGTGTTCGCCTGGTGGATCACCTGATGTGGGGTCCACGGCACTGTAATAACCCAATGGGATTTGGGGGTGTTACACGGCAGGCCTGCTCTCGCATCTCATCTCGGACGGCAGCTATGATGCTCTCCCTCTCCGTCCGCCTCTCCTCTCTCATCTCAGCCAGAAGGCTCTCTCTCTCTCCTCATCTCCTCTCTCTCTCTCCTCATATCCTCCCTCAGCCCGTCAAACATCCTCTGCAAGTGCTCTCTGTCGGGCGGCGGGGTGGCATCAGCCTGCCCCTGTGTCAGCAGAAGAGGCTCGGGAGACCCCTCGTGGGCCTCATCTAGTAGAAATCCTCGCCCCCGAGCGTGCGCCGGTGCTCCTCCCCACTGGTCAAAATGCGAGATGATGCGGTGATCAATCGGGGCCTGGGGAGCTAGCATCGGCTCGTCGTCCGACCACGTCATCCCCGACTGCCGGCACAGAGCGCAGATAAGAGAGGGGTGTTTAAACCCCGTCTTGGCCCCTCCCTGAATACACTGGAAAATAGATCGGACCAGGAGGGGAGCCACATCGAATCGCAGCCCGGAGGTGATAGCATATAATGTACGGGCTCGGGAGAGAAAAACAGTGCGGATCTGAGAGGTAGGGTCTACACGGGCGCAGATAAAGTATAACCATGCTCGCCCGAGCCGGCTGAGTCGCGAGATCTTGAAGTAGAAAGTGGAAGAAGTCGGTGCGCGCCGCTCCCAGTCGGAGTCGGGCTGTGTAAGAGTCTCGAGCAGAGCCTCCTTCGTGAGGCTATCCATGACTCGCGCATAAGCCATCTCATCAACCACCGGCAGCTCAAACAACCTCCGAATAGCAGCTACAGAAAAATCCACAGTAATGCCTCGGACTACAACCTGAGTCCGAGTGTCTAGCTGCTGTAACACCTGCCCCGCCCGTAGAACTCCTGGCATAGAACTCCTGCACTATCGAGATCACCGCTGGCTCGGGGGGTGCAGCGAAACGGGCCCACCCCATCTCGTCTATCATGGTCAGAAGCTCCCCGTCTTGGGAGGCTGGGGTGAATCCCCTCTCCGGGATCAGAGGTCGCGGGCGAATCTTCTCGTTGAAGATTTTGTGGATCTCCGGGTTAGAGAACTGGTGCGCCTCCGACTCGGCTCGACTGTAAGAAGTTTCCCCTCGTGTGGGGGATGACTGAGTCCTGGCTCTCTTGCTGAGCTTCTTGGTCCTAGCCATAGCGAGTCCTAAAAAAAATTAAACACCGGAGTTTACTTACTCAAACAATAACGAGAATAATCATCACTCGGCTAAGGATATCCATCCGTAGTTCACGAATTTAACGAGATAGCACAGTCGTGAGAGAAAAATAAAATTTGAACTTTAACGTTTAAACTAGACGTAAGGGTTGGGGTTGCTGTAATTCCATAACGAATACGTTGCACATAGATTCAAAGTATTGACCTAACAAAGAAAATTTTTCATCAAACACTTAAAGGGCATGAGTTCAATTGAAGCACAAATATAACAATAGCTCGATTAAATCCCCAAAAACAACAACACGAATCATTCGTCATGACAACCGACATATTCAACTCATTTATAATAAAAAATAATCATTAAAAATCGATTAAAAACCATCATGTCATCAACTCAACTTGATAGGAATTTTGAAAGAAAAAAAAAATACACATGATCAATCATCAAATGAATAACACAACTTCACCTTTAAATTCATAGAACAATTTGAGATTAGAAATTTAGACATACCTTGCTTGGATTTTGAAGAGTGCAAGAAAAATTGCAAGAAGATGAGGGGAAGGGAGGTAGGCCGATCGCGCGCAAGGGAAGGGAAGGGAAGTGTACCTGGGGTGGTCGGCCGAATGAGAGTTATAAACTACCTGGGCTGTTCAAATTCCGCAAGGTATGCCGCGTCACAGCTTAAGTGAGCCGCGGCACAGAGTACAGCGTGCCTGGTTGTGGATGTTATGTCGACATGTGCCGTGGCTCAGAATGCAGGTGCCGCGGCTCAGAGTGTTGATGTGCCGCGGCTCACTTGGTCTGTGCCGCGACACAGAGTACAGCGTCCTGGGCTCATCATTTGACAGTTGGTGTGCCGCGGCTCAGCAACAACGTGCTGCGGCTCAGTACTCAAGTGTGCCGCGGTTCAGTAAGTTTGTGCCGTGGCACATAGTACAGAATGTTTGGCTCTCTCTTTCGATTTGTATGTGCCGCGGCTCACAAGCCTTGTGCCGCGGCTCAGGCATCCATTTTTCCCCTGGGACTTTTTCTGCACAGAATTTTAAAAGGAACACGTCAAGAACGAGAGGGATCAGCAAATCAAAGCAAAAATGATGAAAAAAAAATTCAAAAATGCAAGAAAATACTAAAACACTAAAATCTACTACTAAAACTCGGATTGCCTCCCGAGAAGCGCTAAGTTTATAGTCTTCAGTCGGACCTATTTGAGAATCAGTTCGCTTTTCGCAAACTCCATTTGGACTCTGCCCCGTTCATCGAACCGTTAATATGTGTTTTAAAATTTTGACCATTGGTCTTTAACGATTCAATTATCGGTTCGGACACCAAATGTTGTTTGCGAAAAGGTTTTGACACAAACAACTTCCCGAAGCACCCATTTTTCTCATGATTTGGCCTCCATTTTACGTCCGGCTTATTTTCCTCTTTCTCGAACGAACTTAGGACAGCATCGGGACTCTCTGAAACGGATTCTGAGTTTTTCAACCGACGATTCTTCCGGTGTGTGTCTTTCGCAACGGCATCCACACTATCAATTTTTGAGCTCTTCTCAACACCACCTGGACACGGAAAGGATTTAAACACTTGGAACGTGACATGCTCGTCTTGAACCCTTTGAGTTAGTTCGCCTTTTTCCACATCTATGAGGGTTCGGCCGGTCGCTAAGAATGGTCTTCCCAAAATGATTGGGATGTCTTGATCTTCCTCCATGTCGAGCACAATGAAGTCGGACGGAAATATGAACTTATCAACTTTTCCTAACACGTCCTCGATTATTCCCCTCGGATATTTAATCGATCGATCCGCTAATTGCAAGGAGATTGTCGTCGGCTTCGCTTCTGCAATTCCCAGCTTTTTGAAAATAGACAGAGGCATGAGATTAATACTAGCCCCGAGATCGCACAACGCCTTATCAAAAGAGAGGTTCCCCATGGTGCACGGTATATTGAAGCTTCCCGGATCCTTCAATTTTGGTGGAAGCTTTTTCTGAAGGATCGCGCTGCACTCCTCCGTCAAGACGACTGTCTCAAACTCCTCGAGCTTTGTTTTCTTTGAAAAGATCTCCTTCATGAATTTAACGTAACTCGGCATTTGCTCCAATACATCAGCAAATGGAATATTTATGTGAAGCTTTTTGAAAGTATCGAGAAACTTGGAGAATTGCTTGTCCGCCTTTTTCTGTTGTAACCGCTGCGGAAATGGGATGGGTGGTATATATGCCTTCGGATTATCCAGAAACGTTATCGAGGGTCTCCAATCTTGTGATTCCTCCATCGCTGAATTTTTCTTCTCCTCAATTTCACTTCTCTTTTCACTCCTCTCGGGCTGGTCACACACCTCCTTCCCGCTTCTCAAACTGATCGCATTTAGACTTTCTCTAGGATTTGTCTCGGTCGTACTTGGCAATGCTCCCTCCGGGCGGGCTGTCAACACATTAGCAATCTGGCCCAGTTGGACTTCCAAGTTGCCAATGGAAGCGGAATGATTTTGCAATGTTGTTTCTGTACGGGTCATGAATTAACTCGTATTCGCTACCAATTTCGCAATTGCTTCCTCGAGAGAAACTTTTGGAGCGGGAGGAGGCTGCTGTTGGTTTTGAGCGAACGGAGGCTGGTTCGAGTTCTGTCTGTTTCTCCATGAGAAGTTGGGATGATTACGCCATCCCGGATTATACGTGTTGGAGTACGGATTATTTTTCCGGTTCCCGTTTCCTACGAACTGAGCTTGTTCAATTGGGGGCTTCTCGAACGGGTTTCCGACTTGGCACTCCGCGCTAGGGTGAGATTCGTTACACCAATTGCAAGACTCAATGGTAACGGGGGAAGGAGCATGCGAAAATGCTTGAAGCTGCTGCGTTAGTGCTGCGACTTGGGCTGACAATGTAGAGATTGGATCATTATTTGAGATCTCCATAAATCGCTTCGGATTTACTCTTTCTGATGGCCATTGTTAAGCATTAGCAGCCATAGCTTCCAACAAAGAATGTGCTTCAGCCATAGTTTTTCCCATTAAGGCTCCTCCAGCTGCTGCATCCACGAGAGTGCATGTAGAAGCACTCAAACCATTATAGAACGTATGAATCTGAAGCCAGTCCGGAAGGCCGTGATGTGGGCATCTCCGTAGTAAATCTTTGTATCGCTCCCACGCCTCGTGGAGCGACTCCATATCATATTGACCAAAGGTGGTAATTTCGTTCCGTAACCTCGCCGTCTTCGAAGGTGGGAAGAATTTAGCAAGGAAGGCTTGCGCTAATTCTGCCCATGTCGTGATCGAGCCCGGCGGTAAAGAATTCAACTAGAATTTGGCTTTGTCCCTCAAAGAGAAAGGGAAAAGCCGTAATCGGATAGCATCATCGGTGACACCATTGTTCTTGAACGTGTCATAAATCTCGAGAAACGATGCAATGTGTGCGTTGGGGTCATCATTCGGCAATCCACAGAACTGGCTCGCTTGAACCATCTGAATAATAGCAGGCTTGATTTTGAAGTTGTTTGCCTGGATGGTGGGACGCCGAATCCCCGAAAAGTTTGCGTTAATTTGCGGCATAGCATAATCTCGAAGTGCCAGTGCCGGTTGAACTTGCTGAACAGGATTATCACCTCCGTGATTTTCGATATTATTGGCCATGGTGACTGTTGTCGGTAGCTCTCGTTTCTCCTTCTTATTTCTTCGAAGAGTGCGCTCGAGTTCGGTATCCAAAGGTAGTAGGCCTTCGTTACCGAATTTTCTCATGCACTACCCGAAAGATCCTGAAAGGACAAACAAATAAAATAAAATAAAATACAAGAAAATAAATAAAACAAAATGTTCAAACTAAGACTAGAAATACTGAAATCGATATTAGTAAAAATTTCAGTCCCCGGCAACGGCGCCAAAAACTTGTTGCGATATTTCGTAAACGCAAGTGCACGTTATCGTTGGCAAGTAATAAAGTGATGAGTGAGTATCGTTCCTACGAGGACTGAATTACTAAGTACCGATTTTATGTATTCTAATTTTATTTGAACAGCCGAAATTTGAGTTGCAATTAATAACTAAATAAAATCGATAAAAGAATAACAATAAAACGATCGTTTGAAGAAAGAAAATCAAATAATGAATAAGTCTAGGATTCTGAATCCACCTCGGTTTATCCGAATTTACTCTCGATTATCTGAAGTTAATGATTTCCCCAATTTATTGAAGACGAAGATTGCTAATATACTCTACCGCCTCTCCCGAGGTCAATAGATTTTTCTAAAGGCGAATAACGCACTCTATCCCTAGGTGAATTAATTCGTCAATAGGCAAAAAGCATAAAATCTCCAAAAGGCCAAGTAGTTCCTATGAGTATATTCCTATCTCACAAGATAAAACGGTCCTCACCAATAGTTCCTCACCAACTCTCCTCTCCCGATTCGAGTAAGGTAATTAAAACAATCCAATTATTAGCCAGACAATTGAAAGCATTAAATGCAATTGGGAAAACTCAACAAAAAGGGAATTATATAGATAATCAATAGCAAATTCGTCAAAACTTAGGTTTCATCAAAATCCTATAACAAGGGTTTTAGCCTGTCATGCTAAATAATGAAAATACAGAATTAATAAAAGAAAGCATGAAAATCAAACGCAGATGAAGAGCTCGGATTCCTCCGTTCTTCTGGCTTCCGCCCTCTGCTCTTGCTGTCTTCTGCTTATCTTCCTTCAAGGGTTCCCCAGATCAAAGCTGATTAATTAGGGCCTTAAACCCTTATTTATAGCTCCCAACAGCCTCCAAATCACGTCCGTGTGATTAGGTCGAGAACTGGCTTCAAAACGGCCCAAACCCGCGCGGAGCACACCAAAACTGCCCTGTGTGCCGTGGCTCACTTAATTTGTGCTGCGGCACATGGCGTGCAGATTAAAACCTGGGCGCTGTTTATTCCTTTTGGGCCGCGGCTCACCTGGTCTGTGCCGCGGCACAGAGTACAGATTACTCTGATGCCTGCTGGGCCTCTTCGTGTGCCGCAGCCCACTTGCATTGTGCCGCGGCCCCAGGCCAAAAATCACCGTTTTCGCCCGTTTTGCCTCGTTTTAGCTTCTGGACTCCAATCTCCTGTTAGACATACAAGAATAAGGCATTAAAAGCTCATTTATGCAAATTTACTCACCAAAATAATACAAAATAATGATAAATAAGCGTATAAAAATACGCCTAACATATGCCCAAACTTGTTACAGTATGAACAAGGCGGCAGGTTATTCATGGTTTTCTTTCCGGCATTTGGTCCAAAAGTCTTGCGTTGAAAATTCTGGGGTGGTCTGGATGATGGGTTTGATGCGGATCTCTTGAACTTCCCAGCGGTGCGATCCTTCGCCTGTCCCAGTCGGGTCATCCCGTTTTCGATTCGGCTGGCAGCCTCGACAGCTTCTGTCATCGTAGTCATCCTTACTGGCAACAAGCTTTGTTGAAGCGTAAACATAAACCCACGCGTAAATTTGTACAGTTTATCCTCCTCGGTGCTCACTAGTCCCGGCGCGTATTTGAGAGTCGATTGAATTGAGACTCGTACTGGGCGACAGTCATTGCCCCTTGCTTAAGATGGTAAAATTCGTCACGACGGGCTTCAAGAGCAGCCTGAGAAATGTATTGATCACGGAAAGCTTTAACGAAGTTCTCCCATGTCCGGTCACTGTTTTCCCCCGTCCATTTTCCACTGGTAATCTTCCACCAGTCGTGAGCTGCAGACTCCAATCGGAAAGTTGCGAGTGCCAGCTTCTGCTCCTCCGAGTACTATAGGGTTGCGAATATACTCTCTATCCTTTTGAGCCAGTGTTCAGCTATCGTGTCATCCGGCTCCCCAAGAAAAGTAGGGGGTTTGAATCTGAGGAATCTTTCTAATGCCCGATCATGTGTTTCGGGTGCATTCGGGTTCGGTGCAATGTGTTGTTGCAGAAAGGTAACCAATTGGGTGATTGCTTGGGCAGTGTTGTTGTCCCCTTGGAATGGATTTCCATCACCTTCGAGTTGTTCCTCGTTGCTATTATGTTGGGCACGAGGTCTTCCACGTCCACGTCGGTCGGCCATCTATCGCAGTTAACGGTTGTTATAGTTAGTTTAGCTTGAGTTGTAAATACAGAGAATTTAATCATGCACACATTATTTTAAATCTCATTATCATAGAACATGGATAACATCTCATTGTAGATAATACATTCTGATGGTCTATTGGGACATGGAAAACTACAGTTTCAGATAGGGATAATTAGAAAATTAACTTACCCAACCGTCGTCCAAAGTACTAAAGAAAAAGGTACATCACGTTATTAAAATGGTTAAAACATCTAATAAGAACATAATAGCAGCACTCTCAGTCCTCTCCCAGCTCTATCGGCTCCTCCTCGGGGCCTTAGAGATAGAGGATACTGCAGTTGTCCCTCATGGTGGTGTAGTCAGCAAACCCGAAAGCAACTCAGCTAACTCGGTCATCCAATCTCTCATCACATCTGAAAACTCCCTATGTCGCAGGCGCTCCGTAGCCACGGTACCTTCAAGCGTCTCCACGTGAGAACTGAACTGGGAACATGCATGCTGAAGGTTTTGGATGGCGGCCTCTAGCATCATCACGTATTTATTTTGCTCGTGCAATGCTATCTCCAAGCTCTTGCACTCCTCTAGACCAAACCCGAGTATCTGCATCGCCTCATTTCTCTGGTCGTGATATGCGCTAGCCTCCTGCTTAGCTCTAATCAGCTCTTCTGTTAGGGTTTGAACTCTCTGCTCGAGCGACTCGATCTGATCCTAGTCTTTCAGTTTGCTCTAAACTGGTCGTCCCAGCTCTCGCGCCAGTGAGTGGCCTAATCCTCTAGGAGTTTCACCTTCTCTGTCAGACGCATGTGCTCAGGTAACATCTCTACTTCGAGATTCATACATACCAACTAAGGTTTAAGTTAGTACTAGTCATGGTTTATCCTAATCAGATATAAAGGCAATGAAGCATGAATAATCATCAAGATTATGAACTTAATGACTTAATGAATATGCTCATGACATAAAGTGACAACAATGTTAATACTTCATACAAGAAAATAATGAAGTTCAGTGGAGTTTTAAAGGAATTACTTAATCCGTCTATTCCAAGTGAATAGTAACGTGATTTGAACAATGGGATGGAACGATTTCCATTTAATATGACGAATGTCGAATCAAATGACGTGAGTTGGAAATGCCGTGAATACTTAATCAAGTATTTTGGCCAATGACTTAGGAAAATGATATTGACTACGCATATCTTAAGTGGATAGCGTTGAATCGAGGAGATTTAGGGAGAATTGACTTGAGAATTCAAATTTTAGGTCTCAATCTTATGGTTTACTTCGCCCTAGGTGGAATTCGTATCTAAGTCCGAAGAATCTTATCCTGGAAAAGCTCGATGTAAGTGTCCTTCTTACAAAGCGAGCTATGATACCACATCGGTCATGCCCCCACACCGGGGTTGGACGAAGACGTGACAGCTAACGTGATTAAGTAACGTTTGTGATAATAAAATCCTGAGTAAAATGTTCCATTGCCAAATCTCAGCCCGGTGAACTAAGACTGGTTAAACGATAAAAGGAATATTCATGAGTACAGCGGATTGTTTACATCAAGTGCAAAAGAGTACAACAGAAATCAAAATACACATTTATTCCAACATCCTCACTCCTATGTCTTGGCAATTCTTCGACGATGATCTTCACTGGTCGTCAGCATCTCTCTCTTCTTCCCACTACTACAAAAAATACATTTTACTACGGTTATTTCGTACATTTTACATCGGTTATAGAACTGATGTAAAATGTACCGTCGTAAAATAGGCGTTCAATCTACATCGGTTCAAAAACCGATGTAAAATGTGCAACATTTTACATCGGTTCTCTTTGAACCGATGTAAAAGGTGCAGATTTCGTACATTTTACATCGGTTCTAGGAGTAACCGATGTAAACTGCACATTTTACACATTCTACATCGGTTATAGCAACATTTTACATCGGTTAAGAAGAAAACCAATGTATTTTCGAATATATTTACATCGGTTTAGAATATAACCGATGGAAAATGCTCATCTATTTTACATCGGTTTGACTAAAACCGATGTAAACTGTATACCTTTTATTTTCTACATCGGTTTCAAACAACCGATGTAAAATGTATACATTTTATTTTTGTACATCGGTTTCAAACAACCGATGTAAAATCATTTTTTTTATTATTTCAGCTATTTTTACCTATTCCAACCTGTAATATCAAATTCCTATTTTTAGCAAAACAACTGAAATCCTAAAGACATCCAAACGGAAAGTAATCAGCTGTTAAAACAACACATTCCTAAAAAACGTCCTAAAAAGAAGTAACATGAGTATAACATAAGGCAAGGAAACCATTAACCTGTTCAACCATACATTCGGATTTTTTTATCAAATCACAACATTAACCTGACTCCTTATAGTAACACATACATTCAGATCCTTATAGTAACACATACATTAGGATTTTTTTAATCAAACCAGCCATTTTTGGGAACCCTGAACCAACCCTGAACTACATTTTGGGAACCCTGAACCAGCCATGCGCAAGTCAGACTGCCAAAACCTGTTCAACCAAAACCTGTACAACTACAACACTGAGTTAGAAACCATTAACCTGTTCAGCCAAAACCATGCGCCTGACTCCTTCAAATCTGACTGCCAAAACCTGTTCAACCAATAGGTTTTAGTGTTTTTCAAAATTTCAGACTTCTGCTTTTATTTTTGCAAAGGGGTAATTGTGTTTTTGCCCCTAAACTATTGAGGGCTTTGCATTTTGTCTAGTTAACTTTGGAAATTTATGTTTTACATGCCTAACTCTGAAATTAAGAGTCAAGTTCAGCAAGAAATTCTACTTAAACATATCAACCAGAAGAGATTTTTTAACATTTCCACATAAGTACGTCCACCGAGGATGATCTTTTCATATATAACATGCTTAAAACTGAACTAGTGGGAAGCAAAGTAAATTAAGAGTTAAAAATATCTACCAGTCCCTTGTAAAACCCATCAACTGATAAATATACACGGAAGAAACACAAAAAAAAATTAAAAAAGAAAGTCTCTAACTCTTTATGAAACTTTCAGTATCAAACAAAGAAAGTAACCTGAGCCCTCCCAAGAGCAAATGTGGGAATTAGAACCTTCCCTCCACCAGCAACACATTTGTGAACCTGCAGACATGTGAATTGAAGCAAATCAAATGGCATACCACAAGATAAACAGATATTAGTTTGAGAAAGCAGGAGTGGAGAAAATAGCAAGAAACATAACATATAAAAAATATCCATGTTTGGGAATTTGATGAAAGTAAGTCAACTTATGAGGCAGAGTACACTGATATGTTCATACTATTATGAACCTGAATTTATTCGCTGAATTTTAATAGTAATAGTGTAGAAGTTAAGTAGTCTTGATGCAACCTAACTAAAAATCAAGCCTTAACACATCGTACATCATTCCAATGAGGATTATAAAATCGTCTTCTTTCTTATAAAGTACATATATTACACAAAAGAATAGTAGAATAAGCAAATAAGGATTATAAAATCCATAAAAGCACATATATTCCAATAATGATTCAAAATTCCAATAAAAGCACATATATTCCACAAGTATTGTAAAGTCGTATCATCATTTCATCCCCAACAACAACAACAAAAAGTATATACTCATCTGTTATATTCCAAAAATGTCTGGCCCACTGAGTACGGATCTCTTCAATGCTCGTTTCAGGAAGTGCACTAGTGTCATTAAATATCTAGAACATAGAATAAAAAAAATAATGAAGAATAGTAGAATAACCAAATAAGGATTATAAAAGTTGTGGCTATTTTAAAAAAAAATACCTCTTGCCAACTGTTCTTGACACTCGCTCGAATAATAGTTAACATCCAATACATAATGTAATATCCGCATCACCAAGATCCGACTTGTTTATTACACTACAAAATTAAATTTAAAGTTAAATTTTAAAAAAATTACAGCATCATGTAAAACTATTTAAATTGAATCTAAAATGACTTACTTTTGGATAAAGCCAAATAAGGTTATGCTTCGATTTGTTGTTGTGCATACCACCAAGCATTTTAAAAGGGCTCACGCTACTGGTTTTGATGACAATTCTCATTAAAGTAATTTACAAATACAAACAAATTAAAGTAAAAATACTAAAGTTACATATTAAACTTACCTATGTACTATGGCTTTCATAGCATGTAGTGAACAAAGCCACAAAGCCAACGCTTCGTTAGGAATAATTATTAAGAGTTGCCAATGATTCCTACATTATAATAAAATATTTTTACAAATGAAATATATAAACTTTTTACTATAATTAAATTGATTATGTGGTGACTATACTTACCCATGATGATAAGCTCCTAAGTAAATCTTTTTGTTTGATTCCCGCATATGTTCCAGAATATACTTGGAGACTTCATTTTCTTTGTTCCCCATATATTGTATAGATTGGGGCTCAAGAAATCCGTATGTAATACCCGGTTGCGAATTCATTTATTATCATTCAGTAATTGTCACTCAATAATTTCACTGTTTATAATCATTCATCATTCATGCTCATTCATTTGTGTTCATCGTTGGCATACTTTGAACCGTGTATCGGTATCGTTCAACGTTCAACCCTGTTTGAGAATCGAGACGAGAATATTATCATGATCGTTGTGATTGGTAGCCTTGTGTTGGAAGTATCATTTATTGCGTGTTATTGGACTTAATTTTACTCATACAAGTGTCGTATGTCGGATCATTCATCATTCGTAACGAGAAGACGGAGTTGTCGAAGTGTCGTCGTTCCAGCAGAGAGTTACGGCCATAACTGGTGTTACACTACGGCGGTAACATGCGTTTGTTGGTTTAAGGACGTTTTTGATAAAGCCAACCTACGGCCGTAAGTTCTGCACGATACGGCCGTAATAAATGATTTTTATGTTCTGGGTGTTGTCAACGAAGTGTAGTTACGGTCGTAAGGATTGAAGTGTTATCGCCGTAAGTCGAGAAGTTTGGATGGGATAGTTTTTCGACGAGGCGTAGTTACGCCCATAAGAGAGTTTGGTTACGGCCGTAAGGCCGTTGACTTGGGTTGGTTACGACCGTATGATGGAAGAGTTACGGCCGTAACTATGTGCAGTATTTAAAGGATTGGACGGGTGTCTTGTCCTCATTTCTTCATTTGAGTCCGAGAGAGAGGTTCTTGGGAGAGAATTTTTCATCATCAAACACTTGTGTGTTCTTGTTCTAACCATCTACTTTCGATTGTGGAGCTTGAAAAGTCGATTAACACGAGTTCGACGGATCGAAGAGTTTGGATCTTCAAAGGTAATTTCTCAAAAACCTTAGAATTCGATTTTGAGATGGAATATGATGTTTTGGTTGTTATAATCATGATATGTGAAGGGATATACATATGATTATGAGTTTTTATAAATTATCATTGGATTATTGAAGGATTATTCAAGAATACTTTGAATGTTGATTTTGGAATTGGGAGTTTCGATTGGATGTGGTTGAAATCTCGAATTGTGTATTCCTATTGGATTGTTAATTGTATTGAGGATGTTTTGTTGGATTGAATCACTCATTGGAGGCTTAGTATCGATATAAGTGAGATTGGTTGTAAATAATTTGAGGTTGTTTACAACGTGTTTGTTCAAATGCCCCAATGAGTTTGCGTTTGTAGTGTTGACTTCTTGAGTTGGTTATGATCATAATTGATATGTATATTAAGTGAATTGTTTGTAATTGTGTTATTCAAGGTGGTTCAAGCGACCGATAACTCATTAAGGACGTTTGTTCGGGGAAGGACATTTCATCACCGGTTTTGAGGCAAGTTAATTCTTGCTAAGTTAAAAGGATAATCATTCCTTTCGTTGTTGTTCATTCATGCACATAATTCATTCATAATGTATCAATCACATTGAGACTTGTAATTATCAAACTAATCATTCAATTCACTAGGAACGACGGTGCCAACCATTTCATTTGAGCTATCACTCATTGCGTTATTATTTCACCTCGGTGAGTCATTCTTGCCCCTTGTCAGATTTCTATTCATTATCATTTATTTTGGTCGCTTTTGTTCTCGTGACCTTCCGGGATCGTATTGTGTTCCGGGTGGTATACGTGTGGAATTTTTAGTCGGGCACACTATGGTCATGTGTATATGCAGGTAATCCGGGCACATTAGACCGTGCACACGGTAACGTGCCTCTGTGACACTAATTAGGTCAAGAGCGGGTGTATATGCAGGATACCAGACATTCGGCTACTTGTGCACTTGCACGTCCCACCTCGGACGTACTATGATGCCCCTCTTTCAGCCCTCATTTCATAACTAAGTCACGTAATTTTTATGCTTGTTCAACTCTTGAGGATTGTTGTTTTGTGTAACTGACCCTGTTGGGGATGTTGTTCTCAGGTCATAGCAAGGCAAAGGCACGGGAAGAGAACGTTGACGGCGAGGAGTCCCAGTGATACTAGTAGGGGGCCCCAGTCTTCTCAGTTATTCACGTTTCTTTCATGTGTATTTTTCCGCTGCAGTTTCCGTTTGGATTTTCATTTTTATTCAGTGTTGTATATTTCATCTTCATATAAAATATATATGTATTATGTATTCCTGGGTGTATTGTATTTGAAACTCCTCGTCGGAGTAATTAGTAATGTAATGTGATTCGGTACCACAGTTATATTATTTAAATCATTATTTTTCATTCGCCTGGTGGGTCTCAGTTGGGGGTCCACGACACTGTGATAGCCACCTAGTTTGGGGTGTTACACCGTACACATCATCATTCCCCATATCCATACTTAACTTATGTAGCAACCTAATGTGTTCAAATAAATTGTACTTAAATAATATTGCTATCATAAATTGTAAAAGCAATGAATTACCTAATAAAACTTAAAGGTTTAGAACTTACAAGATCCAAAACGGTATAATGCTCAGCCACACATTACCGTGAAATGTCTCCAAAACGTCGTTGTGGGAAAGGTATAATGGAACGTCATGCTCAACACCAAAGACACTCGAATCCCACGCCACCTGTATAGGGTTACCATAAAGGGATAATTCTAGATAGAGGGATCAGTGCTTATAGATAACCCTAACTCGAGGAGATATTCTACTTCAAATAAGTAGACATGTTCTTGTAATCTCCGAACACCCATGCCCTAGACAAGTATGATTTAAATTGTCTCCATTTTACGCCCACCGACTGTAGAATCTTTTCCTTTCTTTGTTTTTCATTCGTGATATTGAAGTTGTTCTACATTTAATAAAAATATATAAACAGAGAAGATTGGATACGAAATAAATTATTTTCAATTGTAACTGAAATATTCAAGGAATAGAAAATTACCAAAACATCCAGCGAAATCAACTCTTTATCATGATCTGGTACAAGTCTCCACGTAGGATGTAAAATGGAAATATGTTCTCGAGCAAGTTTTCCCAAATAACTTGACAACTTCACGTTATGAGTCCTTTTTGTTTTTCCTGTTACAGTATCGATATCAAGCGGTAACTTATTCTCATTCATACATTTTTTAGTCACATCTCTACATCGTGTGGGCTTCCTAATCATTTTTGATGAGGTTTGTGGAGGTGAAGTGGAACAAGACCTAGTGGAAGAATCAGACCTCGGTGGGGTAGCCATCATGTGCCTGTTCAGACAAAACATAAAATATGGAGCATAAAAGGAGACTTAAGGAGGAATATGGTTAGTCTTTTTTTCCAATTTAGCAACTTTATGTAACTGGTGTAAAATGTTCATTTGTGTTATGTTTAATGCTTATATAGGAGTTGAACCGTGGACATTCATTCATAAATTGGGTGATGCTGTTTTTACCTCTGCCCCTACCAAGTTAGAAATTTAAAGGTAAATTTCATCTATTTAACTAAATGTTATTTATTAATTCATCATTCATAAAAGTTTTATTTTAAGTGGTTTACTGATTTCCTCTCCAAGTATTCTACGCTGTAAAACTAATGGTTTAAGGTATCAAAAGCAGAAACCATTTTCTTCCAAAGCATGAATGACATGAAAAAAAACGGTTGTAACACGAAGTAGGAAGAGAAAGTGAGAGAGAGACTATCACAGAACCCCTCAATCGTTTATGATTTCCAACAGAATGTGATATACTAAAACACGAAGTACAGTTCAATCGTTTATGATTTCCAAAAGAATCCCTAAATCGTTTGTGATTTCCACCAGAATAGCACAATCGTTTATGATTTCTAGCAGAATGTGCTATATGAAAAACATGAAGAATAGTTCTGTAAAAAGTTTATTGGCAGTCCTGATAGAATAGCATGCATGATGAAACGATGTATGATTCCAACAAATAAGGGGGCATGCAACAAGGCATCAGTTCTCCAGGGTGATAGAGAATTCAACAAAAGAGATTCAGCCACAAACTTTAAATATTTATAAAATCCTACTCCCATTTTTAAATATTTGCAACAATTTGACATCCATATAGTTCAAAAAATAACAATCCTTACAATTCAACAATATAAATTAAGTAAACGTACTTAAAATTATATATGAACGGTTTCCCATATGCCTTCGTCATGATCACTACGAGTGGCATGCATACGATCCATTTCATTTTCATTAATGGGAGGTATGCATGTCGAGAAAGAAAGAGTATCATAATTATCGAACATTGAATATTCATTCTCATGAATCACGTCTACGCTTCTGCCCTGAAGAACCACCGACCATCTTTCATTACATGGGTCATTTATGTAAAACACTTGTCTTGATTGGTATGCCATGATTAAAGGCTCGTCTTTATAAACAACCTTGTGAAGCTCCACCAATGTAAATCCCAATTCATCAACTTGTACACTAGTGTTATTATCAGCCCAATTACACTTAAAAACAGTGATTCCAAATTTAACATAATCAACCTCCCAAAACTCTTCAATAACTCCAAAGTAACTTGTGCAAGCCATAATAGGATTTTTATCTTTTGAACTAGAAAAATGCATGGAATCAGCTTGAAGAGTAACTCCACTGTTCTGCACAGTACTCCGGTCATCCTGTGACTTAGTGTAGAATGAGAACTTATTGATATCGTACCCACTCCAAGTTATGACATCAAACTTAGGCCCATGTGCTAGCCATTTCAATGTATCAGAAGCACTATCATCAAGACTAACTTTTTCTTTAAACCACTTCAAGAAAGTCTTATTATGCTCGGTCAACACCCATTTTTCACTCATCCAAGAATTTTTGGACTTCACAAGAGCCTTATGAGTAGACAGGTAAGGAAGAACCTCATCAGTATTATTCAATATATACAAATGAGCTTGAAGCACTTCCCCGTGACTCTTTGTTTTAATTTTCAAACCCCGTGTACCCTTACCTCCACATCTTCCATCATGACGAGACTTCGACATCCTTACACCTTCTGCTTGTGACATGTAGTCTGTACAAAACTAGATGGCTTCTTCTACAATGTACCTTTCAACAATGGATGCTTGAGGATGATTTGGATTTCTTGTATACCCTTTCAGAATTTTAATGTATCGTTCACTTGGGTACATCCATGAAAAATAAACAGGGCCACACTATCTTATCTCTCTTACTAAATGAACAATTACGTGAACCATGATGTCAAAAAATGAGGGAGGAAAGTACATCTCTAGTTGACACAAGATATTAGCAGCCTCCTTTTCCCAATCATCCAACACCAAAAGGTCAACTACTTTGCTACATAAAACATTGAAGAAATAGCACAGACGAGTTACAACATGCCTAACTTTTTTAGGCAAAATGTCACGTATAGCCACTGGTAGGAGTTGTTGCATCAACACATGGCAATCATGAGACTTTAATCCAACTAATTTAAGGTCTTGCAATGACACAAGACTCTTAATATTTGAAGAGTAACCATGTGGCACTTTCACGCCTCGAAGACACTCGCAAAAACTTGTCCTTTCTTTTTTTTGATAAAGTATGACATGCTGGGGGCAGGTATGTTCGCTTACCTATTGATTCAGGATACAAATCCGGTCGTATTCCCATCTCAACTAGATCTTTACGAGCGTTCACACCATCTTTAGTCTTACCTTTAACGTTGAGAAGTGTGCCGACTAAACTATCACACACATTTTTTTCCACGTGCATAACATCTATACAATGTCGCACATCTAGATCGCGCCAGTATGGAAGATCAAAGAATATCGACTTTTTTTTCCATATGTTTTCTCAGTATCATTCTTTTGGGTCTTTCCGAATATTGTATTCATGTTCTTGACTCGCTCCTAAACTTGGGCACCAGTTAAGGGTGTTGACGCCATGTCGTTCTCTTGACATCCATCAAAAGCTTTTTTCAGTCTACGGTACGGGTGATTATGTGTGAGAAACTTTCGATGTCGAGTGTAGATAGTCTTTTTTCCATGTTTCATCTGTATGTAGCTTGTGTCTTCCTCACATATAGGACATGCTAGATGCCCTTAACACTATAACCACTCAAGTTCACATATGCTGGAAAGTCATTAATGGTACAATATAACATTGCTCGTAATCTAAAACTGTCCTTGCGGTATCCATCAAACACATCAACCCATTTCTCCCACAACATTCGTAAGTCTTGAACCAAGGGGCTTAGATAAATATAATAGATAACATCATAGATAACATAATATATCTTCGCTTCATACACAACCAATGGGGGAGATTGTAAATTATGAGCATAACGGGCCACGAAATGTGTTTAGTGCTTAAGTTAGCAAAGGGATTCATTCCATCTGTAGCGAGTCCACGCCAAAGATTTCTTGGCTCACTCCTGAAATCAGGAAAGAGCTGATCAATCTTTTTCCACTGTGGAGAATCAGCTGGATGGCGAAGCTGTCCATCAGATCTCCTTTTATCTGCATGCCATGAAAGGTTCATTGCATCATTTGCATTGGCAAATAATCGCTTAAACCTTGGAATTATTGGAAGATACCATAACACCTTCGCTGGAGGACCCCGTTTCGTTTCTTCATCACTATCACAATCAGTGGACTTCAATTTGTATCGTGAAACTCCATACCTCGGGCACTTGTGCTGTGCTTCAAACTCTTTTCTATATAATATACAATCATTGGGGTATGCGTGTATTTTCTTATACTCCATACCCATCGAACATAATATTTTCTTCGCATCATAGTTATGGTTTAGCAATGTGTTGTTTTCTGGAAGCATCTCCTTCATTAACTCAAGCAATTCAGTGAAGCTCTTATCACTCCAGCCATTTCTTGCCTTCACATTGACCAATTTTAAAACTGCCAACACACGTGTGAAATTTTGGCATTCTGGATATAATGGTGTCTCCGAGTCACTTTGTAGAGTGTCGTACACACGTGGTTGTTGAAAATATTCATGTCCGACATCCCGAATCATGTCTTCAAATCGATCTTTCATATCTACATCAGCGTGCTTAGTTGGAATATCTGTCACTTCACCATGCCATATCCATGTTGTATAATTTTTATTAATTCCATCACAAAGAAGATGTTCTCGAATAAGGTCAACTTCATGTCGCCTCCCATTCAAACAATTGATACAAGGACAAAAATATTTTCCATCCTTGGGCTCTGATTGATTGCGTTGAGCAAATTCTAGAAATTGTTCAACTCCATTCTCGTACTCATCGCTTATGCGACTTGCTTTCATCCAACTATGATTCATTTTTTCCTCTTCTGTGGAACACCATTTTCAAGATATAATATTAGAAAGCATCAATAAAACTACATATGAGTTGTTAAAACATAAGAAAAACTAAAAGACCTACTAGGACTGTGTAAATTAATTACAAAATTCTCTTCATTTATAATCTCATGAGGATAGGCATTATATTTTTTTGACCTAATGTATTACTCGAATTATGTGTTCACAGACCTCAACTACGCAATGCCCCAAAGCAGATCAGTTAACATCAGAAACCTAAAAAAACACAATGAGATAATCAAATAACAAGCAGTTTAATAAATAGAACCCGAAGTTTTTTAATAATTTCTTTTTCAATACCCGAACCCGAAGTTTTTTAATAATTTATTTCTCAATACCCGAACGAAACTGAACCGTAATTAACAATTATTTCGCATTTTAATTTATTTTCCAACGGTTTGGTGGGAGTTTTTTCAATATTGACTTTTTCAAGTCAATAATTATTTCACATTTTAAATTATTTTCCAACGTTGGTTGGGAGTTCTAAGTCATTATTTAGAAATCCTGTAGATGTCGAAAGACAAAGTTACAGTGAAGAACTGTCCTGTAGACTTAGCAGTTGCACATCTTTTGAAGTGGATGATGATACTATTAGACTTTTTTGTTTTCACTTTAGTTGTCCCTTTGTGCTTGTTAAACATATTCACTTTATGACATATATTATTCATATGATTAAGGTTAAATTGCAAAAACTGCCTTTATGGTTTAGCCTAATTATAGAAAACTCCCAAATACCTTTCAAAATTGTATTTTTTGTTTCATAATTTTTGTTTTCATGGTCTCTCGTGCTTCTTTTTTCTTGTTTTTTCTTTTGCGGAATCAAAAGGAACATTTTAACTCTTGAAGGCTGAACTCCCGATCCTAAACGAATTGGATAGGGTACAATTAACATCTACACGAGCATAAATCAAAGAAAAAATGCCCTCAAAACCCACCTACGATTCATTCCGTCAAGTACTCAATTACATAATGGGTAAAAAAATCATTGAAGTCCTCTCTCAGATCGGGTAAATACATGAATATAAACTAGGAAACCTTAGGGAAAAGCATTCGTACATGATAGTCTAACCATAATCTCAAAAATCATACGATCGTAATGGATTAAAACAAGTAATTCTACGAAAACCCTCAAAATCTCTCAACTTAGGGTTCTGGAGAAAACTCACCTCGATTCGGATGAAAAAGGATGATTGAGTGGTTATAAATCCCAGTTAGAATCCTTAATTTGATGTCTAAAGATGCCCCAAGAATCAAGCCTCGAAAACCTTGCTGAAATCACCCGAGAGGAAGGATAGAAAGCTGAAAAGTGTGACAATTACGATAAGAAACTGATCTGGCAGGCAAAGTGGAATCACCTTATTAGAAATATTACTCTTCTGCTTTTTCAATGCGTGAATGATAGCACGAATTCCAAATGCAAGTGTTTTACCTAACCAATCTAACAATACACATCTTCAGGAAAAAAAAAACATATCAAAATAAAAAATTAACAACATTATCACCGGAAAAAAAGGGAAATAAACAAGTAACAAAAACCAAGAAATCAAAATACAAGTCCGAAAATCTTCCAAGAAGAAAATGAAAGAAAGAAAAATCAACTCCCCAAACTATTGAAAAAAAGCAGGGAAAGAGAATGAAGATTGGCCAAAACTCACCTTCGATTAACGGACTGCCGAGCTCAACTTCTGGGCCGAAATCGATCCTAATAATAGGTAGCCTTCTTCTGCGCGACTGCACACTACCGACGGAAAAGAGAATGAAGATTGGCCGATGGAATCTCTCTGAAATCGGAAGCTCTTGCTGCTGCAAATTCCTAGCCGCTAGGGTGAGGGAAAAAACTTGGTTGACGATCGCGGGGTGAGGGAAAAAACTTTCTCTAGTTTTGTTTTAGGGTTCAGGTTATCTCTCTGGAAATTTTAATACGGGGTGAGTAAAATTTTAGGGTGTTTTACATCAGTTACTTTTAACCGATGTAAATAAGGAAATATTACATCGGTTTTTCGACACAACCGATGTAAATTCATCAATATTTTACATCAGTTCTTAGAAACCGATGTAAAATTAATTAATATTCAACTTTTACATCGGTTACTTTTAACCGATGTAAATAAAGAGTAATATTGCATCGGTTTTTCTACACAACCGATGTAAAATCATCAATATTTTACATCCGTTTTCAAGATAACCGATGTAAAAGGTCCAAAAAAAATTTTACATCGGTTTTCACTGATAATCGATATAAAATCGACGCATTTTTTATTTTTACATCGGTTTACATTAAACTGGTGTAAATTGAGTGTCGTAAAAGGCATATTTTGTAGTAGTGTCCTCTTGATTCTCTTCATCTAGTGGGGTTTTAGAAAACAATTCGAAATGGGGTGAGAATAATGGATTCTCAGTGAGTGGGGGTTCGAGTATTTTCCCAATTTATATATATATAACCATTTTGAAGGATAATATATTTACTCCCACTTTTGAAAATATTATTGTCTATAGATAGTACAAGTTTTCAAAGGAATGTAATGAATTATGGCATGAGTGAACAGTCAATCTCCGTAGATTGAAGTTAAGTATGACAACATGTGGCGTCGAGCACCTAGTGAATATTTAGCTTCGGGAGGTTGTCTATGTGACAAAGTCCCTTGGCCTCCTTATGACGTCTTAGACCGTTATCAGAGATCGGACTTTGACTTTCGGCACGACTTTTGGTTTAATAACCGTAGCCTTGGGCGTTTGTCGGACCGTCCTTATAACCTTGGCCTTTGAGCTAAAAGCTCTCACACTTGGTGACGTGCTACCTTATCTCTTATCTGGACTTGGTATGTCCTTAGCTGGGGTTTAATACCCAGATCACACCATAATCGCGATTATACCCTAAGTCTACGACCCAGTCACCTCAGGATCACTCCGTCCTTCGGCTTTAAGGGAATAGGAAACGACGGTAGCCTTGTTCATGAACCGCAGCCGTGCTGCTCGATCCAAGACTTGGTCTTGTAATATCCGCAATTTTCGATTTTCGGTAAATTTCTTTTTTTTCGGTCGGAGTCCGTTTTGACGACTCGCTCATGACCGTTTCGTCATTCTGAGAATGATTAATTCTACACTTTTTGACATCCGAGTTCGTTTCGGTGTCGTTTCGTTGAGTTCTGTGCTTTTTAGCGACTTTTCCGCACTTGAGTTCGATTCTTGCGAATCTCGTCCGAAACTGTTGTTTCGAGTTTCCCGCAAGTCCGTTTAACTTTGTTGGACGTGTTGTGAACTTCGGTTTGGTTATTCGATCACGTATCGTGATTTCCAGGCGTTTTGGGCCATTTTGTAATTTCTTGAAAGTTACGGGTATCCGTATCTGTAATTGTTGTCTCGACCCGTTTCTTGGTCGCGTATGACTAATTATGGTATTACGCTTTCATTTCGAGTCGTTTATCTTGTCCGCGAACTTTTCGTCGTGTTCGTTAAAATCTGTTTTGGAAATCGGGTCGTCGAGCCACAGCGGTGGCGGGGGGCCGGACGATTGCGGGCACCGGCCGGACGGTGCGCGAGAACCGCGTAAGCGCACGCTTCTGGCCGGAAGGCTGTGCGCTAACCGGCAGTGTAGCGCCTTGCCGGGTGGCCTAGCGTCTGTTATCGGGCACAGCGTGGGGTTTCGAGGTTCGGACTCGGTCGGGATCGGCGAGTAGCGCCGCTACGCGGCGTAGCGCGCGCTAGTCGGCGGCGTAGCGCCTGTCGGCCGGCTAGCGTCGTTACTGGCCGGCGGTTGATCCGATGGCTCTTTGGGCCAGTCGGCTAGCAGCGCGAGTATCGGCCGTAGCGCACGCTAGCGGGAGTTAGGTCGGCAGTTCGGTCGGCGGGGTTGGTCGGTGATGCGGGTGTTGTGGGCCACTGGCCGAGGGTACTCGGCGATCTGGCCGCTAGCGCACGCTAGTCAGGAAGGCTAGCGCACGCTAGGGTGGCAGTATAAATATGGCTGGCGATCACATTTCACTTCGTTTTTCATTTCCTTCCTTCTCCATCCGCGAGTGGCGATTCATGGGCGACGAATCCATGTTGTTTAACAACAAATCCATGAAGTCCTTGGGTTCATAACATCAATCGATCGTCCTTTATCAACCTTTGATCCAGCGAATCAAGGTAATCTTCCTTAGAACCCTAATTTCGTGAATTTGGGGATTTTTGCATTTTCGTCCGATTCGTTCCGTGTTGTTGATTAATTCATGATGGGTATGATTAATCTTGATAGTATTATTGTGTTTAACATCATTTAATCCATTGTTCTTCGTCGAATCAAGTATATTTCTTGATTTCCTTCGAATTGACTTTTTGGGGATTTGTCCCCGATCTCGCTTTTTCATCCGTTTTCGATGGATCGCTTATGGTTAAATGATGTTGTTAAACATATTCTATGGATTGTATATCCAGATTTCAACTTGGAATTCCGTTTTCGGGTGTTGACGGAACGAATCGTGTTCTTGGCCGTTTTGGGAAATCCGTGAACTTTCGTCATTCGTTCTTTGAATTCAACGGCTTTGAGTCGTGTTATGGAATTCATTTCATTGTTATTATTTGTCCTTCGTAGTTTATGAACGTGAGTTGGCGTTCGGTGGAGTCGGCGGGTTCGTAGTCGGTTCGGGCCAACCTACTTGGTCGATTCTCCGCGTTGTTCTTATTCGAGGCAAGTACCTTGCCCATACTTTTCTCGTTTATGGATATGATGATCGGTGGTCATCTTGATGTGTTTGTTTGGTTATTTGAAATGAAGTTTCAAAGGATTTGATTTGGCCTCGTTAAAGGCTTTCTTTCAAAACGAGTGTGATTTGTGAACGGTGTTTTGAGAATTGATTATGATTTGGTTATTTTGAACGTTGAAGGATTTTATGATGATACTCCTATTGTTTAAGTTATGGAATCGTGTATTTCCTTATTTAATCTTGTTATCGTAATTTTGAAGAGTTTGATAATGGTGTCGAGTTAATGGCCATCTCTAGTGAGTATTCTTAATGAGCTTACATTCTTAGCATGTTAGTATTGCATGAGTAACGTGTGTGTGTGTATGCTCACTACGGGTTAGATCCGATGGGGTCTCGGTAGGGGTCCACGGAGGTGTGGATCGACGAGCTTTGCTTTTAACCACTACGGGTTAGATCCGACGGGGTCTCGGTAGGGGTCCACGGAGGTGTGGATCGACGGTTAATTGTGGTGCATTTTTGCAAATGTGATTTGATATTGGCATTTCCGGAAATGAGTACTTTTGAACGGTTTTCATTTGCATGCATTGACTAAATGTGTAAGAGGTAAGTTGTTCGTTTGGCCTACTTGGCTAGGATGGCTCTAGAGTATTTTGTTGTTTGTTCTAAATCATTTATTTGTGGATTTTGACGTTGGAAGACGAACCTTGTTGACGTTCTCGTGTACTGTGAGTTGATGAGATTTGGGGCTAAAATCCCAATGGTTTATAAAAGTCGTTTTACGGATTTGGGGCTAAAATCCCAACGATTTGGTTAATGTCATTTTCCGTAAAGTAAACCTTTGGGGCGGTGACCCCTTTTGTCTTTTGGTTTTCGAAAAGTAGGATTTGATAATCCTAAATTGTTTTCTATTAAAACTCTCAATGGCATTCTAAACCGTTTTATAAATTATTCCCATTGATTTATGATATTTCGTTTTTGAAATGTTTTCTCAAACCCTTGCCTCGGGAAGTACTTTTCGTTTCGTTTGGATCTTTGAGGATCCTCGGTTATTGTTATTCGTGGAATGTGAATTGTATGGCTCGTATTTGCATTTTGTATTTGCACTAGCAAAACAAAGTGGAGTTTGCTAACCCCGAGTATTCGGGGTGGATGTCTGTTTTGCATTCGGGTTTTGGAGCATAACACGTGGTCGGTACGAAGGATGATGAAAGATGATCGATACTAATCACATGAGGAACCGTACATCGTGTGTTGGTTCGGTTGTACTTTATTTTTCGCTTTGTATTGTTCCGTTGTACGGGTGTAGTTGTATTTTGTCCCTGCGTGGGCATGAGTTGTATTTGAGTTGTATGTATTTGTGGAAAGACCAAATCGGTCTCTCGAGTCATTGTAGCCTTGAAGGCATTGTCGAGATGTTAAATATTGTTACCAGCCTGGTAGATCCTCGAGGAGAGGGTCTACGGCGTGTAATATCCCTGAGTGGATTGGGGGTGTTACATAAATGGTATCAGAGCTTAGGTTGAGGAAACCTAGGCTGTCGGGTCAAGTCGTGTTGTTTGAGTCTTGTTTCGTTGGATTTTTATCTGACTGAGTCGTGTCGCGACGCGTCGTTTGAGTTTGTTTGTCGTGATTAGTATAGTTGGGCGATCATCATCTTCGTGCGACCTGTGGAAGTAAGTCTCCCTTCTTTGTGTTGTGCCTCGTGTGACACGAGCTATTTTTATGATTATTTGTTAAGTGGTGGAATCCTTATGTGAATTTTGATTTCACGATATGTATTTAGTTGACTCTCGTATTTGATTTATACGAGGAATGTCGTCGTTTGTGATGTCTTTTTATTGTTGTTTTTGTCCGTTGTTGATGATTTTCGAATCGATTTGCACGTTTTACAAGTCTCTTGTGGAAGCTTTGTGCTTATACGCGTTCGACTTGTTCACTAGCCATGGAGGGTATTTTATCGCTGGTTTTGTTCTAATGTGGTATTTTATCGCTTATTTTCGTTTAAAGACATGTATTGTCTTGATTTTAAACGCTTTGATGCGTGTGCTAGGAGTTGTTTTAGTGAACGTCGGTATGTGTGAGTTTTGGGCATTCGCCTATCGATTTTTGAAAACCTTGAGTATCTTAGAAAAATAAACTTCGAGACATACTTTTCAAATGACTTATTTTCTTGTGGTACATCCTAGGTGCCACAATGTATTTCAAAAAATTTTCTACCTCGAGGACCAAAATATTTTGAGATATTTTCAACACTTTTATTTAGACCCGAGGGTCGAACATTTTGAAAGTTTTCACTAAGAGAAAATGGCCTCCTTTTTATCAAATGTGATATGGTTCTCCAAAGTCTCGACAATGATGTTTCACGTTTGTACTTTTGAAAGGGTGATACTCAAGATCAATCGGTGTTCTTCTAAATTATTTTCAAAATGAGGTTTTCGTTTTTAAAACCTATCCATTCCCGTTTGAGGACTGGGTATGTATGTGTGATGTTCGCGTTGTCATTTTGATACTTTCTCCCGAGTATGATCGAATTGGCGGTGTGAGCGTTGAGACGCTTTCCACACATTTGTTGCGTTAGCCCCCTGTGAGAGGCGGGATGTTGGTGTTGAATATTATCGCCTCGTAGTGATTCCTGCGTTGTCGCGCATGTGCGAGCTGTTAGAGCTTGGTTTGGTATGACCGTGTGCATCGGTGATGGTTCCGTTATGCGTCGATTGTTTAATGTCTTGTTACCTTGCTCCCGTTTTTGTGAATTTCGTGGACGAGGTCGGAGGTAATGCCCGTACTATTTTGACTTCTGTATTTTCTCTTTCTCTAGTCTATCGATTCGCTCATGTTCGTTGGCACTTTATGAACTTGTTCTGTATTTCGATTTCATCGTCCGAACGAGCTGTGATCTTGTTGTGGGTCGATCTGGTTATCGATGTTACTTTTTCGGGTTCAGTTCGATTCTTGTGAACCTTGTTTGGGAGTGACATCATCTGGTTCTACTAGTTCTTTTATTCGAAGTGGATCGGATTTGGAACTCTTATGTTTTCGACTGGCCGACTCATTTATGTTTGTTGACATTTCTGAGATTGTCCGCCCCTTGTTTTTGTTTATCGAACGAGTGTGGTATCGTTTCGGAATAACTCGTTCGTCATTGTGACTTTTCAATTGCTATTCCCTTTCCTGTGGATCTTATGTGAATGCACATCCTGTTGTTTTCACCGGATCATATATTGTCTCGAGTCGAGATGTGAACCTTGGAGTTGTTGTTTGAATTTTATTATCCTTCGTGTTTCGGACATGATTGTTCGATTTTTGTTGTCTCGATCGTTTGTTTGTTCGGTTTTTGTTCTCGTTTCGTGATTATTGAGCATTCAGACTCCTTCGTAATTCCTTTCAGTTCGGGAAATTAGTTTCGTTTTCGATCTTCCATCCCTTAGGCGGTGGGATTCCGTGTTTGTTCAGCGGTTGGCTCGCGTTTTGATTGATGTACCGTTGGGTTGGTCAATCATATTGATTTCGTTCGTTGTGTTTTGCGATTGTCGGATAATTGACTTGGCTATATTATCCGTTTGATGACGCTTGTCATTTGTTGGTTTTATTATATCCCTAACAGCGACGTTGTGTTGGTCGCCGTGAAACGTGTTTTCACGCCGTATGTTCCTTTGCGTTGTTTGTAACATTTCGCCGTCGGGCGTTAGTTACGCACTCTTGTGTATCTCATTGAGTTTTCCTGGCGGAATATTTCTTCCCCTACTTGTTTTAAGTTTCGGGACGAAACTTCTTTTAAGGAGGGTAGAATGTAATATCCGCAATTTTCGATTTTCGGTAAATTTCTTTTTTTTCGGTCGGAGTCCGTTTTGACGACTCGCTCATGACCGTTTCGTCATTCTGAGAATGATTAATTCTACACTTTTTGACATCCGAGTTCGTTTCGGTGTCGTTTCGTTGAGTTCTGTGCTTTTTAGCGACTTTTCCGCACTTGAGTTCGATTCTTGCGAATCTCGTCCGAAATCATGTTTCGAGTTTCCCGCAAGTCCGTTTAACTTTGTTGGACGTGTTGTGAACTTCGGTTTGGTTATTCGATCACGTATCGTGATTTCCGCGCTTTGGGCCATTTTGTAATTTCTTGAAAGTTACGTATCCGTATTCGTAATTGTTGTCTCGACCCGCTTCTTGGTCGCGTATGACTAATTATGGTATTACGCTTTCATTTCGAGTCGTTTATCTTGTCCGCGAACTTTTCGCCGTGTTCGCCTGGCCTGCTTTCTAAATCGGTCGCCGAGCCAGCGGCGGCGTGGATCGCCGGACGATTGCGGGCACCGCCGGACGGTGCGGCAGAACGGCGTAGCGCACGCCACGGCCGAAGGTCGCGCGCTAACCGGCAGTGTAGCGCACGCCGCCGTGGCCTAGCGACGCTTATCGCCCGGGCAGCGGGGTTTCGAGGTTCTCGACTCGGCCAGATCGGGCAGTAGCGCACGCCACGCTGAGCGTAGCGCGCGCTAGTCGGCAGCGTAGCGCACGCCGGCCGGCCAGCGACGTTACTGCCGGCAGCTCACCCATGGCTATCGATGTGCCGGCTGGCGCGCAGTATCCGGCCGTAGCGCACGCTAGCGGGAGTTGGGTCGACAGGTTCGGTCGGCAGGGTTGGTCGGTGATGCCGGGTGTTGTGGGCCCTGGCCGAGGGTACTCGGCCGATACCGGCCGCTAGCGCACGCTAGTCCGGGAAGGCTAGCGCACGCTAGGCTGGCCCGGTATAAATATGGCTGAGCAATACATTTCACTTCGTTTTTCATTTCCTTCCTTCTCCATCCGCGAGTGGCGATTCATGGGCGACGAAGCCATGTTGTTTAACAACAAATCCATGAAGTCCTTGGGTTCATAACATCAATCGATCGTCCTTTATCAACCTTTGATCCAGCGAATCAAGGTAATCTTCCTTAGAACCCTAATTTCGTGAATTTGGGGATTTTTGCATTTTCGTCCGATTCGTTCCGTGTTGTTGATTAATTCATGATGGGTATGATTAATCTTGATAGTATTATTGTGTTTAACATCATTTAATCCATTGTTCTTCGTCGAATCAAGTATATTTCTTGATTTCCTTCAATTGACTTTTTGGGGATTTGTCCCGATCTCGCTTTTCATCCGCGTTCGATGGATCGATTATGGTTAAATGATGTTGTTAAACATATTCTATGGATTGTATATCCATATTTCAACTTGGAATTCCGTTTTCGGGTTTTGACGGAACGAATCGTGTTCTTGGCCGTTTTGGGGGAAATCCGTGAACTTTCGTCATTCGTTCTTTGAATTCAACGGCTTTGAGTCGTGTTATGGAATTCATTTCATTGTTATTATTTGTCCTTCGTAGTTTATGAACGTGAGTTGGCGTTCGGTGGAGTCGGCGGGTTCGTAGTCGGTTCGGGCCAACCTACTTCGGTCGATTCTCCGCGTTGTTCTTATTCGAGGCAAGTACCTTGCCCATACTTTTCTCGTTTTATGGATATGATGATCGGTGGTCATCTTGATGTGTTTGTTTGGTTATTTGAAATGAAGTTTCAAAGGATTTCGGTTTGGCCTCGTTAAAGGCTTTCTTTCAAAACGAGTGTGATTTGTGAACGGTGTTTTGAGAATTGATTATGATTTGGTTATTTTGAACGTTGAAGGATTTTATGATGATACTCCTATTGTTTAAGTTATGGAATCGTGTATTTCCTTATTTAATCTTGTTATCGTAATTTTGAAGAGTTTGATAATGGTGTCGAGTTAATGGCCATCTCTAGTGAGTATTCTTAATGAGCTTACATTCTTAGCATGTTAGTATTGCATGAGTAACGTGTGTGTGTGTATGCTCACTACGGGTTAGATCCGATGGGGTCTCGGTAGGGGTCCACGGAGGTGTGGATCGACGAGCTTTGCTTTTAACCACTACGGGTTAGATCCGACGGGGTCTCGGTAGGGGTCCACGGAGGTGTGGATCGACGGTTAATTGTGGTGCATTTTTGCAAATGTGATTTGATATTGGCATTTCCGGAAATGAGTACTTTTGAACGGTTTTCATTTGCATGCATTGACTAAATGTGTAAGAGGTAAGTTGTTCGTTTGGCCTACTTGGCTAGGATGGCTCTAGAGTATTTTGTTGTTTGTTCTAAATCATTTATTTGTGGATTTTGACGTTGGAAGACGAACCTTGTTGACGCTTCGTGTCCGTGAGTTGATGAGATTTGGGGCTAAAATCCCAATGGATTATAAAAGTCGATTTACGGATTTGGGGCTAAAATACCAACGATTTGGTTAATTTCATTTACCAGAAACTAAACCTTTGGGGCGGTGACCCCTTTTGTCTTTTGGTTTTCGAAAAGTAGGATTTGATAATCCTAAATTGTTTTCTATTAAAACTCTCAATGGCATTCTAAACCGTTTTATAAATTATTCCCATTGATTTATGATATTTCGTTTTTGAAATGTTTTCTCAAACCCTTGCCTCGGGAAGTACTTTTCGGTTCGTTTGGATCTTTGAGGATCCTCGGTTCTTGTTATTCGTGGAATGTGAATTGTATGGCTCGTATTTGCATTTTGTATTTGCACTATCAAAACAGTGGAGTTTTGCTAACCCCCGAGTATTCGGGGGGTGGATGTCTGTTTTTGCATTCTGGTTTTGGAGCATTACACAGGTTCGGTACGAAGGCTGATGAAAGATGATCGATACTAATCACATGAGGAACCGTACATCGTGTGTTGGTTCAGTTGTACTTTATTTTTCGTCATTGTATTGTTCCCGTTATGCAGGTGTAGTTGTATTTTGTCTGCGTGGGCATGAGTTGTATTTGAGTTGTATGTATTTGTGGAAAGACCAAATCGGCTCATCGAGTCATTGTAGCCTTGAAGGCATTGTCGAGATGTTAAATATTGTTACCACTGGTAGATCCTCGAGGAGAGGGTCTACGGCGTGTAATATCCCCGAGTGGATCGGGGTGTTACATAAATGGTATCGAGCTTAGGTTGAGGAAACCTAGCCGCCGGGTCAAGTTGTGTTGTTTGAGTCTTGTTTCGCTGATTTTTATCCGATCGAGTCGTGTCGCGACGCGTCGCTTGAGTTTGTTGGTCGTGATTAGTATCGTGGGGCGATCATCTTCGTGCGACTGTGGAAGTAAGTCTCCTTCTTTGTGTTGTGCCTCGTGTGACACGAGCTATTTTTATGATTATTTGTTAAGTGGTGGAATCCTTATGTGAATTTTGATTTCACGATATGTATTTAGTTGACTCTCGTATTTGATTTATACGAGGAATGTCACGTTTGTGATGTCTTTTTATTGTTGTTTTTGTCCGTTGTTGATGATTTTCAATCGATTTGCACGCTTTACAAGTCTCTTGTGGAAGCTTTGTGCTTATACGCTGTCGACTTGTTCACTAGCCATGGAGGGTATTTTATCGGTGGTTTTGTTCAATGTGGTATTTTATCGCTTATTTTCGTTTAAAGACATGTATTGTCTTGATTTTAAACGCTTTGATGCGTGTGCTAGGAGTTGTTTTAGTGAACGTCGGTATGTGTGAGTTTTGGGCATTCCGCCTATCGATTTTTGAAAACCTTGAGTATCTTAGAAAAATAAACTTGAGACATACTTTTCAAATGACTTATTTTCTTGTGGTACATCCTAGGTGCCACAATGTATTTCAAAAAATTTTCTACCTCGAGGACCAAAATATTTTGAGATATTTTCAACACTTTTATTTAGACCCGAGGGTCGAACATTTTGAAAGTTTTCACTAAGAGAAAATGGCCTCCTTTTTATCAAATGTGATATGGTTCTCCAAAGTCTCGACAATGATGTTTCACGTTTGTACTTTTGAAAGGGTGATACTCAAGATCAATCGGTGTTCTTCTAAATTATTTTCAAAATGAGGTTTTCGTTTTTAAAACCTATCCATTCCCGTTTGAGGACTGGGTATGTATGTGTGATGTTCGCGTTGTCATTTTGATACTTTCTCCCGAGTATGATCGAATTGGCGGTGTGAGCGTTGAGACGCTTTCCACACATTTGTTGCGTTAGCCCCCTGTGAGAGGCGGGATGTTGGTGTTGAATATTATCGCCTCGTAGTGATTCCTGCGTTGTCGCGCATGTGCGAGCTGTTAGAGCTTGGTTTGGTATGACCGTGTGCATCGGTGATGGTTCCGTTATGCGTCGATTGTTTAATGTCTTGTTACCTTGCTCCCGTTTTTGTGAATTTCGTGGACGAGGTCGGAGGTAATGCCCGTACTATTTTGACTTCTGTATTTTCTCTTTCTCCAGTCTATCGATTCGCTCATGTTCGTTGGCACTTTATGAACTTGTTCTGTATTTTCGATTTCATCGTCCGAACGAGCTGTGATCTTGTTGTGGGTCGATCTGGTTATCGATGTTACTTTTTCGGGTTCAGTTCGATTCTTGTGAACCTTGTTTGGGAGTGACATCATCTGGTTCTACTAGTTCTTTTATTCGAAGTGGATCGGATTTGGAACTCTTATGTTTTCGACTCTGTCGACTCATTTATGTTTGTTGACATTTCTGAGATTGTCCGCCTTGTTTTTGTTTATCGAACGAGTGTGGTATCGTTTTAATAACTCGTTCGTCATTGTGACTTTTCAATTGCTATTCCCTTTCCCTGTGGATCTTATGTGAATGCACATCCCGTTGTTTTCACCGGATCATATATTGTCTCGAGTCGAGATGTGAACCTTGGAGTTGTTGTTTCAATTTTATTATCCTTCGTGTTTCGGACATGATTGTTCGATTTTTGTTGTCTCGATCGTTTGGTTGTTCGGGTTTTGTTCTCGTTTCTAGATTATTGAGCATTCAGACTCCTTCGTAATTCATTTCAGTTAGGGAAATTAGTTTCTTTTTCGATCTTCCATACATTAGACGGTGGGATTCCGTGTTTGTTCACGGTTGGCTCGCTTTGATTGATGTACCGTTGGGTTGGTCAATCATATTGATTTCGTTCGTTGTGTTTTGCGATTGTCGGATAATTGACTTGGCTATATTATCCGTTTGATGACGCTTGTCATTTGTTGGTTTTATTATATCCCTAACAGCGACGTTGTGTTGGTCGCCGTGAAACGTGTTTTCACGCCGTATGTTCCTTTGCGTTGTTTGTAACATTTCGCCGTTGGGCGTTAGTTACGCACTCTTGTGTATCTCATTGAGTTTTCCTGGCGGAATATTTCTTCCCCTACTTGTTTTAAGTTTCGGGACGAAACTTCTTTTAAGGAGGGTAGAATGTAATATCCGCAATTTTCGATTTTCGGTAAATTTCTTTTTTTTCGGTCGGAGTCCGTTTTGACGACTCGCTCATGACCGTTTCGTCATTCTGAGAATGATTAATTCTACACTTTTTGACATCCGAGTTCGTTTCGGTGTCGTTTCGTTGAGTTCTGTGCTTTTTAGCGACTTTTCCGCACTTGAGTTCGATTCTTGCGAATCTCGTCCGAAACTGTTGTTTCGAGTTTCCCGCAAGTCCGTTTAACTTTGTTGGACGTGTTGTGAACTTCGGTTTGGTTATTCGATCACGTATCGTGATTTCCTGCGCTTTGGGCCATTTTGTAATTTCTTGAAAGTTACGTATCCGTATCTGTAATTGTTGTCTCGACCCGCTTCTTGGTCGCGTATGACTAATTATGGTATTACGCTTTCATTTCGAGTCGTTTATCTTGTCCGCGAACTTTTCATCGTGTTCGTTCTGGCCTGCTTCGGAAATCGGTCGCCGAGCCAGCGGTGGCGGGGGATCGCCGGACGATTGCGGGCACCGGCCGGACGGGTGCGCGAGAAGGCGTAGCGCACGCTACGGCCGGAAGGCGCGCTAACCGGCAGTGTAGCGACGCCGCCGGTGGCCTAGCGACGCCATCGCCCGGGCACAGCTGGGGTTTCGAGGTTCGACTCGGCCAGATCGGCAGTAGCGCACGCTACGCGAGCGTAGCGCGCTAGTCGGCAGCGTAGCGCCGCCGCTCGGCCGGCTAGCGACGTTACTGGCCGGGCGATTCATCCAGTGGCTCGGGCAGTCGGCTAAGCGCGCGCAGTATCCGGCCGTAGCGCACGCTAGCGGAGTCAGGTCGGCTGTGTTCGGTCGGCGGGGTTGGTCGGTGATGCCGGTGTTGTGGGCCCCGGCCGAGGTACTCGGCCGATCTGGCCGCTAGCGCACGCTAGTCCGGAAGGCTAGCGCACGCTAAGTCAGGCCGATATAAATATGGTCGAGCAATCACATTTCACTTCGCTTTTCATTTCCTTCCTTCTCCATCCGCGAGTGGCGATTCATGGGCGACGAAGCCATGTTGTTTAACAACAAATCCATGAAGTCCTTGGGTTCATAACATCAATCGATCGTCCTTTATCAACCTTTGATCCAATGAATCAAGGTAATCTTCCTTAGAACCCTAATTTCGTGAATTTGGGGATTTTTGCATTTTCGTCCGATTCGTTCCGTGTTGTTGATTAATTCATGATGGGTATGATTAATCTTGATAGTATTATTGTGTTTAACATCATTTAATCCATTGTTCTTCGTCGAATCAAGTATATTTCTTGATTTCCTTCGAATTGACTTTTTGGGGATTTGTCCCGATCTCGCTTTTTCATCCGCTTTCGATGGATCGATTATGGTTAAATGATGTTGTTAAACATATTCTATGGATTGTATATCCATATTTCAACTTGGAATTCCGTTTTCGGGTTTGTGGAACGAATCGTGTTCTTGGCGTTTTGGGGAAATCTGAACTTTCGTCATTCGTTCTTTGAATTCAACGGCTTTGAGTCGTGTTATGGAATTCATTTCATTGTTATTATTTGTCCTTCGTAGTTTATGAACGTGAGTTGGCGTTCGGTGGAGTCGGCGGGTTCGTAGTCGGTTCGGGCCAACCTACTTGGCCGATTCTCCGCGTTGTTCTTATTCGAGGCAAGTACCTTGCCCATACTTTTCTCGTTTATGGATATGATGATCGGTGGTCATCTTGATGTGTTTGTTTGGTTATTTGAAATGAAGTTTCAAAGGATTTGATTTGGCCTCGTTAAAGGCTTTCTTTCAAAACGAGTGTGATTTGTGAACGGTGTTTTGAGAATTGATTATGATTTGGTTATTTTGAACGTTGAAGGATTTTATGATGATACTCCTATTGTTTAAGTTATGGAATCGTGTATTTCCTTATTTAATCTTGTTATCGTAATTTTGAAGAGTTTGATAATGGTGTCGAGTTAATGGCCATCTCTAGTGAGTATTCTTAATGAGCTTACATTCTTAGCATGTTAGTATTGCATGAGTAACGTGTGTGTGTGTATGCTCACTACGGGTTAGATCCGATGGGGTCTCGGTAGGGGTCCACGGAGGTGTGGATCGACGAGCTTTGCTTTTAACCACTACGGGTTAGATCCGACGGGGTCTCGGTAGGGGTCCACGGAGGTGTGGATCGACGGTTAATTGTGGTGCATTTTTGCAAATGTGATTTGATATTGGCATTTTAAATGAGTACTTTTGAACGGTTTTCATTTGCATGCATTGACTAAATGTGTAAGAGGTAAGTTGTTCGTTTGGCCTACTTGGCTAGGATGGCTCTAGAGTATTTTGTTGTTTGTTTTAAATCATTTATTTGTGGATTTTGACGTTGGAAGACGAACCTTGTTGACGTTCTCGTGTATCGTGAGTTGATGAGATTTGGGGCTAAAATCCCAATGGTTTATAAAAGTCGCTTTCTTGATTTGGGGCTAAAATCCCAACGATTTGGTTAATGTCATTTTCCGTAGTAAACCTTTGGGGCGATGACCCCTTTTGTCTTTTGGTTTTGAAAAGTAGGATTTGATAATCCTAAATTGTTTTCTATTAAAACTCTCGATGGCATTCTAAACCGCTTTATAAATTATTCCCATTGATTTATGATATTTCGTTTTTGAAATGTTTTCTCAAACCCTTGCCTCGGGAAGTACTTTTCGCTTCGCTTGGATCTTTGAGGATCCTCGGTTATTATTCGTGGAATGTGAATTGTATGGCTCGTATTTGTATTTTGTATTTGCACTAGCAAAACAGTGGAGTTTGCTAACCCCGAGTATTCGGGGTGGATGTCTGTTTTGCATTCGTGTTTTGGAGCATAACACGTGGTCGGTACGAAGGATGATGAAAGATGATCGATACTAATCACATGAGGAACCGTACATCGTGTGTTGGTTCGATTGTACTTTATTTTCCTTTGTATTGTTCCGTTATGCGGGTGTAGTTGTATTTTGTCCCCTGCGTGGGCATGAGTTGTATTTGAGTTGTATGTATTTGTGGAAAGACCAAATCGGTCTACTGAGTCATTGTAGCCTTGAAGGCATTGTCGAGATGTTAAATATTGTTACCAGCCTGGTAGATCCTCGAGGAGAGGGTCTACGGCGTGTAATATCCCTGAGTGGATTGGGGGTGTTACAGGTCTAACCGTCCCTGACACAATTTCGGGACTCTAGAGGTGGCCCCCGGATCTTTGATCGACCCTCTGTTTCGTATGGGCTCAAGAGGTGGCCCCCGTCCGTTGACGTGGCACTTTGTCCCGATAGAATTAGAGGCAGTCCTATCCGTGGCACTTTGTTTGTGAGACACTTAGTTCCCGGTTAGACGTGATTGTAAGTTAGTCACATTCTAGGTGCATACACATCATACAATTAGAGTCATACATTCAATTAATTACGGTACTTAGTGTAATTCGATTATATGATTGTGTTTTGGAGTTTATTCGTGGCATGAGATTATGGTTCGGTTGTTGACATATTTTTAAGATATAATTGTGATTATTGATTTCAGATTTGGCAAATTTTCAATCTTTAATTTTTGAATTAAAATTTCCCAAAATTACGGTCCCGCCCATAATTCTTGCGAAGTGGGTTATTATACCCGTGAATTTTTGTTTTCATCACGGATGGCGACGAAACTTACAGGAGAGTTCATGTTGATCTTGGAGCTTAAGTTTTGGGTAAATTTCAAGAATTTCTGTTTCTGACCGATTTTCCCAAATTTTCATTTTGCCCCAAAACTTTTTAAAATATCGTTTTAACCCAAATTTACTTCGATTGTTATAAGATTTTTCAGATATCATACTTACCTTTTTTTGAAAATTTAATATTCCGGTCCAGAGTCTTGAAATTTGGTCTTAGATTTCAATTTTATTGTAATTTGCTATTTGACCCCAATTTTATTGATTATTACATTTTGGTCCCAAATCTCAAAACGACTCCCGATCTCTACAAAATTAAGATCAGAATATTTATTCTTATATAAGTTATTACTTCAGTCCAGAAGGTTAAATTTTTGCCTTGGCTCCGGATTTTTTTTGGGGGGATTTTACCATTTTGACCCTTTAATTTATCTTAAATTGCAATTTTTTGTCCGGAGACACCGGGAATGGATCCCGATCACTACGAAACTTTAAGGGCAGAGGATAAACATGTTATTATGTCCATGTCTATGTTCCAAACCGAAATTACATGGATTTCAATTAGTTGTTTCACAATTTGTAGATTTTACACAATTTCCGTGTTTTGACGATTTTGGCCCGTTGGCTTGGAAAACGGTTCCCGTTTCTTATAAAATTTTAAGGGTATGTTATTAACAAGTAATTATGTTTTATTTTCTTTCCTTAAGTCAGATTACATCTTTTAAGCAATAATTTTCCTAATTATCTTTAGCTTCACTTAGTTCGTATCTTAAGCTTGTTTTAACCGTTCTATCTTTGTTAGGCCACGATTTAAGCATCCAACAACATATGCACATTCATATAAACAAAATACACTTCTTCAAAATCAATTTCCAGAATATAATGGATAGCAATCATGATTGGTTGGTAAGATATTTATGCATTTCATTCTAGTCATCAAATCGGTAATTTCACATGCAACAAGTTACCAACTAATTTGCATGCTAATGATATATAATGAATGAACTATATATAACTACATATAAAGTACATGCATTATATCATTATTATTAATTTCCTTTGGAAGTAACTTACATATAAAAGTTTTAAAAAAAAAATATTTTTACCCACCTCGTTCTTTGTCGGTAAAAGTTGATTCTAGGTCTCGTAGGTTGAAAAAGGACCTCTCTTCCTCCTCCTCTACATTTCAGCCCATGTATCATCCTACCATGTATAATTATTTTGATGGCATGTTAGGTTTTAAGTTAGAAAGGGAAGAATAAATAAGTTAAAAACAAAGGTATGAAGTGTAGTTCTTACCTTCCTCTTGTTTCTTCTTCTTTCTTCCTCCCTTCCTTCTTCTCTCTTGCTCATGTTTCTCTCTCTCTCTCTCTCTCTCTCTCTCTCTCTCTCTCTATCTAAATCTCAGATTTTTTTATTTGTGTGGGGAGAATGGGAGTGTGTTGGATGGTGTATGTATTTAAGAGGGGTGTAAAGTGACTTAGGAAGTTGGAGGTGTAAAGAAAACTAGTGACATGTGGCTAAGGTGTCTTAGAATAGTGTCTTACATGGGAAATATGAAGACTTTAGGTGTCTTCTATTCCTCCTTATGGCCGCCCCATGTGTGTGTGTGTGTGTGTGTGTTATTATATTTTTTTATATATTTTAGGTGTATATAAATATAGATATTTGCTAGGTGATTAGATTGGGCTTTAAGTTGTATTTTTAAGTCTTATGGATTTTATAGGTTGGGCTTGACTTATTAGTCCATTAGATAGATATCATTTCCTTATTTAATTAATTATATGGTTTGACATATGAATTTCAAAATTGATAAATTGAGTAAATTAATTGGTAAACTTAGATTATATTGTGCTATATAGCAATTGTTACTCAATCATATTACAATAGGATATGTCGTACATATACTAACTATCAAATTTATGGGGTTCTACAGCTACTGGACAGTCCAGTGAGCTACCCATATATTCTTAACATACGCTAATCATACATCATTTGTGTACGCTAATTAAACCGGCTCAGTTCACTATATAAACCCTGTTCAACCCAGAAACATTCCCATCATCTCATAACTTACGCAAACACACCAGATCCCCTTTCAGCAAGAACCCTAGCTGTAAAACCGACTCATTCAAATCCCAATTCCTTCTTCAATCTTTCAATTCCTTTCAGATTTATGTCGAGCAAGGGCCGCAAAGCTATGGAGAAGACTTACAAAAACACAAAACGCCCTCGCGAGCCAGAATACGACGCATCTCGCTTCGTGTCATATACCGCGTCGAAGGTCTTTTCAGAAATTCTTCCTCAGGAACAATTAACTGATTGTTACTTCTTCAATTTTCCAAGTCTGGAACGGGCGAATGTTGTCATCTCTGAGTTTTTCTCCTCCATTGGAATTGCTCGCTTTGTTGAATATAAGGAACCTATCTTTCCCGAGCTTGTTCGTGAATTTTATGCGAACCTTCATATTGCTGAGAGTGAAGGTTCCTCATCTCTAGTTTTAGGGAGTTTGGTTGGAGGAACAATAGTGAAAGTCTCTTCGGAGATTTTGTCTCAACTTTTTGGTTTGTCGTCCGATGGTTTTCGTGTTCTGGGAAATCGATCACTGAGGAGTCTGGAGTTTGGGAGATTGATGTCAAGGAATTTCTGAGTTCGAAAGCCGTAATCGACATCACCGACGAGGCTTTTGAGAACAACGATTTTGGGATTAACATTCGACTTCTTTTGGTTGCACTCACAAAATGCATAACGCCCAAAGTTAACACGCAGCATAAGTTAGTCGGAGTCGATAAACATGTTGTGTACCGAGTGCTAAACGATGACAAAGTTGATTTTCCCGCGATCGTCACAAGCTGGATGAAAGTTAAGGGTGACCTATTTCGGTCGAAGAATTATGCTTCATGGTCCCGCAAGGCTGGAATGCCATATGGTTCCATCCTAATGGCGATCTTCAAATTTCATCAAGTAGACTTGTCGAAGGACAAAGCCGTTCCCGTTTCACTCGGCCATGAGATCTCGGATTACTCGCTCAAAGCCATGCACTATGTCCGAACGATCAACCGGGGCTGGATTCTCTTTCCATATCTTCATGAAGATGACCAAGTGGAGAAAGGGACTCGTATACCAACACCAGAAGAGCGAATCACTCAACGAGGGCCTCACACCCTTCGGGAAATGCAAACTGGAGAATTTATGAGGAAGCCCACTTCTAAGGGAAAGCGTCCGATGCGAGAGACTCTTACTGAGGAAGAGGAGAGTGACCTCGTCTCACGGATGCGCAGCATCGAGACTTCAAAAATGGAGACCCGTGAAGACATTCGTTCTCTTTGCTCCGAAGTTCAAAGAGTGCGCGGGCTGCTTGAAGACTTCATTCGCTTCACTCGTCCATCGTTCCCGCTTCCACCGTCCTCATCCGAGCATGCACCCTAGTTTTAGAACATTGATTCTCGTTGTAGCGACTTTTATTTCATATGTTTTTGATGTCTCGTGCCTTGGATATTTATGTGTAATGCTTGAACTGTTTTCAATGAAATACGCATTTCTCTTTGTTTGGTTTTCATGTAGTTTGGTGTTTGTTAATTGTATGTTCTCGTTTTGGCAAATGGCATTTGGTTGGTCTCATATCTTATACGTAACGAGACAGGGGGAGTCCTTTTTGTTTATGTCAAAAAGGGGGAGAAACACTCCAAAAACCAGAACGTACTAACATATCGAACAAGTTACCTTGATTCGAAATTTTTTAAAACCGTTTTTGCATGTATATATTAAATGTTTTGACATCATCAAAAAGGGGGAGATTGTTTACTCAAAATATTTTGATGATGATCGTATTCAAAACATTTAACAAAATCTATCCCATCGAGCTGCTATATTGAAGGAAAATCATGTTCTTAGCGCACGCTACAGCCTGTATGGTAGCGCACGCTATCGAGGGAAAAGTCACCTGGAGTCAGGCAAGTAATCTGCAGTCTAGTGGAGTCACCTGATGGATAGCGCACGCAAAATACAAAATATCAGCGCACGCTAAGTTGTTAATCTTAGCGCATGCTATCGCACTCAAGGCATAGAGACAGTAAGGTCTCGACAGAAAAAGGAAAAGCATTTGCGCACGCTACGGACGTATACTTACGTACGCTATTATGAGATCTTAGTGCCCGTTACATATCAAACCTTGCGCATGCTACCGGAAATCATGTTGGTAGTCCAGTAGGCTAAGGACTCAAATCAAGGAAGCTATTACGTACGCTAAACAAGCTAATGTACGTTATTTGGAAAAGTTGTAGCGCACGCTACAATACATGTGTTAGCACACGCTAAGCGTTCAAACTCCTACCGTTAGTCAACTTATCCGTTGGAGCGCAAACGTCAAAAAGGAGATCCGCAAAATCTGGAAGGCTAACATTAAATAATGTTAATGCACGCTAATGTATATGTACTAGCGCACACTACGTACATTTTATCCGTTGGAAAAGAGATATTGGGGAAACAAACCGACAAGTTTCAACAGTCAAAAGTGAAGACCTGTTGACTAATGATAACGCACGCTACAGAAGACCGACTAGCGCATGCTAGACGTATATTATGAACGTTGGTAAAGTTAAATGACCGTTCAGATCAGTCAAGTCAAAGCTCGTTAGCGCACGCTATGAAGGATTATTAGTGCACGCTAATAATACATTTTTCAGTATATAAAGACGGACTTGATACTATAAATACCCATAGGACTTGGGTATCTCACACACAACTTCAAGCATTCAAGTATACAAGCAATCAAAGCATTCTTAAGCTCAGATCTCTATCTATTATTGCATTCTAAGTTGTGAGGAGAATGATACAAAGAGTGATACACCTTGTAATATTTATTATACTTTGTATTCTTTCATTTGGTTGTGAGTGTTGCATCACTCATACAAGAGCGTTAGATAAACGAATTAAGAGTCACTAATCCGGTGTTATTAGGATCTTCGATCCGACATTGATAGGATTACACTCCAATATTCGTAAGTAAGGATTATCTAGTTCCGATAGAACACTAGATAAACAAAGTTTATTTTAAGAGTGGTTGTGCTTGGACAAATAGAAGACAAGCAGTTGTAATGGTTGTTGTACTCGGACTGATCGAAGATGAGTCAAGTGTGTGGTTGTTCTTGAGCCAATAGAAAAAGAAGTCGGAGAGAGGATGTAGGCAAGTTTCCGAACCTCTATAAATCTTTGAGTCTTTTACTTTCCGCACTATTTTCTTTTATTCGCGAGAAAGTTTGATATTCCGCATTACCACTATTCAACCCCCCTTCTAGTGGTAAATTTATCCCTTCACTGATTTCATTAAATTTTAATTTGTTTTATTCAAAAAGGAAAAAGGGAAAAGGAATAGTAAGAAAAGGTAAGTGGTTTTAGTGTTGTAGATTTAGTAAACATGTATTAAGATCATGTTAGAATATGATAGGCTTTTGGTATGGAGTTCTATTATATAGGCAGGCATCACCTGACTTCTCTTTATGTGTAAAATTGAGCATTTTGCTTTCACTTGCTATCATTTGAAAGTGTGAATTTGATGAAAACGAGGCATCACCTAACTTCTCTTTGTGTGTACTAGGTTAGTCACTTAGTATCACAAGCCCGATATGAACAGTTGATTGTTCAGAATATGATGAAAACTGATGGGTGTGGATACACACTTTTGTCCTGTGGTGTTTGCACATCTACTATATTATTGGCTATCTGAAGTGATACCCAGAATGTGCTATCTCACAGATTTGAAGAATAGAATTAGAATGTGCTTATTAAGAAATATGTCATGATGTAATTTCGTGTAACTGCTTGTTGTTGACCTGTTTATTCATGGCATATTTAAACATCTAGCCACTTGAAATCATTTTATGAAGTCTTATAAATGTATTCTTAGCATATGTGTTGCCCCCACCCCACCCCACCCCAGCCCCTCTCTCTTTAAACATTTATTTTTCATTTTGGGGGTTGGAATGAAGGGATGTTCAGGATTTGTTGTTGAACACTTGCATTAGTGTAAAACTTCTCTTTAAGTTAAAGAAGAAAGAGAATTTACTTGCAAAGCTGGACATGATTACTTTTGAAATGCCTGGTTCTAGTTGGATGGGAAAAGATTGAAGCTGGTCAACTTCAGATGTTACTTGATTTAACTTTATTGTAGGCTCTTAACATTGTGTGTGTTTTTCTATTGCAGCGTGCCAAGGCGCTGAGGTTGTCTTTCATATGGCTGCTCCTGATTCCTCCATCAACAACCATCAGCTGAATCATTCTGTCAATGTACTAGGTTAGTCTTCCTTTGAGCTAAAAGAAAAGTAGGAAAGTGTGAATTTTGATCTGACAAAAGTGGAGCTGCCGATTCGTTTAATCTGATTTCTATTTGGATTGTGGATATACAATGGTTCGTACCAAGATTATGGAATTTTTCGCCCAATTCCCAACTCTTATCAAAACCCATTCGATTGATAGTAGCAAAATTTTGACGCCATTATATAGTGATCTTGAAATCTTGCGGATTTAATTGCATTCTGGATATGGTTGCATTTTAGTGATATAATCTTTCAATCTATTGAAGGGACTTCACTTGAAATTTCATCTCAAAAACAAGGTGGAATTTTTTATGTTGATGAAACCCTTTGTAGTAGATAAAGGCTATGTTCCTAGAGGTTTTCTGATTTGATGGATTTTGTTTGAAACTGGACTGTTCTTTCTTTCTTTGTTTTGATTTTCCTTTTCCCTACTTTTCAGCTTAATAGGGGATCAGACACGTCCATTATCTTGAATAATCTATACCGTTTAATTGCCCTACAGTCCACATTTAGCTGCAACATGGTGGGGTGAGCAGTTTGAAAACATTAAAGTTTTTAGATTTTTACTAAGCAAGGATATACATGGATTTTATATGTTTTAAGAGTTTTAGGAACAATAAGAGAAGTCAAGTTACTGATTACTATGCTGATCTATTTTGGTACAAAAAGTGATTTGCTAATATTTGCTGGCTATGAGCTGTGTTCATATCTTCAAACCCTATGTTTTGCTTTGATTTGTGCTTGTGTGCCGGGGAATCATATGAAAATAATCTTTTCATCCATCAATGTAAGGGTTCGAATCTGAAATGGGTTCTCGAGGGCTTCTTTTAATCCTCAAACCAAAGATTATTAGCATATTGAATATTTGATAGGAAAATCCTATGGCTTCGTTAGTGAATGAGCCTCAGAGTTTCATATGTTAGGGTCAGTATTGATTTTATTTAAAGAAGATTTTTGTTTTCCACAAGCTTTTGCTTTATATCTTCTGATATATACTTCATATACAATTGTACATATGTTGGAATTAGATTTGAACAATATTTGTCACTATTGAATTTTATGTTAGTTACTCTTTGGTACACCAGATTATAATTTTTTGAATTTATCAATGTATAGGTGTATTAGATGATTCTAGTTTTAACATGGATAAGAGCTGGTTAAATTGGAATCCAAGAAGTGAGGAGTATCAAGATAAAGTTAAGGAGTTTATCTTAAACTCTAAGAGGTTTGCAAGGAATCCTGAGAAGGTCATATGTCCTTGCGTTATTTGTAGAAACTGTAGCCCACAAAATGATGAAACAATACTATTTCACTTGACTAAGTACGGTTTTGATCCTTCGTATAAAGTCTGGCTCGCTCATGGTGAGCCTATCAAACCAACAAGAGTTGCACAAGTCAATGACTGTGCAACCTTACCTGATTTGCTCATAGAAAATGAAGATGGAGTTGAATCTGATTGTAATGCAGCATAGTTATCATTTTTTATAACCATGCCCTGTATTCTTTTTTTGTACTAATATTTTGAACAAATAAGGTACTGGTTTTATGTAATCGCACATTTTGTTTGAATATTGATACAATGATCTGACTTTATATGGTTATATGTACTGTCCCGAACTAACTTTATATGATTATGGGAAATAGGAAAGAACAGGCTATGACAAAAGGAAAGAAACGAGGTATAGCAGATGGGGCTGATATTGAAACACCTCAATCATCAGATGAAATTACACAACCACGTGTTGATTCTGAGGTTACTCCTACTGACAAGGGAAAAAAAGGGTGAGAGGTAAAACTACCTTACAAGTCATCCCAATAGGAGAATCATCGCGTGAAACGGTTGAATGGAATGAAAAAGGACAACCTATTGGACCAATATCAATAAGGTTTAGCTCAACTATTGGGGTTTTAGTGAGATAACAAGTGCCGATCAACATAGAGAGTTGGCATAAGATGGAAGATCATACAAAAAATGATGTCTGGAGTCTATTGTTGGTAATATGTTTGTCACTGATAACTTCCTTTTTATTTTGTTTTCTATTGTAGTATATTAATTGATAATTGTTAATAGTTTGATATGTTGTGTTGCATCAAAAATATCATGTGGATCTTAATTATAATCAAGTATGATAATTGTAGTATACTAATTCATAATTGTTAATAGTTTTCTAACTTTGATGTATGACTATGAAAATTGATAATAGTTTGATATGTTGTGTTGCAGCAAAAATATCATGTGGATCTTAATTATAAGACATGCGTCTTGCAACAAATGGGAAGGCTGTGGAGAGCATACAAATCTGAACTCTCAGGTAGTATTCTGAATGTTGTAGAGGCTCGACGCACTAAGACAGAAACTACACGGCTACTTGGTCTTCGTAGACCCGCTTATATGCCACAGAAACTTGAGGCGAACTGTGCGTGGACTAAGATTCTTGAGGACCTCATTTTGAACTTGGTAAATTTTGTGGTTTGACAATTTTATAGTGATGGAGGTACAATATTAGTTCTTAGTTGTTTGGCATTTCAGATGTTGACTTCTTGTGTGATGATGTTAGGCGTATTTTTATGCGCTTATTTATCATTATTTTATATCCATTTTGAGTCTAAACCTGCATAAATTAGCTTTTAATGCACTATCTTTATATGTTTTGTAGGAAATTGGAGTCCGGAAGCTCGAACGGCGAAAAACGGGCCAAAACGGCGATTTCTGGTCATGAGCCACGACACAAGAAAAGCAGGCCGCGGCACACGAATATGTGACTAACAAGTGCCGAGCGAACTATACTGTGAGCCGCGGCACAAGTATGCTGAGCCGCGGCCCGTGAAGAAAAAAACGCGCGCCCAGGTATGCGCTGAAGGTTAGGGTCCGCGGCACAGATTAATTGAGCCGCGGCCCACGGGGCGGTTTTGAGGAATTTGCCGCGTTTCTGGGCCAATTTTGAAGCCCTTTTTCGACCCAATCCCCAGACGCGTTTTGGAGGCTAATGATAGTTATAAATAGGGTTTTAAGGTCTGAAAAGAAGGGGGAGGAAGCATAGGATCGAAGACATCGTAGGACATCATCAAGGAACTATTGGAGGAGATTTGTGGGCGACAACAAGACCACGGATCCTTTACGGTTTTTCTTAATTTTTCCGCATCTTATTTTCTAGATCTGTTTGAGTAGGATTGTGATTGTAGCCGATTACATGACGGTTTGATTTATTTATTTTTATTTCACTTCACTCGTTATTCGTATTGAGTTGGATTTTTTCTCATTGCTCTTAATACCTTTTAATTGTCTGGCCAACAGTTGAATTGATTTGAATGTCTTTATGGATTCGGGAGATGAAATTTAGGCATAGTTCTTGTGATGAAAAGTCATGATTGTCGTGAGATAGGGATATACTCATGGGAATTGTGAAGCCTATTTATTGTGGGGATTCATGAACTGTTTTAGCTATTAATTATCTAATTCGAATAGGAATATATCGAGTTAATAATTATTAGTATTTTCTATCGACTTTGGGAGAAGCTTTAGAATAATTTAGGAATTCCTGACTTACAATCAATTGAATAAAAGTGAATTGAGTTAAATAAAAATCATTCCTGATTGTTTGAGGTGAAAATCATAATCATACGCCCTTATTATTATTATTGTCTTTATTGTTACTATTATTATTTTCTATTTATTTTTCTGCTATTAGTTTAGAAATAATTTCTATATAATTGTTCTTCAAATAAAATTATGAGTTGACTATATTTTGGTACTTAGTGAAATCAGTCCTCGAGGGAACGATATCTTACTTATCACTTTATTATTTGTTGACACCGTGCACTTGCGGCATAGTGTGAGGGATTTTCTCACAACAAGTTTTTGGCTCCGTTGCCGGGGACTAATTTTTCGCTAATATCATTACCAAGCGACTCTAATTTTAATTTGAAGTTTTTTTCTTTAGTCTCTATATTTTTATTTTTTCATTATATTTTCCTTTGATTATCATGACCCTTGGCATTTCATAAATTTCGATGATCTTAATAATTTGCCTAATAGGGTCAGTCAGCCCCCTCCCCCAAAGCAAAAGACCATGCTTGAACAATCTGTAGACGCTCTCAAAAATCCTGATAGTACCCCTCTTGAGCGAGAATGTGCAAGTCGTGGTCTTGAGATTCACTATGGTTATTTTCCAGCTCATCGATTTAGAAGTGAAGTTGAGGGGGAGGTTGAGAAGAAAGACATGCTGAGTTTTAGGGTCGATCCCCCAGCACCTGATAATTACATAAAGTGTGATGAGCTTGTAGAAGAAGTTACCATTGATGATGTTTCCAAAGAAATTTCATTAATTTGTCATCAAACTTCGAATAATAAGGTGAACACTTATGTGCCTAAAATTTTATTAACGGTGCCATGCATAATTTTTCCTCAATCCATAATGGGAGAGATTGATCCCATTATTTTGATTTTGTTGAGGCTGATTCTTTGAGTTCTTATGAGGTTGTTCATGATATGTCTTTATTATTTACCCATTCGAACTCTGCTTATTTTTACATACCTTATAATTATTATATTCTTCCATTATTTTTTGGTTGTCCGCATAATTATTCTAACTCATTATTTTTGGCAACCAGACATGAACCAAAGCCTCTCTTGTGCAATAAGAGGCTTATAGATTGCAAGAAGGGGGTATTTGGCAGTCTCCCTAGAAAGAATCCACGTTAATTATTTTTGCCACGTCGTGCTCAAGACGTAAAATAGAGCGCTTGATGGGAGGCAACCCATCATTTTTACGTGCTTTCTAGTTAGTTGTTTTTATTTGATTTTTCGTTAATTATTTGTTTTTTTTCCTTTTTTTTGTTACTTCGTTTGGATTCGTGTATTCTTGTTGGCCCTTATTTCTCTAATATTTTTATATAACCCTAATGAGTTATTATCTTTCATATTATAGTCTTTATTGACCTAATGTCTATAGTTATTTCATGACTAGAGATTAAGTTTGGGGGTCCCTGATGATGTTGGGCATTATTTGAAGTATGAATTGACAGACGATTCCACTCAGACATGTGCTGGCGTTCAAGAAGATATTTGGAATAAGATTCACTTTTCCTTATCTCTTTTATTTTCACATGGGTTTTATTGTTGATGATTTTATGTGTAGTGGAATAAATTGAAGCATGCGATACTTTCTTAATTTTTCTTGGTTATAAATTGCGATTTCATCATTGCTTTATTTTTCGTGCATGCTGTTGATGGTTTTTGCCAAAAACGTGAACTTTTTGTGATTTTTTCGTGCTTCCGTGTGTAAAACTGATGTTACGATACTGATTTCTTTTTGAAGAAACGGTTGACTTTTGGTCGAGTTGCAGTCAGCGATATCTGTTTCCGTTGAGTATTCATTTAGGTCCAAAATCTTTCGTTTTTGTAGAAATCTTAGCGTATAAGAAAGGAGACATGCTTGTTTTCAAATCACCGTCTATACGTTTGGTTACATTTTTCGCATAGCTATTCGTCCAGTAACATGAGTCTTGTTGGCACTTAGATTGAGTATAGAGTCGGACAGTTTTTCTCAAAAAGTCGAGAATTTATATATGTTCTATGATGGGAAGTCTAGTAACCGGGGGTATTCACGTGACCCGTTGTTTACTCTCGCGTAAAGCGACAACCCTGAATAGACTAATAATTTTGAAATATCGCATTACCAATGATGGGAAGCCTAGTAACCGGGGGTATTCACGTGACCCGTTGTTTACTCTCGCATAAAACAGCGACCTTGAATCGGACGCGGGAATAGCTATTCGAGTTTTTTCTCCGCTGTGGAGGGGGACTTAGTAACTAGAAGCATCCATGTGCCCCATGAGTGTCTTTTATGTCAAATGGTTCCCCAATACATGAGAATGGAAATCCACCCTAAGGATATCCCGATGAAACATCCCGAGAGCCGGAACCTAGTGGTTAACTCGAATCATTTTATTGATCATATATAAAGGAATGCTATCCGAAGGTTAATTTTGACGATGAAACTCTTGACATTTTTGCCACTAGACTGTGGGACTGGGCAACTTGACTTGTTTATTCTAACCCTTCATATAGGCAGTCGATTAAATTCACGCTTGTTAATCTTTGAGCTTGATTTTCTTCATGAACGATTGATTAGCACGGAAAATGGTTACTTTGTGGAATCAGTGTCCTGGATGTGACTAACTATTACGATACTTGTATTGTTCTTCGAGATTTTCAGGGTAGTATTGATTAAGTTGAGCACTATGGATTTGCACGATTATTCACGATAATTTTTGTTTGAAAATTGATTTTTGCTTGCGGATAAGCAAAGGCTCAAGTTTGGGGGTATTTGTTAGGCGTATTTTTATGCGTTTATTTATCATTATTTTATATCCATTTTGAGTCTAAACCTGCATAAATGAGCTTTTAATGCACTATCTTTATATGTTTTGTAGGAAATTGGAGTCCGGAAGCTCGAACGGCGAAAAGCGGGCCAAAACGGCGATTTCTGGTCATGAGCCGCGGCACACGAAGGTGACTAACAAGTGCCGAGCGAACTGTACTGTGAGCCGCGGCACAAGTATGCTGAGCCGCGGCCCGTGAAGAAAAAAACACGCGCCCAGATATGCGCTGAAGGTTAGGGGTCGGGGCACAGATTAAGTGAGTCGCGGCCCACAGGGCGGTTTTGAGGAATTTGCTGCGTTTCTGGGCCGATTTTGAAGCCCTTTTTCGACCCAATCCCTAGACACGTTTTGGAGGCTAATGATAGTTATAAATAGGGGTTTAAGGTCTGAAAAGAAAGGGGGAGGAAGCATAGGATTGAAGACATCGTAGGACATCATCAAGGAACTATTGGAGGAGATTTGTGGGCGACAAAAAGACCACGGATCCCTTACATTTTTTCTTAATTTTTCCGCATCTTATTTCCTAGATGTGTTTGAGTAGGATTGTGATTGTAGCCGATTACATGACGGTTTGATTTATTTATTTTTATTTCACTTCACTCGTTATTCGTATTGAGTTGGATTTTTCTCATTGCTCTTAATACCTTTTAATTGTTTGGCCAACAGTTGAATTGATTTGAATGTCTTTATGGATTCGGGAGATGAAATTTAGGCATAGTTCTTGTGATGAAAAGTCATGATTGTCGTGAGATAGGGATATACTCATGGAAATTGTGAAGCCTATTTATTATGGGGATTCATGAACTGTTTTAGCTATTAATTATCTAATTCGAATAGGAATATATCGAGTTAATAATTATTAGTATTTTCTATCGACTTTGGGAGAAGCTTTAAAATAATTTAGGAATTCCTGGCTTACAATCAATTGAATAAAAGTGAATTGAGTTAAATAAAAATCATTCCTGATTGTTTGAGGTGAAAATCATAATCCTACGCCCTTATTATTATTATTGTCTTTATTATTACTATTATTATTTTCTATTTATTTTTCTGCTATTAGTTTAGAAATAATTTCTATATAATTGTTCTTCAAATAAAATTACGAGTTGACTATATTTTGGTACTTAGTGAAATCAGTCATCGAGGGAACGATATCTTACTTATCACTTTATTACTTGTTGACACCGTGCACTTGTGGCATAGTGTGAGGGATTTCCTCACAATAGATGATAAATTTATTCTATATTAATTTTGAGTATAATTAAAATCTAGCAAATTGTATTTTTTTTTTCAAAAAATATTTTTATTTTATGACAGTAACCAAATGACATTGAATATGTTAGTATGATGTTCGGAAGATATCATAAAAGTATATATGCCTACAGAAAAGTGTCATTAAAAGCATTGTAATCAATATTTTTTGAACATCATAAAATAATTAATGATACTTAATCATCATGATAAAATAAATAGATGGCAATGGGGAATTGTCATAGTAAACATTTGATGACGCCTCATAAACATTGTAATAGCAACTTATAATGACAAAAGACAAGCGTCATTGAAAACATTTTATGATACTCGCAATTGTCATGTTTCATATATTTATGACGTTTAGCTACTCTCATTAAAAGGTATATAACGACGGTTTGGCAACGTCATTGATTCAGCATTAGATGATGCCTCATAAACATTATAATAGCAACTTATAATGACAAAAGCCAAGCGTCATTACAAACATTTCATGATAATAATCAAACGGCATGCTTCATATATTTATGACGCTAACCTACTGTCATTAAAATGTATATAATGACGGTTTTTAAACGTCATTGATTCACACCTTTTTCATGACACTGGTATAGATGACTTTGTAGATGACGGGGATAAAATATCATGGAATCGATTTTATGACGTTTTTTAAATGTCATTGAAAGGTATTCTGTAGTAGTGACTATCTTACCTTATGTACATTAGTTTATTTATGTCCTATTAATACCTACTCATTATGAGATAATATTATGTGTATCATTAGAGCCAAAATACAAAATCATCCAATCCTAATTTACACAAGATGGCCGAGTTAAAGATGAAAACTTGGAGTTCTTCATCTTGCTTTGTGTTTTAAGCTAAAACCTCAACGTAATTCAAGATCTGCTGCGTGGATACTGGTACATGGGTGACACTTGGAGTCCTAAAGCAAAATCTTCAAGAAACAAAGCAAGATCTTGTACATGCATCAAATGTATATTCGCTTTACTAATATTAAACTAGTTAGGTTCATCGACAATAATATTATGCTATCTTAATTAATTTTGATGTTTTTGCCAAATTAGATTTGATCGAAACCCTACACTTAACATATGCAATCATGTATAATCAGAATAAAACGTTTTTCTGATTTATTTATTCCGATTAAATGACATACATATCATAATTAGTTGATTTCTCATCAAGAACAATCTTAAATCTGAAATATCACAAGCCTAGCTCCAACATAATCATCAAACTAAATAGAAAATATTATATAAAGAGTAAGGGTCAACCATGTTAACTTCAATGAAGAAATCCTATGAAGAACGAACAATACAATCTTCAGGAACTCCAAAAGGTTGAGCAATCCTATGATCAATCCAATGCACAAGCTATGATGAATCAATAAAATGTGCCCCAACAAGCGATTTTAGAGAGTCTTGATATGATATGTCTCGTGGAGAAATGAAAACAATTTTATCCTATAAGCTAATTTCTTTATAATGTACGTTAATTCTCACTTATAACGTACATTAACATCTTAAGCATACACTATCTGCTCAATCTTGCGTGCGCTATTCAAAAGACATAGCTTCTACTTCAAACACACCACTCGTAGCGCCCGCACACCATTACCTACGACTGCTATGGTCTCCCCTTAGTACATGTCAACCATGTCGGGTGGCATACACTTCTGGTGTTGACTTGCTTTCTAGCTTTAGATTGAAAGAAACCTGCATGCATGGCCCCACTTGTCGGCCACCATTTCAGCCTATACGGATCCTCGCTTACGACCGCTACTGTAAGTTTACATGATAGGTCAAAAATCACATTTGGTCTTATTACTATTTGTTTTTACGATTTTGGTCCCATTGATTCTCACTTTTTCAATTTTGTCCCATATGTGCGAAAATTGTCCAATTTAAGGCCAATTTTCGCCGGAAACCAATTAAGTCGTCGGAAAATGCACGTGACATGCACGTGATCACAAAATATTGACGGATTCCGGCAATAGTAAAGGCCAAAAATCACATTTGGTCCCATAACTATTTGCTTTTACGATTTTGGTCCTATTGATTCTCACTTTTTCAATTTCGTCCCATATGTGCGAAAATTCTCACTTCAGTAAGTCGTCACACTCAACGGATCTCTGACTAGAAGATTACGTACGTAACCATACAGTACGTAACGTACGTAACGTATATTATCAGATCTCACTGAACCAGTTCTTCACTATTCGTTACGGCCGCTACTCAAAGCATATAATGTACGTAACGTTTATAACGTACGTAACCAACAACGCCTAACGTACGTAAGCAGTCAAACTGCTCCAACGGGAAAATCAGCTCAAGAAGGCTATAAATAGCTCACTTCAAGGAGATGGAAGACATACAAGTATTCTGAGCTTACAAGCATACTCAAGCAATTCCAAGCAAATAATTTGAGAGTTATACTTATTCTATATTGAGATACGAGAAGATTTGCTCTATTATTTCCAATCTTTATTCTTGTATCAAAGAGTGATATATCGTGTAAAGTCGAGTTCCTACTCGCATTTTATTTTTGTAAAGGTTATCTTGTACCCGAAAAAACAAGAGAGTTTTAGTGAGGTTGTTCTTGAGCCCGGAAATCAAGAAATTGTAAGAGTTGACACTAAACTAGAAAGTGCATTCTAAGTTCTAAGAAAAGTCCTAGTCGATAAAACTAGGTAGGGGACGTAGGCTTCGTTAATAGCCGAACCTCTCGAACAATTTCTTGTGTTCTTTATTTTCTGCATTTATTTACTCCGATATTTTTGCTTCCGCAAAAAAAGAGTTCAATACTCTTATCCGCACTATTCAACCCCCCTTCTAGTGGCGGTACCAATCTAACAGATAAGAGCTCCACCTCCAAGTTTTCCTACGTGTCTCCATCCAATTTTTCAAAAGGAAACCCATAAAAGAATAATTAGGGATGATGGCAAGAAGTACTTGGATTTGTCAGCACAACCGTGTGGGAAGAATGCTAAAGGGAAGAGGAAGGAGAATCCTTTTGTGTAGAAAAATGTTTTGTAGAGCCAAATCTACAGCAATGGGAACCAATGTTTGGTATCTCATATAACATTTGTAAGATGCCTAATGTTTGGAACCAATGTTTGGTATTTCATAACAATGTTGTAGGATAATCTTTTGGAACCACTGTTTGGTATTTCATAACAATGTTTGGAACCAATGTTTGGTATTTCATAACAATGTTGTAGGATAATCTTTTGTATGGGTATCAATGTTTGGTATCACATAACAGGTAAAATACTAAATCCTCCTTCACATTGAGGTTTCACATTCTCACTGTTTGGTACCAAGAGAATGTTGGAATGTGAAACTTAATATTAAGAGAATGTGAAACTTAATACCAAAAAGTGTTATTTGGTATCAATGTTTGGTATCAACATTCTCACTGTTCTACTTCTCATTCCTATGTAATGCCCAAAAATAAATCTGAATCAATGTTTGGTATCACATTCTCTTAATATTGTGTGTGTTTGGTATCTTCACATTCTTTTTATATGATTATCATATAATTTACATAGACAAAATACGAAAAAGACAATTCACTATAATTCACTATGAAGAAAAATACACAGACTTGAAAGATTACATTAACTCTTGAAAGATAAGTTACATAGACTTGATTCCACAACTGAGCAATGCATACTCTACAATTCACTATAAAGAACCAAAATGTACCTAACAAAAAAAAAGCATACTTGAAAGATTACATTAACTCTTGAAAGATAAATTACATAGACTTGATTCCACAACTGAGCAATGCATACTCTACAATTCACTATAAAGAACCAAAATGTACCTAACAAAAAAAAAAGCACACTTGAAAGATTACATTAACTCTTGAAAGATAAGTTACATAGACTTAATTCCACAACTGAGCAATGCATATTCCATAATTCACTATGAAGAACCAAAATATACCTAACAAAAAAAAGCATATTCAACTAATCATATTGAATCCACTGTCCTCACCATCCCTAATCATCATCATGTACATCATTTGTTTCAACAGACACAAAACAACAATGAGAAGTAGAACAGTGCAACCCAAATGCCTAAATCCTATTCCCTTCTCATTTTTCAGATTCTTGGCTTTGGTATTCTCAATTGTATTGGCTGCCATTTGAGTGTGTTTCTTCAAACCTTCCTCAAGCCTTTCAACTTCACCCTGCAGTATAAGGACACTTTCCTCCAACTTGTGTACAGTAGCAACCAAATTGCAATTCTCTCCTCTGAGTTGATTCGTTCTACGCAAAAGTCCTCGGATAATCACCCTACTTCTCTCACACAGTGGGGGATCAATCAATCGGAAGTATTTTCAACACCCAACATCCTGCATACACAAATACACAAATAATTATCTACTGGGTAGATTGACAGTTACCCCATTAATATCAATAGAAAGAAAGCAAACCGGGTAATTAGGGCATCCATAAAATCTGCGCTCGATATTATCTTCCTTCCAAGAAGTGACTACAGGGGCAAGGAGCCTGCACTTGCATAACAATGGTGATATTTGGCTTCCACTCGACTCGGACATGGCAGTATCGAGCTAGCTGCTTCAAGGAGATGAGAAATTAGGATTTTTTGGGTTCTTCTTCCTGCGGATGAAATAGGAATGGTGTCGCCCAATTTTATTCAATTTTATTTTTATTTTTTTTATTTGGAAAAAAGAGAACAGGTCAGCAAAAATGCCACCTCATTTACTAGTGCCGGAATCCGTCAATATTTTGTGATCACGTGCATGTCACGTGCATTTTCCGACGACTTAATTGGTTTCCGGCGAAAATTAGCTTAAATTGGACAATTTTCGCACATATGGGACGAAATTGAAAAAGTGAGAATCAATGGGACCAAAATCGTAAAAGCAAATAGTTATGGGACCAAATGTGATTTTTGGCCTTACATGGTATGTTATCATATATAGGTTATGTAGGTAATGATCACAACACTTGGCCAAAATGACACACTTGTCATGACTCTCAAAATGGTCCTCAGAATGACGATGAATACGCAATATCATAAAATAGAATCATCAACAACACAATACTCAAACATCATTACATTGTCTCGTTAATAATACATAATGTAAAATCTTAAAGTACAAAAAAACCACACACTGATATTAAAGGATACTACAGCCATATTACTATGTTCCAGCGGTAACCTTTCCATGCATACGACCTTAACCTCTGCATGTACGCCTGTAATGCTCCAAGTCTACGGCCACACTGACCTTTCGTCGTTTTTGACAAAACGAACAAAGTTGTTACGACCGCATTGAGCCCTTACGACCATAACCTATATGCCTTACGGACATAACACTTCTAGCTTATGGCCATAAGCTTGTTACATGAATCATGGCAAAATTCCACTGATTCATCTCACAGCTCGACCAGACAGATAAATCTCATTGTGTTCTGGTTTGATTACCCAAGAATCATTCTAATCAATTAGTAATCAAGTTAACAAAATAGTGAAATTTTAATCCACTAGCATTTCTTTTTCGAAAAGCCTTTATTTAGTTGATTCGTCATTAACGATAGAGGAAAAATTGTGGCGTGCATAATGGTTGTGCACAGATTTCCAGAACCCTGTTGATGACCGATTTAATCAACGTAACGTGTGCTGACCTGGACAAGATGGGTCGAAGACACGTAGAAAACAATAAAAAAGATAAACAAATAAGATAGCTGGATTTAATTTATTTTGTTATTATGGGATAGAGCCGAGCTGAAATGTTTAGCTGGTCTATATTAATTGCTTGATTTATTAAAAGTCTTTTTGTTTTTCTCTCTCTCTTTCTATTTTCGGCAAAATTCCAAAAGTCCCTTTTTTCTTATATTTTCCTTCTATATATAGAAGGCCTGTACCAATCAGCGGGTGACAGCTGTAGGATGTCTGGGAATGCGTCTAAACACTTGTCAGAGGGAGAATGTGCCTTAGACACGTGGCGGCTTTTGGGGACTACTTTGGGAAGAGAGAGGACATAATGCATTAACTGTCATGTGTGCATGTTCTATACGTCATGCCTGCCTGTTTTTCGTGCTTCTGGCAATCTTTATATGTTGTGATCGACTCTGGGGTCGGCCCTCGGGTTTCCCGCTGCTCTGATCGGTCATGTCATGATGGTGATTTGACAGAATAGTTATCTTGTATCTGGTCGGCCCTTCCGGTCTGGTCATTGGGTCGGCCTCGACGTTTCTGTCCGGTCCTGTCTTTGACGGATCTGGGAGTAAATTTGATACTTACTCGATCGGTCCTCATCGTTGCTCTGGTCGGACAGTCTATCTGAAATTCGGTTCTTTTGCCTTTTGGTCTTCTCAATCGGGACGGCTGAGCTGGCGGGGAGCACTTACGTGGATGCCAAGTCAGATAGGCTATCAACAAGGGCCCCCAAGTCCAGGGCCGTGCCGTGTTGGCCGGGGCTGGAGTCGTTTCGTAGTTAGGCTGAGCCAGCTTGTTAGTGAGGATCAGATTTCCAAAGGGACGTCTCTTCGAGAGCGGTGTCGATTCGATTTTTGTGTCCTTGAGTCATGATGAGGGACACGTGGCCGTATTTGGTTCGTCGACGCGTCCACGTGCCCTGGATTTTTTTGACGGTTCGGTATGAATCGGTGTGCCACGCGCCAAGCATTTAATGCTTGGTTCCCCCTATAAATATAGGGATTCCACATCCTCATTTCTTCTTCCTTCTATTTCCGTCATTTTTACGTTTTCTTGCAGAGAAAAGACAGAAAAAGCTTCGGTATTTTTTTCGATTTCAGAGAGAAATCTCCGGTGAGTTTCTTTTCTTTTCTTTTAAATAATCGAGATGTCGAATCTGAGGGATGAGAGGGCGGCGGAGTTGACTGTGTCGCCGGACCGTACGGGGGTGGCTGATTTGTCTCTAGGTGGGGTTCCCGTGAACTGGAGTGATGAGGAGGAAGGCGGCGAGGTCGCGAGATCGCCGGGATCTGAGGAAGTAGAGGTGGTGGCGCTGTTAATGGTGGTCGGCGAGGCTTCCGGTGGAGAAGGGGAGGTGGAGCCTAAGACGTCCTGGATTCGGCCTCGGCCGGCCCTTCATGTGGAGGCGGAGTGGGACTCGGCCTCGATCCACAGCACCGTCACCAAGGAGAAACTGGTGGCCTGGCGGCGGCGGTGTGTATGTTTGTCCTGAATCCCGAGGAGAGGCCTCACCTTCCGCCACTCGGTTGCACGGCAATGTATTACCATTCCCTTTTGGCGGGGCTGAGGTTTCAGCTTCCCTTGGCTTTCTCCCGTTGGCTGAGGCGGTGAGGCCTTCCCCTTGCTCAAATTCATCCCAACTCCTTGGCTCGGGTGGTGGGTCTCTTCATCCTCTTCAACCAGTACGGTTGGCCCGAGCCAAGCTTTGAGGAGTTCAACAGTCTCTTCCTGTGGAGATCGGTCGGAAGATCCGGCTCGGGCTGGTTCTATTTGACAGCTCGGCATGCCATGCATAAGGAGGTGGTGGATGTGCCGGAGACCATTCACAGTTGGAAAGAGCAGTGGTTTTTCATCGGGGGGTCTCAGAGGAGCTCGGTGGATGAGTTCGAGCTCGGCGTCGTAGACGCTGAGCTTCTGACCCCTTTGCACTTTATTGCAAAAATGCGTAAGTGTTGTGTTTTCTATTTTGTTCCTTTTTTTGTCTAATGCTTATCATTTGTTTCTTGTGCATAACGCATTCCGGCGCATGAGACATCTTCCGAGTTCGACGACCGGCGGATAGTATGGCATGGAGAAGTTGTTTCGTATGTGAAGGCCATCGCAGAATTCCCGAAATTTTTTATTATCAACTTGCTTGGCATTATCGGAGACAATGGAGTGAGGGTCCCAAACCGGCAGATGAGGGATTTCCAAACAAAATCGACTTTTTTCTGTTCGGTCGTCCGAGCCATGGGTTCAGCATCCACCCACTTTGTAAAATAATCGACTGCGACGATGGCGTATAGTACTCCTCCACGCCCTTTAGGTAAGGGGCCGATCAGATCAATCCACCACTTGGCGAATGGCCATGGGCAATAAACTGAAGTGAGTGTTTCTGTCGGGGATCGGATCTGAGGAGCATAGGTTTGGCATCGGACGCACATTCGTACGAGCGCGATGGCATCTTTTTTGAGATTCGGCCAGTAATACCCTTGCCGAATCAGTTTGAAAGCCAGTGCCTGGCTGCCGGAGTGGTTGCCGCATATACCCTCATGTACCTCCTTGAGGGCGTAGTCTGCCTCCGACTCGGACAGGCACTTTAGCAATGGAACCGAATACCCTTTCTTGTATAAGGTTCCATCCACGATGGTGAACCAGACGGACTGAGTTCGAAGTGATCGTGTCTGGGCTCGGTCCGCAGGTAAAATGCCATTCTGAAGATATTGAATTATCGGCTGCATCCATCCTTGAGGCTCCGACTGGTCAGCTGTTTGGACCTCGGCCATTTCCAAGGCCAATGACGCATGGTACCTAATGCTGACCTCGTCTATATGCTCGGCTCCAGAACTGAATGAGAGCTTTGCCAAGGACTCAGCCTGGATGTTCTAGGTTCGAGGAATGTGTTGTATAGTTTCTCAGAAATCTTGCAACTGAGTTCGCGCTACGCGGAGGTACTTGATCAGTTTAGGCTCCTAGGCCTCGTATTCGCCATTAATTTGGTTCACTACCAATTGGGAGTCACTTAAGAAAATGAGGTTAGTGAGACCGAGGGAGGTCGCCATTTCCAGTCCGACCAGAAGGGCTTCGTATTCTGCCTCATTATTAGTGGCCGAAGAGCCTAGGCGAATGGCCGAACAGAACAACCATTGATCGGTACTGACGAGGACTATCCTTGCGCCTGCTCGGTCGGCAGTCGACGACCCGTCTACGTAGATTGACCACGCCTCGGATCGGTTATTGTCTTGGGTGATCGTCGGCGTGAACTCCGCGATGAAATCTACCAGGAATTGACCTTTTATGGAAGTGCACGATTCAAAGGCTAGGTCGAACTGTCCGAGCTCCACAGCCCATTTAATCATCCGGACGGAGACGTCCGGTCGGTGCATGATTTGTTTTGAGGGGTAGTTCGTTAAGATGACTACCTAATGCTCAAGAAAGTAAGTCCTTAGTTTTTGGGATGCCATTATGAGCGCATAGTCTAACTTCTCCATTGGGGCGTAACGGATCTCGGCATCATGAAGGGCCTGGCTGACATAATATACCGGATGTTGAACCGCATTTTCTGTCTGGATAAGAGCAGAACTGATTGCGGAGTCGGACACCGCGAGATATAAATTGACAGGCTCTCCGCGAGCCAGTTGTTGTAGGATCGGTGCTTCTGCCAAGACTTCTTTGATAGCCTCAAAGGCTTTCTGGCAGGAGTCGGTCCACTGAAAATATTTATTCTTTTTTATCGCCTCAAGAAAAGGTTTGCATTTGTCTGTTGAGCGAGAGAGAAAGTGACTTAGCGCGGCTAGTCGGCCGGTGAGGCTTTGCACTTTTTTGACCGAATTAGGCGCAACAAGTTCGGTCACTGCCCTGATTTTATCGAGGTTAGCTTCAATTCCTCTCTGGCTTACCATGTAGCCGAGGAATTTCCCGGAGCCTACCCCAAATGAACATTTTTTTCGGTTTAACTTCATTTTGTACTCTCGTAAAATCGCAAACATTTTATTGAGGTCATTCACATGGTCGGCCGAACGCAAAGATTCTATAAGCATATCATCTACTTGAACCTCCATTGTATGACCTATCAAGCTACAGAACATTTTATTTACAAGTCGTTGATAGGTCGCACCAGCATTTTTAAGCCCAAAAGGCATCATGCGGTAGCAATATAGGCTGCGGGCCGAGTAAAAGGAGGTATTTTCTTCATCAGTAGGATGTATCCGGATCTGATTATATCCGGAGTATGCATCCATGAAACTCATCAGCTCGTGTCCGGCCGTCGCATCGACCATGTAGTAGATGTGGGGGAGCGGATAACCATCTTTTGGGCAGGCTCTATTTAGATCAGAGAAGTCGATGCAGAGCCGCCACTGCCCGATTGGCTTTTGAACCAGGACCGAGTTGGCCACCCAGGTCGGATATCTGGCTTCCTGGATGAATCCGTTGTCGATCACCTTCCCCCACTTCTTCTTCTAATCCTTTCTGCCGCTCAGGCCCCAACTTCCTTCACTTCTGAATAACCGGATTCGAAGTGGGGTCAATGTTCAGCCGATGGCACGCAAATTTCGGATCAATCCCAGGCATGTCCGAATGGGTTCACGCAAAGATGTCCAAATTTTGTCTCAGGTGGGAGATTAGCTCTGAACGGATCGGTTGCTAGAGGTTATGGCCGATCCTGAGCCGTCGGATAGGATTAGATGTGTCCATGTCGACCTGATCTAGCTCTTCCGTTGGCTCAGCATGGCGAATTTTTCTTTTCGGTTTCTAGAATCGCGGGTCGACGAGATCCTCCTCTAGGATCGACTCTTTTCCTGGCCGACAGCGTCGGTCTGCATCCTGGTTATTTTCTACTTCGAGCGTCGGAGCGGCCCCGGAACCGTCGGCGTCTTGTTCTAGCCCAGCGTCTTGTCCAAGCTGTTTGGATCCGGTTTCTCCCATTTCTTATGGCTTGCTTCCCGGGGTGCCCTATGCGGCGTTTATCTCGCGAGCCCGGATGCTGAGATTGCATTCCCGGGCAGCCCATTGATCACCCCTGTGGACCCCGACGCCGTCCAGGGTGGGGAATTTCATGCACAGGTGATAAGTGGACTGAGTGGCCCTCAGCCTCGACATCATAGGTCGGCCTATGATGGAATTGTAGTTATTGTGCACGTCGATGATCTTAAATGTGGTGATCATCGTTCTCATGATCGGCCCCTGACCAAATTCCAGGGCGAGGTCGATCTCTCCTAACGGTATGGTGCAGTAGTTGGCGAAACCTCGGATATCCTCCTGGCATGGCCGGACATAGGATTGATCTACCTTCATCCTGCGAAGGGTATGAAGGTAGATGATGCTGGCATAGGCCCCTGAATCCACAAACACTCTATGTACAGGAATTCTCATTATGGGCTGAGTATGACAAGGGCATCGGAATGGGGGTGATCTAAACCATCAACATCTGATTCTTCGAAAGTGACGGCCAACTGGGGGTTTCTTGGGGTTTCTTCGGCCACTGAAAGAAATCATTTGGGTCGGCATTCGGTCCGCTGGTAGGATGTAGTGGCCTCTCGGATATAAGCTTTCTTCTGCCGCTTAGACCGATGGTCCTCGACTTCGGCCGTCCCCATGATAGTAAATATTTCCCTTGGAGATTTAGGGGGCGGAGGCACCCGATCGTTTTTTGCTTTGGCCGGGTCGGCCCGATCCTAGCGATCCTGGGGTAGGTTCCGGGTAAATCGCCTCAACCCTGTATCGTCGCACACCGCGATAAAGGTTGCGATGAGGTCTCGGCACTGCTCGGTGTTATGACCCGCTGATTCATGGTATTTATAGAAGCGGGCCTGATCCATGTCTTTTTGGTCTTTGTAGATCGGCCGAGGTACCAAAAGTAAATTCTTACCCTTAATCTGGTCAAATATGGCCACGGCCCCGACAGAGTATATCTCGGCGAAGCTGGCCATGAGCTCGGACTGGTGCTCCCGGTATTTCTGGGTTGATGGGGCTGTCGAAGAGGAGCCGAAAGCCTTATTCTCCCGGCGAGGTGCCTGGCGGGCTTCCCTGGGATCATGCCTGTCGTCTTTCTTTTTGTAAGATCCTTTCTGATCGGGCATGACCATGACTGGTGCCGGAATAGCTTCCTCGGCAGTGATGTGGGAGCTGGCGTGCTCCAAGAATTCTTGATAGGTTTGGGGGATGTTCTGGCACACCGTCCAGCGGAAAAAAGAATTTTTCAGGAGGCCGGTCTGAGCAATAATGGCCAATGCATCGTCGGACATGGGCTCCATTTTAAAACGGGATATATAATCCTTAAGGGACTCGTTTGGCCCCTGCACGGCGGAGGAGATGGAGGACCCGGGGCGACGCGCACCAGAGATCCCATAAAATGGGATCGGAATATCGCAGTGAGCTGAGCCCATGTTTGAATAGAGTGGTAGGGTAGCAAGCGGTACCACCTTTGGGCCCTTTCCCCCAAAGTAAGGGAGAACATCCTGTTTCGAAATGCATCTTGGGACCCGTGCAGGTCCATCCAGTAATTGTAATGCCCAAGATGAGTATTGGGGTCAGTCTCCCTCTTATATGGGGGAATTTAGGGGACCTTAAACTTCTCAGGGAGAGGTTCCGCCAAAACACTGGGGGCAAGGGGACTCTCCTGGTTGTTGAGCCATTCCACACTTTGAGATGGCTGAACTTATTTATTTTCAAGATCCATAAGGCGCTTTTTAAGGAACTCGATTTCACTCGAGTTGTCGCCTGGAGTTTGCGGTAGTGCTTGAGTCGGGACTAGGGGAGCCTTCTCTTATTTGCGGCCCCGAGTCTAGGTGGTCCGGGCCGGTGCTATTTTTTCAGTTTTCTTCCCTGTCCCCAGTCGATCAAAGACCGATATGGGGCGAGAAAGCCGACTTTTCCAGGAAGCGTGAGGTCTTTCTCAATGGCTTTCCACCTCTTCCTCGACAACTCGGGAGACGGTTCTTTTTTTATCCCGCCTGGGGGCGGTTGGACGAGTTGTTTGAGACTGGGCCTCCGTTTGGTCTTCGGGCCTCTGAAGGGTTCCCACTTCAGTGAATCGCGCCATGAGGGCGGTCATTCCCTAGATGAAGGCAGGATGTTTAAAGCATTCTGCCACCTTGAGGAGGTTCTCTTCCTCCGTGGCGGGTTTATTGTGTTTGGAACTTCCTTTAGACATCTCTATTGGAACGATTTTGTCAGGATTCCAGTAAGAAAGTATATAGTTGTGGGCAGCGAGGGGCCTCCCTTCCTTCTGGCGCCAATCTGTTGATGACCGATTTAATCAACGTAATGTGTGCTGACCTGGACAAGGTGGGTCGAAGACACGTAGAAAATAATAAAAAAGATAAACAAATAAGATAGCTGGATTTAATTTATTTTATTATTAGGGGATAGACCCGAGCTGAAATGTTTAGATGGTCTATATTAATTGCTTGATTTATTACAAGTCTTTTTGTTTTTCTCTCTCTCTTTCTATTTTCTGCAAAATTCCAAAAGTCCCTTTTTTCTTGTATTTTCCTTCTATATATAGAAGGCCTGGACCAATCAGCGGGTGACAGCTGGAGGATATCTGGGAATGCGTCAAAACACTTGTCAGAGGGAGAATGTGCCTTAGACACGTGGCGGCTTCTAGGGAATGTACTGGGAAGAAAGAGGATAGACTGCATTAACTGTCCTGTATGCATGTTCCAAACATCCTGTCTGTCTGTTTTTCGTGCTTCTAGCAATGTTTATCTGCTGTGACCGACTCTGGGGTCGGCCCTCTGGTTTTCCGCTGCTCTGATTGGTCATGTCATGATGGTGATTTGACAGAATAGTTATCCTGTATCTGGTCAGCCCTTCCGGTCTGGTCATCGGGTAGGCCTCGATGTTTCTATCCGGTCCGGTTTTTGACGGATCTGCGAGTAAATTTGATACTTACTCGGTCGGTCCTCATCGTTGCTCTGCTCGGACGGTCTATCCAAAATTCGGTTCTTTTGCATTCTGGTCTTCTCAATCGGGATGACTGAGCTGGCGTGGAGCGCTTACATGGATGCCAAGTCGGATGGGCTATCAACAAACCCAAATGTAAATAAATAAGCAGTTCAAATTTCGCTAGAAGCATAAAATGTGTTGCTAGGACAATTCAAAAACTGAATCCTAAAATTGCAAATGTGGCTATATTTATGAAAACAAAACAAATAGAAAAACTGACACAAAACCAGAGTTGAACTTTGAATCCCTTAATTTTGTGGTTAGGCTCCCAATCTATTTTCTAGTGGGTGAAATAAAGATTAACTTTTTCAAAATAATCGTGTTTTGATTTGAAAATATAAAAACTCCATGGTGTGAAGGTTTTAAAAATCATTTACCCAAATAATTTGAAATAACAAGAATACGCAAAAGAAATTTTCTCAAAATTCTTTCAAACACGAGAAAAGATCATCACTGGTAACATTTTACCAAGTATACAAAATACTTCAAAACACTCGTTCATAAACACGCACTGGATATATACATCAACGATCCGAAATCTATCGATTTTCAGACACATGCCCATATGGCATACAAAAATCGTCAATTTAACAAGCAAAAATGAAAAGCGCAGCGGAAGCGAAAAACTCAAGTGCAATATGAATCCCTCAAGAGGATCGATACAAGATATGTATATATGAGTATAAAACAAACAAAGAGGAAGATATGAAATCATACCCTTGTAGTCCGTTGATTAAATGGTTGAAGTTGACGCGGGTGACCGCAAATCCGATTTGACAAGCCCTCGATGATCCAAATGCCGAAAACACTGCATCTCTACTAGCCACGCGCCAAGAGATGACCGGATCAACAATCTACTCATTTATCCTCTAAGGATACGGCTATAAAAGAGTAGTAGGAACTTTACTTCTCACGAATGAAATCACTCCAAGTGATGTATATATTGTTCTTGATATTATCTCGCAAGTATGTGATCACTCCAAGTGATATATGTTTTGTTCTTGTTTTTCATTCTCTCTCTAGGAATGTAAGACGTATGTTGAGGTTGACCCCCATCTCTTGGATTTCTGGGTCGAACTACTCTAGTGAAAATCTTAACGTCACAAGCATATCCCTATTAAATCCTCAAGTTGAAGGTTCACGAATACCTATCACAAACTATCAATTCCGTCATTGACTGTCCCGAAGTGAAAACTGTGTGACGAATTGAGGATGAGTCGGTTTGAGTATCCTAATACCATTAGCATACCTACAACATGTGCTCCCACTAACCATTAGTGACGACATGCACTTTCAAAGTCAAAGAACACGTCATACAAGTCTTCACATAAACTTAACGCCCAATCAAGTTTCATCGACTTGCGAACATTTAAGTATTTGAGCTATAAACCTTTCCAGTTCCGATCCCCTTATCTAGTAAGGAGTGAAATGTCTTGCTCTCAAATACATGGACTAGTTTCGCTATATATATTTACAAGTCAGGAATGCCAATGACTTTCAGTAACTAAAGAAACAAACAATTGCCTTCTGATAATAGTTTACATAATAACAAGTACAATACCCTCTCTCAAACATCCTCCGAGTGGCATTCGAGGGCATATTCCTAAAAATCTACCACTTGCGCTCAATGCCACACACTATGGTACCTAATAACCATGTTCTCTAGATGACGCTCCAAGCTTATCTGAGAAAGTGGCTTGGTCAGTGGATCAGCGACATTGTCTTCTGAGTTTACTCTATGCAGCACAATGTATCCTTTGTGAATAAATTCTCTCACGAGATGATACTTTCTCTCAATGTGTTTTGTACTGTTGTGAAACCTAGGCGCCTTGGCCTGTGCTACAGCTCCGTTGTTATCACACAAAATTGTAACAGGCAGCTCAGCATTTGGTGTCACTTGAAGTTCACCCAAAAACTTCGTAATCCAAAACCCTTCCTTAGAGGCCTCCGAGGCTGATTGATACTCAGCCTGATAAGCGGAATCAGAAGTCGCACTTTTCTTGGCACTACGCCAAGATACTGCTCCTCCATTAAGAGTAAAAATGTAGCCAGAAGTAGACCTGGAGTCATCTTTCTATCCTTGGAAGTCTGAATTAGTGAATCCCATCACATTCAGTTCTCCACCACCATACATAAGAACCAGATCTCTAGTCCTTCTCAAGTACTTGAGAACATTCTTTACGGCGGTCCAATGTTCCTTTCCTGGGTTTGCCTGAAACCTACTTACCACGCTCACAGCATGTGCAATGTTAGGTCTCGTACACAGCATAACATACATCAGGCTACCCACGGCTGACGCATATGGTATATTACTCATTTCCTTTCGTTGTTCCTCACTTTGAGGACACATCTTCGAGGTGAGTTTTATTCCATGTTGCATCGGAAGGAACCTTCTTTTAGAATCATCCATCTTAAATCAATTTAAGATCTTATCTTTATAGAGGGCTTGGGAAAGACCTATCATTCTCTTTCCTCTATCCCGGTAGAGTCGAATCCCAAGAATATAGGTAACTTCTCCCAAGTCTTTCATGGACAACCTACTCGAAAGCCATGCTTTCACGAAACTGAGCATTCCCACATCAGTTCCTATTAGTAGAATGTCATCTACATATAGTACTAAGAATGCGATCTTGCTCCCACTAACCCTCTTGTATACACAAGGTTCCTCTTCATTTTGGACGAAGTCAAATTCTTTGACATCCTCGTCAAAACGAAGGATCCAACTATGCGAAGCCTCCTTCAGTCTATAAATAGAATGCTGAAGCTTGCACACTTTATGAATATCAATGTCAGACACAAAGACTTTAGGCTGTTCCATATAGATCTCCTCCTCGAGGAATCCATTTAGGAAATCCGTCTTCACGTCCATCTTCCATATCTCATAATCGTGGTAGGCAGCTATAGCAAGCATGATTCGAATAGACTTGATCATAGCTACGGGCGAGAAAGTATCGTGGTAATCGATCCCTTCTTTTTAGATAAAACCCTTTGCCACAAACCTGGCATTATAGGTGTCAACCTTGCCATCCCGATCAGTCTTTCTCTTGTAGATCCACTTGTTCCCAATGGGCACTATGTCCTTGGGGCGATCTACTAAAGTCTACACTTGATTGGCATGCATCGAGTCTATCTCAGCTTCCATAGCTTCTCGCCATTTCGCATAGTCTACATCCACCATCGCTTGGTCATAGGTCGTGGGGTCGGTCTGTTGGCTATCACCTGGAACCTCATGGAGACCCAGTTCCTCCAAGTGCATAAAGTCGTACCTCTCAGGTATTTGAGACACCCTACTAGACCTACGAGGTGGTTGTACTTGCGTTTCACAAGGTTTGGTTCCAATTTCTTGTACAGGTGTATCCTGAGGAGTTTAATTGTATTCTTCCAAAGAAATACTTCTACCTGCTCCACCTTCATGAATGAACTCATCTTCCAGGAAGTGTGCTTGCAAAGCAAGAATGAACTTTCGATCTTAGGGCATGTAGAATAGATAACTCATCGCCCCAGATGGGAATCCAATGAAACGTCCCTTCACGGACATTGCTTCCAACTTCTACACCTTAGTCTTCTTGACATAGGCGGGACATCCCCAATCCTTAATATGATTAAGACTTGGTTTCCTGCCCTCCCACATCTCATGCGGAGTTTTAGGATTTGATTTAGAAGGACATCCGTTCAAGATATGAGCAGCAGTCAGGAGTGCATAACCCCACAGGTAAATCGGTAAGTTGGTGTAGCTAAGCATGGAATGAACCTTGTCCAATAGGGTTCAGTTCCTTCTTTCCGACACACCATTTAAATGAGGAGTTCCTGGAGGTGTGAGTTGTAACACTATTCCGTGCTCCTTAAGGAACTTGTCAAACTCTGTACTCATATACTCGCCACCTCGGTCTGACTAAGGTGCTTTGATATGATTACCAGTTTGCTTTTCGACTCAGGCCTTAAATTCCTGGAATTTCTCAAAGGCCTCGGATTGATGTTTCATTAGGTATATATAACCATACCTAGTATGATCATCCGTAAACATAATGAAATACTGATATCCGTCACGTGTTGCTTCCAAAGCACCACATACGTCGGTATGGACTAATCCAAGTTTATCAACGGCTCTTTCAAACGTCCCACTGAAGGGGGACTTAGTCATTTTGCCTTTAAGGCAAGATTCACAAGTTGGAAAAGGATTCGATCCCAATGGACCCAAAAGTCCATCCTTTTCCATTTTTTCAACTTGGTTTAACCAATATGACAAATTCTAAGATTCCATTTTAGAACTTGATTAGTTTCATCCCTACCACGCTTCCTAGTCATAGTGTTTACAACGACTTTGTTATTTAGGTTTAGATGATACAATCCATTTAACAATGTGGCAGTGCCTACTAGTTTATTTCGGAAATAAATTTTGCAGGAACTATCACCAATGAAAAATGAAAAGCCTTTCCGATCCATGACTGGAATGGATACAATATTTTTATGCCTATTGGGCAAAACAAGTACATCATCCAATGTTAAAACAAAGCCGGATTCCAAATCCAAAAGAATTGATCCCATGTCAGTTGCTTTGACACTATGCCCGCTTCCGATAATAATCATCACTTCCCCAGCTCCAAGCTTCCTACTTTCTTCTAGATCCTGATTCGTGGTACAAATGTAGCCGAACAATTTATTATCCAAAAAGTATAAAATACAGTAGCCGAACAATTCGTTTCCAAAACTAAAAGTTCTGTACCTAAAGTGCCATGAAGGATCAGACATTCTTTTGCCCAGTGGCCTAGCTCACCGCATTTGAGACATTTGCCCTTCTTATTACTCGTAGGAACCATCGGGGCCTTGCCCTTATCCTTACCTTGCGTGCCCATCTGCTTCTTGGTCTTTTTCTTCTTGTTCTTGGACTTTCGAGATCCAGAAGAAATCACAAGGACAGATTCCTTCACCCGCGGAGTCTTCATCTGAGACTGAGCAGTTACTGTTAGGAGTATGCCCTCGAATGCCACTCAGAGGTTGTTGAGTGAGGGAATTGTACTTATAATTATGTAAATCATTAATATAAGGCAATGAATGTTTCTTTATTTACTGGTAGTTACTGGCATTCCTAACTCGTAAATATACATATAGAAACTAGTCCGTGTATTTGAGAACAAAACGTTCCACTCCTTATTGGATAAGGGGGTCGGCACTGGAAAGGTTTATAGCTCAAATACTTAATCATTCGCAAGTCGATGAAACTTGACTGGGCGTTAAGTTTATGTAAAGACTTGTATGACGTGTTCTTTGACAAGGAGAGTGCCTGTCGAACATTAATGGTTAGTGGGAGCACACGTTATAGGTATGCTAATTGGATTAGTATACTCGAACCGACTCACCCTCGATTCGTCACACGGATTTCACTCCGGGACAGTCAATGATGGAATTGAAAGGTTGTGATAGGTATTCATGAACCTTCGACTTGAGGATTTAGTAGGTATGTGCTTGTGACGTCAAGATTTTCATTAGAGTAGTTCGACCCTGTAAACCGGAAGGCGGGGGTCAACCTCAACGTGTATCTTGATGGGCAAGTAGCAGGTCCTACTGAATACCAAGATAGAATTCTTTCTTCTGTTAGTGAACGGGTTATATGTCCTATGCGGTTCTTGGCAGATGAGATCGTAAGTCTTTGGCCAAAGCATTGGAGCTAGCTGTATTAGATACACGAGAGCTCGATGATCTCGATTTGCATTAACGCATGCATAGCGTCAAGTACAGATAGGGTTTGACTGACCGTGACCCTATAACTTGATCGGGACATTTGAAAGAAGGGTTTATACGTATACTGGTATTCACGACAGAATGGTTCTTGAATGATCCCAATCATTCGTTCTCAGTTGGGGTACAGTGTAGGCCGCCAGGCTGGCTAGGTGGTGCTACTACTCTTTGGTTCCTCCCATTGCAGACTGAGACGGACCTACCGAGTCGCGCATTAGGATTGGACAGCGAAATGAATCAAGCTAATTATCTCATTATGTGTATTAGATATTCGATATCTAAATTTGGGACATTAGATGTCTAAATTGATTTATTGGATAAATTGATTTACGGCCTAATGAATTAAATAAATTACTGGGTGATTAATTTAATTCATGTATATAATTATTTCTTGGAAAAATTAATTATATTATTTTGTATTTGATATGTTTAATTAATTGGATTAATTAATCGATATAAATACATCGAAACGGAATCGGAGTTTATCTGTTTGGACTTTCGGAGTCGAAGCAACCGAACTCGTCCGTTTTTCATCATGGCCACCCTCCTCTTTTCCACCTAATTTCCCCTTGTCTTTTGTTTCCATTTTATATGGATGATATTGACATGGTGGGGATACCTCTCATGTGAATGAGTTGTATAAAGTTTGGTGGAAGGTGAATAAAGAATATATATGTAAGCTTGTGATTGAGAAGGCTTAATCATATAACATATATAATTCACACCTTGGAGGAGAGATATACGTAAGTGAGTTTGAAGGAGAGAGAGAATAGAACTTAGAGTTCATTTCATGGTGTTCATACTCATCTTCATCTTCTTCACTAACTTCTTCTTCATTTTTCTTGGAGAAAACTGAGAAAAAATTATTGAGAGAATTTTGATAAACATACTTGGAGTATATTCATCAAAATCAATAGCTTCATCACCTAGCTCTAGCCGTATCCTCGGAGGATAGCAAAGTGTTGTCATTCCGTTCGTTTTTCCGGCGCGTGGCAAGTAGAGACGCGGTGCTTTCGGCGTTGGATCGTTCAAGGGCTTGAAGCGGAATAGATTCGTAGAGATCAAGCAAAGCTTGGGGAATAGCTCAAGAGAAGGTTATCCATCTAATCAACGGACTACAAGGGTGAGTTTCTATATCTCTTGTTATTCGTTTTGATATTCGTATATACGTAGCTCGATCGATCCTCGTAGGGATTCGGATCGAATTAATTTTCGTTTTACCGCTTCCGCTGGGCCTTCGTTTTAGGCACCGAATCCCAACAGTGGTATCGGAGCGTAGGTCTTGCAATCGTATATACGATATTGGCATTTGGAATGCTCGATTAGATGGTGAATGATTTGGAATCATTTTAGTCATAATCGTGGTATATGTTTTTCGTTCGTAATAATTGTATTTTTCGTAACTTTATGTCTAAATATAAATCTTAAATTTTTGGGAAATATGATTTATATTGAAGATATGAAAGTCGGAAAATATTGATATTGGATATCCGGTCGAAAATCTAGCCCCGAATCGTCGTCGGACGACTTTTTGGTCAAAAGGTGCATTCTGGCCGAGAGTGACTCGACCGTGTCCTCGGTGACTCGGTCGTGTCCGGCAGTCTGGCCAGGCCACTGCCTGGGAGACCCGACCGTGTCAAGCGACACGGACGTGTCTGGCCGGAAGGCTTTTGACTCGACCGTGTCAGGAGACACGGCCGTGTCTGGCAGGAATGTCTGGGACACTGCCGGCATGACCCGACCGTGTCTGGCGACACGGGCCGTGTCTGGCCGGCAGGATGCCGGCAGTGACTCGGCCAGGCAGGCCATTTTTTCACCCGGCTCGATTTTTTCGTGTATTTTTGAAAATTAATCTCTCGCATGTTAAATTAGATTTAATATGATTAAAATGATTTATGGCATTTCATTTTATAAGGGAAATTCGATTAATTGGAATAATTGTGGTCGACCGAATTATTTTGAACGTTATCATATTACCGGTTGTGTGAATCGATTGGATCGGTTCGTATTGTTGATTGGATCAATGTATCTCTATGCTTTCCATTTATATAGTCTTTATTTGATGAATGCTTTTGAATGGGGATGTGGTTCGTGGACTTAGTTTTGAATCGTTCGTTTTATTCGATTGGGTTGTAAAGGCCGTTTTGAGCCTATTTATTTTACTAGAAATGTTTATATCTAGGATGCAATTTTCGATGTAAAATTTATATGTAATGACAAAGACCGGAGGAAGATCCGTTTCGAGAAGACGAAGATTCAAGACGAAGACTTGTAATTAGATTACGAAATTTTTTGTTTTCTAGGAACGTTCCATGAACCACATGTTGGTAGCAACTAGGTTGTGAATGGTTTTTTCATATTGTATGAATACCACAAACGCGCTAATATGATTAATGTGCAAAGTGTAACGTTAATCGCGAAAATTCTCCCACAATAAATAATTAAGTTTATAAGGTTTCAAGGTTTTCCTTCCCTCCATCGAGTTTTCGGGAAATTGAAATCCAAACCGGATGTGCTATGCTTCCGAGTTATCGGGGTAGTCGTTCGGGGAGGACGGATAAATTACCGGGAGCGCATTGGATCCCTTCGGTTGGAGCAAATTTTATCCCTAGAAACCTGATAGGTTGCCGGATAAGATTCAATTGTGAAACTGATTTGCGTCGATGGTATAAACTTAACTTGTTCACGAACTATAGAAACCGTATAGGTTGAGGGGAGTGAACAAGGGGAAAAAGAAGATCGAATCATCCATTAGATGGGTTGGTGTTGGACACCACTTTATGAAAATTAATAGACTAGAAACCTGTTCGGTTGCCCTCTATTAAGATTTATAAAGAACTCGATCACCACTATGAAGTAGAGCGATGATACTTCCGGATTTCACATGGGAGTGTGTTGTTCCGATAAAAATAGTGGGAGCTGGGTAACAAGAATAGAAAAGACCTTAATTCTATACTCAGAACATAATTGAATGAGTCACTAATTAATCTATCGTACTTAATGCAGACTCAAATCTCAATATGACAATGAATCCACTCGCAATTCTGCTGGAAAAGAACACCTTAATGGGACCTAACTTTGTGGATTGGCTCCACAATCTGATGATTGTCCTCAGTGTAGAGGCATTGGGATACGTCTTGGAGACGGACATTCCGGCACCTCCTGTGCGGACCCGAGCGAATCAGGAAGAGATTGAAAACCACGAAAAGTGGGTTAAGGATGACGTGAAAGTCCGTGCTTATATGATGGCTTCCATGTCTAATGAGCTTCAGAGAGCTCATGAGAAAATGACTTCTGCTAGGCAGATTCTATCTCACTTAACCAAACTTTATGGTGAGCACTGCAGAACTGCTAGATATGAGATATCCAAGCAACTGTTCGGTGCAAGGATGAAGGAAGGTGAGAAGTTTGGGGAACATGTCCTCAAAATGATATCCATGATCGAGAGATTGGAGGCTCTTGATTTTAAAATGGATACTTCTCTCCAAACCGACCTTATCCTACAGTCTCTCCCTGATTCCTTCTCACAGTTTGTTATGAACTTCAACTGCAATGAGATTGCATGTAATTTAGCTGGGCTAATGAACAAACTTGTGACCGCTCAGTCTCAAATGAAGACTCCGTGGATGAAGGAGTCTGCCCTTGTGATTTCTTCTGGACTTCGAAAGTCTAAGAATAAAAAGAAAAAGACCAAGAAGCAGACTGGACCACAAGTTAAGGACCTTAAAGGAAAGGGCAAGGCCCCGATGGTTCCAAAAGGCAAGAAGAAGAAAGATACTTGTCTCAAGTGCGGTGAGCTGGGCCACTGGGCTAGAGACTGTCCGATTCTTCATGGCACTTCAGGTACAGAACTTTTAGTTTTGGAAACAAATTGTTCTGCTACTTCCTGGATACTGGATTCTGGTGCTAGTTCTCATATCTATACCGTGAATCAGGATTTGAAAAAAAGTAGGAAGCTTGGAGCTGGAGAAGTTATGATCACAGTCGGAAGCGGGCATAGTGTCGAGGCGACCGACATAGGATCACTTCTTTTGGGTTTAGAATCCGGCTATGTTTTGACTTTAGAAGATGTACTTGTTTTGCCCAAGGGGCACAAAAACATTGTATCGATTCCGGTCATGGACCGAAAAGGCTTTTCATTTTTCATTGGTGATGGTTCCCGCAAAATTTATTTCTAAAATAAACTAGTGGGTACTTCTACATTGTTAAATGGATTGTATCATCTAAATCTCAACAACAACGTAGTTGTGAATACTATGACTAGAAAACGTGGTAGGGATGAAACCAATCAAGTTTTGAAATGGCATCTTAGACTTGATCATGTTGGTCAGAACAAGGTTTACAAGATGGAAAAAGATGGACTTATGGGTCCATTGGGATCACATCCCTTCCCTACTTGTGAATCTTGCCTTAAAGGCAAAATGACTAAGTCCCCCTTCACAGGGACATTTGAAAAAGCCGCTGATAAACTGGGATTAATCCATACCAACGTATGTGGTGCTTTGGAAGCAGCACGCAACGGATATCAATATTTCATTACGTTTACAGATGATCATACTAGGTATGGTTATGTATACTTAATGAAACATAAATCTGAGGCCTTTGAGAAATTCCAGGAATTCAAGGCCCTAGTCGTGAAACAAACTGGTAATCATATCAAAGCACTTCGGTCGGACCGAGGTGGCGAGTATATGAGTACGGAGTTTGACGAGTTCCTTAAGGAACATGGAATAGTTTCACAACTAACACCTCCAGGTACTCCTTAGTTAAATGGTGTGTCAGAAAGAAGGAACCGGACCTTGTTGAACATGGTCCGTTCCATGCTGGGCTATACTGACTTGCCGATTTAACTATGGGGGTATGCACTCCTGACTGCCGCTTACATCTTGAACAGATGTCCTTCCAAATCCATTCCTAAAACTCCACATGAGATGTGGGAGGGAAGGAAACCAAGTCTTAATCACATTAGGATTTGGGGATGTCCCGCCTATGTCAAGAAGACTAAGGTGGAGAAGTTGGAAGCTAGGTCCGCGAAGGGACGTTTCATTGGATTCCCATCTGGGACGATGGGATATCTATTCTACATGCCCGAAGATCGAAAGATCGTTGTTGCTTTACAAGCACACTTCCTGGAAGATGAGTTAATTCAGGAAGGCGGAGCAGGTAGAAGTATTTCTTTAGAAGAATACAATGAAACTCCTCAGCAGACACCTGTGCAAGAAACTGGAACTGAACTTTCTGAAACACAAGTACAACCACCTCGTAGGTCTAGTAGGGTGTCTCATTTACCTGAGAGGTATAGTTTTATGCACTTGGAGGAACTGGGTTTCCTCGAGGTTCCAAGTGATAAACAAGAGACCGACCCGCGACCAATGACCTAGTAATGGTGGATGTAGACTCCATGAAATGGACTGAAGCAGTCTTCATGTAGTTGGGACCTTCGTTTTGATGAGACGGTCAAAGAGTTTGACTTCGTGCAAAATGAAGAGGAATCTTGTGTATACAAGAGGGTTAGTCGGAGCGAGATCACATTCTAAGTACTATATGTAGATGACATTCTACTAATAGGAAATGATGTGGGAATGCTCAGTTCTGGGAAAGCTTGGCTTTCAAGTAATTCCTCCATGAAAGACTTGGGAGAAGAAACCTATATTCTTGGGATTCGACTCTACTGGGATAGATCGAAGAGAATGATATGTTTTTCCCAAGCCCTCTATATAGATTAGATCTTAAAGAGGGTTCCTTCCGATGCGACATGGAATAAAACTCACCTTGAAGATGTGTCCTCATAGTGAGGAACAATGAAAGGAAATGAGTTATATACCATATGCTTTGGAAGTGGGTAGCCTTACATATGCTTTATTGTGTACAAGACCTGACATTGCGCATGCTGGAAGCGTGGTAAGTAGGTTTCGGGCTAACCCAGTCAGGGAACATTAGACCGCCGTAAAGAATGTTCTCAAGTACTTTAGAAGTACTAAGAGATCTAATTCTTATATATGGTGGTGGAGTACAGAATGTGGTGGGATTCACTGTATTGGACTTCCAAGGACAGAAAGACGATTATATGTCTACTTCTGGCTACATTTACTCTTAATGGAAGAGCAGCATCTTGGCATAGTGCCTAGTATAGCGTGACTGCTGATTCCACCAGTTAGGCTGAGTATAAAGCGGCCACGGAGGCCTCCAAAGGAAGGGTTAAGAAGTTACTAGGTAAACTTCTCGTGACACCTTGTGCTGCGCTGCCAGAGCGGTAGCATAGGCCTAAGAGCCGAGGTTTCCCAACAGTACCAAACATATTGAGAGAGTATCATCTCGTAAGAGTATTTGATCGCAAAGAGATACATTGTGCTGCATAGAGTAGAGTCAGCCGACTACGTCCGATCCATCGACAAGCCACATTCTCAGATTAGCTTGGAGCATAATCTGGAGAACATGGGTATTAGATACCATAGTGTGTGGCATTGAGTGCAAGTGGGAGATTGTTAGGAGTATGCCCTCGAATGCCACTCAGAGGTTGTTGAGTGAGGGCATTGTACTTATAATTATGTAAATCATTAATATAAGGCAATGAATGTTTCTTTATTCTTGGTAGTTCTTGGCATTCCTAACTCGTAAATATACATATAGAAACTAGTCCGTGTATTTGAGAACAAAGCGTTCCACTCCTTATTGGATAAGGGGTCGGCCTTTGGAAAGGTTTATAGCTCAAATACTTAATCGTTCGCAAGTCGATGAAACTTGACTGGGCGTTAAGTTTATGTAAAGACTTGTATGACGTGTTCTTTGACAAGGAGAGTGCATGTCGAACACTAATGGTTAGTGGGAGCACACGTTATAGGTATGCTAATTGGATTAGTATACTCGAACCGACTCACCCTCGATTCGTCACACGGATTTCACTCCGGGACAGTCAATGATGGAATCGAAAGGTTGTGATAGGTATTCGTGAACCTTCGACTTGAGGATTTAGTAGGGATGTGCTTGTGACGTCAAGATTTTCATTAGAGTAGTTCGACCCTGTAAACCGGAAGGCGGGGGTCAACCTCAACGTGTATCTTGATGGGCAAGTAGCAGGTCCTACTGAATACCAAGATAGAATTCTTTCTCCTGTTAGTGAACGGGTTATATGTCCTATGCGGTTATTGGCAGATGAGATCGTAAGTCTTTGGCCAAAGCATTGGAGCTAGCTGTATTAGATACACGAGAGCTCGATGATCTCGATTTGCATTAACACATGCATAGCGTCAAGTACAGATTGGGTTTGACTGACCGTGACCCTATAACTTGATCGGGACATTTGAAAGAAGGGTTTATACATATACTGGTATTCACGACAGAATGGTTCTTGAATGATCCCAATCATTCGTTCTCAGTTGGGGTACAGTGTAGGCCGCCAGGCTGGCTAGGTGGTGCTACTACTCTTTGGTTCCTCCCATTGCTGACTGAGACGGACCTACCGAGTCGCGCATTAGGATTGACGACGAAATGAATCAAGCTAATTCTCTCATTATGTGTATTAGATATTGGATATCTAAATTTGGGACATTAGATGTCTAAATTGATTTATTAGATAAATTGATTTACGGCCTAATAAATTAAATAAATTACTGGGTGATTAATTTAATTCATGTATATAATTATTTCTTGGAAAAATTAATTATATTATTTTGTATTTGATATGTTTAATTAATTGGATTAATTAATCGATATAAATACATCGAAACGGAATCGGAGTTTATCTGTTTGGACTTTCGGGAGTCCGAAACGAACCGAACTCGTCCGTTTTTCATCATGGCGACCCTCCTCTTTTCCACCTAATTTCCCCTTGTCTTTTGTTTCCATTTTATATGGATGATATTGACATGGTGGGGATACCTCTCATGTGAATGAGTTGTATAAAGTTTGGTGGAAGGTGAATAAAGAATATATATGTAAGCTTGTGATTGAGAAGACTTAATCATATAACATATATAATTCACACCTTGGAGGAGAGATATACGTAAGTGAGTTTGAAGGAGATAGAGAATAGAACTTAGAGTTCATTTCATGGTGTTCATACTCATCTTCATCTTCTTCACTAACTTCTTCTTCATTTTTCTTGGAGAAAATTGAGAAAAAATTATTGAGAGAATTTTGATAAACATACTTGGAGTATATTCATCAAAATCAATAGCTTCATCACCTAGCTCTAGCCGTATCCTTGGAGGATAGCAAAGTGTTGTCATTCCATTCGTTTTTTCGGCGCGTGGCAAGTAGAGACGCGGTGCTTTCGGCGTTGGATCGTTCAAGGGCTTGAAGCGGAATAGATTCGTAGAGATCAAGCAAAGCTTGGGGAATAGCTCAAGAGAAGGTTATCCATCTAATCAACGGACTACAAGGGTGAGTTTCTATATCTCTTGTTATTCGTTTTGATATTCGTATATACGTAGCTCGATCGATCCTCGTAGGGATTCGGATCGAATTAATTTTCATTTTACCGCTTCCGCTGGGCCTTCGTTTTAGGCACCGAATCCCAACAGTTACAAGTTTGTTCATCAACCCAGCTAAATTGGAATCAATTTCATTACAGTTGAAGTTCATAACAAACTGAGAGAAGGAATCAGGAAGTGATTATAGGATAAGGTCAGTTTGGAGAGAAACATGCATCCTAAAATCAAGAGCCTCCAATCTCTCGATCATAGAGATCGTTTTGAGGACGTGGTCCCCAACTTTCTCACCTTCCTTCATCGTGGCAACGAAGAGTTGCTTAGATATCTCATACCTAGCAGTTCAACTGTGCTCACCATAATGCTCAGTTAAGTGAGATAAGATCTGCCTAGCAGAAGTCATTTTCTCATGAGATCTCTGAAGCTCATTATAAATAGAGCCCATCATATAGCCATGGACTTTAATGTCATCCTTAACCCACTTTTTGTGGTTTTCAACATCTTTCTGACTAGCTGTGGTCCGCACTGGAGGTGCCGGAATGTCGCCTCCAAGACATATCCCAGTGCCATCATACTGAGGACAATCATCAGATTGTGGAGCTAGTCTACAAAGTCTGGTCCGGTTAGGTTGTTCTTCTCGAGTAGAATTGCAAGTGGGTTCATTGTCATTATAAGAGTTGTTATTTGGTTTATCTACATTAAGTAAAACAGATTGATTAGTGACTCATTTGATTATGATCTGAGTTTAGAATTAAGGTCTTTTCTATTCATTTAATCCAGTTCCCACTATTTTTATCGGAATAACACACTCTCATGTGAAATCCGGAAGTACTTGTTTGTAATATCCACAAATTCGATTTTCGGTAATTTTCTTTTTTAGCAGGAATCCATTTTGACGACTCTCTTGTGACCGTTTCGTCATTCTGAGAATGATTAATTCTGCACTTTTTGCCATCCGAGATCGTTTCGGTGCCGTTTTGTTGAGTTCCATGCTTCTTAGCGACTTTTCCACACTCGAGTTCGATTCTTGCGAATCTCGCTCGAAACTACTGTTTCGAGTTTCCCGTAAGTCCGTTTAACTTTGTTAGACGTGTTGTGAACTTCGGTTTGGTTATTCGATCACGTGTTGTGGATTTCGGGCGTTTTGGGCCATTTTGTAATTTACCCAAAGTTGTGGGTATCCGCATTCGTATTTGCTGTCTTGACCCTTTTCATGGTCGCGTGTGATTAATTGTTGCATGGTATTTCATTTCGGGTCGATGATGTTGTCCACGAGAATTTCGTCGTGTTCGTTCTGTGCGTTTTCGGAACCGAATCGTCGGGTCATGGCGGTGAGCCTTTGGCCGGACGGTTGCGGCGAGCATCGGAAGTCTTGAGCACCGCCGACGGCCGGTGCGGCGGTCTTGCTGGCAGGCGACGGCAGAAGAACCCTGTTGATTTTGGAAAGAGAAGGATTTGAAAATCCTGAGTTGTTTCTATCAAAACTTCCGATGGCATTTTTAATCACTTTATAAATTGTTTCCCTTGACTTGGGATTTTTCGATTTTGGAAAGCTTTACCTAAACTCTTGCCTCGGGAAGTATTTTCGTTATGTTCAAATCTTTGAGGATTCCTGGTTATTATTGTCCTTGGAACTTGTATTGTATGGCTCTTATTTTTGCACTTTGTACTTGCACTAGCAAAATAGTGGAATTTTTCTAACCCCCGAGAAATCGGGGGGTGGATGTCTGTATTGCATTTAGGTTTTGGAGCATAGCACAGGGTCGACATGAAGGATGATGAAAGATGAACGATACTAATCATATGAGGACCCGTTGATGTCGTATTATTTTGGTTGTATTTTATTTTCCGCTCCAGTATTCTTTCCCCGTTGTACGGGAGTGTGTTGTACTCGACCGCCTGCGTGGGCATGTGTTGTGATTGAGTTGTATGTACTTAGTGAAAGACCAAATCGGTCTACTGAGTCATTTTAGCCTTAAAGGCATTGTTGAGATGTTCGTTGTTGTTACCAGCCTGGTAGATCCTTGAGGAAAGGTTCTACGGCGTGTAATATCCCTGAGCAGATTGGGGGTGTTACATAAATGGTATCGGAGCTTTAGGTTGTGGAAACCTAGGATGTTGGGTCAAGTTGTGTCTATTGAGTTTTGTCTCGTCAGATTTTGTCTGACTGAGTCGTGTCGCGACGCGTCATCTCAGTTTGTTGGTCGTGATTAGTATCGTGGGGCGATCATCATCTTCGTGCGACCTGTGGCCGTAAGTCTCCCTTCTTTGTATTGTGCCTCGTGTGACACGAGCTATTTGTTTGATTATTTATTAAGTGATGGAATCTTCATGTAGATTCTTGGTTTCGTGATGCGTTTATGTGACTCTCATGTTTCGTTTATATGAGGAGTGTTGTCATTATTTATGTCCTTTTGACTAAGATATTTGACTGTTTGTTTCCGGTAGAAGACATATGTTGTCTTAGTTTTAAACGAGTTGATGCGTGTATTATGATTGTATGTAAGTGAATGTCGATACGTGTGAGTTTTGGGCATTCTGGCCTATTGGATTTTTAAAAACCTTGAGTGTCTTAGAAAATAAAATTCGAGACGTACTTTTAAATGGATTGTATTTTCGGGGCGCCTACTAGCACAATTATCTATTTCAAAATTCTTCTACTTTGAGGACCAAAATATTTTGAGATATTTTCAATTATTTTTAGAAATGCAGTTGTTTAGACCCAAGGGTCAAATATTTCTGAAAGTTTCAATTTAAAGGAAAGTGTCCTCGTTTTATCAAATGCAAGACGGTTTTCAAAGTCTCGATAATGGTGTTTGTACAGCTTTTTGAAAATGTGATACTCAAGATCGACTGCATTTCCAAATTGTTTTCAAAATGTGGTTTTCTTTTTTAAAACCTATCATTCCTGTTTGCGGTCCGGGAATGTATATGTGACATTCGCATTGTCGTTAGAATGTTTGCTCCCGAGTATGATGGAATCGGTGGCATGAACGTTGAGTCGTTTGCCACGCATTTGTTATGATTAGCCCTCTGTGAGAGGTGAGATGTTAGTATTAAATGTTGTCGCTTTGTGATGATTTGTGTGTTATCGCACCAGTGCGAGCTGTTGGAACTTGAGTTTGCACGTTTGTGTAAATGCGTGATTGTTTCATGCTGTTTTGTGATTATGTGATGGTTATCGTTCGGGCCGTTGAGATCGCCGAAAGATGTCGTCGTTGCTGTGGTGTTGATGTGTGTGTTGCTTTATGATAGTAACCATCATATGTGTTGCGTGATACGATTTCCTGTTGTGCTGAGTTGGCATCTCCGGTTTGTTGTTTGGCGATGTTATATTCCATTGTACTTAGTAGTTATATATTCGGTATGCCAAGCCGAGGTACTTAAACCGTATTGTGCCGGGGGCATGTATGTACAAATTGTCCTTCTCGTCAGTAACGCATTTTAAGTGTGGACCCGAGAGACACAAGATCCAGTTTTGTGAGTTGGGTTCCCAATCTTTCGGGGCACGAACTTCAGTACAGATATCAGGATCGGCTTTAAGAGGCCCATGGGAAATGTTTCCGTCGACTGCTTTTGTGTTGTTGCCTTGTTTCCGTTATTGTGAGTTGCGGGGATGACCTTCTTTTATAAGAGGTCGAATATAATACCCGTGTTATTTTTGACTTTTGCATTTTCTCTTTCTAAATTCTATCGACTTGCTCGTGTTCGTTGATACTTTTTGAACTTGTTTGGTATCTCGGTTGTCATCGTTCGGATGGGTTGTGACCTTGTTTCGGATCGATCTGTTTATCATTATGACTTTTATGAGTTCGGTTCGATTCTTGTGAACCTTGTTCGAAAGTAACATATTTCAGTTTCTACCAGCTCTTTTAATGTCTTGAGTTGAAGTGTGAACTTTGGAGTTATTTTTCGATCGTTGATGTTCGATCATTGTTATTTGATCGTTGTTGTTCCATCATTGTTGTTCTTTCATTGATGTTCGGTCATTGATCGATCGTTGTTGTTCGATCGGGGTTGTCTGACTGTTGTTGCCTGATCTCGTACCGCGAAGAACTGTCATTCACCGTTAACTGTTTCGAGTGTGGCCAGATGGGTCACCGAGCCGTGCATTGCGAGACGGTAGCTGAGGGTTTTTGAGAATTTCGGCGTAGTCCGAATTGTTTGTGATTGTCCTTGTGGATCGTTTTGTGTTTATTTTCTGTTTTCTCGACTGTGCGTGTTCCTTGTAACAGGTGCTTTGTGTTTTGTGATTGTTCGGATAATTGACTTGATTGTATTATTTGTTTGATGACGCTTGTCACTTGTTAGTTTTATTATGTTTCTACCGGTTGCGTTGTGTTGGTCATCGTGGAGCGCGTTTTCACGCTGTATATTCCTTTGCGTTGCATGTAACGTTTCGCCGATGGGCGAAAGTTACGCGTTTCTTGTGCATCTCGTTGAGTGCTTCCTGGTGGGATGTTGCTCCTCCCTACTTATTTTAAGTTTCGGGACGAAACTTCTTTTAAGAAGGGTAGTATGTAATATCCGCAAATTCGATTTCCGGTAATTTTATTTTTTAGCGGGAATCGTTTTTGATGACTCGCTTGTGACCGTTTCGTCATTCTAAGAATGATTAATTCTACACTTTTTGCCATCCGAGATCGTTTCGGTGCCGTTTTGTTGAGTTCCATGCTTCTTAGCGACTTTTCCGCACTCGAGTTTGATTCTTGCGAATCTCGTTCGAAACTACTGCTTAGAGTTTCTTGTAAGTCCGTTTAACTTTGTTAGACGTGTTGTGAACTTCGGTTTGGTTATTCGATCACGTGTTGTGATTTTCGGACGTTTTGGGCCATTTTGGAATTTACCCAATGTTGTGGGTATCCGCATTCGTATTTGCTGTCTTGACCCTTTTCATGGTCGCGTGTGATTAATTATTGCATGGTATTTCATTTCGGGTCTATGATGTTGTCCTCGAGCATTTCGTCGTGTTCGTTCCGTGCGTTTTCGGAAACCGAATCGTCGGGTCATGGCGGTTGAGCACTGGCCGGACGGGTGCGGCAGGCACTGTCGGAAGTGCTGGGCACTGGCCGAGTAGACGCGGCAGGAACCGGCGTAGCGCACGCTACTGCCGGAAGGCTGCGCACGCTAGCCGGCAGGAGTAGCGCACGTTATGCGGCCGACCAGCGCACGCTATCGGGCTGGGCAGAGAGGTTCTTGGAGTTCTGGACTCGGGGAGGATCGGCATGTGTAGCGCACGCTGTCGTCCGACTAGCGCATCTTACCTGGCCGAGCAGTTTAGTCCAGAGGGTTCTGGACAGGTCGGCTAGCGCGCGCTAGCGTCCGCGCAGCGCACGCTATCGGGGTCGGGCAGGCGAGTCCCTGTCGGCAGGTTGGGTCGATAGTTCCAGGTCATGCGGGCCCCGACCGAGAGTTCTGGGCCGATACTGGCCGATAGCGCACGCTAGTCCGGAAGGGATAGCGCATGCTAGTCCGGAAGGGATAGCGCACGCTAGGACGCGCCAGTATAAATATGGCTGAGCAATCATATTTTCATCCGTTTTTCATTTCCATCTTCTCATTTCCGCGGCTAGAGACTTGGTGGTCAAGAAGAGATGTTGTCAAGCAAGTAATCCACGAAGTTTTGGAGTTCATATCATTGATTAATCATCCTATAACATCCTTTGATCCAGCGAATCAAGGTTAGATTTCCTAGAACCCTATCTTTGGGAAATTTTGGGGGTTTTGGGTTTTTGTCCGATTCGTTCCGAATTGTTGATTAATCCATGATGGGTATGATTAATCTTAGTGTTATTCATGTGTTTAACATCATTTAATCCGTTTTTCTTCACCGAATCAAGGTATATTTATTGATTTTCCTTCGGGTTGACTTTTTGGGGGATTGGTTCTTGATTTCGTTTTCCATCCATTTTTGATTAATGGATTGTTGTTAAATGATGTTGTTAATCATATCCTATGGATTGTATATCCATATTTCAGTTTGGAATTCCGTTTTCGTGTTTTGACGGGACAGATCATGTTCTTGGCCGTTTTGGGAGAAACCCTTAAACTTTCGTCGTTTGTTCCTTGAATTCAACGGCTTTAGGTCGTGCTATGGAATTCATTTTCATTGTTGTTATTGTTGTTCATAGTTTATCGTCGCGGGTTGGCGTTCGGCAGAGGGGGTGGGTTCATAGTCGGTTCGTGCTATCATACTTCGGTTGATTCTCCGCGTGTGTGTTGATTCGAGGCAAGTACCTTGTCCATACAATTCTTGTTTTATGGATATGATAATTAGTGATCGTCTCCATGGGTTTATTTGATCGTTTGAATTTCACTTTCAAAGATTCAGTTAGCCTCGTTAAAGGCTCTCTTTCAAATCCGTGTGTGTTTTTACGATTGTGGTGTTTCGTAAACGATTATGTGAATCCTGTGAACACGCTTGGTGTTGTTGTTGTGCTTTGATAATATAGATTCATATATTATCTCATTTCCGTGTGTTGTGATTTGATACTCGTGTCGTGCTGTGTGTTTGTTGCCTTTGGGTGAATTGTTCCGATATCCTTGGCGTGCTATGTTATTTGTGTGAATGTGTGGATATGGTCGAAGTTCTACGCTGACACGTGGCATGTGACCATGTGGTCAGGATGCAACAAGTGATTGATCCAACCGTGAGAGCCTGAGACAAGACCTGCGGTGTCATATGGCGTGCGATCATATGGTCATGAGACAACAAGTGATTGATCCAACCGTGAGATGCCGTGACAAGTGTTCACGCTGATGTGTTTATGATTTGTGAATGTGTTTTACTCACCTAGGGAGGGTTCGATGGGGCCATGGAGGGAATCCAATGGTATAGCCCTGGATTCACGAGTTTGTTTCGCTAGCCATCTCGGGAGGGTCCTTAGAGGCCACGGAGCGGGATCAATGGTATAGCCCTGTTCCCAAGGCGTTGCGCGTGCGTGATTTGTTTTATGATATGGTTGAGTGACCAAGATTTGCGTCTCTTGGGTGATTATGTGGTGTTGATTTTTATGTCCGTCGAGGACACGTGACGTGGGTTTTAACCCTGTGAATTGTCGTTGGTTTTATTTGTGAAAACAAAACCTTTGGGCTGTGACCCCTGTTGATTTTGGAAAGAGAAGGATTCGAAAATCCTGAGTTGTTTCTATCAAAACTTCCGATGGCATTTTAAATCACTTTATAAATTGTTTCCCTTGACTTGGGATTTTTCGATTTTGGAAAGCTTTACCTAAACTCTTGTCTCGGGAAGTATTTTCGTTATGTTCAAATCTTTGAGGATTCCTGGTTATTATTGTCCTTGGAACTTGTATTGTATGGCTCGTATTTTTGCACTTTGTACTTGCACTAGCAAAATAGTGGAATTTTGCTAACCCCCGAGAAATCGGGGGGTGGATGTCTGTTTTGCATTCAGGATTTGGAGCATAGCACAGGGTCGGCATGAAGGATGATGAAAGATGAACGATACTAATCACACGAGGACCCATTGATGTCGTATTATTTTTGTTGTATTTTATTTTCCGCTGCAGTATTCTTTTCCCGTTGTACGGGAGTGTGTTGTACTCGACCCCCTGCATGGGCATGTGTTGTGATTTAGTTGTATGTATTTATTGAAAGACCAAATCGGTCTACTGAGTCATTTTAGCCTTAAAGGCATTGTTGAGATGTTCGTTGTTGTTACCAGCCTGGTAGATCCTTGAGGAAAGGTTCTACGGAGTGTAATATCCCTGAGTTGATTGGGGGTGTTACATTGTTAGCTTTACTTCATAGTGATAATCGAGTTCTTTATAAATTTTAATAGAGGGCAACCGAACAGGTTTCTAGTCTATTAATCTTCATAAAGTGGTGTCCAACACCAACTCATCTAATGGATGATTCGATCTTCTTTTTCCTCTTGTTCAATCCCCTCAACGTATACGGTTTCTATAGTTCATGAACAAGTTAAGTTTATAGCATGGACGCTAATCAGTTTCACGATTGAATCTTATCCGGCAACCGAACGGGTTTCTAGGGATAAAATTTGCTCCAACCGAAGGCATACAATGCACTCTCTGTAATTTATCGACCCTCCCCGAACGAATGCCTTGATAACTCAGAAGCATAGCACATCCGGTTTGCATTTCAAATTTCCGAAAGCTTGATGGAGGGAAGGAAAACCTTGAAACCTTTTAAAATTAATATTTTGTTGTGGGAGAATTTTCACGATTAATGTTTCACTTTGCACATTAATTCATTGAAGCGCGTTTGTTGCATTCATGCCATATGAATAAAACATTCACAACCTAGTTGCTACCAACATGTAGTTCATGGACCGTTCCTAGAACAAAAATATCATAATCTAATTACAAGTCTTCGGTCTTGAATCTTCGTCTTCTCGAACGGATCTTCCGCCGGTCTTCGTCATTACATACAAATTTTATATTGAAAGATTGCATCCTATACAAATTTTTTAGTAAAATAAATAGGCTCAAAACGACCTCTACAACCCAATCGAACAAAACCGAATGATTCAAAACTAGGTCCATGAACTACATCCCCATTCACAGGCATTCAACCAATAAATACTAAATAAATGGAATTAATAAATATATATAGATCCAACCAATATATAAAATTAACTATAAATAGATTGATCCAATCAATCCACAATTGGTAATATGAAATTGTTCAAAGTAATTCGGTCAATCAAAACCATTCCAACAAATCAAGTTTCCCACTTTAAAATGAAATACCATATTCCATTTTAATCAAATTATATCCAATATAAAATGCGGGAGATTAATTTTCTGAAACGGGCGAACAAACAAGCTTGAAACATGCTGGAGCAGTGCCCGGATCGCGATCCAAAGGCCAGATCGCGATTCCATGCAGCAGACCGCGAGGCAGATTGATTTTGGTCTAGCCAATTTCAGTTTTGTCCTCGGTTCCATCCAACGGCAATCCGGGGCTTGATATTCGATCGGATATCCAATATCGATATTTTTTCACTTTCATATCTTCAATATGAATCGTATTTCCAAGAAATACAAGATTTATATTTTGATATCAATTTACGAAAAACACAACTACAACGAAACAAACAAACATGGGTATATCGTATACAACGATTAAACATTCATGATTCCAAATCATAAACCATTCAATCAAGCATTCCAAATGCAATATATCGTATATACGATCGCAAGATCATGCGCTTCGATACCATTGACCAAGCCACTTTCTCAGATAAACTTGGAGCATCATCTGGAGAACATGGGTATTAGATACCATAGTGTGTGGCATTGAGTGCAAGTGGGAGATTGTTAGGAATATGCCCTCGAATGCCACTCAGAGGATGTTTGAGAGAGGGCATTGTACTTGTTATTATGTAAACTATTATCAGTAGGAAATTGTTTGCTTCTTTATTTACTGAAAGTCGGTGGCATTCCTGACTTGTAAATATATATAGAGAAACTAGTCCGTGTATTTGAGAGCAAAACATTTCACTCCTTATTAGATAAGGGGATCGGCACTGGAAAGGTTGATAGCTCAAATACTTAAATGTTCGCAAGTCGATGAAACTTGACTAGGCGTTAAGTTTATGTGAAGACTTGTATGACGTGTTCTTTGACTTTGAAAGTGCATGTCGTCACTAATGGTTAGTGAGAGCACATGCTGTAGGTATGCTAATGGGATTAGTATACTCGAACCGACTCGCTAGGTGGTGATATTACTCCTTGGTTCCTCCAATTGCTTACTGAGATGGACCTACCGAGTCGCGCATTAGGGAGACGACATAATAATTTGAACTGGATCTCTTATTGTGAATTTTAGACATTGGATGTCTAATTTAATTTATTAGATAAATTAAATCAGTATTGTGAATTAAATAAATTACTAGGTAATTAATTTAACTCATGAATAATTATTTCTTGGAGAAATAATATTTTGTTGTAAATTAATCAATTGTATTAATTTTATTTGAGACGAACCAAGATGTATCAATCGGACTGGATACACTACGGTCCGTTTCATGGACCGAAACGAATCAAATCTTACTCTATTATTATGTGGGCCACTCCACACCTTGATCATCTTGAAAGATGACATTTGTCCCCATCTTGCATGTTTTGAGGAGCCTTCCTAACACTTGGGGACAAAAAGGGGATGATAAGATGGGATCTTATCATGATCACCCCTTAGGTGTGACTTTGGAAGGAAGTGAAGACTTTGTTATAAAACAAAGTTCATCCACTTCATTGTGACAAGGGAAAATCGGCCTACACAAGTAAGAGAGTGGGAGGGTTCATTTTGTTCTATATCTTACACTCTTACAGAGAGAGAGAAAAACAAGAACAAAACATATATCACTTGGAGTGATCACATACTTGAGAGATAATATCAAGAACAATATATACATCACTTGGAGTGATTTCATTCTTGAGAAGTAAAGTTCCTACTACTCTTTTCTAGCTGTATCCTTGGAGAATAATCGAGTAGATAGTTGTTCCGCTCATCTCCTGGCGCGTGGCTAGTAGAGACGCGGTGTTTTATGCGTTTCGATCATCGAGGGCTTGTCAAATCGGATTTGTGGTCACCGGCATCAACTTCAACCATTTAATAAACGGACTACAAGGGTATGATTTTGTATCTTCCTCTTTGTTCATTTTATATTCGTATATACGTAGCTTGTATTGATCCTCTTGAGGGATTCGTATTGCACTTGAGTTTTTTGCTTCTGCTGTGCCCTTTGTTTTTGCTTGCGAATCCCAACAATCACAACCAACACAATAACACCATGTTGAACATTCGAGGAAAACACCAAATACATCAAACATTTATGACAAGTAATACATAAACAATTCACATGAACCATGTTTACGAAGGTAAACCAATCATCACAAACCTAACACATGATTTCTAGTCACAAGATACAAGTCGTATAAGTAAGATACTTGCCTCGAATTGTCACGCAAATACTCTGACGAACATGCGGTCGAAGTGCTTCGAACCTACAACTTCCGCAAGAAAAAATGAAAACACGATCACAATGAGGATCAAGACCAGTAATAACGGAAATCACCTCAAACCATCGAAGGAAATTCATTGAAACATTTACTCGAACATCACATGTTCAATAATTTCCAAGAACACTCATATCGTTAATTGAGTTAAACAAACTCGAAATATGGATATACAATCCATAGAACACGATAAATAATATCGTATAACACCAACCGATTATAATACCCGAGATTTTTGTTCCAGTTATTTTGAAATATTTGTCAGTTGTTCCGGATATTTTGTTCTTTTAGATTTTTTTGTGTTATCCTACTGCTTGTGCAGTAGCATCGTGCATGCTATGCTGCTTCATAGCGTGCGCTACCGAGGCATTATTAGCACACGCTATTGAGTGTTGTAGCGCATGCTACCTGGTGGGTGCAGATCTGTCCAGAAGCTACTAGACCGGGACTGGAGGTCTCATTAGCGCACGCTAATGCTTGTAGTTACTGCATGCAACCGTCTATCTTAGAGCACGCTATCCTATGCCTTAGCGCATGTTACCTGGAAGTTTCGAAACTGTCGAGAAACTGTCCAGAAAATACTGGACTGAACTCATGACCGTTAGCGTGCGCTAAGGGGGAAATGTAGCGCACGGTAACTGTCCGTATAAATACTGGACAGCAGCCCCCTTTTTCGTCATTTCTCATTTTTCTTCATTTCTATCCATCGGGAGCGAGTTCCTTAGGCGATCTGGGGCGATTTTCATCACCAAGCTTCATCATGGGGCGAATTCATGCACATCTAACATAATCAAATCATCCTTCTTGTTCGTATTGAGGTAATTTCTTCTTAAAACCCTAGTTTCATTGAATTTGGGGGGTTTTCCTTTGTTTCGTGATTCTTACCCGATTCCATCCGATTAATTATGTATTCTTGTTATTTTGGTTGTAACCTACGGATTAGAAACTCGTTTATTGATTTCATTTCACCCGGAACATGATTTTAGTTTCCTTGGGAAACCCTTGAACCCTTGTTGTTCTTAATGTCGATTTGGATTCCGTTTATTGTTGTTGATTCGTGGTGGTGTCACTCTCGTAGTGTTCGTGGGACTGCGGGTTCGTGATTGTTCTTGTAAGTTCAGGGGCTGCTTGACCATGTCCGTTTGTTGTTCCATTTCTCGTGGTTTCGAGGCAAGTATCTTGCCGATACATTACGTGTTTTGTGGATTTAATAGTTGGTAATCGACGATATGTGCCGAATGAATGTCTATAATTAACTTTCAAAAGGAATCGATATGTATTTCAATATTTCCTTAAAGATGATTCGTATGTTTCATTGCTAAATGTGCTTGTCTAAGTACGTGTTTTAGTGTTGAGTATAAGAATACTTTACTTTCGTAGGGTGTCGTTTTGTGTGATTATGTCATTTGTGGAATCAAAGTCTAACCTTTCGCTGAGATATGTGCGTGGAAACGTATGTTTATTGATGATCATGTGACATTTTTTGATAAAAGTAGTAACTCTTTTATGAGGAGGTTGTGCCGTTCGGCGTGGTTAGAAAGGTACTCTCTATCGTTGCTATGTGATTGGTACTAGCTGCATCGTTGGATTCTAGTGTTAATTATATCGTTACTTGGTCGTGAGTATGTGTTGGACAACTGGCCATTCTAGTAAGGTACCTCGACTATATATATTGTGACTAACAATAGAGACATGCAGTTTTGTAAACGTGTGTGTGTTGTTGTTCTTCCACCCGGGGATGGTTCGACGGGACCTCTAGGGGCCGATGCTAATAGATACAGCCGCGGAAGTGGTTTCCCACCCGGGAATAGTCCGACGGGGCCTCTAAGGGTCGATACTAATGGGTACGGCCGCAGGTTACGAAGTGTGGTTTTCATCATGAGGATGATGTTGATGTTTTCGATAATAGTGATATGTCCGGAATATCTTAACGTTTTTATTCTCGATGTTGAGATACATTATACAGGATCTTGGTACTTGGCTAGAATAGCATTAGAATGAAGTTTTGTGTGTAATTTGTCCTTGGTTGTGAGATTTTGATGTCCGAAATGTTTTAGATAATTTGTCCACCATCGTAAGACTTTGAATACAGTTTTCATAATGTTTTCTGAAACAAAACTCCCGAGATCATAAATTGACTTTCAAAGTGACCACTCATTTCATTTATACTTTTAGGTTTGAACTATTTTATTCGAATGAGAAATCTCGGGAACACTTTCGTTTTGACTGAGCTGTAGATTGTTCAAGTTATTGTATTCTCGGAATGTGTTGTGTATGGCTCGTATTTGCACTGTATACTTGTACTAGTAAAACAGTGGAGTTTTGCTAACCCCCGAGAAATCAGGAGATGGATGTCTGTATTGCGTCCACGTACATGCAGGTTTTGGGAGCAAAACATAAGACCGGTACGAAGGATGATGGAAGAAAAACGATACTAATCACATAAAGGCCAGTTTTGGGTACAGTTAGTTGGAGTTCGTTGTATGGTCTTTTCCGCTGTCGTAATTTCTGTTTGTGAGTGTATTTTACCCTTGCATGGGTATGAGTACGGACAGATTCATGTATATTCGAGTTGTATGTTAATGATGAAAGACCAACCTGGTCTATTGGATCGTCATTTTGTCACGTCGGCATGTAATGTTATGTGTTGTTTCGGTGTATAGCCTGGCAGATCCTCACAGAGAGGATCTGCGGCGTGTAATATTCCCGGTTAGATTTCAGGGGTGTTACATCGATTCATCAAAATCGGACTAGAATCGAAATTAAGGACAAAATCTTCAAAAAGGTCAACTCAAGGAAAATGGGAAATACCTCGATCCGACGAAGAACAACGGATTAAATGATGTTACAATCACCTAGGACTCTCCAAAACACCCTTGGATGGAGCAAAATCGGCCAAGAACTCGAACCCTAATCGCCCTCATCTCAAACCCGCGGAGAGAAGAAGAAATAAAGTGAAAATGATAAAATAAGCCTGATGTCTGGTTTATATACCGGACAGATTAGCGCGCGCTGATCAACATGATTTAGCGCGCGCTATCAAAGCCTTACTACAAAGCATTCTGCCAAATGCACAGTTAGCGTGTGCTAACTACAAGCCTTAGCGCGCGCTAACGAATCCTTCAACCTAGTCCAGTAGCTTCTGGACTGCCCCACACCACCAGTTAGCGTGCGTTATCCTCACCATAGCATGCGCAACTGATGCACCTTAGCGCGCGCTATCCAACTACATAGCGTGCGATATCGACTTCCTAGCCCAAGGTAGTAGCTTCTGCATCGATTCTGCACCTCCAGTTTGCGTGCACTAACGGAGCCTTAGCGTGCGCTAGCAACGCCCTGGTAGCGCGCGCTATCCATGCACGTAGTGTGTGCTATTCCTACTGCGCAGGCAGTAGGATCACACCAAAAACTCATCCCAACAATGATACCTGCCAACAGGACGACAAATCATACAACATGCGATAAAACGCCAACGCCAAACACCAACAACCAAGTTGCAAACAAACATGTGACATGACAAGACACGATCATATAGGCGCGATCTGCATATAATCCATTAAATAGTAGAAAAAAATTCAACGCAACCTGAATGAAATCCTCGGGTATCACATCACGCTGATGCAGTGCCAGCTCCAGACTCCGGCATTCCTCACGTTGGAACTCAAGTGCCTGAAATGTCTCATGTATGGCTCTAGCAATCTCTCTCGTCAGGGTCTGGACCTTCTGCTCAAGGGTCTCGTATGAGACCCCAGATTTTCAACCCTAAATAACTTCTAATTTCTGACCTATTTTATGAATCCTTTTATCATTTTGTTGAACTTGTAACTTTTGCCGTTCTTGTTAGGAATACTTGTTGGATTTTGATGATGTCATTATTGTAATTCAAATGTTTATTACTTGGCAAAAATGTAAGGAAGAACCAAATGAGTATCTTCCATAGGCCAAATTATGTTAAGTTAAATACTTGGCAAAATGTAAGGAAGAACCAAATGAGTATCTTCTATAGGCTCAAATCAGCTAAGTACAAAGGTGCAGATAAGTACATCAGAGAAGTACAGCCGAGTCAAGTCAGAGAAGTTATGGTCAATAAAAATTCATCAGAGATGTTCGATCAGACTGCAGTCAAGTGATCAGCAGACTAAGTCATCTGAAGTCTGACCATCAGACAAATCAAAATTCATCAAGTCAGAAGACTTCAGACAAGTTATCTGATCAGGCGAGTCTCAAACAGTCATCGACAGAGAAGTCCAAACTGCAGAGAAGATGACTGTACATCAGCCAACTTGACTTATAAGAGATCAGCCTAGTACTCCAAAGTCCACGTCAGCATGCGTTGAATAGTTAAATATTACGGAAAGTCACATGCAAGCGTGAAGAGACATATTGGAGAGATTCCCGCAAGGATATGAATTAAATAATTCATCCAGACCTACCTCTGAAGACTTTAACCTTATTATATTCAAAAGATGAGGCGCCTCACATGCAAAGTCTTCACAACAATCGAAAGATGGATTAAAATAAAGGGAATCCAGCCTTGCAACGTTCAGAAAAATAAACAAAGAAGTCTATTTCTCCAACGGACGGATTTGTTACAAGATTTGCAACGGCTATGAAAAATGCTCAGGGATCAACACTTATATATATCCGAAGATTTGAAGATGAACAGCACGATGCGAACAAACTCTCAAGCAATCAAAGTTATCAAAGCAATCAAAGCAATCACATAGCATCGTGAAAAGAGCAGTACTCGAAGTTCTTATTTGAAGAAAGCTCTTAGTTGGAGAAGACAAACACTCTTGTCTTAAAACCTGAGTTCGGGGTACTTCACTGGTTGAAGTTGCGAGACTGGTAGGCATCCGAGGATTTGAAGAATCAAGTGGTGCTACGCAGTCAAAGAGGAGCTGCAACGACGTGATTTCTACTGGTTGGAAGTTGTTATAGCTAAGTAGTAGAATCAGTGTAATATTTATCACTGGTTGAGAATTATAGTGGATTCATCTCCAACTGGTTTGGATAAAGTGGATTAGTAGAGGATCACCCCACCTCTGAGACCACTATAATTTGCCTGCATGTTTCTTGCTTTCGAGATCATACTTAATCGTGCATTCATTCATTACTGTTCCATTGCTTAGTCTTGATTTCGTCATCAGCTGATTTCCGCATATCTATCAGCTGAGAAACTTACTCTTCGTGAAAAAGAGTTTAAGAGTTTCAATAAGTCTATTCACCCCCCCTCTAGACTTATTCCTGGACGACTTGTGACCTACAGTTCTTCATTCTTAAGTTATCGTTCAACTTTTGGGATTCTGAATGTCGACATGTATCGATTGTACAACGTGCTCCGTGTTATCTTGAGATTAGTGACTGATTGGCACTATTCTCGTTGCAAAACTCATGATCCCATATGTATTACTTTTCATAACTGTGTATTTCACTCTATCATTCTGACTGGTGATGTGAACCCGACCTGCGATATCAGTAAGGGTCATCATAATAATGTCAGGTTCAATCGTACTCGTTAGAATACTTTAAAGTTGATTATGAGACCTTAAGAATTCACTTCAACATCGCAATGACCTTTTTGATGTTTCTCGACGTTTCGAGGACCGTTCTATACTCGTCGATCGAACTGTGACTGGATCGTTTGATCGGCCTCGAGATTCACAATTCTTATTTCGAGTATTATATTATTGGGCAATTCACACATAAATGGATTACCACAAGGGAGTCAATAAAAATAAACACGGACCTTTCTGGAAGGCGCTATGCACCACGACTGACTTTGATCTCTCACCGCAAATTCCAGAAAAACCCACAAATTCTAAAAATTTTATAGCATTGTAGATTATTGAGTTTTCCTTCCGATGGAACAAATAGATATCCATTCCGAGCCTGAACGAGCAAGTTATGATCGAAATAAGAGAAGGATATCAGTCTGCCGCGAGGTAAATTACCATTATGCCCTTAAAACCGACCTTTGGAGTTCTTCTTGATTAAGTGGCGAATTTTCAGCCATTTTCATGGCATCACATCCATGAAGGATAGAGGGCTTCGCCCCTTACCTTAGAACTTCATTCCGGACCAGTTTCGAGCGGGTTAAACGCGTAATCAACGCCCGCGAATTAAACTAGCAAGTCCTTTTCAGCCGATTTCAGCAGTTTTCGCCGGATTGGAGGTAATTCAACCTTGAACCCTAAATTTGATCTTCGAGATTCTGGATCTTATTGAGAATCCTAGGGCTGTTCTTATCGATTCTGGCGGAATGGAAATTAAATCTTTCGTCGAATTATCATAATCGGATACCGCCCGTGAAGTGTCCGATAAAAGTTCTCTAAGAGATTCGATTTGGGTTTTTGGTAGTATTTCAATTAAAATGAATAGCCCTAATGTCTACTATCGTGAATTCCTCGTTGTAGGTCAGAAATTTCAGAGTTTAGAATCCTATTTACAAACCGTTCGAAACATTCTTGTCCCTAAAGTTGCTAGGCAAATATTTGATTGTGCTTTATGTATAAATTGCAATTGAATATGTATAAGTTGTGGTTTTATGTTTTTTCTCATGCTCTGAAATCACCATTGTACGTTGATATTTTGAAATGATTCGAAAATAATTTTCAATCAAATTAACGACTTTTGTTTTAAAATGATTTTGAAATAAAATGTGTTCTGAAAAGATTTCGAAAATGTTTGTGAAAATGATTTGGGAAGGATTTGCTGTAAATACTTGATGACTGATCTTGGTTACTGTTTTCTGGAATGAAATGATTTTATAAATGAATTGTCGAGGATGCCTCAAAACATTATTTCAAATGCGATTGAAATGCAAGGTTGCTGAAAGTTTTAGATAATGATTTGAGACTTGCATCGTCAAAGTTATGTAACAAGGTATCATGAAATGTGGAATGATATGATTGGAATGATATGATATTGATGAGCGTGTGTGAACCAAGTAAAACCAGCAAAGGTCCTCTGGGGTCCGTTAGACTGCATTTTCTGCGAATCACTTGGTTGGGCTATACAACCAGAGAGAGCCTGTCGAGGTCTCTTGGGGTGCGTATCCTGCGGGAAACGGTAGCCAGTATAGCTCGGGAGGTTGTTTTATTGATGATACGCGTATTATTCTGGAATAATGATGTGGATTGACAATATTGTTGTCATAATACTGTTGAGACGCTGGTAACTGGTGAGAATGTCTTTCTTCTTGATATACTTATATAATCAGTCATCTCAATATTTTTTTATTGCACGTTATACATATTCCTGTTATCAAGTACTTGCAACGGCTATTTGCTGACCCCTTCGGGGGTGAATACCTATTTATGTATTCAGGTACAGAGCTTCATAGTGAGTAGGCGCATGAGGGGCACGAGGACGACTAGCAGTAGTGATATTGCCTCGGGTAGTCGTTGCTGTTTTACTCGTGTGTTTTGGTCTTGGTTTGTATATGTACTCGCGAGTACTGTTACTGTTGAGGTTATGCCTGTGTGTGGGCTTAGGTACTGCCTTGGAGTTGATATCTACATGTTGAGTTGGATGTGTTGTATTGTCGAACTTGCCAGTTGACGTCTGTTGTTTTGGTTTTATGTTCGACCTGATTGGTCATTGTGCGTATGTATTTATGCTAAACAGGTCTTGCCTTGTGGATTCCCGAAATAGATCCATAGTACTGTAACAGTCTGACCCGAGATGGGGTTGTTACATCTAGATCCGGTCTTGGTCCTTCAGTTTAGCGCGAAACTGATCTGCCCAACTTTCTCACCAATAAGTAGCCTGCTCTTCTAAGAGTTTGTCTTTTTCTGTTAAACACATAAGCTCTACGATCACCTGCATCTCGGAATCCATACCTACCAAAACCAAGGCCAATGTTAGTAATTGACAAGGTTCTAATAGTAATTGGCATCTCAGAGAGGCAGCTAAAATGAACAGATATATACAAACAATTATTAAGGAGATAAATATTAATAATTCGAATTAAACTTTAAGTTTTGCAATGTTTGGATTTCGCCCCTTTGTATGGTTTGAATATTTTAAATAATTTCTTGCAATTTTAGCTTTACGCCTTCTGAACAAATAACATAGATAAGTTGACTATATGTCACGTTGTAACTCGGAACGTAATGCAAAATCACAAGCTTTCAAAACCTGTATTTCTTTATCTGTACCACTCATCCTATTTACTGCCATGGACAATGATCAATAAAGTTCTTATATTCTTGATTAATGTAATTTGATGATTGGAGAATCAGGGTGGCAGGCCACCTGGCTAGCATGCACGAATATATGATGTTCGTCATACAGGAAAGACCTATCAATATCATGAAGGTCAACATAACTGCCAGGGTGGGAGGCGAAGCTCATGCTGGGATGCTCGAGAAGTCTCGGCTTTAGTGGATAACTGACGAGCACAAGCGAGCGAACCTGGATAATATTGCTAAGAATGCGCTATTTGTCACCCTTGACAAAGGTACATTCTTAAAGGTAAAGAGCTATAAGACACCCAAGGAAATTTGGGAAAAACTGAAGATGATTTATGAGGGAGTTGTGTGTAATACCCGTAATTTTTGTTCCCCGGAAATTTTCTATTTTTGGTGGAAGTCTATTTTACCGACTTGCTTGGGACCGTTTCGTCATCCTGAGAATGATTAATTCTACACTTTTTGTCATCCGAGTTCGTTTCGGTATCGTTCTGTTGAATTCCGTGTTCTTTAGCGACTTTTCCACGTTTGAGTTCGACTTTGTTAAATCACCATAAATTCTTGGAAACTCCAAAAATTCTGAATCTTGGCAATATTATAAAGCATCGAGTTAGCTTTCCAATGGTTCAAACGGTGAGTCAATCGGAGTCCATACGAGGGAGTTATGGTCGAAATAGCTAAGTCACTCTCATTTTCCATATTCGGCCAAAACGCTTTGTACCGGTGCCGCGGCACACAGGCTGAGCCGCGGCACACCGACGAGCCACAGGAGCAAATTTTGGGCTGTGCCGCGGCACACCTATACTGAGCCGCGGCACACATGACAGTTTACCCTATATCTGCGTTTTTTTGTGCGATTCAACCGATACTTTTTCATTTCTTCACCTTCACACGGGAGAGAAGGCTTGAGAGAGGGAAGTTTCTTCATCTATCACTTGAGTGGGTGACTTCCTTCATCTATTTTCAATTGTGAAGCCCGGATCATCGTTCTATCGCGTGCTCTTCGAATCATAGTGCTTGAATCTTCAAGAGGTAATTTCTTCAACATCTTGGATTTCGATTTTGTATTGGGTAATGATGTTTTGGATGTTAAAATCATGGGGTATGAAGTGATATACGCATGATTATGGACTTGTTGGAGTATTCATCAGATTATTGAAAGATTATTCAAGAACACTTCGAATTTTGTGTTGGAAATTGGGGATTTTGTTTGACTTCATCCTTTTAATCCGTAGTAATTTAGCTTAGTGATGGATTGATGATGATTTAGGTGTATTCTATCATTTCCATCGTTATTCCACGGTTGGAGTGTATTGATTCGTCGTTTCGGTTGAGTTATTAGTCGACGCCTTGAAGGTGTCCGACAAAAGGTCTAAGAGGGGGGGGTTTTGTGCGTTGTACGATTATTATTCATCGTACGATTGTTGATTTATCATTGATATGACTTAGGGACGAAATCCTTGTGAAGAACTCAAGTCGGAACCCTTCCGTTCGTTGTCTTCTTCGTGGTTCAAGCTTCCCGGTCGAACCGTGTTCTTCGGGATCTTCGGTAACGATTATTAAGGCAAGTATACATTTATGATTGTACGTTCTCGACTTTGAAAGTATGAAATATCGATGGTATGATTATTTCTAGCCACTCCGGGACGGGCCTATGGTCCTCTGAGGGTTTCGTAGCCTCTGGTGCGATTCCATGGTTGATATGAACGAACCGTTTCTACGGCATTCATATGAAATAATGTTGGCATGTAATGAACGAACCGTTTTGACGGCATTCCTACATGTAACGGCGTATGATATGAACGAACCGTTTCTACGGCATTCACATACGTCTTGAGATTTAGTTATTCCGGAATACTAGTCTTAAATTGATGAATTGACGGATATTGATGAATTGACGGATATTGATGAATTGACGGATTACATTTACTTTATTGTCGAGGAGTATTATGTTTCATATTGTTATACTTGCACTAGCTATTCGGCTAACCCCTTTATGGGGAAATACGTTTCATGTATTTCGAGTTCCAGGAGAGCGAACAGTGGGTACCGGGTCGGCATGAAGATGATGGGCAAGTGTGATACCGTGTTTTGTCTCCGGTTATTTTATTGGATTTCTCCATTCGGGTTGTTGTCTTTGGAATGGATTTTTAAATACTCGAGTATTGTATTTCCGTTTCCTTGATGTTCCGGCCCGTGTTGCCGAGGTATTGATTTGTGCAGTGATGTATATGGTTTCATTGGTTATGGTTTTTTAATACCATTTGTATCGTCTTTCTTTCTATTGTATGTAGACCTTATCGGTCAAGTGTATAGTTCCGCGTATGTTTAGCCTTGTGGGTCCCACGGCGGGGCTCACGGCGCTGTAATATACCCTGAATAACTTGGGGGTGTTACAGAATATGGTATCAGAGCTTAGGTTTATGGATACCTAGGTTGTCGGTCTTTTGGGTCGATTGAGTCGGCATTTGCCCACAGTATCACTACTCTGCCATCATCACAGTGCGACCGGTACTTGTAAGTCCTCTCACTCTTCTCGTATTTTTCTTAATCGTTTCGTTTATAGCTTGGTATTCTTGGGAATTGGTCACTTCGAGAATGTGCGATTCGGATTATACTTACGCACGTGTGTGCCTTTCAGAATGTTGGCTGAAAGTAGGAAGAATCGTGGCCGTGGTCACGGACGTGAACTCTTCCTTGAGATTTTGTTAAGTTGCTAATGGCGATAATGGTGTGTATCGATATTAGGTTGAGACTTTGTTTAGGAGTCGCATGCTAGTATCACGGGAGATCTTCGACTTCGCAGACTTGTAAGTATGTTGTTCGAATTATTCGATAATTCTTGGTGAAATTGAATTCCCGTTGAAATGTTGTTTATGCAGTGATTGTAAGTTTGAGGACGAAACTTATTTTTAAGGGGGTAGAGTGTAATACCCGATTTTCGGATATATTTTTTTCGTTTATATATTGGATATCGTGGATGGTTAATTATGCTCGAGGACGTTGTGAACGTATGACAATGTTATTGAATTGAGTATATGTATTGATTTTGCCGTATGCTCGTATTTGGTATGTCATGACTTTGGACAGGAATTGTTGAAATTGGCTAATTATGGAATTATTACGTACATTAATAAGGTGAGATTACGTACGTAAGATTGGCATGGTTACGTACGTTAAGGCTAAGGTATTACGTACGTAACGAAGGCATCGGACAGAACCGAGTCCTGGTCGGCAGGTGGGACCCTGTTTCGGCAACTTTCGGCGGAGGATGTTGACAGGTGAGTCAACGTACGTGTTACGTACGTTATACAGGACGTGTTACGTACGTAACACAACCATTGTACTGTAGCAAGTCAACTGGTATATTACGTACGTTATATGGTTTGGGTTACATACGTAATGGACTGCACGGAATGAGACAGTGAGTTGGTTACGTACGTTATGGATATTGGATTACGTACGTTAAAGTTGTTACGTACGTTAAGAAAGGACACTTACGTACGTAATGAGAGTGCAATTTATATATTGAAGTGTTGCCTTTCATTTCTCTCACGATCCTTTGAGATATTTCTCTCCAAAAACTCGTCCCTCTTCACTTTTAAGAGTGTTCTAAACACTTCTAACATGATTGTGAGCTTGGAATCATGGAATTAGAGCTTGGTTATGGAACTATTGTTGATTCTTGAAGTGATTTCTTGTGTTATCCATATTCTATGAGGTTTATGTTGAAGGAAGATAATGATATGCTTTGAATATGTTGATTATGATTATGGAATCATAGAGATCTTGATGTTCTTGAGGCCATATGATGACTATGATGATTTAATGATTCTTGGAATGGAGTTCAATTATTCTTTCTTCGTGGTTCGTCCATACAAGGTAATCCTCGTATCCCTTTGATAGTGGCTCATTTTTTTCTTTTCGGATTACTACTTGGGAGGGAGTATGTTGGGAATCGTGTATTTTGATGTTCGTCTTATTTCAATGAAAATGCATAAATTGGGTACTTTTATCCATTGCGTGAGTATTTTTGAAATGGATTTTGGTATTTTGCCAATCAAATTTTATTTTGTAAAACTGATTCCCTAATCGAGTTTTTGGCATTTTAACCTTGATCGTTTTGACGGTATTTGGAAAATGATTTTTAGTATTTGAAAAATATTCGTCATCGGTCTTTTTGGCATTTTGGAATGACGTGGAAATTGTGCTTAGCCCGGTAAATCCTTGTGAGAAGGGTTTACGGCGTGTAATATTCAGGAGAAGTGCAGGGTGTTACAATTATGGTATCATGTGATAATGTTATACGAGATTTATTGGAATTGTAATAAGAGATTTCGGATGTTGATATGATCATTGAGATCTTCTTCATATGGTGATAAGGGTTTGTTGCGATTCTTGAGATTGTATGAATGACATGATGAAGAAAATGGTAACATGGAGATATATACCTCGGATATGTTGTTCTGAACGTGATTTCGGATATTTCATGTTCTTGAAGAACTCTTGAATTATACGAGGTGATGAAAAAAAATTTTTTAGAAGTGTTGATGTTTTGAAAATGAATATGGAATATTCATATCTAGAGCTAAACTATGTGTTGGAAATAATATTCGTATAGGAATACGAATGTGATTATGAGTTTGATGAGACTATTATTCATCTCTGAATTTGGAAGCCCATACGTATGGAGCAAATATTCAAATCGAATGATTGGATTGTTTGATAGCCTTTTTAATATGATTATCTATTGTTTTGAACCAGTCGGATGATTCGAATTGATGACGGTCATAAGTAAATTTTAACGATGGATTTACGAAAAGGGAACCTTGTCAATTCATATTTAAGAATTGAGTTTGGAACATTTAGACCCTTATTATTGGTCCGAATTGGTTGCTGATATGATCATCATATTTCGACTCGTATTGTGGACAGGATTTGTAAGTGTCTGAGTTGGATTGTTCAGACTGTGATTAGTCGAGATATGTTAAAACGATTGAGTTCGTGGTTTGGTGGTATTGATATTGGTCGTCATCGAACCGGTTGATTATTAATCCTTTGTTTTACAATAAGGTATGATGTTTGATTGTGAATTATGACTGTTGTGTTGCGGTTAAGGTTGAAGGGTTCGTAGATTAACTTGGTCGAGACTGGGGGAATTCGTAAGACGAAATCAACTGAATTGGTAACAGTACGTTGTATTGATATCGAGACAAGTTTTATACTCGTACTAATCAATGAGACTAATGTTATCGTGTAGGCGTACGATTGTGTGTATCATTTTGGGACTTGGCCTCTTTATGATTGTATTGATATCAAGGGATTGGTTGACACGACGCCGTCGGCAAATTATGCCAAATGTTACTGTTGTTTGTAAATGGCCGGTTCAAGGCATTACGATACTTGTTGGTAAAGTTGCTATCGATAGCCGGTTCGCGGTATCGATGTATCGATTATTATTGTTCACGATTAATGTCATTCTGAGACATCGTTGAATCTTTGTCGTCGAATTGGATCTGTTGCTATGATGTTGCGTTAACCGATTGGGGACGTTTGATATATCCTTTTGTCATCTCCGTTTCGGTGGTCGGTTTAAGACACCGGGACATCTATTCTATCGTATCATTGATTATCGATTGACCGTTCTAGGGTAATCGAGGTATTGAATTGGGATTATCGAAGATAATTCCCATCCGTTGTCAAAGACATTCTCATCCATTGTATCGTTGTTATCGATTGGCCATTCTACTGAATCGAAGTCAATTGGGGATCGAGGAGAGTTCCCATCCGTTGAATTATTATTGTCGTGTTGGCCGACTCAAGGCAGCACACTATTATTCTTGTGAACTCGATAATTTTGTGATCGTTGAGGGTTGAGGATTTCCCGAATTGTGGTGTTGTGATTATTGCCGTGTTAATCGGTCCTTAGGGGATTCTGATCCTAGGATGGTTGTTTTGAATATCGTTGGTCGTGTCGATCTTTCATTATTCGTGTGTCATCGTTCACTTGGTGAGTCGTATGATCCATATTGGATGTTTTATCCCTTGAGTTTCGTTGTCATGTTGTATCGTGGCATATCCGGAATCATGTCTGCGTGCCGATTGGTTATGTGTAGGATTTTTAGCCGGGCACCCGATGGTCATGCGTGGATATTTCCGCATTGGACCGTGCACACGAGACGTAGTTCTTGAGGCTAATTAGGTACATTGTCACACGTATATTCTGGATTCCGTATACGGGGTGGACATGTGCACGGACACATTTCCGGATCGGGTGTACTGTGATGTCCCTCTTGAGCTTTATTGATTGATCGTTCGTAGTCCATGTTGAATTGGATATGTCCGACGATTTGCGATTGGTTGTTCATACGCCGAGGGGTATGTCCGACAGTCAGGTTGGTCTCTTTGAGATCTGTATTGTGATGATTTGACTTTGGGCATTCGGCTTTCAGGCCATTGTGATGTATCGGTATTTCCGTTGGAGCCTTCGGGCATTGTGAATTCGTATCTTTTTCGGCATTGGTTTGGTTTACCTTCGGGTAATGTATTGTTGTGTTCTATATTGATGATTCGCCGTTTGGGCGTATGTTTCGGTCCTTGTGCATCTCGTTGAGTTTTTCCTGGCGAAATATTTCTTCCCCTACTGCTTTAAGTTTCGGACGAAACTTCTTTTAGGAGGGTAGAATGTAATACCCGTAATTTTTGTTCCCTGAAATTTTCTATTTTTGGCGGAAGTCTATTTTGACGACTTGCTTGGGACCGTTTCGTCATCCCGAGAATGATTAATTCTACACTTTTTGTCATCCGAGTTCGTTTCGGTATCGTTACATTGAATTCCGTGTTCTTTAGCGACTTTTCCACGTTTGAGTTCGACTTTGTTAAATCACCATAAATTCTGGAAACTCCAAAAATTCTGAATCTTGGCAATATTATAAAGCATCGAGTTAGCTTTCCAATGGTTCAAACGGTGAGTCAATCGGAGTCCAGACGAGGGAGTTATGGTCGAAATAGCTAAGTCACTCTCATTTTCCAGATTCGCCAAAATCGCTGTACCGGTGCCGCGGCACACTGGCTGAGCCGCGGCACCTTGCCGAGCCACAGGAGCAAATTTTGGGCACGTGCCGCGGCACACCTATCTTGAGCCGCGGCACACATGACAGCTTTACCCTATATACGCATTTTTGTGCGATTCAACCGATACTTTTTCATTTCTTCACCTTCACACGGGAGAGAAGGCTTGAGAGAGGGAAGTTTATTCATCTATCACTTGAGTGGGTGACTTCCTTCATCTATTTTCGATTGTGAAGCCCGGATCATCGTTCTATCGCGTGCTCTTCGAATCATAGTGCTTGAATCTTCAAGAGGTAATTTCTTCAACATCTTGGATTTCGATTTTGTATTGGGTAATGATGTTTTGGATGTTAAAATCATGGGGTATGAAGTGATATACGCATGATTATGGACTTGTTGGAGTATTCATCGGATTATTGAAAGATTATTCAAGAACACTTCGAATTTTGTGTTGGAAATTGGGGATTTTGTTTGACTTCATCCTTTTAATCCGTAGTAATTTAGATTAGTGATGGATTGATGATGATTTAGGTGTATTCTATCATTCCCATCGTTATTCCACGGTTGGAGTGTATTGATTCGTCGTTTCGGTTGAGTTATTAGTCGACGCCTTGAAGGTGTCCGACAAAAGGTCTAAGAGGGGGGGTTTTTGTGCGTTGTACGATTATTATTCATCGTACGATTGTTGATTTATCATTGATATGACTTAGGGACGAAATCCTTGTGAAGAACTCAAGTCGGAACCCTTCCGTTCGTTGTCTTCTTCGTGGTTCAAGCTTCCCGGTCGAACCTTGTTCTTCGGGATCTTCGGTAACGATTATTAAGGCAAGTATACATTTATGATTGTACGTTCTCGACTTTGAAAGTATGAAATATCGATGGTATGATTATTTCTAGCCACTCCGGGACGGGCCTATGGTCCTCTGAGGGTTTCGTAGCCTCTGGTGCGATTCCATGGTTGATATGAACGAACCGTTTCTACGGCATTCATATGAAATAATGTTGGCATGTAATGAACGAACCGTTTTGACGGCATTCCTACATGTAACGGCGTATGATATGAACGAACCGTTTCTACGGCATTCACATACGTCTTGAGATTTAGTTATTCCGGAATACTAGTCTTAAATTGATGAATTGACGGATATTGATGAATTGACGGATATTGATGAATTGACGGATTACATTTACTTTATTGTCGAGGAGTATTATGTTTCATATTGTTATACTTGCACTAGCTATTCGACGGCTAACCCCTTTATGGGGGAAATACGTTTCATGTATTTCAGGTTCCAGGAGAGCGGACAGGTGGGTACCAGGTCGGCATGAAGATGATGGGCAAGTGTGATACTGTGTTTTGTCTCCGGTTATTTTCTTGGATTCCTCCCTTCAGGTTGTTGTACTGGAATGGATTTTTAAATACTCGAGTATTGTATTTCAGTTTCCTTGATGTTCCGGCCCGTGTTGCCGAGGTATTGATTTGTGCAGTGATGTATATGGTTTCATTGGTTATGGTTTTTGAATACCATTTGTATCGTCTTTCTTTCTATTGTATGTAGACCTTATCGGTCAAGTGTATAGTTCCGCGTATGTTTAGACTTGTGGGTCCCACGACGGGGCTCACGGCGCTGTAATATACCCTGAATAACTTGGGGGTGTTACATTGTGCTCTCAAAAGAAAACAAAATTTCAAAACTCACTCAGCAGTTTTAATATTTTGAAAAGACATCTACTAAAACTCTTGAGGACCTTGAACTTAGATTCACTTGTTGGAATATTCTATTCCATATAATCATAAATTAGTTTTGGTGATGAATTGACGATCAATCCAAAACAACAAAGGAAACAAAGTAAAGTCAACTGATCAGACGAGATGGAAAAAGTCACCTGATCAGACGAGATGGAAAAAGTCACCTAATAAAAATCTGAATTATTTTATTTTATTTTTAAAAAGAAAAACCTGCTCGTTTTTATTTATTTTATGGAAAATAATATTTCAACTTTTTAAATATAGAACAGTTTATAAATATATTCCAGATTTTTTTAATTTTTTTCTGAACTTTAAGTAAAATATTCCGATTTTTTAATAAATATTCCAGAAATAAAAAATATACCTAAAGTTCCATTTTTTTTTAATTTTCCAGATTTTTAAGTAAAGAAAATTAATCCGATTTTTTAATCTTTTCCATATTTTTTTATATTTTTTATGCTTTTTAGAGTTTTATATTTTTTTATTATTTCTTATTATTTGACGAAAGGAGTAAGTGCTTTCCTTAAGCACAAGTGGCAGATTTAACACAATTGCATCTACATGTCTTCTGTAAATCTAGTCAGCATTGCCACGTCACGAGATAACTGCCACATAGGCGTGGCATTAGTTACTAACGACTCCAATTGACGGCAGGCCCTAACACTGCATAACGGTCCAAACATCAGGCCCCTATTTGATACATTTTAAATTTTAGACCCTCAAGTGCTAAAACCAGTAAACATTAGGCCCCATTTCGGTTATTTTGCCTTAGCTTATCAACTAAGGTGGGTGTAGGCTTCCATCCAATTGATATGGTAATTGGTTTCAGCTTAGTTTGTTTTGCTTTAAGTAGAAATGGCTTCGAAAAATTTCCTACATTCTATAAAGATTCGCTCATGTTATTTGCTTTATTACAATCTTGAGCGGTTAGAATTCTTTCTACTTTTTTCTTAATACTTTTTTCATATCAATTGCGTTAAATTCATCTGTTTGTGAGTACGTATTATTTTTCATATTAGTTGTGTAAATTCATCTCGGTGACTATCGATTGCGTTAGATGATGAAATTTTCTGAATTGTATCAGTTAGCGCACGCTAATGTGCTAATTAGCGCACGCTAACTAATATGGGCATACATAACGTTAAAGTTAGCGCACGCTAACCGTAGGCTTAACGCGTGTTAAAATGTATTATATTATATGTTTTGGTTCTGCTTTGTGACTTGTACGATGTTTTCGGATGAGATTGTGGGTCTGTAGAAATGGTTAGTACGAGTATGAATGAGTTGTCCACCCGGTGATGGTTCCGTGAAACCTCTGGGGGTCGGTGCCAAGGGAGCATGGTCGTGGATTACCTTGTGTGTTGTTAATTGGGATAGTGTTCCGTGGTAACATGTGGTTACCTCGTGTGTTGCTATTTGTGATGATGTGTTCTGGTAACGTGGTTAACTTGACGATGTTGTTTCTGAAGAAATCAATATTTCAGAATGTTGTTTTGCAAATGTTTTCAAAGTGAGATGGGTTAGACTTATGACTCATGGTTTTGGTAAAACAACCCGAGGTATCAACAGTATTTTCGAATTTTCTTATGGAAAATATACGAATTTAAAGATTTCCAAATGATATTATCTAAATGAATACCTCGTGGAGTTTTAAAAGGAATATTATCAAGAGTTGATTACAACGATGTGTAGTTTTTATGGTCACGTTTGTACCGATATTGGTCATAAGTCTCTTTTTGATATGGTCATATGATTCGTTGGTTATGACAGTAAGTTCCGGATATTGCAATTGTAGTTCTTGTATTCGTGTAAATAACTGAAATGGGTACTTTGTCGTGTAACTAATTGTTACCCTATGTGGATGTGTTGTGCTGAATTAGCATTTGGTGTGTTGCTTTGAAATATTTTGTTTCATTGTATTGAAAGATTGCTTGTTCAGTATGCTGAGGGGTTGAGGTCGAGGCCGTGGTCGTGGCCGTGGACGTAATCAGGAGCATGATAGGGTGACTCGTTCGTTGTCGAGCACCAATTAGTCCAGTACAGATGGTCTGGAGGACTAGTCACATGATGAGGGACAACTAGCTGGGGATAACGTTAATATTGGCGACGCCGCTATCCTCCAGCAGTTGGCAAACCAGTTGGCACAGATGAATCAAATAGTAACCGGAATGAGCTCCCAGAGGGGGATAACGGAGCTAGTAACTGGAATGAGCTCCCAGAGGGGGATCTCGGATTCGTTAGGTTGGGAGAACTAGCTCTTCCAATTGGAAAGAAGATTTGATGTTGTAGCTTGTCCGTATGGAAGGAGGGTACCCATTGCTCAGTACCTCCTCGACAAGGAAGCTCCAGACTGGTGGGAGGCCGTAGCGCGTAGAGATCATACAGCTACTTGGACCGAGTTCAAGGCTGTGATGGAGGCAGAGTATTGTCCATTGCCTGTTCGAGAGTGTAGTATTGTTGAGTTTTTCTCGGCTACGCCCCAGGATGTGTCGATATCACATGCGATAGTCGATTATAATCAGCAGCTGTGTCATGTTCGTGAGCAAGTGAAAAGTGAGGCGGAAAATATTCATTAATTGGATATGCGGATGAAACCCAGTATACGACATAGTATGTCTCCCCTTAGGTGTACTACCTTAAGAGAGTATCAGGATCAACCTTTAGCCATTGATATTGACATTTTAGTGACGGGGGGCGGGGTGGGGGGGGGGGGGGAGATAGTAAGAAACAGAAGATTTAGGGTAGCTTCTCAAGGTGTCATAGAAGTGAATTCCATGAGTCTGTTGTTCCGTATCGTTCTTCTAAAAAGACTCCCTATTCGGAGGGTCAATCCAACCATCCTACCCCCATGATTAGTATGGTGGACAGTGTAAAAATGTGTTTTAACTGTAGTCGTGTGGGCCATGTACGGCAGAATTGTCGCTCGCCAAAGATGAACTATTTTCAGTGTGGTTAAGTGGGACACGAAGCGATGCATTGCGAGACCATCGCGAAGATGTTTGGGAACCGAAGTTCTGCTCCTACTCCTGGAGGGCCCAGTGGTGCCCAGTGATAGTATATTATGTTTTGTACTGCGGATTATATCTCATGTGGAGATTTGATATTTGGTGTTTGATGTCTGATATTTTAGGTTGAATAATTCCTTGTGGGTTGGTAAACCTGCGGAGACACGTGACAGTAGATCACGGGGTCCCGATTATGTTGATTTATGATGTTTGAGCATTTGTGTTTGTTTTGTTATGTGGCACTGTGATGCTCTTGTTTTAAGTTTCGGGACGAAACTTATTTTTAGTGGGGTAGAATGTGATACCCGAGAATCTCGTTCAGGTTGCGTTCAATTTTTTTCTACTGTTTAATGGATTATGCATAGTTCGTGCCTATATGATCGTCTCTTGCCATGTCATGTGTTTGTTTGCAACTTGGTTGTTGGTGTTGGACATTGGCGTTTTATCGCATGTTGTATGATTTGTCATCCCATTGGCAGGTATCGTTGTTGTTATGATTTTTTGGTGTGATCCTACTGCCTGTGCAGTAGGAATAGCGCACACTACGTGCATGGATAGCGCGTGCTTCCAGGGCATTGCTAGCGCACGCTAAGGCTCCATTAGCGCATGCTAACTGGAGGTGCAGAATCGATGTAGAAGCTACTGCCTTGGGCTAGGAATTCGATAGCGCACGCTATGTAGTTGGATAATGCGTGCTAAGATGCATCTGTGGCACACGCTATGGTGAGGATAGCGCGTGCTAACTGGTGGTGCGTGGCAGTCCAGAAGCTACTGGACTGGGTTGAAGGATTCGTTAGCGCGCGCTAAGGCTTGTAGTTAGCGCACGCTAACTATGCGTTTGGCAGAATGCTCTGTAGTGCGGCTTCGATAACGCGCGCTAAATCATTTTTGTAAATGTTTTGAGTTTTTTTAATACATACTACTAATATTAATAATAATAAACAATATAATAATATTCATAATATTATGCTACCTAAAAACAAAAAAGTGATACATAATATATGACAAAATGTTACAGCAGGTAGTTGACACTGATACAAAAGGTCAAATAAAAGGTTACTTATTGGTAAAAGAGTTGATTGAAAAGTGTTACCAATGTCAAAAAAGTGCTACATTAGAAATTATAAGTAACACTTTAAAAATATTACTATAAGCGATCAAAAGTGTTACTCAAGAGGACTTAAGGTATCACTTGAAAAGGTGTTATCATAGGTTTATAAAAGTATTACCTTAGAGCATAGGTGACACGAGCAGATGTATCACCAACAAAAGTGTTACCTATTCTCTATAATAACACTTTTAGCCTTTTATGTAGAACTTCTTGGATGTTACCTAAGACCAATTATGCATTAGTGCGAGTGCATGTATATGTGGCCTTATACATTGTGCTTCATCATATAATTGTTTTCATTGTAGATTGCTGGATCTTTGTCGGTAACTAAGTCGTGGTATCTTGTTACGAAGTTGCATCATCGTACAGACTTGAATACGGTGTTGTTTCCATCACATGTTATGTACGTAACTAGTGAACTACGTACGTAAAGTGTGAACGTTAACATCTGTTATGGCACTAAGATAATGTAAGCTAACATACCTGGGAGGCCGAGGCAGTGGCCTCTGGGGAGGCCTTAACCTACATGATGCTGAACTCATAACGTACATTATGTTGTTGTTGCGTATGTAACTTTGAAAATATTACGTACGTTGGAATACTTTAAGGATCGAGGCAGTGGCCTCTCTGCAGAGCATTACGGACATAATCTCAAGGGGTTTGCATATGTAAAGACCATTTGCATATTTTAACCTTGGGTGTAGCGTACGTAACATGATGCGGCCTATATATAGGCGGGCAACAACCTTCATTTCATAGTTTTCCTTAATTTCATCGCCATTTAGTTTTCTTGCATGAATTTGGACAAGAAGTCGAGATATGTGGTCTAGGGCATTGTTGTCCATCATTTTTGTCCATCATTCTTCATCCCGTTTCATTCGGATTGAAGGTAATCTTCTTGAATCCCTAGAGTTAACTTTTTTGGGTTTTGTTATTGATTACCTTGAGCCCTATTTTTCTTTGAGAAATTGTCCATCTATGCGTATACTCATGAAAGAGAGTTAGCTACAGCGGCGGAGTCAGAAGTTTGTTCCGGTTTTGATGAATCGGTTGGTGTAGTTCGGTGTTATTGACCATATTCTATGAATTCTATATTCATATCTTGATAGTATGTTCGTTCTTGTTGAACATAATCTATGTGATAATTCTTTATAGATATATCATTTGTGTTAACATTGTTCTCGATTACTTCTTGTTATGAAACTATGTGGTTGTGACGATTGCATTGGATTGTTTATACATCTGGATGTATATTGTGCTGAATCATTGATTGATGGTTATATGTTGAGTTGGATGTATAATATTGTGATGGTGTTCGCGATAATTTGGTGATGTGTTAATGGTGTGCTGCCACTCGATGTTACTGTAATATTGTTGACGTATATTAGGTAAGTCATGACGAGGCCTCTGAGATTCGGTACTTGACGAGTACATATCGAAACATAGTAATGCATGTTGCCAGGTAGGGTCCGGTGAGGCCTCTGGAGCTTATTACTTGAGGAGTACGAATATTGTTTTCATGTTTCCAGCTAGGGTCCGATGGGGCCTCTAGAGTTTGTTACTTTATAAGTACGAACATTGTGTGTGTGGTGCCAGTTAGGGTCCGACGAGGCCTTTGGAGTTCGTTGAGGAGTACAAACAGTATTTTGGCTATAAGTTCTCCACCCAGGTACGATCAGTCGGGATCACTGTTAGGAATATGCCCTCGAATGCCACTTAGAGGATGAGAGAGTGAGAGCACTGTATTGTAATTATGAACATTCATTGAATGAGGCATTTATTATTGCTATATTGTTATATATCGTTGACATAGTGATGTGGTATATAGAACAATAGTCCTTGCATTTTAGAGCAAATATTCCGCTCCTTATGAAGATAAGGAGATAGGCAATATAAGTGTTTAGGGCTAGATAAGGAGATAGGCACTGGAAGTGTTTAGGGCTCGAATGCTTAATCGGTTCGCATGTCGGTAAACTTAACTGGACATTAGTTTAGGCAATACTTGTATAATGTGTACTATGATATGTAGAGTGCATCTCTTCACTAAGAGTTAGTGGAAGCAAATACTATAGGTATGCTAATGGTAGGTAGTAGCATACCCGGACTCGACTCACCTCAATTCGGTCACATGAATTTCACTCTAGATAGTCAATGACAGACTCGACAGGCTGTGATAGGTATACGCGAGCCTTTGAATTGAGGGGTCAGTAGGAGATGTAATTGTGACATTTAAGTTCGTCATTAGAGTAGTTCTCTCCAATCACCAGTTGGTGGGGTCAACCTCGAAGTGCAACTTAGTGTGCAAGTAGCAGTCTCTACTGAATACCAAGATATGATTCTTTCTCCTCTAAGTGATCAGGTAAATATCCTATGCGTTTAATGGCAAATGAGGTCATAAGTATTGGCCAAAGCATTTAGAGCTAGTTGAATTTTATATACAAGAGCTCGGCGATCTCGGTTTGCATTAACAAATATATAGAGTTAAGTTACAATAGGGCTTGACATTACCGTGACCCTAATACTTGATCAGGATATATGATTGAAGGGTTTATGCGTATATGGTATTCACGACATAATAGTTTTGGAATGATCCTATCATTCGTTCTCAGTTGCATTACGGTGCGGGCCGCTAGACTGGCTAAGTGCTATCCACACTCTTTGGTTCCTCCTATTACCGACTAAGACGAATCTATGGAGTCACGTACAAGGACATTTGACGGATACAAAGTGAATTAATTATATCTTTATTAATACTGGATATTGGATATTTAATTTAATTTATTAGATAAAATGATGCGGTCTTGTGAATTGAAGTTAATTGTTGGGTGATTAATTTAATACATAAATACATATATAATTATAATTTTTTATTTGATAAAATTAATTAATTGAATTAATTAATTAAGTATAAATAGACTTGAGATAAAATGAAGGTACTTAACAGACTAGAAACGTGAACGCCATGTGCCCTGTCTTGATATGGTGTGGGGTGATTTTGACTTATTTTTAAAACATGTAGAGATAAGATAACAAGATAATAATAATCTTGAAAATCTTATCAAATCATGTTATAAAAACATAACAACCAACACATACATATACATTTCGCCCGTGAGGTTATTTGGGGAGGAGGAGAAATTTTTATGTTGTTTTGTTCATCTCTAGAGAGAAGAAGAAAGAAGAAATAGAAGAGAGAAAAATTTCTATAGTAATTCCTAGCGGCGTTCTTGGAGAACGAATTGTTATAAAAAAATTCGTTGATTATCCGACGTGTGATGACATAGGGACACTCGACATTTTCGGTGTTGGATTTTCCACATGCTCGTTCGAATTGGATTCGTGTCCGTGATAAAGAAGAAATTATCAAATGACTACGAGGGTATGAATTCTCTAATTATATCTTCGTCATTTTTATAATCGAACACACGATGCGTGATTGATCTTCTTAAGGGTTCGATTTGATTCGGTTTTATTCCCGCTGTGTACTCTGATTTTATCATGGAATCCCAATAGTGGTATAGGAGCGAGGTATATGCGATCGTATATACGATATCTGCATTTAGAATGCTTCATTGAATATTTTTATGATTTGGAATCATAATTATATTAATCATTAATGTTTAATTGTTCGTCCAAAAATTTATCTTTCATAATTTTATTTTATAATATAAATCTATTTTCTTTTGAAAAATTGATTTATACGTGTAATATAAAAATTAAATAAAATATTATTTTTTGAATCAGGACGAAAAAACAAGCTGGAAAATTGGCCGGACCCGGCGGCTCGGAGCTGCCGGGACACTGCCGGCAGTGAGCTTCCTGCTCTCGGCAGGCAGCAGCCGTGAGGTAGTGGTCCTCTTGGACCAGGCCCGACAGTTGTGTCGGGCCGCAGGCCTGGCCCGAGCATTTCTTTTTTCGATCATGTTTTTGTTTTTCATATTTGTTAAATTAATTTCCCGCAAATTAAATTTGATTTAATTTGACTAAAATATAAATACGGTATTATTATTTTTTAAGGAAATTAATTTTATGAAGTTTTTATTTTTGTCCTGAATAAGTTAAAACTAACAATTGTGTGAATTAATTGGGCCAATTCTTATGGATGGATTAATTTTATATTGATTGGATCAATACTTAGATTAATAACTTATGCCATTAATTTTAATGTGATTGTAGCATTATTATTGGATGGTGGTATAGTTCATCGACCTGGTTTATTGAGTATTTATTCAATGGGGTCCTAAAGGTCGTTTTTGAGCTAATTTATTTTTATTAAATTTGTATAGGATGCAATTTTTATTGATGTAATAAATTAGTGATGATAAAGACCGAGGATGAATCACCGTAAAGACGAAGATTCAATATATGTAATTTGATAACTTGTAATTTTATCGAGTCAATGATGACTCAGTACTTATGAATGGTCTATGAACTGCATGTTGGTAGATACTAGGCTATGGATGTTCTCATATTGTATGACAAACAAACAAACCTACAAACAGCACTTATAAATGAATAAATGTGCAAAGTGTAGCAAATAACAATACTCCCACTTACAAACACTGAATTATATAAAGGCTATGAGGCTTCCTGCCCTCTATCAAACTCATGAAAAATTGGAATCTAAACCGAAATATTATTCTTCCGAGTATGTCTGGGTAGTATTTTTGGGGATGGTTGATAAATTCCTAGAGTACATTAGATGCCTTCGGTTGTGACAAATCAAACCCCTAGAAACCGTTGTTAGGAATACTTGTTAGATTTTGATGATGTCATCATTGTACTTGCTTATTCAAATATATGCTTATTACTTGGCAAATGTAAGGAAGAACCAAATGAGTATCTTCCATAGGCCAAATTATGTTAAGTTAGATACTTGGCAAAATGTAAAGAAGAACCAAATGAGTATCTTCTATAAGCCATTTAAGTTAGGCTTAAAATCGGCTAAGTACAAAGTGCAGATAAGTACATCAGAGAAGTTTCGGTCAGACAATCAACATCAGAGAAGTTTGACCAAACACTGCAGAATGACGAGTCATAGTCAAGTGAAAATCACAGAAGTACCGGTCAACAATTTTATCAGAGAAGTTTGACCAGACTGCAGTCAAGTGATCAGACGGAGCCCAAGTCATCTGAAGTTTGACCACCAAGATCAGTCAAGTTCATCAGTTTAGAAGACTTCAGACAAGTCGTCAGATCAGAGAAGTCTCGTCAGGACATCAGAGAAGTCATCGTCAGAGAAGTCCGATGACAGAGAAGTTTGATTGCCCATCAAACAGATTGACTTAAAGAGATCAGATAAGTTATGTCTAAGTAATCAGCCAAGTAAACCTGTCCACGTAAGCATGAGTTGAAAGTCAATAATTACGGAGAGTTACATGCGGGCGATAAGGGACAGACTGGAGAGATTCCCAGAAGGATATGAATTAAATAATTCATCCAAACCCACCTCTGAAGATTTTAGACATATTAAAATCAAAATATTCAGCGCTTCCACGTGAAAGTCTTCACAACGGTCAGAAATGGATTAAAATAAGGGAATCCAGCCTTGCAACGTTCAAAAAGAAAAATAAATAAGTCTACTTCTCCAATGGATGGATTTGTTACAGATTTGCAACGGATATGAAGAAAAGTTCTAAGTATTGACAAGCTATAAATATCTGAAGATTTGAAAGAGCAAAGTACGATGCGAACTATACTCTCAAGCAATTAAAGCAATCAAGAGATCAAGAAATCTATAGCATCGTGAAGATCAGCATTCACATTTCACATACGAAGAAAGCTCTTAGTTGGAGAAGACAAAACACTCTTCTCTTAAAACTTGAGTACGGGGTACTTCACTGGTTGACGTTGCATGACTGGTAGGCATCCAAGGATTTGGAGAACGAGTGGTGCTAGGCAGTCATAAAGGAGTTGCAATGACAGGATTTCCACTGGTTGGAAGTTGTTGCAGCTAAGTTGTAGAATCACTTTAATCTTTATCACTGGTTGAAAATTATAGTGGATTCATCTCCAACTGGTTTGGAGAAAAGTGGATTAGTAGAGGAATACCACACATCTGAGACCACTATAAACTGCCTACGTATTTTATTGTTTTAGCATCATACTTAACTGTTGCATTCATATTTAGTGTTTTATTGTTTATATTTCTGTATTCATCATCAGCTGACTTCCGCACTTATATTGTCTACAGACGACTCTAAGTCATCTGTACCATCAGCTGAGAAACTCCTTAATTCCTACTTGGAAAAAGAGATTCAATAAGTCTATTCACCCCCCCTCTAGACTTATTTCTGACGACTTGTGACCTACAAGTGGTATCGGAGCGGTTGGTTCATTTATTTCCAGAACCAGATCCGCATATCGAGGATATATATTTTATCGCTCATCAAGAATGGAACATATGCAACACATGCATTCTAGATTACCTATTTTTTCAGTTGACGAGTATGATCTTTTGAAGATAAGGATGCAAGCACATTTATCTTCTATTCATGACGACATGTGGTGCATAATCGAAGATGGTCCTTTCATTTTCGAGAAGGACAACACTCCTGAGGAGATAGTAGCCGGGAAGCCAGAGAAGATCCCCAATAAGAGGATGGATCTGACCATTGAAGAGAGGAAGCTGGCCAATATTGACAACCGGGCCAGTTATGTGCTATATCAAACTCTTGACAAGTCAACCATGGTCAAGATCAAGAATTGCCAAAATGCCAAAGAAATTTGGGATACCCTTGCCGTGATGTGTGAAGGTACAGAGATGATAAAAGAAAACAAGTTGTTAATCGCTACCCAGAAGTTTGACAACTTCAAGATTAAGACTGGAGAATGAATAGACCAAGTGGACACAAGGTTCACAGAGATCATCAACGAAATAAACTCCCTTGGAAAAACTTATGGCAACAGGGAGATAGCCATGAAGGTGTTAAGATCACTTAGCCCCGAATGGAGCATGAAGGCGGTGGCCATGAGGGAATCCAAAGACCTCAATGAAATAAAGATTCAAGAACTATTCCCTGACCTGAAGGCTTATGAATTCGAACTCCCAAGTTCATCATCAAATGAGCCTGCAGAGAAGGGAATAGCATTTGCAGCCGAGTCCCCCGCCAAGAACCTATCTGATGTCAAACCTCCAAATCCACTCGATTTTGAGGAAGAGATGGCGTTTATAATGCAAAGATTCAGCAATTTACGAAAGAATTACTCCAAATATAAGAAGAATTATAAGGAGAATGCAAGGAGAAATCAAAAAGACAGAAGTTGGAAGGTGGAATGCTATAACTATCATAAGACAGGACACGTTCAAATCGACTGTCCTGATCTTAAGAAGGACAAGAGCAGGAAGGAGGTGAGCAGAAAAGAAAACTGAAGGAAAGCCCTCATTGGAGAAGACCAAGAGAAAGTGGAATCGAGCAGTGGATTCTTCTCTGATGATGATGAGGAATATGACTGTCTGATGGCCAACCTAGCTGATGAAGAGGTAACATCAAAACCCTCTAATTCAAATAATAGTTCAGACATGTCACAAGACATGGACTTACACGAGTAAATCAGCTTCTCAAAGACTTTGAGAAATTAAAATCTGCACACCTATCTGTATCAGCCGAGAAGACCCAGTTGCAAGATGAGAATATACAGCTGAAAAATGATTTTGAAAACTCAGCCCAGAGGTGAATAAAACCAAATCTGATATTGAAAAACAGACAGCAGACAAATTTAAAAACCAGGCTGATATCACCACAGCTGAGATAAAACAATTAACTATTATGAATAGTGAAATATCAGCTGTACTTGCTCATGTCAAAGCTGAGTTTAATAAACTAACTCAGCTAAGTAAAACTCAGGCGAAGGAAATAACCTCCCTAAAGGCGTCTCTAACTTTGGACGAATTGTGTATGAGCAAAAGGCCACTTTATTCCAGATCAGGCCTTGGATATGACCCCAACACTCCCTCTAGTTCTAAAACTACTTTCATCAAGGGAGAAACACTTGTCCCGTCTGCTAAGCCTAATTACAAACCAGTGTTTCAAAATAGGCAGTAGCCAAGTCACAAGTCTAGGCTGCAGCCAAGGTATACAAGGCAGCCACCTAGATATGAGACTAGGCAATGTCCAAGGCAGAAGCAGCAGCCCAGACAACATGCCCATTATTATCAAAGACTCCCCAAAAACAGATTTCAAAATGGGAGGGGCAAATGGAAACCTCAAGGATATCCAAGTTTTCAAAATGAACAGATGTGGAGACCCCAAAGATTTTATAAATGATCTTAGCCAAGATTGCGAAACGGCTCACATCAATTTTATGAGGCATATCCAATACACAATCCTAACAGAGGATACAGGCCCAGACAACACACACCATTTAGGGGCAATAACAACAACTTTCACAATCCCATGAGAAATCAGTTCTCCAGGAAACCAACTAACCCCCGAGGACCCACACAGATTTGGGTACCTAAATCTCTGCTTTTTTGATTGCAGAAAAGGTGGAAGGACTAATACCACATCTCCACAAATTCAAATATTGGAGGTGAAGAATGGTTTGTAGATTCTGGATGCTCAAGGCACACGACCGGAAACAAGAAGGTGCAGTCAAATTATATCAAAGAAAGAGGTCCAGATGTAACATTTAGAGATAGCTCTAGAGGTCAGACTAAAGGCTTTGGAGAGTTGCACAGAGGAAACATCACTATATCAAAAGTTCATTATGTCAAAGGGCTCACATACAACCTTTTGAGCATAAGCCAATTTTGTGATGAGAAGAATCTAGTAGTCTTCACTATTTAGAAATGTATGGTGATAGATATTCTATCTGGAGAAGTGAAGCTGCAAGGATTCATAAGCAGAGATGTCTATATGATAGATTGGAAAACAGGAACTCCCAACACCTGTTTTCTATCCAATACAATAGCTGAGAATGGATGGCTGTGGCACAAGAGACTATGTCACCTAAACTTCAAAGCCATTAACAAGATTAGTTCTCAGAAGCTGGTCAGAGGACTTCCAGAAGAAGTTTTCAGAAAGGAATCTTTCTGTGATGCATGTTAGAAAGGAAAGCAGACCAGAGCATCATTCAAGCCAGTCCAACCTACCACTCTCACAACAAGGATCTTAGATCTACTTCACATGGATCTTTTTGGTCCTATCAAGCCAAGGACCCTAAGTGGCAGAAAGCATGCTCTAGTAGTAGTAGACGACTACTCAAGGTACACATGGATTGTATTTCTATATAAGAAGAGTGAAACCTTGACAAAGCTGCCTAAGCTGCTGAGAAGGATCCAGAATGAGAAATCTCTCTCAATCATCAAGATCAGATCAGATAGAGAAGGAGAATTTCTCAACAGAGCAATCACTGAGTACAGTGATCAGAATGGGATCCAGCACGAGCTCTCTGCATCCAAGACTCCACAGCAGAATGGTGTTGCCGAAAGAAGAAACAGAACCTTGAAGGAAGCAGTCAGGTCCATGATTGCAGAAGCAGACCTGCCCAAAACGTTCTGGGCTGAAGCTGTCAACACATCATCTCACACTCAAAACAGGAGTATGATTGTAGGGAGACATGGCAAAACTCCCTATGAGGTTTGGAATGGCAGAACACCAACTGTTGCATATTTTCATATATTTGGTTGTAAGTGTTTCATCCAAAACAATGGTAAAATCCAACTAAATGCCTTTGATGCTAAAACTGATGATGGTCTCTTTATAGGATATTCACAAAGAAGCAAGGCATATAGAGTTTTTAACAAAAGAACCTTAGTTGTGGAGGAAACACCTCATGTGGTATTTGATGAATCTACTGCTGAGTACAGAAAACATATGGAACTGATTGAGGATAAGATCAAAACCACCACCCTGGAAGAAATCATTGTTCATGATACAGGAATGATGGACTCACCTGCAGACCAGCCTGAAGACCCAACTGCAGATCAGATAGTACCTCAAAACCTAACTGATCCAGTTACTGCTGATGAAGACCCATCTGTAGCTGATAAAGACCCATATGCAGATCAGACTAGATCCCCACCTGCAGATGACAAGACCGTAGTTGATCCAGTTGCAGACCAAGGAAGTCAGAACCAAGCTGAAGCAGAAGGAGAAGAAGTCCACCAAAGCAACTCTACAGGGGGAACAAACCTTAAAGACGAAGAATAAATTCCCAAATAGCTTAGAGATCACCCCATTCACAAATCATTGGAAAAATAACTGATGGAGTCAAGACCAGACAGTCCACTCTACCAACAGGAATGGAAATGTTTTCATACTTTATGTCTCAAATAGAACCCAAGACTACAGAACAAGCCTTGGAAGACTACTCATAGATCAATGCAATGTAAGAAAAGCTTAACCAGATGGAAAGAAATAATGTTTGGGAACTAACAGACAGACCAGATCACAAGAAGGTTATTGGTACCAAATGGGTGTACAAGAACAAATGCGATGAAGATGGAGCTGTTGTAAGGAATTAAGACAGACTTTTTGCCGAAGGATATGCTCAATGTGAAGGAATAGATTTTGATGAAATCTATGTACCTGTTGCAAGATTAGAATCCATCCGACTATTCCTTGCATATGCTGCATTCAAGGATTTTGAAGTCTACCAAATGGATGTGAAGAGTGCCTTTCTAAATGGAATTCTATAAGAAGAAGTCTATGTGGAGCAACCCCCTGGATTTGTCAAAGGATACAAAGTCTACAAGCTTCTAAAAGCTCTATATGGACTTAAGCAGACACCAAGAGCATGGTATGAAACATTATCTGTGTTTCTTGGAAGAATGGTTTCAGCAAAGGAAAAGTAGACAAGACTCTATTCAGAGTGGAGCATGAAGACAACATATTATTAGTTCAAATATATATGGATGATATCATATTTGGCTCAACCAACCCGGAGCTGTGTGAGAAAATCCCAATCTCATGCAAGGAGAATTTGAGATGAGCATGATGGGAAAGCTAAATTTCTTTCTAGGTTTGCAAGTTAAACAGATGAAGAATGGAATTTTCATCAACCAAGCCAAATATACAAGAGATTTAATGAAGAGATTTGGAATGGAATCAGCCAAACTAGCAAAAATCCCTATGAGCACAAGCACTCACTTAGATGCAGATGAAGGAGGCATATCAGTGGATCCAACCCACTACAGAGGACTTATTGGATCACTCCTTTATCTGACTGCAAGCAGACCAGACATATCTTATGTCGTGGGAGTATGTGCTAGATTTCAATCCAAGCCAAAGCAGTCTCACCAGGATGCAGCTAAGAGGATAATCAAATACCTTAAGTCTACGGTCAATGTTGTACTATGGTACCCTAAGGATGATAATTTTGAACTATCAGGATACTCAGATGCAGACTTCGCAGGATGTAAAATTAATAGGAAGAACACCAGTAGAACGTGCCATTTCCTAGGAACCAGACTGATATCCTGGTTTAGCAAGAAGCAGGTATCTAACTCTATATCAACAACAGAGTCAGAATACCTAGCTGCAGGTAGCTGTTGTGCCCAGATTTTATGGATCAGACAACATCTAAGGGACTACAACATCAGTGCAAATGAAGTCCCAATATGGTGTGACAACAACAGTGCAATTGCAATCACGAACAATCCAGTATTGCACTCCAGGACAAAGCACATTGATGTTAAACATCATTTCATTAGAGACCATGTGCTTAACAAGAGAGTAAGAATAGAAAGAGTCAGCACAGAATACCAAATTGCTGACATATTCACCAAACATTTACCAGAAGAAAGGTTTTTGGAGCTGAGCAGGGATCTTGGATTACTAGATTGGGAATCTAGTACAGATGAGAAAGCTACCTGAAGACCAGATCAGGCGAGCGAAAGAAGTTACCTGATCAGACCAGTCTAAAAGTCGAAAGACAAGAATACGAAGCTGACGACAGGCATCAGATCCTATCTGATGCAGAGCACTCAAGAAGTCAAACGGTCAATTAGCTAAGTTTTCTTATTTCTGACCGACTCTTGAATATTATATTATTATCTATTTACACGTGGCAACTACACGTTCACACGACCTCCACAATGACCAATTAAATCCAACCGTCACTTTTCAAATTTTCAAAAGCTGTACCACCAATTAATTTAATTTAAATTTTAAAATCTCAAAAGGTGGACCACCCCTTAAATAAATGAATCTTAAATTCCAAACATCTCTTCATTTTTCTATTTAAAGACGTTCATCACGAGTTTACCGACGAGTCGTCGTGGCATGAATACAATCTGGGTAATTGTGGATCGCTTAACTAAATCAGCTCATTTCCTTGAGATCAAGGATACGTGGGGTCCCAAGAGACTTGCCCAGTTGTTCATCAAAGAGATAGTGAGACTGCACGGTACTCCCAGAAGTATCATTTTCGATCGTGACGGACGATTCATGTCTCATTTTTGGAAATTAGTTCATCGTGCTATGGGAACTCAGCTTAATCTCAGTACAGCTTTTCATCCTCAGTCCGACGGACAATCAGAGATAACTATTCAGACTTTAAAGGATATGTTGAGGGCATGTGTCCTCGATTGGAAAGATGATTGGGAAGCCCAACTACCATTGATCGAGTTCACGTACAATAATAGTTGGCATTCTTCGATTAAGATGGCACCTTACGAGGCCTTGTACGGCCGTCGTTGTCGATCTCCTTTCTGTTGGGATGACTTATCAGAATCAATCGGCACCGAGCCCGATATGCTTAAAGACGCCCATGAAAAGATAGCTTTGATCAGGAGTCGTTTGTTGACCGCTCAGAGTCGATAGAAATCTTATGCAGATAATCGTCGTCGACCATTAGAGTTCGAGGCGGGTGATCATGTTTTGGTCAGGGTTTCCCCGAGTCATGGTATCTTCCGTTTTGGGAAGAGGGGGAAGTTGAGTCCAAGATTCATTGGGCCGTTTGAGATTTTGGATCGAGTAGGCGAGTTAGCTTATCGATTGGCCCTACCTCCGGCGTTGAGCCGAATTCATAATGTGTTTCACGTCTCTCAGTTGGGGAAGTATGTTGCCGAACCGAGTCACATACTTCAGTTCGACGAAATCGAGATCGCCGATGATCATTCATATGAGGAGCGTCCTATACGAATTTTAGAGCGGCGAATCAAACAGTTGAGGAATAAGACGATTCCTTTGGTTAAAATTCAGTGGTCTAGACACGGAGTCGAAGAGGCTACTTGGGAAACTGAGGATAGTATACGGGAGAGTTATCCCGAGTTGTTTGACCCTTAGTTTCGGGGACGAAACTCTTTTAAGGGGGTGTATGTAATACCAGGTTGCAATTCAGTCATTATCATTCAGTACTTATCATTCTTTAATTGTCACTCAGTAATTTTCACTCATTAATGATCATTTGTCACTCATATTCAATCATTGTATTCATCATTCACAGTAATTGTATCGTGTATCAGTCGTCATTCATCATCAATCAAGATGGAGTTTCGAGCCGTGTTTATCACCGTTGTCATTTCATAGTGTGCTGTGTGTGAGGAGTAGCGCACACTACGTACTCTCTTTAGCGTGCGCTAATTGAGTACGGGTAGCGCACGCCACCTCTCAACACTAGCGCACGCTAGTGTAGTTGAGCAGCACCCGTAAGGCACCGACCGCAGCTTGGGATTGTGGCAGCGCACGCTACGAATGGTAAGTAGCGCGCGCTAGTGAGACGGAGTAGCGCACGCTATGCAGTCGGTGTAGCGTGCGCTAAGGTCGGATCAGGTTGAGTCCAGTGGCTACTGGACTGAATTGTATTAATTCATAGCGCACGCAATGAGTGGTTTTAGCGTACGCAAATGGTGTAGTAGCGCACGCAAATTACTGAATGTAGCGTACGCTACCGCGATCAGAGCAGAGGATAGAAGGTTCTGGACTCCAGTACTGGGCATTAGATAATTCGTTAGCGCACGCTAACATTTGGGGTTAGCGCACGCTAAGTGTACATCCGTAGCGCACGCTACAAGAGATACGTAGCGCACGCTACCGTTTTCGGACAATGGGTACTGGACTACCCAAAACACCCATTAGCGCACGCTAAGCACTGGGGCTAGCGCACGCTAAACTGGGATTTCTATAAATTGGACAGTGTGGCCCAGATTTCGTCATTTGTCATTTCTTCTCTTTATCTCATCGGTTCCGGGCAATTTGGAGCGATTTGGAGAGTATTCTTCGAGGTGTAATCATCAATCATCATCTTCATGCATATAATCCAGAGTAATCATCATTTCATCACCTTCAAACATCATAATCAAGGTAATGATTTCTTGAATCTAGAATTTCGGATATTTGGGGTTGGTTGTAACTCACGGGTAGGATGTTTACTACGTATTCGTTTGAGTGCATCCTTGAGTTCGGATATTATTGTATCAACGTTTGAGTTGGTTATAATCGTGGTTGATACGTATATTGAGCGTTTGTTGGTAATTATTGTTATTCAAGGTTGTTCGAGCGACCGACACCTCATTTTTGGACGTTGTTCGTGGAAGGACATTGTCCACCGGCGTTGTGTAAGTTAATTCTTACTCAGTTAAATGGATATTCATTCATTTAGTTGTTGTTCATTCATAATAATAACTCATTCATATTGTATTAACTTTATCAAGACTGGTCATCTTTAATTAATCATTTCAGTCACGAGGAACGACGGTTCCAATTATTTCATTGAACTATCATTCATTTCACTGTCATTTCATCTCGGTGAGTCATTGTTGATTTTCGATGTCACTTTTGTTATATCGTGGCATTACGGGTCATACTGGCGTGCCGGTTGGTATGTGTAGGATTTTCATGTCGGGCACATTTAAGTCGTGTGTTGGTTGTTCGCCTCACATTGGACTGTGCACACGAGTCGATTGCTTCGTGAGACTGATTAGGTACAAGACCACACGTGTATTCGATCGATACTCGTTGGTGGCTTGTGCACGGACACATTTCCATCTCGGACGTAGTGTGGCGCCATTCCTTGAGCCGTATTGTCAGTTGATTCATATAGCATGTTTGATTGCGTATGTTTTCAACAGGATTGTGATTATTCAACTCTTGAGGATTGTTGTTCTGTGTAACTGACCCCGTTGGGGAATATTGTTTTTCAGGTCATGGCAAGGCAAAAGCACGGGGAGAGCACGTTGACGGCGAGGAGTCCCAATGATACTAGTAGGGGGGCCAGTCTTTTCAGTCATTTATGTTTCCTTCATTTTTTTCCGCTGCAGACATTCCGTTTGAATATTCATTTCACTCAGTGTTGTATATTTTATCTCCATATAAAATATACATGTATTCTGTATTATCCTGGGTGTGTTGTATGAAACTCCTCATCGGAGTAATTAATGTTGTAATGTGGTTCGGTACTACATTTACTCTGCGTAATTCATTCATTTTCATTCGCCTAGTGGGTCCCAGTCGGGGTCCACGGCACTGTAATATCCGCCTAGTTTGGGGTGTTACAGATTATGTGTACCGGCAAGGTCGGTAAGGAACCTTCGCCGTCTATCAATAAAGTTTTATTTGTTGAAAGTTTACATCATAATCTACTTAGGGGCTGTTTACCAACTCTGTCATTAAGATCTGGGTGAAATAAGTTATCTGTTTGGATTATGCTCTCTGTCTAGATAAAGATGAAATGATGTTTACCTCCATTGCTGAACCAACTGTCTCAATGGCAAAAATGACCATTTCCCTCGATATATATAAAAATATATTAAATATTTATATCCAAAATAGTTCGACACCATACTATTATAAATTGCACAACATCATAATAATATAACACTATATCTAGTTATAATAGTTATTTCTTATTTGGTTCCATTAAGTTGATAGCTTACCGAATAAGGAGCTTGGGGGTCACTGTCCCATTAAGCTGCTATTTTATTTATTAAGCTCATGATAAACACATTATCAGCTGTCCGAAAAATCTATAAGAAACCAATAAGCTTCATTAAGCTGCTAGTAAACAGGCCCTTAGTGTTTCTAAATTGTGTGATGACGATTTTAACATTATTTTTGAAGAAACTCATTACACGGCTTTTAAAAATAATAAAATTGCTTTTATCGGTTTGAGATGCGGAAATATTTATATTGTCGATCTTAATGACAAAAATTCATTCAATGAAAAATGCATTATTACTTTAGATGAAAATGCATTTTTGTGGCATAGAAAATTGGGGCATACATCTCTAGACTTTGTCAGTTTTAGCCGATGATCGAGCTGTTATCGAATAAAATTCATCAGTTTTAAAAAGGAAACATACTCGAGAATCTTTCAAACCAAAATTTGAGATTTCCACCAGTTGCATTCTTGAACTTGTGCATATGGATTTAATTGTTCCATCTAGATATGTTAGTCTAAATGGCAAACTTTATATTTTGGTGATTGTTGATGATTTTTCTCGATTTACATGGGTTAGATTCATTGCTCATAAAGATGATACGTTTTCTGAGTTTTCTAAATGGTGCCATTTGGTACAAAATGAGAAAAACCTTTCCATAATTTTTATCCGTACCGATCACATAGGTGAATTTGATTGCACCACGTTTGAACTTTTCTGTGACAAGTATGGAATTAACCACAATTTTTCGGCTGCTAGAACTCCTCAACAAAATGGGGTCGTTGAAAGAAAAAATCAGTCTTTGGAAGAAATGTCGAGGATAATGTTAAATGAATATACTCTTCCGAAATATTTTTGGGGCGAATCCATTTTTACGGAATGCTACATTATCAATCGGGTTTATCTTCGTAGAGCCAACTTAAAAATCCCTTATGAGACTTGGAAGGGAAAACCGAATATTTCATATGTTTCATCCATTCGGTTGCAATGTTTTATTTTAAATAATGGAAAGGAAAATCTGGGCAAATTTGATGCAAAATCTGATTCCGGTATATTTCTTGGGTATTCTGCAAATAGCAAAGCATTCCGTGTTTATAATATTAGAACTAATAAAGTTGAAGAATCTATTCATGTTAAATTCAATGATATGATCTCACCCTCAGAAAAGGTAGATTGTTTTGATGATACATGTATTCTTCCGAAAATGGAAAGGATTTCAGAGGCTCAAAAGAGTATAATTGATGATTTGCCTAAAGATTGGAAGCACAACAAAGATCATCCATGAGACCTTGTTATTGGGAATATCGAAGATGGTGTTCAAATGTGAAGACGAACTACCGAATATATTGCTCATTTTGCATTCGTATCAGAAATTGAACCCAAAAATGTGTTTGAGGATCTTGATGATGAAACCTGGGTGATGGCAATGCAAGAAGAGCTTGCTCAATTTAAGCGAATCAATGTATGGAATTTAGTTCCAGCTCGTAAAGATAAAACCATTATCGGAACTAAATGGGTGCATAAAATAAAGTGTGACGAAGATGGGTACCCAGTAAGAAATAAGTCTCGTTTAGTTGCACAAGGTTAAAATCAAGAAGAAGCTCTCGATTATGAGGAAAGTTTCGCACCCGTGGCTCGTCTCGAAGCCATTCGTTTATTATGTGCTTTTGCCGCTCACAAGAAAATTAAGCTATATGAAATGGATGTAAAAAGTGCATTTCTTAATGGCTTTATTCAAGAAGAGGTTTACATGAAGCAACCTCCAGGTTTCGAGGACTATGAACTTCCGGACCACGTCTACAAAATCAACAATGTCGTATATGGTTTGAAGCAAGCACCACGAGCCTGGTACGATCGTTTAAGTGAATTTTTAATTTCAAATGGCTACAAAAGAGGTAAAATCGACAACACTTTATTTGTGAAAATCTTAAATAATGATATGCTTATTTGTCAAATATATGTAGACGATATTGTTTTCGGTGCTACTAACGAACATCTTTACCAAGACTTTTCTAATTTAATGAAGGAAGAATTCTAAATGAGTATGATGGGAGAATTAACATTCTTCCTCGGGATTCAAATTAAACAACGTGAAGATGGGATTTTTATCCATCAAACCAAATATACTCACGACCTCCTCAAAAAGTTCAATATGGAAAGTAGCAAAGCAATTCCAACTCCGATGTATTCTATATTAAAATTGGACAAAGAAAAAAATGGAAAATCCGTTGATCAAAAGCTATATCGAGGTATGATCGGATCTCTACTCTATTTGACTGCACCCAGACCAGATATAATTTTTGTTACATGTTTATGTGCTAGATTTCAATCAAATCCTAAGGAATCCCATTTGACTGCTTGCAAACGTATTTTTCATTATTTAAATGGAACTATTGGTCTTGGACTATGGTATCCATCATGTTTGGATTTTAATTTAATTGCATACAGTGACGCCGATTTTGGCGGCTGTAAAATTGACAAGAAAAGTACTAGTAGCACATGTCATTTTATTGGTTCTTGCCTAATCTCATGGGGAAGTAAAAAGCAGACGAGTGTAGCAATGTCTACAGCTGAAGCCGAGCATGTGGCCGCAGGTAGCGCTTGTGCGCAAGTGCGATGGATCAAAAATCAACTCCGAGATTACGGTATTTATTTTGAAAATACTCCTATTCTGTGTGCGAATACTAGTGCAATAAATCTCAGTAAAAATCCTATTCTGCATAGTAGAACCAAGCATATATATATTAGACATCATTTCTAACGTGATTATGTTCAAAATAAAGATATTTGTTTAATATTTGTCGGAACAAAAGACTAACTTGCAGATATTTTTACTAAACCCTTACCTGAGGAATCATTTAATTCCATTAGATTACAACTTAGTATGGGTCATCTCGATAATTTTTAAAAGATTTTTTATTTGTCTTATGAGAAATCATTTCGTGAGATATTTTACTTGGCCTAGCGTGCGCTAGACTTATATAATTAATGTGCGCTATCTATTCTTACCAGAAGCATCTCGAGCCCAATAGCATATGCTACTCACCATTCTTTATGCACGCTAATCAATTCCTTTAAAAGTACCTGAAGGTACTGGACAGTCCAGTAGCCCATTTTTTTTATCTATAACGTACGTTATATTACATATGGCGCACGCTAACGTGTTGGTAATACACTTAAAAACCAACAGTCGACCGATCCCCTTTCATTTCTTCATCAACCTTAATTTCCAGAGACATATACGAATCCAAAATTACACCTCCTCTGAAATTCATCCAAATTTTTCCTCAATCTATGGCTAGTGGATCAAGAGTACCCATGCAAAAGCAATACAAAAGCTCAAAACGTACTCGAGAGCCCGAATTCGACTCAACTCGTTGTTAGAATATTCTATTCCATATAATCATAAATTGGTTTTGATGATGAATTGACGATCAATCCAAAACAACAAAGGAAACACGTAAAGTCACCTGATCAGACGAGATGGAAAAGTCACCTGATCAGATGAGATGGAAAAAGTCACCTGATCAGACGAGTAAGAAAAGTCACCTGATCAGTCGAGTAAGAAAAGTCAGCTGATGAATTAGCGCACGCTACAGACAAAGATTAGCGCACACTATCGAGCAAAATCTAACGTACGTAACACAGGGAACTTAACGTACGTAATGGTTTGAATACGAATTCAAATAAGGAATCGTTGAAAGATCCGGTGGAAAGTCAAAGTCAAAAGGCATGCAACGGATACATGGTGATGCACGCAATGATGTCACATTAGTGCATGCTACAATGTATATTAGCGCATGCTAACGATAAAGGCAGAAGCTACTGGACTAATGTAATAAGCAGTTAACGTACGTAACAATGCAGAATAACGTAAGTAAGAGAGGTTTAGCACATGCTAAAGAAGAGAAATAGCACATGCTAATGAAGACAGGCAGTAACGGCTACTTGAGCCTTTGAACCTATAAATACTAAGTCATTTGGTATCATTACATACAACAACTCCAAGCAAATCATAGATACTTGATATATTGTTATAATCATCCTTGTTGTTGTAATTGAGCTATATTGTCAAGTGTTTGAGTGTTCTTACACGAAAACATACACGAGAGGAAAGATATGGATTGTAGATTGATTTGGTGTTATTAGGATCGTTGATCCAGTATTGTTAGAATCATATCTAAATCCAAGAGAGGTTTGTCTAGTACCAATAAAAAGCAAGATAGGTTGCTTCCTTGTCCGATAGAAAAGGAAAACGATTTATCTTGGACCGACATAAAGACAAGAGTGTAACGGTTTATCTCGGACCTATAGAAGATGAGATTATGACAGTATCCCTCGGACCGATAGAAGATGAGGCGTAGCGGTTGATCTTTAGCATAAGGAAAAAGATACGAAGAGAGGACGTAGGCATTATTGGTCGAGCCTCTATAAATCTTGTCTCGTTTATCCTCCGCAAGTTAATACGCTTCCGCAAATGCAAAAGAGTTTGATAACTCTATTATACTTCGTGTAAATTTCAAACGGTGAAGGTACCAATTTTCCAACAATTGGTATCAGAGTGGGTATCAATAAAAATCGGCTTAATATCTGAGGATAAAAAAATCCGATGGCGTTTCAATTTGCACCGATCGAAGTTCTTGTTCTAAATCGACCTCCATTTTTTGAACGATCGAATTACATGACTTGGAAGAAAAAGATGTCGATCTTCATTCGTGCCTATGATATAGAAATCTGGAAGATCATCTGCCTTGGTCCGAAAGTTCCAACCAAATCTGATGGGTCACTTAAGAGCTTCGAAGAATACAATGACGAGGATTGGAAGAACGATCACCTCAATTGTAAGGCCACTCAACTTTTATATTGTGTCTTAAATCCAGAGGAGGTCAATCGTATTTCTTCGTGTGAAAGTGCAAAAGAAATCTGGAAAATTTTTGAAATCACACACGAGGAACAACTCAAGTCAAGGAAACAAAGATTAATATGCTTCTCCATAACTACGAGTTATTGATGATGAAGGGTGACGAGTCCATCACCAACATGTTCGACTGATTTTCGGTCATCACCAATGGTCTTGCTTCGTTTGGGAAACCACTATCAAGTAGTGAAAAGGTCAAGAAAATATTACGATCACTGCCTAGCGAATGGGATGGCATCGTGACGGCGATCATAGAATCCAAAGATCTCAACACGCTCGACTTTAACGCCCTAGTAGGTTCGCTAATTAATTATGAGATTGTTCTTAAATCTCGAAATGCCAAATCAAAACCGAAATAGAAATCCATAGCTTTTAAAGAAAATATGTCTCGAAAATAAGAAATCCCGGTATACGAAGATGATGAAGAATCGGAATATTTTGCCAAGAATATAAATAAGTTTCAAAACTTATTGAACCGGAGAAGGAAGGACATCAAATTGGGCGAATCTATGAAATTCGACAACAACTGTCAAAACTGTGGTAAACCAGGCCACTTTGCTAAAAATTGCCGAGGCTAAAATCCTAAAAAGGAAGTTCTTATAGCCACGTGGAGTGACGAAGACGATGACGATAAACTTATTCAAAATAACCTCGCACCATGGCAAGGAGTTCATTCGACGATAGCGACGTCGAAAGCCAGGTTAGTACCTCGTCTCACGACGAATTATTTGAAGCATTCGAACTTTTACATACCGATTTTCAAAATGCTTTACTTTATAATAAATCCCTGAAAGCGAAAAATAAAATATTGGAAATCGAAATTTCCAAAATAAATGGAAAAAGGGAAATTTGTTGAAACCGATCATTCTCATTATCTTGAAAATGAAAATAAATTAAAGGATGATCTCTTGAAAGTTAAAAACGAACTTAAAAATTTAACGAATAAATTTTCCTGCGGAAATAACAAATTTGAACAAATGCTTTCCGTTCAAAAATATTTTTTAAACAAACAGGGGTTAGGATTCAAACCGCATAATAAAACTGAATCCTTAAATTTGAAAATATCCTATTGCGATAAATGTTTAAAACTTGGGCATCACATTTTGAATTGCAAAAGCCCACCTCGGACGATAAAAATTAAAAAAGTTTGGACTCCTAAAGGAAACACAATTTCGAATATCGTCTATGTATCAAATGAAAAACCGAGAGTTCGTTGGATCCCCAAAAATCAAAACAGATTTTATTCGAATTAGTATTTAACTTAGGGGGAGTGACAATTTTTTTTAAAGGGAAATCTATTTTTCAGGGGGAGCTTTACCCGATTGTCATACTTAATTTTATTGTTATTATGCCACTTTTTGATTATGACAAAAAAGGGGAGAAAATATGAGAATGGGAGAATGGGAGAAAATACGAGTCATGTAAGAATGACAAGAAAAATATAAAAAATGGCAAGGAGTCAAAAAGGAGAAAAGAAAAGATGGGGAGAAGAAAACCAACAAAACGGACAAAGCCGAAAACTTTGATCTATAATTGTTTATATTTTTGCAGGTACAGAACATAAATAATACCATCGAAGGTTGTTGTTTTGTTATCATCAAAAGGGGAAGATTGTTGGAATATTCTATTCTATATAATCATAAATTGGTTTTGATGATGAATTGACGATCAATCCAAAATAACAAACGAAACAAAGTAAAGTCACCTGATTAGACGAGATGGAAAAAGTCACCTGATCAGATGAGATGGAAAAAGTCACCTGACCAGATCAGACGGGAAACGCTGACTGATTAGATCAGAGAGAAAAATGTCACCTAATCAGACGAGTAAGAAAAGTCACCTGATCAGTCGAGTAAGAAAAGTCACCTGATGAATTAGCTAATGCTACAGACAAATATTAGCGCACGCTATTGAGCAAAATCTAATGTACGTAACATAGGGAAGTTAACGTACGTAATGGTTTGAATACGAATTCAAACAAGGAACCGTTGGAAGATCCGGTGGAAAGTCAAAGTCAAAAGGCATGCAACGGATACATGGTGACGCACGCAATGACGTCACATTAGCGCACGCTACAATGTATATTAACGCACTCTAACGATAAAGGCAGAAGCTACTGGACTAATGCAATAAGCAGTTAATGTACGTAACAATGCAGAATAACGTACGTAAGAGAGGTTTAGCGCACGTTAAAGAAGAGAAATAGCGCACGCTAATGAAGACAGGCAGTAACGGCTAGTTGAGCCTTTGAGCCTATAAATACCAAGTCATATGGTATATTACATACAATGACTCCAAGCAAATCATAGATACTTGATATATTGTTATAATCATCCTTGTTGTTGTAATTGAGCTATATTATCAAGTGTTTGAGTATTCTTACACGAAAACATACACGAGAGGAAAGATATGGATTGTAGATTGATTCGGTGTTATTAGGATCGTTGATCTGGCATTGTTAGAATCATATATAAATCCAAGAGAGGTTTGTCTAGTACCAATAGAAAGCTAGATAGGTTACTTCCTTATCTGATAAAAAAAGAAAATGGTTTATCTTGGACCAACATAAATACATGAGTGTAATGTTTATCTCGGACCGATAGAAGACGAGATTGTAATGGTATCCCTCGGACCGATAGAAGACGAGGTGTAGAGGTTGATCTTTAGCCTAAGGAAAAAAGATACGAAGAGAGGACATAGGCATTATTGGCCGAACCTCTATAAATCTTGTCTCGTTTATCCTCTGCAAGTTAATACGCTTCCGCAAACGCAAAAGAGTTTGATAACTCTATTATACTTTGCGTAAATTTCAAACGGCGAAGGTACCAATTTTCCAACACTCGCTTCATCTCCTCCGCGGAATTCAAGGTATTTTCTGACATTCTTCTGCAAGAACAAATCACGGACTGTTATTACTTCAATTTTCGAAGCCTAGAATGTGCTAAAATGGAAATCCGTGAGTTCTTTGTTAGGAGTATGCCCTCGAATGCCACTAAGAGGATGATTGAGTGAGGGCATTGTACTTGTAATTATGTAAATCACTAATATAAGGCAATGGATGTTTCTTTATTTACTGGTAGTTACTGGCATTCTTAACTCGTAAATATACATATAGAAACTTGTCCGTGTATTTGAGAGCAAAACGTTCCACTCCTTATTGGATAAGGGGGTCGGCACTGGAAAGGTTTATAGCTCAAATACTTAATCATTCGCAAGTCGATGAAACTTGACTGGGCGTTAAGTTTATGTGAAGACTTGTATGACGTGTTCTTTGACATGGAGAGTGCCTGTCGAACGCTAATGGTTAGTGGGAGCACACGTTATAGGTATGCTAATTGGATTAGTATACTCAAACCGACTCACCCTCGATTCGTCACACGGATTTCACTCTGGGACAGTCAATGACGGAATCGAAATGTTGTGATAGGTATTCGTGAACCTTCGACTTGAGGGTTTAGTAGGGATGTGCTTGTGACGTCAAGATTTTCATTAGAGTAGTTCGACCCTATAAACCGGAAGACGGGGGTCAACCTCGACGTGAATCTTGACGGACAAGTAGCAGGTCCTACTGAATACCAAGATAGAATTTTTTCTCCCGTTAGTGAGCGGGTTATATGTCCTATGCGGTTATTGGCAGATGAGATCATAAGTCTTTGGCCAAAGCATTGGAGCTAGTTGTATTACATATACGACAGCTCAATGATCTCGATTTGCATTAACGCATGCATAGCGTCAAGTACAGATAGGGTTTGACTGACCGTGACCCTATATCTTGATCGGGACATTTGAAAGAAAGGTTTATACGTATACTGGTATTCACGACATAATGGTTCTTGAATGATCCCATCATTCGTTTTCAGTTGGGGTACAGTGTAGGTCGCCAGGCTGGCTAGGTAGTGCTACTACTCTTTGGTTCCTCCCATTGCTGACTGCGACGGACCTACCGAGTCGCGCATTAGGATTGACGATGGAATGAATCAAGCTTAATTCTCTCATTATCAATATTAGATATTGGATATCTAAATTTGGGACATTGGATGTCTAAATTGATTTATTGGATAAATTAATTTACGGCCTAATTAATTAAATAAATACTGGGTGATTAATTTAATTCATGAATATAATTATTTCTTGGAGAAATTAATTATGTTATTATGTATTTAATATGATTAATTAATTGGATTAATTAATCGATATAAATACATCGGAACGGAATCGGAGTTTATCTGTTTGGACTCACGGGAGTCCGAAACGAACCGAACTCGTCCGATTTTCTACATGGGACGCCCCCCACATTTCCACCCACTTTCATATAGACTCTAGTTCCATTCTTTAATGGTTGATCATTGTGGTGGTGGGGTAAGATTCTCATGAGAATGAGATGTACATGTGGGGAGTTGAATAAATGGAAAAGAGAAGACACACTCACTTCTTGCAAAAAATCCTATCATCCGTGAGATTAGTGAGGAGAGAGAAAAGAGTTTCTCAAATATTGTTCTTCATCATCTCCATTTCTTCTATATATATTTTCTTGGAGAAAATTTAAGGTAGAGAGAGAGATCAAATATTAAACACTTAGAGTGTTGTAATTTTGATTAGAAAGCTTCATCACTTAGCTCTAGCCGTATCGTCGGAGGATAGCAAGGTGATTGTCGTTCCGGTCGTTTCTCCGGCGCGTGGAAAGTAGAGATGCGGTGCTTTCGGCGCTGGATCGTTCAAGGGTTTGGAGCGGATTGGATTCGAAGAGATCAAGCAAAGCTTGGGGAATAACTCAAGAGAAGGTTACCATTTAATCAACGGACTTCAAGGGTTAGTTTCTTACGACTCTTGATTTTCGTTTATATATTCGTATATACGTAGCTCGATCGATCCTCGTAGGGATTCGGATCGAATTAATTTTCATTTTACCGCTTCCGTTGGGCCTTCATTTTAGGCACCGAATCACAGTGGTATCGGAGCGTAGGTCTTGCGATCGTATATACGATATTGGCATTTGGAATGCTCGATTAGATGGTGAATGATTTGGAATTATTTTAGTCATAATCGTGGTACATGTTTTACGTTCGTTGTAGTTATATTTTTCGTAAGTTTATGTCTAAATATAAATCTTAAATTTCTGGGAAATATGATTTATATTAAAGATATGAAAGTCGGAAAATATTGATATCGATATCCTATTTAAAAATCTAGCCTCAAATCGTCAGTGGACGACTTTTTGGACAAAAAGGGTAATCTGCCGAGAGTGACTCGACCGTGTCTGGTGACTTGGCCGTGTCCTAGCCGCCAAGTCATCGCCAGCGGACTCGACCGTGTCCTGGGTGACTCGGTCGTGTCTGGCAGTCTGGGCATGTCACTGCCAGGCAGACCCGACCGTGTCTGGAGACACGGGCCGTGTCCTGGCCGGCAGCTTCTGAGCGTGACTCGGCCATGTCAGGCCTGTACGCCGGCAGGCTGCCGAGGGTGACTCGGCCATGGCATGCCATTTTCGCCCCGGCTCGATTTTTCCGTGTATTCTTAAAAATTAATCTCCCGCATATTAAATTGGATTTAATATGATTAAAATGATTTATGGTATTTCATTTTATAAGGGAAATTCGATTAATTGGAATAATTATGGTCGACCGAATTATTTTGAACGTTATCATATTACCGATTGTGTGAATTGATTGGATCGGTTCGTATTGTTGATTGGATCAATGTATCTCTACGCTTTCCATTTATATAGTATTTATTGGATGAATGCTTTTTGAATGGGGATGTGGTTCGTGGACTTAGTTTTGAATCGTTCGTTTTATTCGATTGGGTTGTAAAGGCCGTTTTGAGCCTATTTATTTTACTAGAAATGTTTGTATCTAGGATGTAATTTCCGATGTAAAATTTATATGTAATGACGAAGACCGGAGGAAGATCCGTTTCGAGAAGACGAGGATTCAAGACGAAGACTTGTAATTAGATTACGAAGTTTTTGTTTTCTAGGAACGGTCCATGAACCACATGTTGGTAGCAACTAGGTTGTGAATGGTTGTTTCATATTGTATGAATGCCACAAACGTGCTTAACTGATTAATGTGCAAAGTGTAACGTTAATCGCGAAAATTCACCCACGACAAACTATTAAGTTTATAAGGTTTCAAGGTTTTCCTTCCCTCCATCGAGTTTTCGGAAAATTGAAATCCAAACTGGATGTGCTATGCTTCCGAGTTATCGGGGTAGTCGTTCGGGGAGGATGGATAAATTATCGGGAGCACATTGGATGCCTTTGGTTGGAGCAAATTTTATCCCTAGAAACCTGATAGGTTGCCGGATAAGATTCAATTGTGAAACTAATTTGCGTCGATGGTATAAACTTAACTTGTTCATGAACCATAGAAACCGTATAGGTTGAGGGGAGTGAACAAGGGGAAAAAGAAGATCGAATCATCCATTAGATGGGTTGGTGTTGGACACCACTTTATGAAAATTAATAGACTAGAAACCTGTTCGGTTGCCCTCTATTAAGATTTATAAAGAACTCGATCACCACTATGAAGTAGTGCGACGATACTTCCGGTTTTCACATGGGAGTGTGTTGTTCCGATAAAAATAGTGGGAGCTGGGTAACAAGAATAGAAAAGACCTTAATTCTATACTCAGAACATAATATAACAAGTCACTAATTAATCTATTATACTTAACGCAGACATAACTCTCAATATGACAATGAATCCACTCGCAATTCTACTCGAAAAGAACACCCTGATTGGACCTAACTTTGTGGACTGGCTCCGCAATCTGATGATTGTCCTCAGTATAGAGGCACTGGGATACGTCTTGGAGACGAACATTCTGGCGCCTCCTGTGCGGACCAGAGGCAATCAGGAAGAGATTGAAAACCACGAAAAGTGGGTTAAGGATGACATAAAAGTCCGTGCATACATGATGGCTTCTATGTCTAATGAGCTTCAGAGAGCTCATGAGAAAATGACTTCTGCTAGGCAGATTCCATCTCACTTAACCGAACTTTATGGTAAGCACAGCAGAACTGCTAGATATGAGATATCCAAGCAACTATTCGGTGCAAGGATGAAAGAAGGTGAGAAGATTGGGGAACACATCCTCAAAATGATATCCATGATCGAGAGATTGGAGGTTCTTGATTTTAAAATGGATACTTCTCTCCAAACCGACCTTATCCTACAGTCTCTCCCTGATTCCTTCTCACAATTTGTTATGAACTTCAACTACAATGAGATTGCATGTAATTTAGCTGGGCTAATGAACAAACTTGTGACCGCTCAGTCTCATATGAAGACTCCGCGGATGAAGGAATCTGCCTTTGTGATTTCTTCTGCACTTCGGAGGTCTAAGAATAAGAAGAAAAAGACCAAGAAGCAGACTGGACCACAAGTTAAGGACCTTAAAGGAAAGGGCAAGGCCCCGATGGTTCCAAAAGGCAAGAAGAAGAAAGATACTTGTCTCAAGTGCGGTGAGCTGGGCCACTGGGCTAGAGATTATCCGATTCTTCATGGCACTTCAGGTACAGAACTTTTAGTTTTGAAAACAAATTGTTCTGCTACTGTATTTTCTACTTCCTGGATACTGGATTCTGGTGCTAGTTTTCATATTTGTACTGTGAATCAGGATCTGGAACAAAGTAGGAAGCTTGGAGCTGGGGAAGTGATGGTCACTGTCGGAATCAGGCATAGTGTCGAGGCGACCGACATAGGATCACTTCTTTTGGGTTTAGAATCCGGCTTTGTTTTGACTTTAGAAGATGTACTTGTTTTGTCCAAGGGGCACAAAAACATTGTATCCATTCCGGTCATGGACCGAAAAGGCTTTTCATTTTTCGTTGGTGATGGTTCCTGCAAAGAATTTATTTCAGAAATAAACTAGTGGGTACTGCTACATTGTTAAATGGATTGTATCATCTAAATCTCAGCAACAAAGTAGTTCTGAATACTATGACTAGAAAACATGGTAGGGATGAAATCAATCAAGTTTTGAAATAGCATCTTAGACTTGGTCATGTTGGTCAGACCAAGGTTTACAAGATGGAAAAAGATGGAATTATGGGTCCATTGGGATCAGATTCTTTTTCCTACTTGTGAATCTTTCCTTAAAGGCAAAATGACTAAGTCCCCCTTTACAGGGACTTTTGAAAGAGCCACTGATAAACTGGGATTAATCCATACGGACGTATGTGGTGCTTTGGAAGCAGCACGTGACGGATATCAATATTTCATTACGTTTGCAGCTGATCATACTAGGTATGGTTATGTATACTTAATGAAACATAAATCCGAGGCCTTTGAGAAATTCCAGGAATTCAAGGCCCTAGTCGAGAAACAAACTGGTAATCATATCAAAGCACTTCGGTCGGACTGAGGTGGCGAATATATGAGTGTGGAGTTTGACGAGTTCCTTAAGGAACATGGAATAGTATCACAACTAAACACCTCCAGGCACTCCTCAGTTAAATGGTGTGTCAGAAAGAAGGAACCAGACCTTGTTGGACATGGTCCTTTCCTTGCTAGGCTATTCTGACTTATCGATTTGCCTGTAGAGATATACACTCCTGACTGCTGCATATATCTTGAACAGATGTCCTTCCAAATCCGTTCCTAAAACTCCACATGAGATGTGGGAGGGCAGGAAACCAAGTCTTAATCACATTAGGATTTGGGGATGTCCCGCCTATGTCAAGAAGACTAAGGTGGACAAAATGGAAGTGAGGTCCATGAGGAGACATTTCATTGGATTCCCATCTTAGTCGATGGGTTATCTATTCTACATGCCCTAAGATCGAAAGATCATTGTTGCTTTGCATGCACACTTCCTGGAAGAAGAGGTTCATTCAGGAAGGCGGAGCACGTAGAAATATTTCTTTGGAAGAATAAAATGAAACTCCTCAGGAGACACCTGTGCAAGAAAATGGGACCGAACCTTCTGAAACACAAGTACAACTACCTCGTAGGTCTAGTAGGGTATCTCATTTACCTGAAAGGTATAGTTTTATGCACTTGGAGGAACTGGGTTTCCACGAGGTTCCAGGTGATAAACTAGAGATCGACCTGCGACCAATGACCTAGCAATGGTGGATGTAGACTCCATGATATAGACTGTAACAGTCTTCATGTAGTTGGGACCTTCGTTTTGACGAGGCAGTCAAAGAGTTTGACTTCGTGCAAAATGAAGAGGAATCTTGTGTATACAATAGGGTTAGTGGGAGCAAGATCGCATTCTTAGTACTATGTGTAGATGACATTCTACTTATAGTAAATGATGTGGGAATGCTCAGTTCTGTGAAAGCTTGGCTTTCGAGTAATTTCTCCATGAAAGACTTGGGAGAAGAAACCTATATTCTTGGGATTCGACTCTACTGGGATAGATCGAAGAGAATGATAAGTTTTTCCCAAGCCCTCTATATAGATTAGATCTTAAAGAGGGTTCCTTCCGATGCGACATGGAATAAAACTCACCTTGAAGATGTGTCCTCATAGTGAGGAACAATGAAAGGAAATGAGTTATATACCATATGCTTCGGCAGTGGGTAGCCTTATATATACTTTATTGTGTACAAGACCTGACATTGCGCATGCTGGAAGCGTGGTAGGTAGGTTTCGGGCTAACCCAGTCAGGGAACATTAGACCGCCGTAAAGAATGTTCTCAAGTACTTTAGAAGTACTAAGAGATCTGATTCTTATATATGGTGGTGGAGAACATAATGTGGTGGGATTCACTGTATTGGACTTCCAAGGACAGAAAGACGATTATATGTCTACTTCTGGCTAAATTTACTCTTAATGGAAGAGCAGTATCTTGGCATAGTGCCAAGTAATAGCGCGACTACTAATTCCACCTGTTAGGCTGAGTATAAAGCGGCCTCGGAGGCCTCCAAACCAAGAATTTAGAAGTTACTGGGTAAACTTCACGTGACACCTTGTGCTGCGCTGCCAGAGCGGTAGCACAGGCCTAGGAGCTGAGGTTTCACAACAGTACCAAACATATTGAGAGAGAGTATCATCTCGTATGAGCATTTGTTCGCAAAGAGATACATTGTGCTGCATAGAGTAGAGTCAGTCGACTACGTCGCTGATCCACTGTCCAAGCCACTTTCTCAGATTAGGTTAGTGCGTCATCTGGAGAACATGGGTATTAGATACCATAGTGTGTGGCATTGAGTGCAAGTGGGAGATTGTTGGGAGTATGCCCTCGAATGCCACTCAGAGGATAATTGAGTGAGGGCATTGTACTTGTAATTATGTAAATCACTAATATAAGGCAATGGATGTTTCTTTATTTACTGGTAGTTACTGCATTCTTAACTCGTAAATATACATATAGAAACTTGTCCGTGTATTTGAGAGCAAAACGTTCCACTCCTTATTGGATAAAGGGGTCGGCACTGGAAAGGTTTATAGCTCAAATACTTAATCGTTCGCAAGTCGATGAAGCTTGACTGGGCGTTAAGTTTATGTGAAGACTTGTATGACGTGTTCTTTGACATGGAGAGTGCCTGTCGAACGCTAATGGTTAGTGGGAGCACACGTTATAGGTATGCTAATTGGATTAGTATACTCGAACCGACTCACCCTCGATTCGTCACACGGATTTCACTCTGGGACAGTCAATGCCGGTCTCGAAAGGTTGTGATAGGTATTCGTGAACCTTCGACTTGAGGATTTAGTAGGGATGTGCTTGTGACGTCAAGATTTTCATTAGAGTAGTTCGACCCTGTAAACTGGAAAGCGGGGGTCAACCTCGACGTGCATCTTGACGGGCAAGTAGCAGGTCCTACTGAATACCAAGATAGAATTCTTTCTCCCATTAGTGAGCGGGTTATATGTCCTATGCGGTTATTGGCAGATGAGATCATAAGTCTTTGGCCAAAGCATTGGAGCTAGTTGTATTACATACACGACATCTCGATGATCTCGATTTGCATTAATGCATGCATAGCGTCAAGTACAGATAGGGTTTGACTGACCGTGACCCTATATCTTGATCGGGACATTTGAAAGAAAGGTTTATACGTATACTGGTATTCACGACATAATGGTTCTTGAATGATCCCATCATTCGTTTTCAGTTGGGGTACAGTGTAGGCCGCCAGGCTGGCTAGGTAGTGCTACTACTCTTTGGTTCCTCCCATTGCTGACTGAGACGGACCTACCGAGTCGCGCATTAGGATTGACGACGGAATGAATCAAGCTTAATTCTCTCATTATCAATATTAGATATTGGATATCTAAATTTGGGACACTAGATGTCTAAATTGATTTATTGGATAAATTAATTTATGGCCTAATTAATTAAATAAATTACTGGGTGATTAATTTAATTCATGAATATAATTATTTCTTGGAGAAATTAATTATGTTATTATGTATTTAATATGATTAATTAATTGGATTAATTAATCGATATAAATACATCGGAACGGAATCGGAGTTTATCTGTTTGGACTCACGGGAGTCCGAAACGAACCGAACTCGTCCGGTTTTCTAAATGGGCCGCCCCCCACATTTCCACCCACTTTCATATAGACTCTAGTTACATTCTTTAATGGTTGATCATTGTGGTGGTGGGGTAAGATTCTCATGAGAATGAGATGTACATGTGGGGAGTTGAATAAATGGAAAAGAGAAGACACACTCACTTCTTGCAAAAAATCCTATCATCCGTGAGATTAGTGAGGAGAGAGAAAAGAGTTTCTCAAATAGTGTTCTTCATCATCTCCATTTCTTCTATATATATTTTCTTGGAGAAAATTTAAGGTAGAGAGAGAGAGATCAAAGATTAAACACTTAGAGTGTTGTAATTTTGATTAGAAAGCTTCATCACTTAGCTCTAGCCGTATCGTCGGAGGATAGCAAGGTGATTGTCATTCCTGTCGTTTCTCCGGCGCGTGGCAAGTAGAGATGCGGTGCTTTCGGCGTTGGATCGTTCAAGGGTTTGGAGCGGATTGGATTCGAAGAGATCAAGCAAAGCTTGGGGAATAGCTCAAGAGAAGGTTACCATTTAATCAACGGACTTCGAGGGTTAGTTTCTTACGATTCTTGATTTTCGTTTATATATTCGTATATACGTAGCTCGATCGATCCTCGTAGGGATTCGGATCGAATTAATTTTCGTTTTACCGCTTCCGTTGGGCCTTCATTTTAGGCACCGAATCCCAACATTCTTTTCATGTTTGGGTATTGACCGATTCATAGAGTGTAAAGAACTGATTTATCCGGGACTTGTTCGTGAATTTTATGCCAATCTACTTGTTGGAGAAAGTGAGGGGTCTCCCTCTTTAGTTCTTAACAGTTTAGTTGGTGGAACAATTGTGAAAATTTCGTCGGAAATTTTGAATGAGTTGTTTGGTTTATCAATAAATGGTCTCACCAAAAGTGATTACTCAACACAAACTTGTGGGGATTGACAAACCTGTCATGTATCGGGTTTTGAACGACGATAAGTTAGATTTTTGCGGCAATTGTATTGAGTTGGATGAAATCTAAGGGTGATCTCTTTCGCTCCAAACACTATGCATCTCGGTCACGAAAGGCCGGAATGCCTTTCGGGTCGGTTCTTACCATTTTATTTCGCCATCACAATGTGAACCTATCGAGAGAGCCATCGGTTCCGGTTTCTCGGGGACATGTAATCTCCGATTCAACGCTCAAGGCAATGCATTACGTTGAGAATCTTAACCATGGATGGGTCTTGTTTTCATATCTCAAAGAAGACGACGAGGTCCCTAAAGGAACACGAGTGCCGACCCCGGCCGAGCGTATTACAAGAAGAGGGCCGGAAACATTGAGGGAATTGCAAATGGGATCCTTTGTTCGACATTCGAAGGCAAAGGGAAAACGGAGAGTGATTGTTGAAGAAAGTGAGGAAGATGATTTAGTTGCCTGGATGCGTAGCCTTGAAACTACGCAGATCGAGATCCATAACGATGTTAGGGCTCTTCGTTCTGAAGTCCGAGAAGCTTCCCAAGAAATTCACTCCATCAAAACCCTTCTAGAAGACTTCATTTATTTTTCTAATCCGTCATTTCCATTCCCTACTTCACGACCCGACGAAAATCCTTAAAATCTCATGTCTTGATCTCTCGTTAAAGACGAATGAAATAATCATGTATTTTGATGAGTTCTTGGGTTTCCTCTTTGTTTGAATGTGTGGCTGAATTTTAGTTGTTGATTACAAATTTGAATTATGGTTTATTGAATGCTTCGATTATTTTTATGGTTTGTTGTTTATTGTTTGGCATTAATGTTGCTAGATACGTATTTATTGAATGATTTGCTCCCTCTAACAACTACTTTGTGCACGATATATTTCAACTTATAGCTTAAAATTTAAGCTAAAATCTATAAGCTATTTCCTTTGTCTAGTAAGCTTCATTTCAGGGGGAGTCTTGTTTACTCACCTTTTTTATTTTGACAAAAAGGGGGAGAAAAAGTTAGGTTATTCAATTGAACATTGTTGGCGAATGAGTTGGTATCGAAAATCACTAACAAAATCGAACAAAGCAAATGACTTTGATTCAAAAATTTACTATGTTTGCAGGAATAACTTATTAAATGTTTTGTCATCATCAAAAAGGGGGAGATTGTTGGACAAAATATATTTTGATGATGCATTCTATCAAAACATTTAAAAGAAAAACGTCAAAAGGCTTGATAAAACATAATGGCATACACTTTTTCATTGAGCTTCAAAATCAAGATAGACTAGCGCACGTTTTGTGCAAAACTTAACGCACACTAGAGGGAAAGACTTAACGTATGCTATGAATATATTATAGCATACATAATATAAAGTCAGCCGAAGACTCACCTGATGGATTAGCGCACACTATATATAAAGAACAGCGCACGCTACCTGTTCCGCAAGAAGGCAAGACAGAAAGGTCAGAAAGATTGCCCATCTCAATTAGCGCACGCCACAAGGAAAATAACGCACGTTATGCAAAGTGAGTAATGTATGCTATGAATATATTTGCGCATGTTACCTGTTAGTATGTTCAAGACAGAAGGCTCTGGAGTTTAAATAAAGCAACAGTCAACGCACGCTAAAATGGAGACTAACGCACGTCACCTGAAGACTATTAGCGCACGCTAAATGTTCAAAATATATACGTTGGTCATTCAACCATTGGACATCAAAGTCAACACGAAAATCACGCTAAATCTGGAAAGTAAAAGTTGACCATCTAGCGCAAGCTAATGATTATATCTAGTGCACGCTAAGTTCAAAAATTATCTATTGGAAGGGGACGTTAAGAGACAAGATCGTATCATTGTCAAAGTCAAGGGTAAAGATGGATTGACCAAGTCGATGACGCACACTAAGGGTAGTGTTTAGCGCATGCTAAACATGATATTTTGCCATTGAATAGATTGAAGACCGTTCAATGCAACAAAGTCAAAAATCGGTAGCGCACGCTAACTCCATAATGCAGTAACGGCTATATGGCTTGAAAAGCCTATAAATACCATCACATATGATATGAATAAATACACAACTTCAAGCAATCATACATACAGTCTGAGCTCAAGATTATTATATTATCAAGCAAGTTTATCTCATTAAGTTGTGCAAGAAAAAGTTACAAAGTATTGTGCTTAATTTTCCAAATATATATTTTATCTTTCTCATTGTGATAGAGTGTCGCATCGCTCTTTCACAAGTCGAATCAGAAAGTTCAATCCGGTTTCATTAAGATCCTTGATCTAGCATTGTTAGAATTGAAGTCTTAGATTCATAGTGAGGTTATTCTAGTTCTGATAGAATACTAGAAACAGAATTGTATTAATTATAGTCAATTGTGTTTGGACCAATAGAAGACAAGCAATTTGTATCGGTTGTCCCCGGACCAATAGAATACGAGGCAAAGTGAAGTGTGGTTTATCCTTAAGAGAATATAAATAGGAAAAAGAGAGAGGACGTAGGCAAGTTGCCGAAACTCTATATATTGTTGTGTCTTTTGCTTTCAACACTTTTATTTATTCCCTCGCAAGAAATTCGATTTATCCGCAACACCACTATTCAACCCCCCTTCTAGTGGTATTCTTATCTCTTCAGTACAGATCATGTACATTTGTATATGATACATCATGTTGTTTTTTGTTGCCATTTTGCCTCTTAGAAGGTGTTGTTGGTGCGTGGTATCCATGTTTCGAGTCAGTTGCATTCAGGGTTCTTTTAGAGCCACACGGGACCGATTGTAACCTTTGTATATAACACACGAGCATGCACTTGAGCGGGTGGTCGTGCTTTGCTCACGGGACACAAGTGCTCTAGGAGAGAGCAACATACAACTAGACGCACGTTCTGGCCCACGAGCATACGGTCGTGCATCCCTGCTCCTTACGACGGTTGATCTCGAGCATAACCAGGCGCATGAGCTGCTGGTCATGTGTGACTGGTCGTGCATCTCCGTTAGCATAAAACGTTAGAATATTTGATTATGAATTGACGCGGTGTATAGGATTGCGAGTCAAATTCAAATACGGTCAATTGTAATGTCATACACTTTCATGACGAGAGAATCGCGTCCACATCAGTCAAAGAAAAGGTCATGGGTTCTCTCTTTAAAGTGATATATGTGATTTGTCATGGACAAATGGCATAATTGTCTCATCGTGTTGATGTGTTCTTGATTTCTCCTTATTGGAGATTGTAATTTTTGAGATAATCTCAGTTTGGATGTGCTCCTTGTTGTGGAATAGTGTAAGTATTAACCTTGAACGGTATCGCATTACACTTGAAAGTATATTATGCTGTGTTGCTTGATTTTCTGTGTTAAGGATGTGTTGTCCTTGATGTAGTTGTGATATTCTTGATGTGCATCATGAATTTGTGTGGTGATAGATTTAACCATGTAAGGCTTGACGAGGTCTCTAGGATTCGGGACTCGATGAGCACGGATTAAAACCCAGTAATATGTGTACCAAGTAGGATCTGATGGGGCCTCTGGAGTTTGTTACTTGACAAGTGAGGACGGTACTTGTTTGCACCAAGTGGGGTTCGACGAGGCATATGGAGTTTGTTACTTGAGGAGTACAAACAGGTAGGGTCCAGTGAGGCCTCTGGAGTTTGTTACTTGAGGAGTGTGAACTATGTTTGTATGGTAACAGATAGGGTTCGATGAGGCCTCTGGAGTTTGTTACTTGATGAGTACGGACATTATTTGGCTATGAGTTGTCCAACCAGATAGGATCTGATAGGATTTATAGGGTGCGTAGTTGATGAGTGTTGTACGAGGATAACTCATGATCTTATGCTGTTATGAAATGATTTTTCGGCCAATACCTTAATGATTTTAAATTCGTTTATAACATCAGACCAAGGTCCTAAAGGCTTTCTGTTGGCTAAAACCCTCGAGATGATGAAATGTTTTATAAGAGTTGGGTTTGATTTTCAATGTTAAAACCTCTGGGAATCTATTTTAATACTCATTGCTGTTTGATTCATGATTGATATATATGTGGTATAATTTGTATGAATGAAATACTTGTACTAGCAAATTCTAGTTGGTAACCCCTTAAATGGGGAAAATGTGTTTTGTGCATTTCAGATCATTCTAGCTCGTGGTAGAAGTCACAGGCTCACACGAAGGATGATGAAAGGCAATGCTGCTAATCACAGTATAGTCGGGTATGGTTTAATTTATTAGGTTGTATATCCTTTCGTTGTGTATTTCCTACCCTTATATGAATATAGTATTGTATTTGTACCCCTTCGTGAAATGAGTCATAATGGAGTGGTTGGATCGTGTGTATGAATAGCACCTAGACTCTTTGTCAGGAACTTCCATAAGAATTCGGTAACATTTTTGGGATCGTTGCATTTTGAGGCCGTTCGGGACTGACCAGGCAATAGGATCAAGCCTGCTGCCAGGCTGTAGGTTACGGACGAAACCTGCAGTATGTTACGGCCGTATTGAGCCCACTGTATTAAAACACCGAGCAGCTCTGTTTTGAAACAGAACATCACATTTTTTCTCTTCGCTACTGGAGTCTAGGGTTAGGTGATTTGGGACGATTTCTGCACTTTGAAACATCAATCAAACATCATTTATCATCATTTCGAGTTATTGGTGTGGATTAACTTCAAAAAATCCTCCTTTTTACTTCCGATTTGAGGTAAATCTTCCAAAACACTAATTTCGGGATTTCAGGTTTTTTGCTATTTTCCTTCGTTCCTTTCCGAATTACTCGTATAATCATGATTTTTATGATTAATCTATTCCTGATAAATATTTTTCCTACAAAATTATCATGTAGTCTATGACTTTGTAAATACTAGAGGGTTTTGTTGTTATCTGCCCTCTATGTGTTATATTGACGAATTACACGATTAGTAAATGGGGTTTTCGGGTGTATTAACCGTGGTTACTTACCGTCTTGGAACATTTTATTATGTCTCAAAGGCAAGTAATTCCTATGAACTTAAATATGAAAAGTTATGCATATGTGTGTAAGAGTGTATACATTCACACTAGGAGGGTCCGATGGAGCCTCGGAGGGATCCATGTTTGGTTGGGTCCATGAACATTGGGGTTAACCACTCTGGAAGGGTCCGACGAGGCCTCAGAGGGATCCGCACATGGTTGGCTCCATGGTTATGTAACACCCCAAACTAGGCGGATATTACAGTGCCGTGGACCCCCGACTGGGACCCACCAGGCGAATGAAAAAGGATGAATTACACAGGGTAAATGTAGTACCGAACCACATTACAACATCAATTACTCCGATTAGGAGTTTCATACAACACACCAGGATAAAATAGAATACATGTGTATCTTATGTGACGATAAAATACACAACACTGAATGAAACGAGTATTCAAATGGAATGTCTGCAGCGGAATAAATAAAGGAAACACAAATGACTGAATAAGTGACTGAACAGACTGGGGCCCCTTCTAGTATCATTAGGACTCCTCGCCGTCAACGTGCTCTCCCTGTGCTTTTGCCTTGCCATGACCTGAGAAACAAATATCCCCAAACGGGGTCAGTTATACAGAACAACAATCCTCCAGAGTTGAATAAACACAATCATGATTATATCTGAAATTATGAAATATCCTGTCGAAACATACGCAATCAAACATGCTATATGAATCAACTAACAGTACGGCTCAAAGGGTGGCGCCACACTACGCCCGGGATGGAAATGTGTCCGTGCACAAGCCACCAACGAGTATCGATCGAATACACGTGTGGTCTTGTACCTAATCAGTCTCACGAAACAATCAATCTCGTGTGCACAGTCCAATGTGAGGCCATCAACCAACACACGACTATAATGTGCCCGACATGAAAACCCTACACATACCAACCGGCACGCCAGTATGACCCGGAATGCCACGATATAACAAAAGTGACATCGAAAATGAATAATGACTCACCGAGGTGGAATGGTAACGAAATAAATGACAGCTCAATGAAAAGATTGGAACCGTCGTTCCTTATGACTGAAACGATTAATTGATAACAACAAGTTTTGATACGATTAATATAATGATGAATGAGTTATGATTATGAATGAACAACAACAAAAGGGATGAATATCCTTTTAACCGAGTAAGAATTAACTTACACAATACCGGTGACAATTATCCTTCCACAAACAACGTCCTAATTGAGATATCGGTCGCTCGAACAACCTTGAATTATACAATATCCAAAAACTCGTTCAATATACGAATCAAACACGAATATAACGAACTCAAAACGTCGATACGATTAAACTAAGTTCATTGGGGCATTATATCGAATACATTGTGGCCAAACTCCGATTGTTTACAATCAAAACTCAATGAACCACTATCAAATCCCTCAAGAGGTGTTTCAAACCAATAAACACCTTCCAAATGATCAATAATCCGAAATGAATATCCGAAAACGTGATTATAATGACAATTAATCGAAAACCCCCAATTTCAACTCGATATACAAAGTGTTCTTGAATAATCCCTCAATAATCCAATGAATCCTTATACAAACTCATAATCATATACATATCCCTTCATATAACATGATTATAACGTCCAAAATATCATATCTCAACACAAAATCGAAGTCCAAGGTGTCGAAGAAATTACCTCTTGAATATCCAATCACTTCGATCCGAAGAACACGAGTTTAATCGAGTATCCAAGCTTCCCAAATGATTGAAGGTGATGAAAAATACACACTCAAATGATAATTGATGAAGAAAACTCTCCCTCAAGCTTCTCTCACTCGTAAAAGGTGGAAAAAACTGGAAGGAATGAGCTGAAATGCTCAAAAAATGAATTTATAGGGGTTGACTACCCTGCCGGACACGGCCCGTGCCGATCGGCACGGTCGTGTCGCACAGTTGGCCGACATCTGGCCGACAGGGACTCGACCGTGTCCTGGTTGACACGGTCGCGGCGCTGAGGGCCTTCCGATAGCGACCCGCCCGACAGCGACTCGGCATGACTCGACCGTGTCCTGGGACACGGTCGGGCGTGTTAGCGATCGTTCGAGCTTATCCGGAAGAGAGTATGGCACGGGCCGTGTCGGGACGACACGGTCGAGTCGTCGGCGAAACTTCGCATTTCCGGACGAGTGCAGCGCACGGGCCGTGTCGGATGACACGGCCGAGTTCGGTCGGCAATGATCGGCCAAAAACTGAAACGACCATAACTCTCTCGTCCGGACTCCGATTGACTCACCGTTTGAACCATTGGAAAGCTAATTCGATGCTCTATAATATTGCAAAGATTTAGAATTTTTGGAGTTACCAAAAATTAATGGTGATTTAACAAAGTCGAACTCATAAGAGGAAAGTTGAAACAATGAACAATAATGATACACAACTCGAAGTTTTTCCGAACGGTGAACACGGTGAATGAACATGATTGATGAATGATTACAATTGAGTGAAAATACACTGAGTGACAATTACAGACTGATAATTACTGAATGAAAAGGAATGAATTACAACCGGGTATTACATACTCCCCTTAAAAGGAGTTTCGTCCCCGAAACTAAGGGTCAAACAACTCGGGATAACTCTCCCGCATATTCTCCTCGGTTTCCCAAGTGGCCTCTTCGACTCCATGTCTAGACCACTGAATCTTGACCAAAGGGATCGTCTTGTTCCTCAACTGTTTGATTCGTCGCTCTAACACTCGTACAGGACGCTCCTCGTACGAATGATCATCTGCGATCTCGATTTCGTCGAACTGGAGTATGTGACTCGGGTCGGCAACATACTTCCGCAACTGAGAGACATGAAACACATTATGAATTCGGCTCAACGCCGGAGGTAAAGCCAATCGATAAGCTAACTCGCCTACTCGATCCAAAATCTCGAACGGTCCAATGAATCTCGGACTCAACTTTCCCCTCTTCCCAAAACGGAAGATACCACGACTCGGGGATACCTTGACCAATACATGGTCACCAGCCTCGAACTCTAATGGTCGACGACGGTTATCTGCATATGATTTCTGTCGACTCTGAGCTGTCAACAAACGACTCCTGATCAAAGCTACCTTCTCACGGGCGGCTATAAGCATATCGGGCTCGGTGCCGATTGATTCTGATAAGTCATCCCAACACAACGGAGATCGACAACGACGACCGTACAAGGCCTCGTAAGGTGCCATCTTAATCGAAGCGTGCCAACTATTATTATACGTGAACTCGATCAACGGTAGTTGGGCTTCCCAATCGTCCTTCCAATCGAGGACGCAAGCTCTCAACATGTCCTCTAATGTCTGAATAGTCCTCTCTGATTGTCCGTCGGACTGAGGATGAAAGGCAGTACTGAGATTAAGCTGAGTTCCCATAGCACGATGAATCGATTTCCAAAATGTGACACAAACCGTCCGTCACGATCGGAAACGATACTTTTAGGAGTACCGTGTAGTCTCACTATCTCTTTGATGAATAGCTGGGCAAGTCTCTCGGGACCCCAAGTATCCTTAATCTCAAGAAAATGAGCCGATTTAGTTAAGCGGTCCACAATCACCCAGATCGTATTCATGCCACGACGACTCGTCGGCAAACTCGTGATGAAATCCATAGAAATGTCTTCCCATTTCCACTCTGGAATAGGGAGAGGTTTCAGCATACCCGTCGGTCGCTATGTTCAATCTTGACTTGTTGGCAAGTTAAGCATCTCGAAACAAATTCCGCGACTTCTCGCTTCATATTACTCCACCAGTAATTTTGTTTCAGGTCTTTATACATCTTGCTAGACCCCGGGTGAACAGAATAAGGGGTAGCATGAGCTTCTCTCAAAATCGAGTTTTTCAACTCGTCATTCGCCGGTACGCACAACCGGTTCTTAAACCTCAAAAGTCCATCCTCGTGGACCACGAATCCAGGGGCTTTCCCCTGAGTCACATCCTCACGGATGCGCAACAATGAAGGGTCTGAACTCTGATTCTCTCTGATTACCTCCTCAAGAGACGATGAAATCTCTAACATACAAAGTTGTCCCCGACTCACTGAAGCCGGACCTCGATCTCGGTCTAAGGAATTCCTGCTGAAGCTCCTTCGAACTGTTAAACGAGCAAGCATCTGCTCCTGAACGGACTTACGACTCAAGGCGTCGGCGACAACGTTCGCCTTGCCCGGTGGTAAAGGATCTCAATATCATAATCCTTGATTAGTTCTAACCACCGCCTGCCGCATATTTAACTCCTTCGAGTAAATATATACTTTAAACTTTTATGATCGGTGAATATCGGAGTAACGCCATAAAGATAATGGCGCCAAATTTTTAAAGCGAACACCACTACGCTAGCTCCGGATCGTGAGTCGGATAATTAACCTCGTAAGGTCTCAATTCTTTGTGAAGCATAGGCAATAACCTTTCCATTCTCGCATGAGCACACAACCGAGACCCCGTCTGACGCATCACTATAAACTACAAATCCCTCCGTCCCTGCGGCAAGGAAAGTACAGTGCGACATTAACCGGCTCTTGAGTTCCTCAAAACTCCGTTGACACGCGTCGGACCACGTGTATTTCTTATCCTTCCGCAAAGGTTCGTCAAGGGTTGAGCGATTTTAGAAAATCCCTCCACAAATCGTCGATAGTAGCCCGCTAATCCGAGAAAACTTCGATTTCCTTAACATTCTTCTGAGGTAACCGGTCTCGGATAGCCTCCGTCTTCGAGGGTCGACACGTACTCCGTCTGATGAAATTACATGTCCGAGAAAAGTCACCTCGGACATCCGTAACTCGCATTTGGAAAACTTTCCATAGAGTTGCTCTTGTCTCAACATGTCGAGAATCGATGAAGATGAATCTCGTGTTCCTCTCGATTACGAGAATAAATCAAAATGTCATCGATGAAGACAACAACAAACCGATCCAAAAGTCGATGAAGACCCGATTCATTAGTTCCATGAATACCGCAGTGCATTAGTTAGCCCGAACGGCATAACTACGAACTCAAAATGACCATAGCGTGTTCGAAACGCCGTCCTCGCGATATCCGACTCTCGAATCCGTGGTGATGATATCCAGATCTTAAGTCGATCTTGGAAAATACCAAGCTCCCCGAAGTTGATCCAAAAGGTCATCGATACGGGTAAAGGATACTTATTCTTGATTGTCACCCTATTCAACTCCCGATAATCGATACACAAGCGAAAAGAACCATCCTTCTTTTTGACAAACAAAGACCGGTGCTCCCCACGGAGACGCACTCGGTCGGATATAACCTTTCTCGAACAATTCCTCAAGTTGATTCTTCAACTCCTGCATTTCATCGGGCCATCCGATATGGTGCCTTCGATATCGAGACGTACTGTGCTCCAACTCAATCGTGAATTCCACATCTCTCGTGGAGGCAAACTGTAACTCGTCTGGAAATACATCGGCATATTCTTTCACAACCGAATATCCGACAACAATATCGATGATTTTTCGGTTTTGGTCATATAGCACCAATAACCAACACATCCTCGATCGAGTAACCGCATCGCTTTCATCAAATTAATGACTTTACTGCAATAAATGGATTACCTCCCTGAAAAACACATTCAAACCCATCGTCTGAAATGATAGTGACCATACGCTACGGACACTAATGATGGCATCATGACGATCCATCCAATAATACCCAAGATGACGCCGTCCCTCGGCAAATCTACTACGATTAGGTCCGCCGGCCATACACGACCATGAAATTGAATCGACAATTCAATCTCACGACACGATAATTCGTCTACCGCCGTAGACCAATGACATAAGGCTCACAACTAGTAGCACTACCCGCATTTAGTCTACGCAAACATGACTCGGAAATGAATGAATGCGATACACCGGTGTCAAAAAGGGTACACACAGTTGAGATAGAATATCGAGTGTACCGAGATCATCCGGCCTCTCGGATCGTCGGTCTTCTTCACCTCATAAATTCGGGGCTTTCGCCCTGAGAGCCGACGCTCCTGCCTCGATAGCTCTTGGCTCCGCCTTTATCTCCTGTCTTCTTGAACGACGCCGACCGAGTGGCCTCGATTCTCGCACCGCCAATGACTCAGGGCCCGAGATGACGCGGAGTAGGTTTAGAGTCCCTTCGGCAAAAACGGGCCCTATGCCCGGCAATCCCACATTGTGGCACGTGATGCATCGCCGGACATTGGTCTGAAATGACCTGTTCCTCACGGTTAAACAGGTGATGGCCGAACTGGCCACTCGTGACTGAGATTCCGCGGGTTTAGACGCCGTGGGAGGTCGCTCAAAAAAAGTAGAGCCAGTACGTGGTTTCTTGAAAGTGGCCTGACGCCCGTCAGACTGATTACGGTTCTTAGATTTCTTGCCAGCAGATGAAGGTTGTTGCTTAGCAATCTCTTTGGCAGTGAGCTCGTAAGTAAGAGCTTTCTCAATGAATTCAGCCAACGTGGTACAATTATGATTAAGCAGTTGTAATCTCATACGGGATTTCAGCCTCTTGCTGAAATACTTGATCTTGTCCGCTTCTGAGTGAATGATAGATGAGGCGAACGGAAGAAGTTCCTGAAATTTTTCGGCGATGGCGAGAACATCATCATCCGCCGAAAGGTCGGGAGTGAGTAATTCCGACAACTTGGCCTCCCTGAGTGGGGCCGGATAGTACCTCTCCATCATGAGAGTCTTGAACTGATCCCAAGTACATGATCCGTCTGTGGGCTTCAACGATAACCACCATGAATGAGCGCTCTTACCAAGATAGTAAGCCGCAACTGAAACTTTATGCCCTTCAGGGCAATCCACCATAGCAAATAATTTCTCGAAATGCTCAAGCCAATGGACGATATCCGCCGGCTCAGATGAGCCCTCAAAGGTAGGTGGTCGCTGGCGAGAGATATCGCTAATGATATTGCTTACACCCCTCTCTTGCCTCTGAGGCGGCGGCGGAGGAGCCTGTTGATTTTGAATAGTGGAGTTATGCATCGTCTGCATCAGCTGTGTCATCTGGGTCATCTGGGCCATCATGCCCTGCATAAAGCGAGTGGTCAACCCGAACACCTTCGACCGAGCGGTGTCCCGAGTACGACTCCCGATAGAGAATGATCACGCCCAGTGAATGAGTAGCAAGGCTGCCGCTAGATGAATTAGCATTATACCTCGAATTCGCACGTGTATTCACACGAGCTCTCGGATTCGGCTCGCACTACGCCTCGTCCTCCTCGCCCTCTGCCACTCTTTCCATATCAAGTGGAAAGTTACATGATGATTAAATCTCCCACATGAATATCACGTTATGATTACGTCATTAAATGATGAAAATGAGCATACACGTTCTAACACAATGATTATATGAATGATTAACTGAGGTGACATGATTATCTGATGAAACTATTGAAATGATTCTCTTGAACAAGTTAACAAGATTAATGATATGATCATCCAGATCAACAATCGAGTAATGAAATGAATTGAGTGATTAATGAGTTAAAATGACCGTCCTGGTCAAAATGAAAATGATGTTGGAGGATTGTTAACTGATAAATTATGAATGAGTGATAATTGCCAGAAATTATACCATGGCGTTAGAAGTCTTACAGTTCTTTTGGTCTGATTGGCTCGGCATCCGCACAGGTCACACGTGACGCGAAAGTCCAATGATACTAGTCCGATGACAATGATTTCAAATGAGACATAACTTGGAGGGTAGTATTCAAAACCACGCTCCGATACCAACTCTGTAACATCCCAAACTAGGCGGATATTACAGTGCCGTGGACCCCCGACTGGGACCCACCAGGCGAATGAAAAAGGATGAATTACACAGGGTAAATGTAGTACCGAACCACATTACAACATCAATTACTCCGATTAGGAGTTTCATACAACACACCAGGATAAAATAGAATACATGTGTATCTTATGTGACGATAAAATACACAACACTGAATGAAACGAGTATCCAAATGGAATGTCTGCAGCGGAATAAATAAAGGAAACACAAATGACTGAATAAGTGACCGAATGCATCGGGGCCCCTTCTAGTATCATTAGGACTCCTCGCCGTCAACGTGCTCTCCCGTGCTTTTGCCTTGCCATGACACGAGAAACAAATATCCCCAAACGGGCCGCTTATACAGAACAACAATCCTCCAGAGTTGAATAAACACAATCATGATTATATCTGAAATTATGAAATATCCTGTCGAAACATACGCAATCAAACATGCTATATGAATCAACTAACAGTACGGCTCAAAGGGTGGCGCCACACTACGCTCGGGATGGAAATGTGTCCGTGCACAAGCCACCAACGAGTATCGATCGAATACACGTGTGGTCTTGTACCTAATCAGTCTCACGAAACAATCAATCTCGTGTGCACACCCAATGTGAGGCCATCAACCAACACACGACTATAATGTGCCCGACATGAAAACCCTACACATACCAACCGGCATGCCAGTATGACCCGGAATGCCACGATATAACAAAAGTGACATCGAAAATGAATAATGACTCACCGAGGTGGAATGGTAACGAAATAAATGACACCAATGAAAAGATTGGAACCGCTGCTCCTTATGATCAAACGATTAATTGATAACAACAAGTTTTGATACGATTAATATAATGATGAATGAGTTATGATTATGAATGAACAACAACAAAAGGGATGAATATCCTTTTAACCGAGTAAGAATTAACTTACACAATACCGGTGACAATTATCCTTCCACGAACAACGTCCTAATTGAGATATCGGTCGCTCGAACAACCTTGAATTATACAATATCCAACAACTCGTTCAATATACGAATCAAACACGAATATAACGAACTCAAAACGTCGATACGATTAAACTAAGTTCATTGGGGCATTATATCGAATACGTTGTGGCCAAACTCCGATTGTTTACAATCAAAACTCAATGAACCACTATCAAATCCCTCAAGAGGTGTTTCAAACCAATAAACACCTTCCAGATGATCAATAATCCGAAATGAATATCCGAAAACGTGATTATAACGACAATTAATCGAAAACCCCCAATTTCAACTCGATATACAAAGTGTTCTTGAATAATCCCTCAATAATCCAATGAATCCTTATACAAACTCATAATCATATACATATCCCTTCATATAACATGATTATAACGTCCAAAATATCATATCTCAACACAAAATCGAAGTCCAAGGTGTCAAAGAAATTACCTCTTGAATATCCAATCACTTCGATCCGAAGAACACGAGTTTAATCGAGTATCCAAGCTTCCCAAATGATTGAAGGTGATGAAAAATACACACTCAAATGATAATTGATGAAGAAAACTCTCCCTCAAGCTTCTCTCTCGTAAAAGGTGGAAAATCGAAGGAATGAGCCGAAATGCTCAAAAATGAATTTATAGGGGTTGACTACCTGCCGACACGGCCGTGCCGATCGGCACGGTCGTGTCGCACGTTGGCCGACAGTGCCGACAGGACTCGACCGTGTCCTGGTTGACACGATCGCGGCGGCCGAGGGCCTTCCGATAGCGACCCGCCCGACAAATGACTTCGGCATGACTCGACCGTGTCTGGGACACGGGCGTGTCGGCGATGCTCCGAGCTTATCCGGAAGAGTACGGCACGGGCCGTGTCGGACGACACGGCCGAGTCCGGGTCGGCGTAAACTTCGCATTTCGACGAGTACGGCACGGCCGTGTCGGACGACACGGCCGAGTTCGGCAGTGATCGGCCAAAAACTGAAACGACCATAACTCTCTCGTCCGGACTCCGATTGACTCACCGTTTGAACCATTGGAAAGATAATTCGATGCTCTATAATATTGAAAAGATTTAGAATTTTTGGAGTTACCAAAAATTAATGGTGATTTAACAAAGTCGAACTCATAAGAGGAAAGTTGAAACAATGAACAATAATGATACACAACTCGAAGTTTTTCCGAACGGTGAACACGGTGAATGAACATGATTGATGAATGATTAAAATTGAGTGAAAATACACTGAGTGACAATTACAGACTGATAATTACTGAATGAAAAGGAATGAATTACAACCGGGTATTACAGGTTAATCATGAGTGTTTATACTATTGTGGCATATTTCGGATATTACATTTCCGGAAATCATTATCTTGGTTTTTAAAAACATTGGTGCATATACTTTAATATGTAAGATGTAATGGTTCATTTGTATTACTTGTACTATCTATTCCACAACTAACCCCAGTCGGGGGAAATACCTTTTATGTATCTCAGGTTTGAAGCGGTCAAGCGAGGGGGCACCCAGACAGTACGATGATGAGTTCAAGTGTGATAATGTGTTGAATTATATTAGTTTCCTTTGAGTCATGTCTTTTGGGATTATTGTGTCATACACTCGAGTACTATAGGCATTTTTCTTTTGATTGTCATATTTTAGATTTTGTTCTTCTCGATGTGTATTGTTATTGGAGTTTCTTCGGATGATCTAAATGGTTGGTTATTGTTTGGATATTATTATTATTATAACTTTGAATGTTTGTGTGTTTGTGTATGAGATTAGCCTTGTGGATCCCTGGTAGGGATTCATGATACTGTGAAATTTCTTGAATATCTTGGGGGTTCTCACGGAATATGGCATCAGAACTTAGGTCTATGGATATCTAGGTTGTTGGTCTTTTGGTCTAGACGAGTTGTTTTAGTTGCGCCTATCTTTGCGCTGCCATCATCTTAGTACAACTGGTGCTCGTAAGCTCTCTTATCTTCCTTATTATCTTTAATGTCATAATATGGGAACCCGATCACCTTGACGGTTGTATTCTGAACTATACTCGTGTATCTCCCTATTTTTTCCCCTTCTTTAGAATGTCGGCTGGTAGAGGACATGGACGTGGTCGCGGACGTGGTCGAGGGCGTGGCGTAGCCAGTGGGGAAGCCATGTTCTTCAGTTCTGATGCTGGTTCGATACTCCTACTTTATCGGATTTAGTTTATCCTAGTACTAATGGCCATCAGGACCAATTGGCTAGTCAAGGGAACTCCGCAGATGTGATCCAATGCGACCTCCCCAGTTCATTGGTGCTACGGACCTAGCTGGCTGGGAAAGTTGGATTAATGAGATGAACAAGGTTTTTGTGGCAATGAATTGTCTAGAGGCACGAATGGTACCAGTTGTTAAATACTTCCTGACGAAGAGGCTCTAGCTGGTGGCACGCAGTCGAACCCCAAGATCACGCTGCTACTTGGCAAGAGTTCAAAGAGTTGATGGAGGCCGAGTATTGCTCGTGGCCTGTTCAGGTGGCCAGAATCTTAGCCTTATTCGATGCTAAACCCCAGGATATTCCTATATCTCAGGCAATAATTGAATATAGTCAGCAGCTCAACCATGTGAAGGGTCAACTGAAAGAGAAGAGAGACAAAATCTGTCACTTCAACATGTGGATGAATCCGAAGATTCGACATCACTTAGTAGGATTCGCTTGCACTACACCGAAAGAGTATCAAGGTAAAGCACTAGCCTATGATATGTCATTCGCTGCTACTGAGACGGCAAGTGGAAATAAGAGGAAATAGGCCTTCGGTAATTTTTCTGGCTGTAAGAGTGGCAACCAACAAAGGTCTGAGTCAGCTAACTATCCATTCGGGAAGTCATCCCTACGTCCGGATGTAATTTGAACTTTAGAGCCGGTCCTAGTATTTCTAATCATCTCATGATGTGTTTTAACTGTGGTCAACAGGACCATATCAGCTGTGATTGCAGCCTACCCCCTTTGAAGTGTTATAATTGTAGCATGGCGGTCCATAAAGCCGCATTTGTACTGAGGGATAAAAGACAATTGGGACTCAGGCATCCGCTCCTATGCCTTGAGAAGTAAGTGTTAATCAGAAGTCATCTGAATGTTAACTGTGTTAGAGTTTCGGTCGAGGCAGATGATGGGTTCAGCCCATTAGAGGGGAAGTCTCTAGTGCTTGTTCAGCGCAGCCGCAAATTTATGAGATGAGGAGGGCTGATGATACAGTGATACAGTGAACACAAGTACCATTCATGTTCTCTCTTGTCCAGTTAGAGTGCTTTTCGATTTTGGTGCTTGTCATTCATTCATATCTTTGAATTGTGTGCATCGGTTGAATATTGATTGCTTGTCTCGTTGTGAGATTTTTGTTCTTAAATTACCTAGCAGGGAGAGTATTGTGTGGGATCGGGTGGTTAGATTGTCCGCTGAGAATCACTGGGAGTTTGGCTTTCGAATTTGATTATTGTGGATATCATCAATGAGGATTTGATCCTCGGTGATGACTAGCCTGATAAACACGGAGCGATAATAAATTTTCGCATGAGAGTTATTTCAATGACGGCTAAGGACGGCACCGAACATTCATCTGTAAGAGACTGGAGGAGAGGTCAGAAACTTATAATCAGCGCCATGAAGGCGGCGAAACTCAATTAAGGAAGATTGTATGGGTTATTGGTGTTATGCCATAAGAGCGGATAACAGGGGAGTTGAACTTTTCTCAATTCCCGCGGTAACTGAAGATTCAGATGTTTTTTCATTTGATTTATCGGGGATACCACCGGAATGCAAGGTCGAGTTCGTTGTTGATTTCGAAACAAATGTGGGCCCGATTTATAATGTGCTGTATTGCATGGCACCTTCAGAAATGTAGGAGTTGAAGAGTCAGCTTGGGGAGTTGTTGGAGAAGGGGTATATTAGATCCAGCGCCTTACATTGGGGGGTGCCAGTATTGTTCGTGAGGAAAAAAGATGGTTCACTGCGTTTGTGTATCGACTATCGCGAACTAAACAAAGTGACCATTAAGAATAAATACCCTTCCCTCACATCGATGATTTGTTTGATCGATTACAGGGATATATTGAGATTGGGATACTATCAGCTTCGAGGGAAGGAGTTCGACATTCTGAAGACTGCTTTTTGGATGAGGTACAGATACTATGAGTTTGTGGTTATGCCTTTAGGGCTAACCAGCGCGCCGGTAGAATTTATGCAGTTAATGGATAAGATATTTATCGAGTATCTTGATAAATTTGTAGTCGTCTTTATTGACGACATCTTGATATATTTTCATGATGAGGAGAAGCATGCTCGAACCTGCGAATAGTGTTAGATGTTTTGAGAGATCAGCATCTTTATGTGAAGTTCTCAAAAAAATTGAATTTTGGTTGAAGGATGTTATGTTTCTCGGGCATATGATATCAGATGAAAGTGTTCATGTAGATCCTCATAAAATCGAGGCAGTGTTAGATTGAGCACCACCTAAGAACGTGAATGAGGTTTGTAGCTTTCTGGGTCTCGCGGGATATAATCGTCGATTTGTTTGGAGGGTTTTCCAAACTTGCTCGACCGCTTCTTAATTACTTCTGAAGTCCAAAAATTTTTGAGTGGAACGACGAGAGGCAACAGAGTTTCAAGGATCTGAAAAGGCATTTGACTATAGCATCACTTTTATCCCTTCCTCAAGGGAACGATGGGTTTCCAATTTATAATGATGTTTCGGGCTAGGGACTCGGGTGCGTACTCATGCAGCACGATAAGACTATAGCTTTTGCATCATGGAAATTGAAGCCATATGAGATGAATTATCCTACTGACGACTTGGAGTTGGCTGTAGTCGTGTTCGCACTAAAGACTTGGCACGTCTATTTATACGGCTCTTTGTGTCAGATTTATACCGACCATAATATTTTAAATATATTTTCAGCTCAGAAAGAACTGAACATGAGACAGCATCGTTTACTGGAGTTGATATAGGGTTATGACTTGACGATCCTTTACCATTCGGGGAAAGCCAATGTTGTGGTGGATACGTCGAGTCGGAAGATGGTATCACGCCAGATGCTTAAGGTTCTCACACCCTATGTGGAGATTTGACGAGAGTTGATTGAGCAGGGGATTGAGGTATGGCTTCCACAAGTGCAAGGTTAGTTGTCTACTCTCGAGATCACTTAATCCTTAGTTGATGACATCAAGAGAAAGCAGTTGAATGACCCGATGACCATTCAACTGAAGGCGGATGTGGTTAAGAGGGAATCCCCTGGTTCTACGGTCTATGAGGATAATGTTTTGTGGTTCCGAGTCAGACTTCATTTTCTGAATGACTTATAGTTGAGACAGAGAATACTTCGAGAGGCTCATGCTACGCCTTACTCAATCCATCCAGGAACGAGTAAGATATACAAAGATCTTAAGAGTAATTTTTGGTGGAATAACATGAAAAAAGATGTCATCGATTTCGTATTGCGGTGTTTGACTTGCTAGTAAGTTAAAATCGAGCATCAACAACCAGTCGGGCTGTTGAAACCGCTTCATATCTTTGAGTGAAAGTGGGAAGATATCTCCATGGACTTTATCACGGGGATGTCTAGGACTAAAATTGGAATGAATATAATTTGGGTGATAGTTTATGGTTTAACTAAGTTCGCACACTTCTTAGGCATCAAGGATACTTGGGGGCCAGAGAGGTTGGCTAGAGTATTTATAGCAGAGATTGTGAGGCTGCATGGTATGCCTAAGACTATCATTTCTGACCAGGATTGCCTTTTTGTGTCTAATTTTTGGTAGAAAGTCCATCAAACCTTGGGTAACGAATTGAGGTTGAGTACGTCTTTTCATCCACAGTCAGACGGTCAAGCTGAGTGGACAACTCTAATGTTGGAAGATATGTTACGGGCGTGCACTTTAGACTAGAGTGGTGATTGGGAACTCTATTTGCTTTTGATTGAGATTACATACAAAATAGTTGGCATGCGTCAATCAAAATGGCACCTTTTGAGGCCTTGTATGGTAGGCATTGTAGATCTCCACTTTGTTGGCATGAGGCATCAAAGTTACTTGGGATGGAGCCGGATATATTGTTGGAAACGAGGAAAAGGTTTCTATCATTCGATACATATTGTTGACTGCTCAAAGTCGACAAAAATCCTATGTTGATGTTCATCATCGACCTCTAGAGTTCAAGATGGGAGACCATGTTTTTCTCAAAGTATCATCGATGAAATGAGTCTTCCACTTCAAGAAGAAAGGGAAGCTTGGGCCGAGGTATATTGCGCCATTTGGGATTTTAGACAGAGTCGGTGAGCTGGCTTATCATTTGGTGTTACCTCCAGCTTTGAGTCACATTCATAACGTATTTCATGTTTCTTAGCTGAGAAAGTATGTCTCGGACCCGAGCATAACATTGATTATGGGGATATTGAGATAGCAACTGATGTCACGTTCAAGGAGAGGCCGGTGAAGATCCTCGAACATCGTGAGAAACAACTTAGGCACAAAATTATTTTGTTTGTTAAAGTGCAGTGGTCGAGGCATGGATTTGAAGAAGTGACTTGGGAAGCCGAAGATAGCATGCGTGCTAAATACCCTGAATTATTCTTTTCTTAAGTTTCGGGACGAAACTTGTTTTTAGAGGGAGAGAATGTAATATTCCAGATTTTTCTATTTTTAGTAATTTCTATTTCTGGAATTTTTCTTTTTTTCGGCGACTTGCTTGTAATCATTTCGTCATTTTGAAACTATTTTGTTCTGCATTTTTCGTCATTCCAATGAGTTTTAGGGTTGTTTTTAACGAATTCATATAATGTTGTGACTTTATTGTGTTATAGTTTGATTCTTACAAATCTTGTTCGAAAGTGTGGTTTCAATGTTCCTATAAGTTCATTTGAGATATTTAGTCGGATCGTGAGCTTCTGTATTACTGTTCGATCTTGAACCGTGATTTTTGGATGTTTTGGGCTGCTTTGTAATTTCTCAAAGTTTTGGGCATTTGTATTCATACTCGTTCTCCATATTTTCGAGTGGTTGGATCGCATGTATGAATAGCACCTAGACCCTTCGTCGGGAACTTGCGTAAGCGCTTCGTAACATTTCTAGAATCATTGCATTTTGAGGCCGTTCGGGACTGACTGGACAGTAGGATGAAGCCTGCTGTCAGATTGGAGGTTATGGCCGTACCTTGCAATATGTTACGGCCGTAATGATCCCACTGTATTAAAACAGCGGGCAGTTCTGTTGAAAGTCACATTTTTTTCTCTTCGCTACGGGAGTCAAGGGTTATGTGATTTGGGATGATTTATGCACTTTGAAACATCAATCAAACATCATTTATCATCATCTTCGAGTTATTGGCATGGATTAACTTCATTAAATACTCCTTTTCACATCTGATTTGAGGTAAATCTTCCAAAACCCTAATTTCTGGATTTTGGGGTTTTTGCTATTTTCCTTCGTTCCTTTCTGAATTAGTCGTCGAATCGTGATTTGTATGATTTATCTATACCTGATAAATATTTTCCCTATGAATTTATGATGTAGTCTCAGACTTTTGTGAAAACGAGAGGGTTTAGTTGTGATGTGCCCTCTATGTGTTATATCGACGAATTACGCGATTTGTAGATGGGATTTTCGGGTGTATTTCGATTTTGATTTCCATCATTAGTTATTCATAGTTTTTTTACGGATCGTTTAGGTTCAGATTCTTTGGGTTCATTCAACCGTGGTCACTTACCGTCTTGGATTATTTTATTATGTCTCAACAGCAAGTAATTCCTATAAACTTAAATATGAAAAGTGATGCATATGTGTGTAAGAGTGTATATATTCACTCTGAGAGGGTCTGATGGGGCCTTGGATAGATCCATGTTTGGTTGGGTCCATGAACATTGGTGTTAACCACTCTGGAAGGGTCCGACGGTGCCTCGGATAGATCTGCGCATGGTTGGCTTCATGGTTAAGCATGAGTGTTTATATTATTGTGGCATATTTTGGATATTGCATTTTTGGAAATCATTATCTCGGTTTTTGTAACACCCCCAAATCCCATTGGGTCATTACAGTGCTGTGGACCCCACACCAGGAGATCCACCAGGCGAACATGACCAAAATACAACAAAACTGATCAAAAAGGGAATCACAGTCCCTACTATGACATCCGACATAATATTCTGATATGGAATTTCAACGACAAAAGTGGGCCTACATGGCCAAAATAAAAATACAACAACATCCACGAGCCTTGCTCGATTAATACAAAATGACAACAACTGAACAAAAATAGAGTACTCCAAACTGTCTGACCGACATGAACACCAAAACATCTCGTACTAGTATCGCTCGAATGCCTCGTCGCCATCGTCATGCCCCTGTGTCTCAACTCTCTCCTCGCAAGCACCTAAAACATGAAAGCATGTTCCGCCCCCACGGGGTCAGTCATCCAGATAATGAATATCAAATACATGCACAACATGATATGCATCCAAAGGTGGAATAAACAGTACGACAATGGTAATATGAGATGCTCACAAACCAAAGTAAGAATCGAGCATTCGTGAAACACTATGCCCACGGCATACGATCAATACCTGCTCAACAGGTTAGAACACAAGTGTCCAACGACGAATCATCAATATAGAACACAACAATGAACTACCCAAAGGTAAACCAAACCAGAACTGAAATAAATACGAATCACAATGCCTGAAGGCTCCAACAGAAATACCAATACATCACAATGGCCTGAAAGCCACTCAGCCGAAGCTGCCACAATATCACAATGGTCTGAAAACCACTCAGTCGAAGCTGCCAATCATCACAATGGCCCGAAGCCAAACGGCCCGAAGTTGTATCATCTGAGGGCCGAAGCCACGGCACGAAGCCGTATCACAATGAGGGCCGAAGCCACGGCACGAAGCCGTATCACAATGAGGTCATCCAATAATCGTGACCTGCTGAATTGCAGATGCTGGGAAACCAACCGCGAAGGTTCAAGCCCCAGACTTACCCATAATGAGATCACCCAGTGATCGTGACCTACTGAACTGTAGGTGTTGGGAAACCAACCGCGAAGGTTCAAGCCCCAAACTTACCTATAATGAGATCATTAACATGACCGTGACCTACTGAACTGTAGGTGTTGGGAAACCAACCGCGAAGGTTCAAGCCCCAAACTTACCCTTAATGAGATCATTAACATGACCGTGACCCACTGAACTGTAGGTGTTGGGAAACCAACCGCGAAGGTTCAAGCCCCAAACTCACCCATCGAGCACTAGCTGAGACTAGCCTCCAGAACATAATTAATCACAGACGGCAACGATCCCAAGATTACCGAATTCACAATAATAATAATGTGCTGCCTCGAGTCGGCCAACACGATAACAATAACTCACGGATAGGCGGTCCCAATTCAAATACCTCGACTGCCTTAGGAATGGCCAATCGATTACAACGACATCAACGGATGGAAAATGTCTTCGATAGTCCCAATTCAATATATCGATTACCTTAGAATGGCTGATCGATAACAACGATACAAAGGATGGGAAATGTCTTCGACAGTCCCAATTCAATATGTCGATTACCTTAGAACGGTCAATTGATAATAATGATACAACGGATGGGAATTATCTTCGATAATCTCAATTCAATACGTCGATTACCTTAGAACGTTCAATCGATAACAATGATACAACGGATGGGAATTATCTTCGATAATCCCAATTCAATACCTCGATTACCTTAGAATGATCAATCGATAACAATGATACAACGGATGGGAATTATCTTCGATAATCCCAATTCAATACCTCGATTACCTTAGAACGGTCAATTGATAACAATGATACAACAAATGGGAATTATCTTTGATAATCCTAATTCAATACCTCGATTACCTTAGAACGGTCAATCGATAACAATGATACAACGGATGGGAATTATCTTCGATAATCCCAATTCAATACCTCGATTATTTTAGAACGACCAATCGATAACAATGACTCAATTAGAATAGATGTCACTGGTGCCTTCAACCGACCACCGAAAACAGAGATGATAATCGAATACGTTAAAAGCCTTCAATCGGCCAATACAATAGCAACAATACCAATTTCAATAACAAAGATCGCAACAACGTCTCAAACCGACATCAATATCAACAACAACAATTGATACATCAATGCCGCGAACCGGCTATCGATAATAACATCAGCCACGAGTATCTCAAAGCCCTGAACGGCTTTTATCGGACAACAACAACATTTGGCATAAATTTTCCGAAGGGTATCGTATCAAACAATCCCCTAATATCAACAAAATCATAGAGAGACCAAGTCTCGAAATGATACAACACATTCATACACATACATGATAACAATAATCTCATTGACTAGTACAAGTATAAAACTTGCCTCAAACCAAAGGCGAGAAAGTCCTTCCACGATCAACGTCCTTCCACGAAATGACGAACGGCGTCCTTCGATGATCACAAGCACTCGAACAACCTTGAATGAAATACCATTCATTCAATAACACAAAATCAATGGAAAGCAACACCAAAACAATCCCGATTCAACCCCGAATCAGTTAAACTCCACTAACGAATATCATAGTTCTCAACTATGAATTCTAACATCCTCCAACACCTCAATGATCGATTAACATGATCATTACGTTCTTAACACTTGTGAAATCAATTCAACAAGAATCACTTAAGAACAATCATCAAAACAAACATCTCAAAATGATAATATCACTAATATCATCATCAATACTCCAAGAACATCATCACCTCAACAATCATGATGTCTAAACAATAATCAATCAACAATTCATCATGAATTCGGATTAAACCACAAGATTAAATCAACCATTGTAAGATTATGATAATCATTACATAATTCATCATAATTCCTTACTAAAATGGTTATAATCCCTCCAAAGACACAAACAATAACAACAATCATATCAAGACTATGTTAATCATATAGCAATCTTAACATAATCCTTCCTAAATATGATTATAACCTCCAATCATTCTAAAACATCAAGAACAACTCCTCCTCAAGACAAAATCATCATGTTCTTCATCACAAGTTATAAAAACTCATCAAGAATCATGATATACTCCAACAATCAATCAATACCGAAGAAAACAACAACAACAACATCATCATACTCGGAAATCACTTGAAGAACAAGAGATTAAGATAACTTAGCAATGAAGAACAAGAAGAACTCTCCAAAACACCAAAGGAGCACCAACAAGCTTCCAACTCCGAGCTCCAAATCAAGTTGGGATGATCAAAATCATGTTGGAAGCGGCTAAATATCAAGAACATGTCCAGAAGGACGATTCTAAGGAGATAAAAATGATTTTGGTTCTTGACGAAATGAAACGCGAAACCAAGTTATATAATCTGACAAACACATTACGTACGCTATACACCAAGTTTAAAGTACGTAAGGGCCATTACGTACGCTATGCCAAAACATTAACGTAGGTAATGCTAACTCCAGAACTAACTGACCAAAAACACGAAGACCTTAACGTACGTAAACAAAAACCATTTACGTACGTTGGCAAGCTACATGGATTACGTACGTATAGCTCACCTCTTAACGTATGTAAGGATCCGTTGACTGTAATAGTAAGATCGGATCAAAGATGCCCGGGACCCACCGTCCGAAAGTCGAGTCCATGGAAGGTTCCCTCCACCTACCACTCATTACGTACGTAGCATGAACATCATTACGTACGTAATGCCTAAAGCCTAACGTACGTTAAGCTCGCAAGATAACGTACGTTAGCTCAACAAAGTGGACAACCAAGTTGTTCCACCAAATCTCAACCGAAATGAACGAACTAACAATGCAACGCACCTCAACAAACACGAATGATACAATACAACGGAATTTGTACAATTCCAAATGAATATGTACAACTCAACAGTGAAACGAAAAAAAAATTACCCCCGGATATTACAGTTTTTGAGAACATTTGTGCATATACTTTAATGTGTAAGATGTAATAGTTCATTTGTATTACTTGCACTAGTTATTCCACTGCTAACTATATTCGTGGCAAATACGTTTTATGTATTTTATATTTGAAGCGATCAGGAGAGGGGGCACCCGGACAATACGATGATGAGGGTCAAGCGTGATACTGTGCTGAATTATATTATTTTTCTTCATGTCATGTCTTTTGATATTATTATGTCATACACTCGAGGACTATAGGGATTTTTCTTTTGATTATCATATGTCAGATTTTGTTGTTCTCGCGATATTGTATATTGTTATTGGAGTTTATTTGGATGATTTGAATGGTTGGTTATTGTTTGGATATTATTATTATAACTTTGAATGTTGGAGTGTGTTTGTATGAGATTAGCCTTGTGCATCCCAGGTAGGGATTACGGCGTTGTGACATACCTTGAATATTTTGGGGGTATTATGGAATATGGTATCAGAACTTAGGTCTATGGATACCTAAGTTGTTGGTCTTTTGGGTCTAGACGAGTTATTTTAAGTGCATAGTATCATTGTGTTGTCATCATCTTAGTACAACCGGTGCTTGTAAGTTCTCTTATCTTCCTTATTGTCTTTAATGCTTTGTCTTTTGACTTGGTACTATGGGAACCCGATCATCTTGATGGTTGTATTCTGAACTGTACTCATGTATCTTCCTATCTTTTCCCTTCTTTAGAATATCGGCTGGTAGAGGACGTGGGCGTGGTCGAGGGCGTTGTTGGGTTTTTCGTGTATCAAATACAATAAATATGAGCAAGACGCAGCGGAATAAATTAATGAAAAACCCAGACGAGGATCTTCATGTAGTAATTTAATTGATTTATAAAGAGTTCATTGAATTACCTTAATTCGAAGAACAGGTCTGAACCCGGACCAGGAGCTGATTAATAATCCTCTTCCTCTTTCGATGATGCATACAGAAACAACTGGTACAAGCCGAATTACTAGACCCTTACGAATAACTTTGATAAACAGTACAACAAATAATTCCTTGCTAGAAGGATTTGTACTATTGATCAAAATCAACTCAGGGAAGTGAGATGGAGATGGCCAAAATGGACTTCCCGGACAGAAAAATGGTTCGGCCAATTTGAAGGGGGAGGGCCGATTTTTATCTCACACAATTAGGGTTGTGTAATTTTTGTCTTATGACAACTCCTTGTCCAAGACCCTTTATTTTTACTAAGTAAATCCTAGAGTCAAACTCTAGTATTTGCTTAGTTGCCCCTCAACTTATTAAATAATATTATACATATGATATCTTATATTATATATATTTCTTATTATTTAATCCTTTAATAAATATAATATCTAATATTATGTTTATCTTTCTCAGTTGATTTAATTAAATAATATAATATACAATATCCTATATTATATATTACTCATTATTTAATTTTTTTAATAAAGATAATATCTAATATTATATCTATTAATTATTCTTGCTTGTCTTAGTTGTCGTATGTGTGACCCAGAAGGCTTATATTATGTTGGCAATTATTTAATACCTTATTAAATAATAAGTCATAAGCAGACTCTAGCAAGACATTATGACTACCCAAATTATATAAGTTTATAGTCCATTAAACTATTTAACGTGTTAAATCCATTTGTCGCGCGATATCATATTTGAACTAGGTCATGGAAATTGTCATACTTATTATGTTCAAATGCTTTCTCGATCTTAAGTAGACTGATTGAATCAAATGACTCTTTATTTTAGCATTGCCATGCATTTCCTTCAGTCCTACTTATCGAGGGGCCCAACAGATATGTCTCTCCCAAAAGAGAGGGACAAATCCCCATCTTGATTATTCATCTCCCTCTACATGACTCCCACTAATCACAATCGCTAACCTTTATGATCACCATATTTCAGATGATGTTGGATTACGTCAAGGCATAGGAGTTATCATGTTGGACTCTACGATAATCTTAGGTTCAAGGATTTATTGACATACTGTTATATTGAGATTCACTTATGACATTTCCATGCAGTAATCTCAATGTGGGTCTGTCCAGCATTGGTTCTCCAACCAATACCCATAAATTTGATTTGTACCATACGCACAATCATCCGATGATTATTAATCAAACTTATGCTAGTATATTAATCACTTGAGTCTCCACTCTACATGATTGGACCAGTAACATTTGAATAATCTTATTATTCGTGAATAACCATTGTTCGATTATTATGCACACATTATAATAATTAATGAGAAATAAATTATACCAAATAACTTTATTTAAATGTGACAATTACAAATCTTGGCACATCGAATGTCCTAGGGCACTATTCCCAACAATCTCACACTTGCACTAGGACCACTCATTCAGGACTTTTAGTCCTATTGATCTAGCATGCTCAACAAGCTTTCCTTGTGAGAGAGGCTTGGTAAGTGGATCAGCAACATTCTCTCCTGTTGCTACTTCACATATACAGAGTATGTGTTTGGATATCTAATCAGTCCTTGACTCTTTAGCTCGCGCAATAGCACCATTATTGTCGCAGTAAAGACTTATAGGCCCTAAAAGGTTCCACATATTCTCCTCGGTTGCATCCGATGCTTCCAGGTACTCAGCTTGAGTTATAGAATCTATGAGCGTGCTTACTTGGAACATTTCCAACTCACAGCACCTCCATTTTAAGCAAAACACAAAACCATATGCGATCTTAAATCGTCTCTATTGGTTTTGAAACTTGCATCGGCTTAAACATTTACAGCTATCTCGTTTCCCGCACCTACATAAATTAGGAACGCATCCTTAGTTCTTCTTAAGTGCCTTAGAATGGTTTTCACTGTTGTCCAGTGACTCTCACCTGAATTTGATTGGTATCGACTTGTCATGCTAAGGCAAACGATACATCTAGTTGAGTACAAATTTTGGCATACATGATCGATTCAATGGCCGAAGCATATGGAATCTTGCTCCTGCGGGCTCGCTCATCAGGAGTCGAAGGACTCTGAGTCATACTCAGATGAATGCCATATGACATTGGCAAGAGTCCTCTCTTGGAGTCCTGCATATTGAACCTCTTCAATATTTTTTTAATGTAGGTACTTTGACTCAGACCAATCATTCTCTTTGATCTATCTCTATAGATTTTTATCCCAAGAATGTAAGCAGTTTCTCCTAAGTCTTTCATTAAGAAACAACTTCCCAGCCAAGTCTTGACTGTCTGCAAGGTGGGTATGTCATTTTCAATGAGTAATATGTCACTACATATAAGACTAAGAAAACAACTATGCTCCCACTAACCTTCTTGTACACACATGATTCATATTCATTTTGAATAAACCCAAACTCTTTGACAGTTTCATCAAAATGAATATTCCAGCTCCGAGAAGCCTGCTTCAACCCATAAATGGATCTTTGAAGCATGCAAACCTTTTTTGAATTTTCTGAATGAACAAAACCCTTATTTTGTGTCATGTGCATATCCTCGAGTAATTTTCCATTAAGAAACGCTGTTTTGACATCCATTTGCCATATTTCATAATCATAGTATGCGGCTATGGCAAATAAAATTCTAATTGATTTAAGCATGACTACTGGTGAAAAAGTCTCATCATAGTCAACACCATGAATATGTCTATAACCTTTTTCCACTAGTCTAGCTTTATAGGCTTGCAGATTATCGTCCATGTCTTTCTTCCTTTTGAAGACCCATTTGCACCCAATAGTTTTAACACCCTCAGGTGAATGTATCAAGTTCCAAACTTGATTGTCATACATGGACTGCATCTCTAACTTCATGGCCTCTAGCCATTCCTCGGACTCTGGTCCAGAAGCAGCTTCTGTATAGGTACTATGATCATTATCTATGAGCGATGCATCATCATCCTCTGTTACAAGATACCCATATCTCTCAGGTTCTTGTCGCACCATATCATATCTGCGAGGGACTTGTGTGCTTTGAACTGGCTCTTCAACAGATTACTGAGCTTGTTCAGTTTCCATCGGTGAAGCAATGTCTTCTTGTGGTTCTCGAGTTTCCTCAGGAATTAATCTTCTCCTAATGTCTCTTTTAGAAATAAATTCCCTTTCTAAGAAGACAGCATTTCGAGCAACAAACATTTTGTTCTCTGCGGGCTTATAAAAATAGTATTCTTTAGTTTCCTTAGGATGTCCACAAATAAACATCTTTCTGATCTGGCTGTCAGTTTGTCAAACACTTGGCGCCTTACGAATGCTTCGCAACACCACATCTTTAGAAAAGACAAGTTTGGTCTCTTACCAGTCCATTTCTCAACTGGTGTCTTTTCAACTGTTTTAGATGGAACACGGTTAAGGGTGAATACTGTTGTTTCTAAGGCGTGGCCCTAAAATGATAATGGAAGCTCCATTCGACTCATCATGGATCGAACCATATCTAATAAAGTTCGATTCCTCCTCTCGGACACTCTGTTATGTTGAGGTGTTCCAGGAGGAGTAATTTGTGAAACAAGTCCACAACTCCCAAGATGATCATCAAATTCTTGGCTCAAGTATTCGCCACCTCGATCCGATCTAAGGGCTTTAATTGTCTTGCCAAGTTGATTCTGTACTTCACTCTGGAATATTTTGAACATTTCAAAAGATTCATGTTTATGCTTCATAAAATAAATATATCCATACCGGCTAAAATCATCGGTAAATGTGATGAAGTATCGGTATCCGCCTCTTGCATGAGTGCTCAAAGATCCACATACATCAGTATATACTAGGCCTAATAGATCACTAGACTTTTCTCCATGACCGGTGAAAGGGTTCTTCGTCATCTTGCCCAATAAACAAGATTCGCATGTCCCATATGACTCATAGTCAAAAGAGTCTAAAAGTCCATCGTTGTGGAGTTTAGTAATGCGTTTCTCATTTATGTGACCAAGTAGATATTGCCATAAGTAAGTCGAATTAGAATCATTGAGCTTAGGCTTCTTGGTTGCAATGTTATAGACTTCCAAAGTGTTGGACTCATCTAGATCAATATTGTAAAGGCCAGTATATAACTTTGCAGTACCATAAAGCAAATCATCTAAGAAAATAGGAATAACCTTATTCTTAATAAGACAACTGTAACCTTCAAAATCTAATATAGAAACTGAAATAATATTCCTATTTATAGCAGGAACATAATATAAATTGTTCAAAACTAACAAAAGCCCATTGGGTAAAACTAGATCATAAGTTCCTATGGCTAGTGCAGCAACTTTTGCTCCATTTCTGGCTCTTAGATCCACTTCCCTTTTCTTCAGATCTCTACTGCTTCTCAACCCCTGCATATTTGTATAAATGTGAGATCCACATCCAGTATCCAATACCCAGGAGTTAAAAGTAGATAAGTTAACTTCGATAACAAATATACTTGTGGCAGTCTCACTACCCTTGGTACGCTTTAGCTCTTCCAAGTAACCTTGCAATTTCTTTTCTAGTGTCCTGGTTTATTGCAATGATGGCAATTTCCATCTTTGGGAGCTTTAGCCTTGAAAACTGGCTTAGTAGGATCTTTAGATTTGGCAACTTTTGTCGTACCTTTGCCCTTGCCTTTGTTCTTGAAGGACTTTCCTTTGCTGACCATCAGCACATGGCTTGGTTTCTTCTTAATATTTTGCTCAGTCATTTTAAGCATCCATGCAGCTCAGCAATGGACTTCTCCATCTCATTCATGTTATAGTCCATAATGAATTGATCAAAACTATCGGGAAATGAGTTTAGGATAACATCCGTGGAGTACTCCTTGGAAAGTGGAATACCAAGCATATCAAGATGATCAATATATCCTGTTGTTAGGCGTATTTTTATATGCTTATTTATCATTATTTTGTATTATTTTGGCGAGTAAATTTGCATAAATGAGCTTTTAATGCCTTATTCTTGTATGTCTGACAAGAGATTGGAGTCCGGAAGCTAAAACGAGACAAAACGGGCGAAAACAGCAATTTTTGGCCTTGGGCCGCGGCAAGTACCAAGTGAGCCGCGGCACACGAAGGTAGCCAGCAGACACAGAGCAAACTGTACTCTGAGCCGCGGCACAGGTATGGTGAGCCGCGGCCCAGAGGGAAATTATAGCGCCCAGGTTTTAATCTGCGCCCCGTGAGCCGCGGCACAGATTAAGTGAGCCGCGGCACACGGGGCGATTTTGGTGTACTCTGCGCGGGTTTGGGCCATTTTAAAACCAGTTCTCGACCTAATCACACGGACGCGATTTGGAGGCTGCTGGGAGCTATAAATAAGGGTTTAAGGCCCTAATTAATCATCTTTGATCTGGGGAAACCTTGGAGGAGGAATATTGCAGAAGAGAAGGATAAGCAGAAGACATCAAGAGCAGAGGGCGGAAGCCAGAATAATGGAGGAATCCGAGCTCTTCATCTGCGTTTGATTTTCATGCTTTTATTCATTATTTCTGTATTTTTATCTTTTAGCATGTCAGGCTAAAACCCTGTTCTAGGATTTTGATGAAACCTACGTTTTGACGGATTTGCTTTAGATTATCTATATAATTCCCTTTTCTATTGAGTTTTCCCAATCTATTTTAATGCTTTCAATTGTCTGGCCGATAATTGGATTGTTTTAATTACCTTACTCGAATCGGGAGAGGAGAGTTGGTGAGGAACTATTGGTGAGGACCGTTTTATCTTGTGAGATAGGAATATACTCATAGGAACTACGTGGCCTTTTGAGGATTTTGTGCTTTTTGCCTATTGACGAATTAATTCACCTAGGGATAGAGTGCGTTATTCACCTTTAGAAAAATCTATTGACCTCGGGAGAGGCGGTAGAGTATATTAGCTATCTTCACCTTCAATAAATTGGGGAAATCATTAACTTCAGATAATCGAGAGTAAATTCGGATAAACCAAGGTGGATTCAGAATCCTAGACTTATTCATTAATTGATTTTCTTTCTTCAAGCGATCGTTTCTACTGTTAGTTCTTTTATTGATTTTATTTAGTTATTAATTGCAACCCAAAATTCGACTGTTCAAATAAAATTATAATACATAAAAATCGGTACTTAGTAATTCAGTCCTCGTGGGAACGAGACTCACTCATCACTTTATTACTTGTCAACGATAACGTGCACTTGCGTTAACGAAATATCGCAACAAGTTTTTGGCGCCGTTGCCGGGGATTGATTTTTCGCTAATATCAATACCAAGCGACTCTAATTTTAATTTGAAGTTTTTTTTCTTTAGTCTCTATATTTTTATTTTCTTCATTATGTTTTCCTATGAGTATCATGGCCCTTGGCATTTCATAAATTTCTATGTTCTTAATAATTTGCCAAATAGGGTCAGTCAGCCCCCTCCCCCAAAACAAAAGACCATGCTTGAACAATGTGTAGACACTCTTAAAAATCCTGATAGTACCCTTTTTGAGCTAGAATGTGCACGTCGTGGTCTTGAGATTCACTATGGTTATTTTCCAGCTCATATATTTAGTAGTGAAGTTGAACGGGAGGTTGATAAGAAAGACATGCTAAGTTTTAGGGTCGATCCCCAGCACCCGATAATTACATAAAGTGTGATGATCTTGTAGGAGAAGTTACCATTGATGATGTTTCCCAAGAAATTTCATTAGATTGTCATCAAACTTCGACTAATAAGGAGAACACTTATGTGCCAAAAATTTTATTAACGGTGCCACGCATAATCTTTCCTAAATCCATAATGGGAGAGATTGACCCTATTACTTTTGATTCTGTTGAGGCTGATACCATGAGTTCTAATGAGGTTGGTCATGATAAGTCTTTATTATTTACCCATTTGAACTCTACTTATTTTTTCATGCCTTATCATTATTATATTCTTCCATTATTTTTTGGTTGTCTTCATAATTATTCTTACTCATTATTTGGGGCAATCGGGCATGAGCCAAAGCCTCCCCTATGGGATAAGAGGCTTATAGATTGCAAGAAGGGGGCATTTGGCAATCTCCCTAGAAAGAAGCCACGTTAAACTCTTTTTGCCACGTCGTGCTCAAGACGTAAAATAGAGCGCTTGATGGGAGGCAACCCATCATTTTTACTTGCTTTCTAGTTAGTTGTTTTTATTTGATTTTTCGTTTTTAATTTTTCTTTGTTTTGTTATTTCGTTTGGATTCGTGTATTCTTGTTGGCCCTTATTTCTCTAATATTTCTTTATAACCCCAATGAGTTATTATTCTTCATATTCTAGTCTTTCTTGGATTTAATGTCTATTGTTATTTCATGACTAGAGACTAAGTTTGGAGGTATTTGTTAGGCGTATTTTTATGCGCTTTTATATCATTATTTTATATCCATCTTGAACCTAATTCAGCATAAATGAGCTTTTAATGCATTATTCTTATATGTTTTGAAGGAAATCGGAGTCCGGAAGCCAAAACGATGAAAAACGGGCGAAAAACAGCAGTTTTTGGTCATGAGCCGCGGCACAAACCAAATGAGCCGCGGCACACGAAGACAACCAGCGAACGCTGTGCACACTGTACTGTGTGCCGCGGCACACACCAAGTGAGCCGCGACATAGGAGGAAAAAGGCGCACAGGCAACAGGCACTGAAGGATAGGGGCCGCGGCACAGATTAAGTGATCCGCGGCCCACCGGGCGGTTTTGCTGAATATTCCGCGGTTCTGGGCCGTTTTGGAGCCTGTTCTCGACCTGATCACACGGACGCATTTTGGAGGCTTAGGACTGATATAAATAAGCATCATAGGGCTGGAGAATGAGGAGGATCATCTAGGAGGTGGATCGATAGCTAGGGCAAAGAACACAATGAAGGGATTTGTGGGCGACGACAAGACCACGGATCCCTACGGTTTTTCTTAGTTTCTCTGCATCTTAGTTTTTAGATCTATTCGTGTAGGATTTTGATTGTAGCCGATTTCATGATGGTTTGATTATTTATTATTATTTCGATTTACTCGTTATTCTATTGAATTGGATTCTGCTTACTGTTCTTAATGCTTTTTAATTGTCTGGCCAACAGTTAATTTGTTTTGAATGTCTTTATGGATTCGGGAGATGAAATTTTGGCATAGTTCTTGTGAGACGAATAATAATTTTCTTGAGATAGGGATATACTCATGGAATTGTGAAGCCTTTATTGTGGGGATTCTTGAACTGTTTTAGCTATTAATTATCTAATTCGAATAGGGATATATCGAGTTAATAATTTGTAGTATTTTCTATCAACCTTGGGAAAGGCTTTAGAATAATTTAGGAATTCCTGGCTTACAATCAATTGAATAAAAAGTATTTTGAATTGAATAAATATCATTCCTGATTGTTTGAGGTGAAAATCATAATCCTACACGCTTATTAGTATTATTATTAGTAGTAGTACTATTATTTATTTTCGGCAATTAGTTTAGGTATAAAATCCATATAATTGTTCTTCAAATAAAATTGTGAGTTGACTATATTTTGGTACTTAGTGAAATCAGTCCTCGAGGGAACGATACTTTACTTATCACTTTATTACTTGTTGACATCGTGTACTTGCGGCATATTGTGAGGGATTTTCCCACAACAAGTTTTTGGCGCCGTTGCCGGGGACTGAAATTTTTACTAATATCGATTTCAGTATTTCTAGTCTTAGTTTGAAACTTTTTTTTATTGTTTTTGTTTAATTTTATTTGATGTTTTTCCTTTCAGGATTGTTCGGTTAGTGCATGAGAAAATTCGGTAACGAAGGCCTACTACCTTTGGATACCGAACTCGAGCGCACTCTTCAGAGAAACAAAAAGGAGAAACGAGAGCTACCGACGAGAGTCACTATGGCCGATAATACGGGAAATCACGAAGCGGAAAACTCCATGGTGCAAGCTCAACTGGCACTAGCACTTCGCGATTATGCTATGCCGCAAATCAACGCGAACTTTTCGGGGATTCGGCGTCCCACCATCCAGGCGAACAATTTTGAAATCAAGCCTGCAATTATTCAGATGGTGCAATCGAGCCAGTTTTGTGGTCTGCCGAACGATGACCCCAACGCACATATTGCGTCGTTTCTCGAGATTTGTGACACGTTCAAGAACAATGGTGTCACCGATGATGCCATCCGTCTAAGGCTTTTCCCTTTCTCTTTGAGGGATAAAGCAAAATTTTGGTTGAATTCCTTACCGTCGGGCTCGATCACGACATGGGCAGAATTAGCGCAAGCCCTCCTTGCTAAATTCTTCCCACCTTCGAAGACGGCGAGGTTACGAAACGAAATTACAACATTTGGTCAATTTGATATGGAGTCGCTCCACGAAGCTTGGGAGCGATACAAAGATTTACTAAGGAGATGCCCACATCACGGCCTACCGGACTGGCTATAAATTCAGACGTTCTACAATGGATTGAGTGCTTCTACACGCACTCTAGTCGATGCGGCCGCTGGAGGAGCCTTAATGGGAAAAACGATGGCCGAAGCACACTCTTTGTTGGAAGCTATGGCCGCAAATGCATATCAATGGCTGGCCGAACGAGTAAATCCGAAGCGAGTTATGGAAATCTCGAATAATGATCCGATCTCTACACTTTCAGCTCAAGTCGCCGCTTTGACGCAACAACTTCAGGCATTTTCGCATGCTCCTTCCCCCGTTACCATTGAATCTTGTAATTGGTGTAATGGATCTCATCCTAGCATAGAATGCCAAGTCGGAAACCCTTTCGAGCAACATCCGATGGAGCAAGCTCAATTCGTGGGAAACGGAAATCGACAAAATAATCCTTACCCCAGCACTTATAATCAAGGGTGGCGAAATCACCAAAATTTTTCGTGGAGGAACGGGCAAGATTTAAAACCTCCATAAGCTCAATTTGCGCAGCCCACACAACAGCCCCCTCAATCACCAAAGGTATCTTTGGAAGATGCTCTTGCTCAATTGGCGGCTAACACGAGCCAATTCATGACCCGCACTGAGACTACCCTCCAAAATCATTCTACCTCCATCCGAAACTTAGAAACACAAATGGGGCAGATTGCTAATCTATTGTCCTCTCGGTCTCAAGTTGCATTGCCCAGCGCAACCGAAATGAACTCCAAAGAAAACGTGCAGGCAATCGAATTACGAAGTGGAAAGGAGTTGAAAGAGCAGCCTATCAATAACAAGGACAAGATCGAGCAAAGTGAGAAAGAAAAGGACGAGGCACCCAAGCCAAAGGAAGTATCGACTACTCACCCCACTCCTCAAATTCCATTCCCTCAGCGTTTCCAAAAGCAAAAACTAGACAAGCAATTTTCAAAGTTCCTCGATGTCTTCAAGAAACTGCACATAAACATTCCATTTGCCGACGCGTTGGAACAAATGCCGAGTTATGTAAAATTCATGAAATAAGTCTTGTCAAACAAAAGAAAGCTCGAGGAGTATGAGACGGTCGCATTGACGGAGGAGTGCAGTGCTATTTTACAAAAGAAGCTCCCACCTAAATTGAGAGATCCGGGAAGTTTTACCATTCCTTGCATCATTGGAAATTCGTCTTTTGAAAGAGCCCTATGCGATCTCGGAGCCAGCATAAACCTTATGCCCCTTTCTATTTTTCAAAAGTTGGATATTGGGGAAGCCAAGCCGACGACGGTCTCTCTACAATTGGCCAGTCAATCCATCAAATATCTGAGGGGAGTGATAGAGGACGTCTTAGTCAAAGTCGATAAGTTCATCTTTCCGGCCGATTTCATCGTGCTTGACATGGAGGAGGACCACGAAATCCCAATTATCTTGGGAAGACCATTTTTGGCAACCGGCCGAACTTTGATCGATGTGGAAAAAGGGAAGCTGACTCTACGAGTTCAAGAGGAGCAAGTAACGTTCAATATCTTTCGATCCGTAAAATATCCGAGTGATGCTGAAAATTGTTTCCAAGTTGACGTCATTGACTCGTGCGTGAGTAGAGCCTTTAGAGAGAATTATCCACCCGATCCATTGGAGTCCGTTTTGATTGGGGCTGTTTCCAAACTAAATGCAGAGCATGCAGCCTACGTACGACACATGGATGCTTCCCCGCCAATTTTCATTCGTCAACCATTTGAGGAGCTCGGAAGTTCGCCAACTCGACCCATCCCATAAATCGAAAAACCTCCAAAGTTGGAACTCAAAAAGCTGCCGTCTCATTTAAAATATGCATTTTTGGGACCCGGCGACTCCCTTCCAGTTATTCTTTCGGCCACTTTAGCGGGGATCAAGAGGCGAAATTATTGAGAGTTTTGAGGGAGTACAAATCTGCTCTTGGATGGTCTATTGCGGATATTAAGGGGATCAGCCCGTCAATTTTCATGCACAAGATTTTGATGGAGGAAGACTACAAACCATCCGTGGAGCATCAACGTCGTTTGAATCCAAACATGAAGGAGGTGGTAAAAGTCGAGGTTTTAAAACTCCTCGATGCAGGTATGATCTTTAGGATTTCTGATAGCAAGTGGGTAAGTCCGGTCCAAGTTGTGTCAAAGAAGGGTGGGATAACGGTTATTCAAAATGATAATAATGAATTAATTCCCACTAGGATTGTCACGGGGTGGCGTATGTGCATAGATTATAGAAAATTAAATAAGGCCACTAGAAAAGACCATTTCCCCTTACCTTTCATTGATCAAATGTTAGATAGATTAGCCGGACACGATTTCTATTGCTTTCTCGATGGTTATTCGGGGTATAATCAGATTTATATAGCCCCCGAAGACCAAGAGAAAACAACGTTTACATGTCCTTACGGCATTTTCGCTTATAGGCGCATGCCTTTTAGATTATGTAATGCGCCGGCTACTTTTAAACGGTGTATGATGGCTATTTTTTCTGACATGGTAGAGCAGTGCATTGAAATTTTTATGGATGATTTTTCTATTTTTGGGGATTCGTTTGACATTTGTTTGCAAAATTTGCAGAAAGTCTTAAAAAGATGTGAAGAGACAAATTTGGTCTTGAACTGGGAAAAGTGTCACTTTATGGTGCAGGAGGGCATAGTACTTGGTCATAGAATATCCTCACATGGAATTGAAGTCGACCGGGCGAAAATCGAAACAATCGAGAAGATGCCTCCACCTACTTTGGTTAAAGGGATTAGAAGTTTTTTGGGACATGCCGGCTTCTATCGCCGATTTATTAAGGACTTTTCGAAGATCACGAAGCCGTTGTGCAATCTACTCATGAAGGATGTTCCATTTAATTTTGACGAGTCGTGTAAAGAAAGTTTCGATTTATTGAACAAAGCTCTAAGCACGGCACCGGTGATAGTCGCTCCAGACTGGGACCTTCCGTTCGAATTAATGTGTGACGCGAGTGATTTTGCCATTGGGGCTGTTTTGGGACAAAGACGAGGGAAAGTGTTCCACGTCGTGTATTATGCGAGCCGAACACTCGACGACGCCCAAAGAAATTATGCCACAATGGAAAAAGAATTGTTGGCGGTAATCTTTGCATTCGATAAATTCCGGGCGTATCTACTAGGGACGAAAGTGATAGTGTGGACCGATCAATCAGCAATAAAATACCTTTTGGAAAAGAAGGATGCTAAACCAAGGCTGATTAGGTGGGTGCTTCTCCTTCAAGAATTCAACTTGGAAATTCGGGATAAAAAGGGGACTGAGAATGTTATAGCCGATCACCTTTCACGGTTAGAGAGTCCCCTCGAGCGAGGAGAAAGTCATCCGCAAATCATGGAAACCTTTCCCGACGAGCAGCTCTACAAATTGGGTTCGCAACACGCGCCTTGGTATGCTGATCTAGTGAACTACTTGGCAAGCAAAACAATTGCAAACGACCTCTCATGCCATCAAAAGAAGAAGCTAATCTCAGACGCTAAGTATTATTTGTGGGACGATCCTTTTCTATTCAAAAGATGCCCTAATCAAATCATTCGTAGATGTATTCCGGATGAGGAAATCCACAGTGTGCTAAACCATTGTCATGCATCACCCTACGGTGGACATTTTAGTGGGAATAGAACAGCGGCAAAGGTCTTACAATCGGGGTTCTATTGGCCGTCATTATTCAAGGATGCTCACGCCTTTGTATCCACGTGTGATCGGTGTCAACGAACGGGAAACATCTCAAGACGAAACGAAATGCCGCTGAACACCATACTTGAGGTTGAATTATTCGACGTATGGGGGATCGACTTCATGGGTCCATTTCCTCCATCCAATAAGAATCTCTATATTTTGGTAGTTGTGGACTACATCTCAAAGTGGGTCGAAGCGGTAGCGCTACCAACGAATGGGTCCAATGTCGTAATCAAATTTATAAAAAAAAATATTTTCACGCATTTTAGGACTCCACGTGCTATTATCAGTGATGGTGGTTCACACTTCGACAACAAATTCCTTGATGCGGTCTTGAGAAAATATGGAGTCACTCATCGTGTTGCTACAGCCTACCATCCTCAGACGAGCGGTCAAGTCGAGATATCAAATCGAGAGCTGAAGTGGATCTTAGAAAAAATGGTCAGCTCGTCTCGAAAAGATTGGTCTTTCAAACTCGATGATGCACTTTGGGCATACCGCACTGCGTATAAAACACCTATCGGGATGTCGCCTTACAGATTGGTTTATGGGAAAAGCTGCCATTTACCCGTAGAGATTGAACATCGTGCTTACTGGGCGATAAAGAAATTAAACTTTGATCTGAAATCTGCCGGTGAAAAGCGGTCGTTGCAGCTGAACGAGTTGGAAGAAATTCGCCACGACGCATACGAAAATACGAAACTTTATAAGGATCGGACAAAGAAGTGGCATGATAAGCACATCACACAGAGAGAGTTTGTCCCGGGTCAAGAGGTGTTGTTATTTAATTCTCGATTAAAGTTATTCCCCGGGAAATTACATTCACGATGGTCGGGACCGTTCACCGTAGTTCAAGTGTTCCCACACGGTGCAGTAGAAGTATAAAAAGATGAGCGTAAATTCAAAGTTAATGGACAGCGGTTGAAAGCCTACTTGGGAAATCCAATAGACACACAGAAGACGAGTGTCGTCTTATCCACCGCCGGATGAATGCTAGAAAAGTCCGGCTGAAGACTATAAACTTAGCGCTTCTCGGGAGGCAACCCTAGTATTAGTTGTAGAATTTATTTCTAGTGTTTTCTTGCAATTTAGAGTCTTTATTTTGCGTCATTTTTGCTTTGATTTGCTTATCCCTGTCGTTCTTGATGTTTTCCTTTAAAAATTCTATGCAGGAATAACCCCAGAGAAGAAATCAATGATGGGCCACGGCACAAGAATAGTGAGCCGCGGCACACACCAGTGGCAGGAAAAAGCCAAACCAGACTGTACTATGTGCCGCGGCACGATCTTACTGAGCCGCGGCACACCTGACCTATGAGCCGCGGCACGTTGCTGCTGAGCCGCGGCACACCAATTGCCAGAGGAAGAGCCCAGGACGCTGTACTCTGTGCCGCGGCACATATTTGCTGAGCCGCGGCACACTAACCTTCTGAGCCGCGGCACCCGGCGACATCACAAAAAGTCCCAGGCCGACTGTACTATGGGCCGCGGCTCACTTAAGCTGTGCTGCGGCCCCCGTTCAGAATCTGAATAGCCCAGGTATCTTCTTATACTCGATCGGCCGGTACCTCAGGTAAACTTCTTCCCTTCCTTCCTGCACACAAGCACTCGGCCGACATCTTTCTCTGCTCCCTCTTCTTGCATTCTTCATTCCAAGTCAGGTAAATCCCGAATTATTAATCATAATTGATGCATGATTCGAAAAGAAAATTGAAGTTATATGCTGCTAGTTGTTCTTCAAAGTTTTTTTTTAAAATGGAGTTGGAATATGGTGAATATGGAGTGGATTGTGATGGTATTTGTGATTATGAACTAATTGGTGATGTTAGTTGTCTGCTATCATGGTTGTATATCTGTGTTATTATTTTTGGGATTTGGAGTTAGCCATGAAAATTCTTGTTCTTCATTTTAACTTGTGCATACCAAGTGTTTGATAAATTGCATCAATGAAACATTATTAAGCCAAGCATTTTCAAACTATGTGCAACGAATCATTTTATCGGACTACATTATCTCCCGACCCTTCCATCCTATGTAAACTTGAGAGCTCATCCTTAATTTCCTCTTTGTTGTTGCAAGCTCACTCATTCACGTTCCGCATGGTGTAGTCGAGATACGTGCAGACTCGGGAGCTGACTGTAGGGGAGTACTTGACCTTCTTCTATTATTGCATATTATACTTCGTCCATTGAGGTCAATGTACGTCCTAACTTTGGGGGGGTTTACTTTTTGTTGCTATTATCATTGCTGTACTTATTTCGTTTGCACTTTTTGTTATTTTTAGTTATCTTTTTGTTGCTAGCCTTGCTTGTCATGATTTTACTCTTATTCGTGAACTTTTCGTGCTTCTATTTGTGTAAAACTGATGTTACGATACTGATTTCTCTCTGAAGAAACGGTTGAGTTTTAGTCGAGTTGCACTTAGCGATATCTGTTTCTGCTAAGTCTTCATTTAGGTCCGAAATTTTATCGTTTTTGTAGAAATCTTAGCAGATAAGAGAGGAGACATACGTGTTTTCAAATCGTTGTCGATACGTTTGGTTACATTTTTCAGTTAGCTAGTCGTCCAGTAACATAAGTCGTGTTGGCACCTAATGTGAGTTTAGAGTCGGACAATTTTTTCCCAAAAGTCGTGTTATTATTTTTTCTATGACGGGAAGTCTAGTAACCGGGGGTATTCGCGTGACCCGCTGTTTACTCTCGCGTAAAACGATGACCCTAATTAGACTAGTGGTTTAGAGATTTCGCATGTGCCGATGACGGGAAGCCTAGTAACCGGGGGTATTCGCGTGACCCGTTGTTTATTCTCGCGTAAAACAGCGACCTTGATTCGGACATGCGGGAATAGCTATTCGAATTGTTTCTCCGCTGTGGAGGGGAACTTAGTAACTAGAAGCATCCATGTGCCCCATGAGTGTCTTTTACGTCAAACGGTTCCCTAACACATGAGAATGGAATTCCACCCTAGGATTATCCCGATGAAACATCCCGAGATCCGAACCTAGTGGTCAACTCGAATCAATTTATTGATCATATATAAGGGAACACTGTCCGAGGGTTATTTTTGATGAAACTCTTGGAATTTTGCCACTAGACTGTGGAACTGGGCGAGTTAGCTTGTTTATTTTAACCCTTCATATTGGCGGTCGATTAAATTCACGCTTGTTAATCTTTGAGCTGGATTTTCTTCATGAACGAGTGATTAGGACTGTCCGAGGGTTACTTTGTGGAATCAGTGTTCTAGATGTAGCTCGCTACTACGATACTTGTATTATTCCGAGAGAATTTCAGGGTAGTATTGATTAGGTTGAACACGATGAGTTGCACGATTATTCACGATTATTCTGTTATTTAAAATTAATTTTTTTTGCTTGAGGACAAGCAAAGGCTCAAGTTTGGGGGTATTTGTTAGGCGTATTTTTATACGCTTATTTATCATTATTTTGTATTATTTTGGCGAGTAAATTTGCATAAATGAGCTTTTAATGCCTTATTCTTGTATGTCTGACAGGAGATTGGAGTCCGGAAGCTAAAACGAAGCAAAACGGGCAAAAATGGCGATTTTTGGCCTAGGGCGGCGGCAAGTACCAAGTGAGCCGCGGCACACGAAGGTAGCCAGCAGACACCGAGCAAACTGTACTCTGAGCCGCGGCACAGGTATGGTGAGCCGCGGCCCAGAGGGAAATTATAGCGCCCAGGTTTTAATCTGCGCCCCATGAGCCGCGGCACAGATTAAGTGAGCCGCGGCACACGGGGCGGTTTTGGTGTACTCTGCGCGGGTTTGGGCCGTTTTGAAGCCAGTTCTCGACCTAATCACACGGACGTGATTTGGAGGCTGTTGGGAGCTATAAATAAGGGTTTAAGGCCCTAATTAATCATCTTTGATCTGGGGAAATCTTGGAGGAGGAATATTGCAGAAGAAAAGGATAAGCAGAAGACATCAAGAGCAGAGGGCGGAAGCCAGAAGAACGGAGGAATCCGAGCTCTTCATCTGCGTTTGATTTTCATGCTTTTATTCATTATTTCTGTATTTTTATCTTTTAGCATGTTAGGCTAAAACCCTGTTCTAGGATTTTGATGAAACCTACGTTTTGACGGATTTACTTTAGATTATCTATATAATTCCCTTTTCTATTGAGTTTTCCCAATCGATTTTAATGCTTTCAATTGTCTGGCCAATAATTGGATTGTTTTAATTACCTTACTCGAATCGGGAGAGGAGAGTTGGTGAGGAACTATTGGTGAGGACCGTTTTATCTTGTGAGATAGGAATATACTCATAGGAACTACGTGGCCTTTTGAGGATTTTGTGCTTTTTGCCTATTGACGAATTAATTCACCTAGGTATAGAGTGCGTTATTCGCCTTTAGAAAAATCTATTGACCTCGGGAGATGCGGTAGAGTATATTAGCTATCTTCACCTTCAATAAATTGGGGAAATCATTAACTTCAGATAATCGAGAGTAAATTCGGATAAACCAAGGTGGATTCAGAATCCTAGACTTATTCATTAATTGATTTTCTTTCTTTAAGCGATCGTTTCTACTGTTAGTTCTTTTATTGATTTTATTTAGTTATTAATTGCAACCCAAAATTCGACTGTTCAAATAAAATTAGAATACATAAAAATCGGTACTTAGTAATTCAGTCCTCGTGGGAACGATACTCACTCATCACTTTATTACTTGTCAACGATAATGTGCACTTGCGTTAACGAAATATCGCAACACCTGTCATCTTGAGTACATGAGCGCTGGCAGATGTCCCTTCAACCATCTTGCAGGCATACAAGGCTTGAAAGGTCGCATACCTCTTGCCTAGTGTGGTTTGAGAAAGTTTCCTTGAGGTGAGCATTAAGCTCGTAGGCTTCCATTTCTTCCAGATTCTTCTGAAGTTTTGGACAAATGGTAGCCAACATAAGACAACTGACATCAATGAAATCATCAAAATGTTTCTTCCGTTTGTCTTTTGTTGCTTTGTTAGCATTTTCAGCAGGCTCATCGGGAATTTCATACTCAAGAACATACAACTTTCTTGCTTGCTTGAAAACTATTCTCAAGCTCTGGATCCAGTCCAGATAGTTGCTATCATTTTTTTTGAGCTTGTCCTTCTCAAGAACGGATGGCAGTGAAATGGTGGACGTATTGTTTGATGCCATTCTACTATCTACAAAATACAATATGCAAAGTATTAATTCACATTATGTAATTCCATGGGTATTCAATGCTATTTAATATTGTGTACCTCGTTTTTAATAATAAATATTGTGCTCCATCGCGATGCTTGTACCTTTATACGTTGGGTTTAGGCCGTGTTGTTTCGAATTAAACCTTGTCCGAATTTATTTATTACGGCGATGAAATTATATGATGATTGATGACGTGTCGGTGACGCACCTTGATGACGCTGAAGCAATTCTCGGTGCAAATATGACGGTGGCCAACGTCTTGTTCCCCGAGGAAATTTTCTTACACGCCTGAAGGAAGTCACACTGTGATGGTTAAGTATGATATGTAACTAAGTGGTTTAAACATACCTAACGTACGTTAAAGTATATGCATTACGTACGTTATCTGCTTTGTTTTACGTACATGAAAAGGTAAGCCTTACGTACGTTAAAAGCTTCATTCTATGTACGTAAACATGTATGACTTACGTACATAATCCATGATTCGGTCTACGGACAAGAATCTTAAATTATGCATTATCCAGACAGCTTTCGGCACAATCAGACAATCAAGTCAACCGAGATTTATATACATAATTCAGTAAGACATTACGTACGTAATGGTCAGTGTGATTTCGGATAGTAGGATCTGAGATTACCTTACGTAGATTAACCATTTAGAAATAACGTACGCAATAAGGCTTTACATATGTAAACCGTAAGGCATAACATACGTAAAGCCATCCTGGTGTTATAAAATGACATCTCTTCTTTCATTTCTTCCGACCCTTGGACATTTCCTCTCTCTCAAATATCATTCTCCAGCCCTCCTAATCAAATTCTAGCCTCCCTAGCCGCGTGTTATCATAGTAGAGTGGATTGATCAAGCTCTGGAGAAGGTTTTGAAGGTGTTGTCCTCCTGTTCTTCATCGTCCTTTGTTTTTCTTCCTCGTCCCTCGTCAAGTAAGGTAAGTTTATCAAACCTTTGAATCCATCTCAGTGTTGATAGTTAAGATTGTACTAGCTTTCGGATGTTTTGGGTAGTTTAGAACTCTTGACGGTAATCGAACCGTGGAAAACTAGCACTAATCATAATCGTTTAACGAAAGCCTATCTCAAGCTAGTACTTTGTATGATTTGTGGTAATATCGTAGTGGGGTTGTAAAACTCGTGATCGAACTTATAAACCGCCAACACCATGAAATTGTCATGTAATAGATTGTGTTAGTAATTTAATTATCGTACGGTAAACTCCTTGGAATAATTAAGATGAGTTAGTTATCAATCACCGAATTAGATAGGTAGTCAAGTATACGAGGATTTTGTTAAAGTCGTGCTTATCCATTTTACCCTAGGTTGAGGAATTTTGAATTCAAGTAATTAGCGAATTGACAAGTTAGTTATAGTTGAAGTTGTATCGTAGAAATATTATATAAAAACATTGTGGTTAAATTGACATGATAAATTGAAAATCAACGAATTAAGGATTTAAGTAATTCGCATTATTATTAAACGTAGGATTTTGGTTTCAACATTATGAATCAAACTAGGTTGAGAATTCAATCGGGACGGGTAATTATCGCTATTCGTCATTATCACCATGAGGTATTGATCAACGAATATGTAATAGGTTGATCTCTCGATTGTGGGCGTTCGAGCCGTTGTGTTATCAAGAAAATTACTCTCGTCGGAACTAAGGCAAGTGATACCTTGCTCAGACTATGTTATGTTAAATTCCAAAATTTAATGTGTGTCACTATTTGTGGAACTTGTGTTCGTTTTGCTTACCCATGTCCGGAGTATTCCTGTGTAGATACTTCTGTGACCCTTAGTTGCGACCTTGGGAGTTTATGTGTTGATATACCCGTACGGAACTGTGTTGAGGGATAAAACCTGAATGGTACCCACATCTGGAGTATTCCTGTGTAGATACTTCTGTGACCCTTAGTTGCGGTCTTGGGAGTTCATGTGTTGATAGAAAAGATAATGTTGAGTATTCTGTGATCTATTGCCAAATTGAATAATAATATTGTATTGCGGAGTTATCTTATTCTATCAATGAATTTTTGTTCGTATTGTCTGACCTAAGTTGGCTGGTACGATTCGTCGTGCCAGGCAAATTTGTTGAATATGTGCAGGACATTCCTACAGGCTTGAGCAGTGTTGGGGAGGAGCCTTGTTATTTCGTTTCTTAGAACTGAATTCTGAAACATTCCACGTTTATGTAATAACTGTGTATGCGAACTTGTTTTTCGAAAGTATTTTGTTTCGTATTATACCATCGTGGAGTTACTTTCATAAAAATTATGTAATGGAGAAATTTTAGAGTCTTAAAAATTTGCCTTGTGGGTCCACATGGGATTCACGGCACTGTAACGTTCCGGTAAATTTTGGTGGCATTACACATTATTTTATTTCTCGAAAAAGACTCCACTAAAACAAAATACCCTCAATTTTACAACATTTATAATTTTAGTGGGCTAAGACCCCATTTTGCACAATTCTAAACTCAGCTTTTGCATTACGCCTAGAATTGAGCTACTTTACATGGATAACTCTTGATCGATTACATCATATGTAACTCTTAGATTATATTTATGGGATTTGGCATCTTATGCCCAAGCATGTTATAATCCCATCATATGCCTTAAGGTTCAAAACTATTTTGAATTCTTAGTTCATTAAAACACATAGATATCACCATTACCTATCCTACCTTACTAAGATAATCCAAGCACCCAGCTTTGGCATGACCTTCTCAAGATGATCGAAATCTTGATAGGTGTTTTAATTGAACGGCATTTAAAAAGAAATTAAACGAGGGGTTTTATCTTATGTTGCATATTCTGTGTTGGCCAACATACATCTACACATACATCGCATCACATACATGCATAAATTTAAACATACATACCATCACATGACATAAAAGATATATGACTGTGTATAGCATGACCATAATCCTAACGTGATTTTCATGAGCCAACATGAAAATCACAAAGGTCAATCTAAAGGGTATAATTAGTCGTCATTGATCTTCCAACTCCTTGGAACGTCATACGCGATCAATCGACTCCTTGAGTCCGTCCTTCGTCTCATTCTTGTCTTCATTACATTAATGAAACTATACTATATTAGTAAACTTAAATTACAAGAGAACAAACGACACGCATGCCGTAAATTATAATAATAAATTAAGAGACGACTCGCAGGCCGTAAAAACCAATAATAATTAAACGACAAGTAGGCCGCTGAAACTAACCCAATAATAAATTGAAATATCCAATCACATTGGTCAATTTATGATCATGACATACACCAACATATACTAAAATTAATCATCATATAATTAATTTAAAACTGGCAGATAACATATAAATAATATTATGCATCCTAATTGAATAAAAAAAAGAACACAGCACAGTGGCCGGAGGGATGAATAGCACCCTCAGCCACCCAGGTTCAAAATTTGGGATGCGTAATGTTTTGCGCATGTTATGCGTTATTTTTCGCACAGGGCTGCGGGTTGCGGGCGCGGGTCGACCCAGACTCGGTCATCAACGTTGGAGCAATATCGGTATTTGCGCCGTGTTATGCGGAAGCGTAAATATAAAAGTGCGGAAAATAAATCGACACAAAGATTTTTAGAGGTTCGGCCAAACGTGCCTAGTCCTCTCTCGTTATCTTTTTCTATAGGCTTAATATAAACCTCTGCACCTCTCTTCTATCGGTCGAGGGATTACCATTACAAGCTCGACTTCTATCGATCCGAGTAAACTGTTCAATCTCTCTTCTATCGGTCGAGATATTACCGTGTGTACTTGTCTTTTTGTCGGTCCAAGTTAAACCGTTTTATTTTTCTATTGGACAAGGAATCAACCACTCTAGCTTTCTATCGGTACTAGATAAACCTCACTAAGATAGCGATTGTGATTCTAACAATGTCGGATCCTTGATCCTAATAACACTGAATCCAATCGTATCTTTTCTTTTACCTCTCGTGTATGTGTTGAATGTATAAACACTCAAACTAACAATATAAGCTCAATATCACAACAATAATATAATTAATATGAATATCAGATCAATGTCTTGATTTCTTGAAGCTGTTGTATGGTTTGATACCAAGGATGTAGTATTTATAGCCTTCTTCATCAAACTAGCCGTTACTGCCAGTTGACTTGCTAGCGTGCGCGAGCTCTTCTTCTTAGCGTGCGCTATCGCGCATTGTTGCATGTTACATACGTAATGTACTGCATGTAGCGTACGTTAATGTCTTCCAGTTTCAGTCCAGAGGCTACTGTCCATGACTGTTAGCGTGCGCTAACATTTCCTTGTAGCGTGCGCTAATCTTGCATCACTGCATGCATCATATATCCATTTATACTTTTTTACTTTGTATCAGAATCTTCCCAACGGATTGATTGACTTGAATTCAAAATGCTATTTAGCGTGCGCTAAATATCATTAGTAGCGTGCGCTAAGTCTTACTTCACTGCATACGTCATTCTGAGTTTGAATGTCTTCACAACGGTAAAAAGCCTCGATAGCGTGTGTTAGTAATCATGAGTAGCGTGTGCTATCTTCATCAGATGACTTGGCTTCAGGTAACTTCGAACTCGTCTGATCTGCAGCCGGGTATCGTTAGCGTGTGCTACATGTATGTCTAGCGTGCGCTAGCTTTGTATTTTGTCCAGCTTTTTGCGTCTTCGTCTGCTTCGTTGTTTTGCTTCGCCTCTTTGTTGTTTTGCTTTGTTTAGCAACTTAATCATCAAAACACTATTTATGAATATGTGGAATAAATATTCCAACAATCTCCCCATTTTTGATGATTACAAAACAACCCTTGAATTGGATAAAACTTGCAATATATATATATATATATATATATATATATATTGACGTTTCAAAGTTTTCGGCATTGATCGTTTTGTTAGTTTATTTAATCTTTTTCTGTCATTTTCGACTTCTTCGTTTCTTATTTTTCAACTCCTTCGTTTCTCCCCCTTTTTGTATGCTTTCTTCTCCTTTTCGACTTCTTCGATTTTTATTATTTTCTCCTCCTTTTTACTTTTTATTTTTCTCGTCATATCTTTCATGACGCTTTTTATCCGATTCAACTCCTTCTCCCCCTTTTTGTATTCAGCAAAAAGTGAAAAAAAATATAGCAATTGAATAGAGGATACCAATTATTGAATATGCATGATAACAATTGATGAATATAATTATGCATGAATAGGAAATAACTCCCACTGAATATATTATCTCCCCCTTTGTAAAATATCAATTATTAAAAATTAATTTTTGGGGATCCAACCGAAAGTCGGTTTTTGTTTTGAGACATAGACGATATTAGGAATAAACGTTCCTTTGGGAATCCAAATTTTCTTAGTTTTTATCGTCCGTCTTGGGCTTTTGCAATTCGAAATGTGATGCCCGATTTTCAAACATTTTTCACAATAGGGTATATTAAAATTTACGGATTCATTTTTAGAACGCGGTTTGAATCCCAACCCCTATTTATTCAAAGTGTATTTCTGAACTGAGAGCATATTTTCAAATTTCTCATTTCTGAGAAAGAATTTCTTCGTTAAATTTTTTAGCTCGGTTTGAACTTTAACAAGATCATCCTTTAAAATATTTTCATTTTCAATACATTTTGAATGATCGATCTCAATAAATTTTCCCTTTTCAAGAATTTTGGAATTTTTATTTTCCAATGATTTATATTTAGATTTAAGGGATTTAATCTCATTTAAAGCATTTTGATAGTACGTATGTAATAACTCGAATACTTCAAAAAGTTCGTCGTAAGAATTACTTAGGCTCTGTTCTTTTGGACTGAATGAATTTGAATCGAATCAATCAATCGAATCGAATCGAATGGATTCGAATCGAATCGAATCGAATCAATCGAATCGAATGGACTCGAATCGAATTGAATTGAATCAATCAATCGAATCGTAATATATATTAAGGGTAAATAATAATAATAATAATTGTAAATAATAATAGTAAATGTAATCAACAACAACAACGATAATAGTAATATTATTAGTAATAATAACAATAATAATAATTAAGATTAATAATAAGAAGAATAAGAATTGAATCGAATCAATCAATCGAATGGACTGAATCGAATCAATCGAATCGAATGGACTGAATCAATCAATCGAATCGAATCAAAATCAAAAATAAGTCTAAAAAAACAGGGCCTTACTTGGCTTTCGACGTCGCTATCGTCGAATGAACTCCGGGCCATGAGAGCGAGATTATTTTGATTTAGAAAATCTTCATCTGCATCTTCATCGCTCTATGTTGCAATTAAAACCTCCTTCTTGGGTTTAATTTGGCAATTCTTTGCAAAGTAGCCTGGTTTACCACATAATCGACAATTATTGTCGAATTTCTTAGATTTGCCCTTTTAGATGTCCTGTTTTCTCCGGTTTAATAAGTGTTGGAACTTATTAATATTCTTAGCATAATATGCCGATTCTTCGTCGCTATCATCCACCGGGATTTCTTCCTTAGATCTTGACATCTTAGCCTTCATGGCTATCGATCTTTCCTTCGGTTTCGGTTTGGCATTCCGAGATTTTAGAACAATTTCGTAGTTGATGAGAGAACCAACGAGAGCACTAAAATCTAGATTATTTAAATCATTAGACTCCATTATAGCCATCACCGTACCGTCCCATTCTCGAGGTAGTGATCGGAGAATCTTCTTTATTTTCTCACTACTCGAAAGTGGTTTTCCGAAACATGCTAATCCATTTGTGATGACCGAAAATCGGTCGAGCATGATCATAATGGATTCATCGTACTTCATTTGGAATAGTTCGTATTCGTGAAGGAGCATGTTTATTTTCGTCTCCTTGAATTGAGACGTACCTTCGTGTGTTACCTCAAGCATTTTCCAATTTTCTTTGGCACTATCACACGATGATATCCGGTTGTGTACTTCCTGATTTAAGGCACAATATAGGAGTTGAGTTGCCTTACAATTATAATGGTCGCTTTTCCAGTCGGAATCGTCATATTCTTCGAAAGTTTAAGCGTACCGTTGGAATTCGTTAGAATTTTCGGACCAAGGCATATCACTTTCCAAAGCTCGATGTCATATGCTCGGATGAATATTGACATCTTTTTCTTCCACGTCATAAAGTTCGAGCCATCAAAAAGTGGTAGTCGATTGAGAGCAATGCCTTCGACTGGAGCATATTGAAATGCCATTTGGATCGACTCCTCGGATGTTAAGCCGATTATTGGAGGAACCGCTCCGATACCTGTTGTTGGAGCAATATCGGTATTTGCGCCGTGTTATGTGGAAGTGTAAATATAAAGGTGCGGAAAATAAATCGACACAAGGATTTATAGAGGTTCGGCCAAACGTGCCTACGTCCTCTCTCGTTATCTTTTTCTATAGGCTTAAGATATAAGCCTCTGCACCTCTTTTCTATCGGTCGAGGGATTACCGTTACAAGCTCGACTTCTATCGGTCCGAGTAAACCATTCAATCTCTCTTCTATCGGTCGAGATATTACCTTGTGTACTTGTCTTTTTGTCGGTCCAAGTTAAACCGTTTTCCTTTTCTATTGGACAAGGAATCAACCACTCTAGCTTTCTATCGGTACTAGATAAACCTCACTAAGATAGCGATTGTGATTCTAACAATGTCGGATCTTTGATCCTAATAACACCGAATTCAATCGTATCTTTTCTTTTACCTATCGTGTATGTGTTGAATGTATAAACACTCAAACTAACTGTAACACCCCAAACTAGGCGGATATTACAGTGCCGTGGACCCCCGACTGGGACCCACCAGGCGAATGAGAATGAATGAATTACACCGGTAAATGTAGTACCGAACCACATTACAACATCAATTACTCCGATGAGGAGTTTAAGTACATCACACCAGGACAAAACAGAATACTAGTATATTTTATATGGAGATAAAATACACCACCCTGAATAAATGAACATCTCAAATGGAATTTTTGCAGCGGAAAAGTACAAATGACGGAATAACTGAAATGACTTAAATGACTGAAACAAACGGAATGACTGGGGCCCCCTACTAGTATCACTGGGACTCGTCGCCGTCAACATGCTCTTCCCGTGCCTTTGCCTTGCCGTGACCTGAAAACAAAATCCCCAACGGGCCGATTACGTAACAACAATCCTCAAGAGTTGAAATTACACAATCATGAATTAACTGAAGTGATGAAATATTCTTAATCATGAATTACGCTGAAGAGGAGTATCATAGTACGCCCGTAATGTTCTGTGTAAGTGTACAACACCCGTCCGTGTACCTAATTAGTCTCACGGTGTAACGCTTTCCCGTGTGCACGGTCTAATGTATCGGTGAACCCAATACAATAACCATCGTGTGCCCGACTAAAAATTCCACACAGCCACACCCGGCCACGCAATATGAACCCAGAAGGTCATATGAACGAGAATGACCGTAATGAATATCAATGAATAAATAATAATCTGACAAAGTCAAGAATGACTCACCGAGATGAGGGTAATAATGAAATGAATGATAGCTCAACGAAAAGATTGGAACCGCTGCCCTTATGATCAAGTGATTAATTGACAATAACAAGTTTTAATATGATTAATACAATGATGAATGAGTTATGATTATGAATGATCAACAACAAAAGGTATGAATATCCTTTTAACCGAGTAAGATTTAACTTACACAATACCGATGAAGAATGTCCGTCCACGAACAACGTCCTAAGGGAAACACCGGTCGCTCGAACAACCTTGAATAACAATAATTACCAACAATCGTTCAATACACGACTAACCCAAGGGTCGAAACAACGATAATCAAACTCATAGGCATTCCAACGAATACATAGCCGACCACACAACTTCGGAAATATCCAATCCCGAATATGTCGAAACCCACACCAAAATGAGTATTTCGAACTAACAAAACACGTCAATAATATCAATAATCCATTAGGAATCCATAATTCATGATTACAACAACATCAATCGGAAAATCCCCAATTAACCGAAGTCAACCCCAAGGGTTCTTGAAAACAATTCCGAAAATAACCATTAAATCCGTAGGAATATATTTATCCAAGTAGATAATCCATAACTAACATATCCCAATGATAATCCAAGCTTACACGAAGAAATCGGAAGGAAAACCCAAAAATCCAAAATTCTAGATCCAAGAGATTAATACCTTTGATTCGATGTGATGAAGACGATGAAATGATGATCAATCCGAAAGATGAGCTTGAAGATGATGATTGATGATTACACCTCGAAGAACCCTCTCCGAATCGCTCGAAATCGCCCAAAAATACCGAAGGAGTGAAATGGGATGAATAAATGACGAAGTCTGACTAACTGTCCAATTTATACTCAGTCCAGGTTAGCGTGCGCTAGCCCTTGTGCATAGCGTGCGCTAACGAGTAATTTGGGTAGTCCAGTACCCACTGTCCGAACACGGTAGCGCGCGCTACGTACCTATTTGTAGCGTGCGCTACGGCCATACTACTAGCGTGCGCTAATATCCATTGTTAGCGTGCGCTAGCGAAATATTGGCCTTGATCGGAGTCGTAAAGCTATCGACCTCGATCGGCCCGATAGCGTGCGATACAACCATTGTTTAGCGTGCGCTAATATATCGGTTGCGTACGCTAACAACAATGCATAGCGTACGCTATGAATTAACCCGGTGCAGTCCAGTAGCCACTGGACTCAACCTGATCCGTCCCTAGCGCGCGCTACTCCACACATATAGCGTGCGCTACTACAACCCGTTAGCGCGCGCTACTTACAACTCGTAGCGTGCGCTACAAATATTCTCACCTGCAGTCCAGTACCTTCTGGACTGCAGCCCAGGTAGCCTTAGCGTGCGCTAAAGCTGAGCGGTAGCATGCGCTACCTATACCCAATTAGCGTACGCTAAAGGGAGTATGTAGCGTGCGCTACTCCTCAAGCACAGCTTGCAACGAAAATGACAATGATCATAAACACGGCATGAAACTCCAATCAGATTAGTGATGAATGACGATTGATACACGATACAATTACTCTGAATGATAAATACCATGACTGAATATGAGTGACAAATGATCAATGATGAATGAGATTACTGAGTATCAATTACTGAATGATAATTACTGAATGATAATTACTGAGTGATAATTACTGAATGATAACTGGGTATTACATACACCCCCCCTTAAAAGAGTTTCGTCCCCGAAACTAAGGGTCAAACAACTCGGGATAACTCTCCCGCATACTATCCTCGGTTTCCCAAGTAGCCTCTTCGACTCCGTGTCTAGACCACTGAATTTTAACCAAAGGAATCGTCTTATTCCTCAACTGTTTGATTCGCCGCTCTAAAACTCGTATAGGACGCTCCTCATATGAATGATCGTCGGCGATCTCGATTCGTCGGCCGAAGTATGTGACTCGGGTCGGCAACATACTTCCGCAGCTGAGAGACATGAAACACATTATGAATTCGGCTCAACGCCGGAGGTAAAGCCAATCGATAAGCTAACTCTCCTACTCGATCCAAAATCTCAAACGGTCCAATAAATCTCGGACTCAACTTCCCTCTCTTCCCAAAACGGAAGATACCACGACTCGGGGATACCTTGACCAACACGTGGTCACCTGCCTCGAACTCTAATGGTCGACGACGGTTATGTGCATATGATTTCTGTCGACTCTGAGCTGTCAACAAACGACTCCTGATCAAAGCTACCTTCTCACGGGCGGCTATAAGCATATCGGGCTCGGTGCCCAATGATTCTGATAAGTCGTCCCAACACAATGGAGATCGACAATGACGACCATACAAGGCCTCGTAAGGTGCCATCTTGATCGAAGCATGCCAACTATTATTATACGTGAACTCGATCAATGGTAGTTGGGCTTCCCAATCGTCTTTCCAATCGAGGACGCATGCCCTCAACATGTCCTCTAATGTCTGAATGGTCCTCTCTGATTGTCCGTCGGACTGAGGATGAAAAGCGGTACTGAGATTAAGCTGAGTTCCCATAGCACGATGAACTGATTTCCAAAAATGCGACACAAACCGTCCGTCACGATCGGAAACGATACTTTTAGGAGTACCGTGCAGTCTGACTATCTCTTTGATGAGCGATTCGCAAGTCTCTCGGGACCCCACGTCTCCTTGATCTCAAGGAAATGAGCTGATTTAGTTAAGCGGTCCACGATCACCCAGATCGTATTCATGCCACGACGACTCGTCGGCAAACTCGTGATGAAATCCATAGAAATGTCTTCCCACTTCCATTCGGGAATAGGAAGAGGTTTCACATACCCGCCGATGCCGATGTTCAATCTTAACTTGTTGTGAGTTAAGCATCTCGAAACAAATTCTGCGACTTCTTGCTTCATATTACTCCACCAGTAATTTTGTTTCAAGTCCTTGTACATCTTGCTAGACCCCGGATGAACGGAATAAGGGGTAGCATGAGCTTCTTTCAAAATCGAGTTTTTCAACTCGTCATTTGCCGGTACGCACAACCGATTCTTAAACCTCAAAAGTCCATCCTCGTGGACCACAAATCCAGGGGCTTTCCCCTGAGCCACATCCTCTCGGATGCACAACAATGATGGGTCCGAACCCTGATTCTCTCGAATTGCCTCCTCGAGTGATGATGAAATCTCTAACATACAAAGCTGCCCCTGAACTCGCTGAAGCCAGACCTCGATCTCGGTCTAAGGAATTCCTGCTGAAGCTCCTTGAATCATTAAACGGGCAAGCATGCTCTCCGAACGGACTTACGACTCAAGGCGTCGGCGACAACGTTCGCCTTGCCGAGTGGTAGAGGATCTCGATATCATAATCTTTGATTAATTCCAACCACCGTCTCGACGCATATTTAACTCATACGAGTAAATATATACTTTAAACTCTTATGATCGGTGAATATCTGACAGGTGACGCCATAAAGGTAATGACGCCAAATCTTCAAAGCGAACACCACGGCTGCTAGCTCCAGGTCGTGGGTCGGATAATTAACCTCGTAAGGCCTCAATTGTCGTGAAGCATAGGCAATAACTTTCCCGTTCTGCATGAGCACACATCCGAGACCCTGTCCGGACGCATCACTATAGACCACAAATCCTTCCGTCCCCCGCGGCAAGGAAAGTACAGGTGCTGACATTAACCGACTCTTGAGTTCCTCAAAACTCCGTTGACACGCGTCGGACCACGTGTATTTCTTATCCTTCCGCAAAAGGTTCGTTAAGGGTTGATCGATTCTAGAAAATCCCTCTACAAATCGTCGATAATAACCCGCTAATCCGAGGAAACTTCGGATTTCCTTAACGTTCTTCGGAGGTAGCCAATCTCGAATAGCCTCCGTCTTCTGAGGGTCGACACGAACTCCGTCTGATGAAATTACATGACCGAGAAAAGTCACTTCGGACATCCAGAACTCACATTTGGAAAACTTCCCATAAAGTTGTTCTCGTCTCAACACGTCTAGCACTTGATGAAGGTGAAACTCGTGTTCCTCCCGGTCACGAGAATAAATCAAAATGTCGTCGATGAAGACAACAACAAACTGATCCAAAAAGTCGATGAAAACCCGATTCATTAACTCCATGAATACCGCAGGTGCATTAGTCAATCCAAACGGCATAACCACAAACTCATAGTGACCATAGCGTGTTCGAAACGCCGTCCTCGCGATATCCGACTCTCGAATCCGCAACTGATGATATCCAGATCTTAAGTCGATCTTGGAAAATACTGAAGCTCCCTGAAGTTGATCTAAGAGATCATCAATACGGGTTAAGGGGTACTTATTCTTGATCGTCACCCTGTTCAACTCCCGATAATCAATACATAAGCGGAATGAACCATCCTTCTTCTTGACAAATAACACTGGTGCTCCCCACGGGGACGCACTCGGTCGAATATAACCCTTCTCGAACAACTCTTCAAGTTGGTTCTTTAATTCCTGCATTTCGGTCGGGGCCATCCGGTACGGCGCCTTTGATATCGGGGACGTACCAGGCTCCAACTCAATCGTGAATTCCACATCCCTCTGTAGAGGCAAACCAGGTAACTCGTCTGGAAAAACATCGGCATATTCCCTCACCACCGGAATATCCGTTAACATTACTGATGACTTCTCGGTTTTGGCCATATAGCACCAATAACCGACACATCCCTGATTGAGTAACCTTACTGCTTTCATTGAATTAATGACCTTACCAGAACAGCCGAGATTACCTCCCGGAAACACACATTCAACTCCATCGTCTGAAATGATAGTGACCATACGCTTACGGACATTAATGATGGCATCATGACGATCCATCCAATCAATACCCAAGATGACGTCGTCCCTCGGCAAATCTACCACGATTAGGTCCGCTGGCCATACACGACCATGAAACTGAATAGGACAATTCTGAATCTCACGATTACCGATAATTCGTCTACCATCAGGTAGGCCAATGACATAAGGCTCACAACTAGTAGCACTACCCAGACATAGTCTACTCAAACATGACTCGGAAATGAATGAATGCGATGCACCAGTATCGAAAAGAGTACACACAGGTTGATATAGAATATCGAGTGTACCTGAGATCATTCGGGCCTCTGGATCATCGGTCTTCTTCATCTCATAAATCCGGGGCTTGCTAGTCCCGACAGGACGCTCCGTCTGGCTAAAAGCTCCACCTTTAGTCGCTCCTGTCGTTTTAAACAGCCGGCCGATTGAGTGGCTTTGATTACGAGCAGATTGCTTAGGGGCTGAGATGTCGTCGAGTAGGTTTGGAGTCCCTACGGCAAAACGGGCCTTATGCCCGGCAATTCCACAATTATGACATGTGATAGTGCCTCGGACACTTGGTGCGAGGTGACCAAGTTCCCATGATTATAACGGTGATGGCGAGGCGCGCTCGAGACTGAGATTCCGCGGGTTTAGAAGACACAGGAGGTCGCTCAGAAAAAGCGGAGCCCGCACGGGGTTTCTTGAAAGTGGCCTGACTCCCGTCAGACTGATTACGGTTCTTGGACTTCTTGCTAGCAGACGAAGGTTGCTGCTTAGCAATTTCCTTAGCCGTAAGCTCGTAAGTAAGAGCCTTCTCAATGAACTCGGCCAACGTGGTGCAATTATGATTAAGTAACTGAAGTCTCATACGGGGTTTCAGCCTCTTGCTGAAATACTTGATCTTATCCGCCTCTAAATGAATGATGGATGAGGCGAAAGGGAGAAGTTCCTGAAATTTCTCGGCAATGGCGAGAACATCCTCGTCTGTTGAAGGGTCGGGGGTGAGCAATTCTGACAGCTTGGCCTCTCTGAGTGGGGCCGGATAATACCTCTCCATCATGAGAGTCTTGAACTGATCCCAAGTACAAGATCCTTCGGTGGGATTCAAGGACAACCACCAAGAATGTGCGCTCTTACCAAGGTAGTAAGCTGCAACAGAAACTTTGTGTCCCTCGGGACACTCTACCATAGCAAACAGCTTCTCGAAATGCTCGAGCCAATGAATGATATCTGCCGGCTCATACGAGCCCTCAAAAGTAGGTGGCCTCTGGCGAGAGATATTGCCGATGATGTTACTCACATTCCTCTCTTGCCTCTGAGGTGGCGGCGGAGGAGCCTGCTGATTCTGATTGACGGAGTTATGCATCGTCTCCATCAACTGAGCCATCTGAGTCATTTGGGCCATCATGCCCTGCATAAATGCGAGTGGATCAACCCGGACACCCTCTGACTGAGCCGTGTCCTGGGTACGACTCCCCGATAATGAATGATCGCGTCCAGGTGAATGAGTGGCAGCGTCGCTGCTCGCTGAATTAGCATTATTCCTCGCGTTTGCGCGTGTATTCACACGAGCTCTCGGGATTCGGCCCGCTCCACGGCCTCGTCCTCCACGTCCTCTTCTTGCCCTCTCCATACTGAAGTAGGAAAGTCACATGATGATTGTATTCGCCACATGCATAATACGTTATGATTATGACATGAGATGATAAAAATGAGCATACGCGCTCTAACACAGTGATTACATGAATGATCAACTGAGGTGACACGATTATCTTGAACATGATTAATGATTTGATCTTCCTGATCAACAACTGAATAATGAAATGAATCGAGTTATTAATGAGTTAGCCTGACCGTCCTAGTCAAAATGACAATGATGATTGAGGATTGTTAACTGATGAATTATGAATGAATGATTAATGCCAGAAATTATACCATGGCATTAGAAATCTTACAGTTCTTGGTCTGATTGGCTCGGCATTTGCACAGGTCACACGTGACGCGAAAGTCCCATGATACTAGTCCGATGACGATGATTTCAAATAAGACATGACTTGGAGGGTAGTATTCAAAACCACGCTCTGATACCAACTATGTAACACCCCAAACTAGGCGGATATTACAGTGCCGTGGACCCCCGACTGGGACCCACCAGGCGAATGAGAATGAATGAATTACACCGGTAAATGTAGTACCGAACCACATTACAACATCAATTACTCCGATGAGGAGTTTAAGTACATCACACCAGGACAAAACAGAATACTGGTATATTTTATATGGAGATAAAATACACCACCCTGAATAAATGAACATCTCAAACGGAATTTTTGCAGCGGAAAAGTACAAATGACGGAATAACTGAAATGACTTAAATGACTGAAACAAACGGAATGACTGGGGCCCCCTACTAGTATCACTGGGACTCGTCGCCGTCAACATGCTCTTCCCGTGCCTTTGCCTTGCCGTGACCTGAAAACAAAATCCCCCAACGGGGTCAGTTACACAGAACAACAATCCTCAAGAGTTGAAATTACACAATCATGAATTAACTGAAGTGATGAAATATTCTTAATTATGAATTACGCTGAAGAGGAGTATCATAGTACTCCCGTAATGTTCTGTGTAAGTGTACAACACCCGTCCGTGTACCTAATTAGTCTCACGGTGTAACGCTTTCCCGTGTGCACGGTCTAATGTATCGGTGAACCCAATACAATAACCATCGTGTGCCCGACTAAAAATTCCACACACCCGCCACGCAATATGAACCCAGAAGGTCATATGAACGAGAATGACCGTAATGAATATCAATGAATAAATAATAATCTGACAAAGTCAAGAATGACTCACCGAGATGAGGGTAATAATGAAATGAATGATAGCTCAACGAAAAGATTGGAACCGTCGTTCCTTATGACTGAAGTGATTAATTGACAATAACAAGTTTTAATATGATTAATACAATGATGAATGAGTTATGATTATGAATGATCAACAACAAAAGGTATGAATATCCTTTTAACCGAGTAAGATTTAACTTACACAATACCGATGAAGAATGTCCGTCCACGAACAACGTCCTAAGGGAAACACCGGTCGCTCGAACAACCTTGAATAACAATAATTACCAACAATCGTTCAATACACGACTAACCCAAGGGTCGAAACAACGATAATCAAACCCATAGGCATTCCAACGAATACATAGCCGACCACACAACTTCGGAAATATCCAATCCCGAATATGTCGAAACCCACACCAAAATGAGTATTTCGAACTAACAAAACACGTCAATAATATCAATAATCCATTAGGAATCCATAATTCATGATTACAACAACATCAATCGGAAAATCCCCAATTAACCGAAGTCAACCCCAAGGGTTCTTGAAAACAATTCCGAAAATAACCATTAAATCCGTAGGAATATATTTATCCAAGTAGATAATCAATAACTAACATATCCCAATGATAATCCAAGCTTACACGAAGAAATCGGAAGGAAAACCCAAAAATCCAAAATTCTAGATCCAAGATATTAATACCTTTGATTCGATGTGATGAAGACGATGAAATGATGATCAATCCGAAAGATGAGCTTGAAGATGATGATTGATGATTACACCTCGAAGAACCCTCTCCGAATCGCTCGAAATCGCCCAAAAATAGCGAAGGAGTGAAATGGGATGAATAAATGACGAAGTCTGACTAATCATCAATTTATACTCGATCCGAGTTAGCGTCGCTAGCCTTGTGCATAGCGTGCGCTAACGAGTAATTTGGGTAGTCCAGTACCCACTGTCCGAACACGGTAGCGCGCGCTACGTACCTATTTGTAGCGTGCGCTACGGCCATACTACTAGCGTGCGCTAATATCCATTGTTAGCGTGCGCTAGCGAAATATTTGACGCCCGATCGAGTCGAAAAGCCGTCGACCTCGATCGACCCCGATAGCGTGCGCTACAACCATTGTTTAGCGTGCGCTAATATATCGGTTGCGTACGCTAACAACAATGCATAGCGTCGCTATGAATTAACCGGTGCGATCCGGTAGCCCCGGACTCAACTCGATCCGTCCCTAGCGCGCTACTCCACACATATAGCGTGCGCTACTACAACCCGTTAGCGCGCGCTACTTACAACTCGTAGCGTGCGCTACAAATATTCTCACTGCGGTCAGTACCTTACGGATCGCGGCCAATAGCCTTAGCGTGCGCTAAAGTGGCCCGGTAGCGTGCGCTACCTATACCCAATTAGCGTACGCTAAAGGGAGTATGTAGCGTGCGCTACTCCTCAAGCACAGCTTGCAACGAAAATGACAATGATGATAAACACGGCACGAAACTCCAATCAGATTAGTGATGAATGACGATTGATACACGATACAATTACTCTGAATGATAAATACCATGACTGAATATGAGTGACAAATGATCAATGATGAATGAGATTACTGAGTATCAATTACTGAATGATAATTACTGAATGATAATTACTGAGTGATAATTACTGAATGATAACTGGGTATTACACTAACAATATAAGTTCAATATCACAACAACAATATAATTAATATGAATATCATATCAATGTCTTGATTGCTTGAAGTTGTTGTATGATTTGATACCAAGGATGTGGTATTTATAGCCTTCTTCATCAAACTAGCCGTTACTGTTTGTTGACTTGTTAGCGTGCGCGAGCTCTTCTTCTTAGCGTGCGCTATCGCGCATTGTTGCCTGTTACGTACGTAATGTACTGCATGTAGAGTACGTTAATGTCTTCCAGTTTCAGTCCAGTAGCTACTGTCCATGACTATTAGCGTGCGATAACATTTCCTTGTAGCGTGCACTAATCTTGCATCATTGCATGCGTCATATATCCGTTTATACTTTTTAACTTTGCATCAGAATCTTCCCAATGGATTGATTGACTTGAATTCAAAATGCTATTTAGCGTGCGCTAAATATCATCAGTAGCGTGCGCTAAGTCTTACTTCACTGCATACGTCATTCTGAGTTTGAATGTCTTCACAACGGTAAAAAGCCTCGATAGCGTGCGTTAGTAATCATGAGTAGCGTGCGCTATCTTCATCAGATGACTTGGCTTCAGGTAACTTCGAACTCATCTGATCTGCAGCCGGGTATCATTAGCGTGCGCTAACATGTATGTCTAGCGTGTGCTAGCTTTGTATTTTGTCCAGCTTTTTGCGTCTTCGTCTGCTTCGTTGTTTTGCTTCGCCTCTTTGTTGTTTTGCTTTGTTTAGCAACTTAATCATCAAAACTCTATTTATGAATATGTGGAATAAATATTCCAACAATCAAGTAACCCTAGCCCAGACCCCGTGGGTCAGCCCTATTCATGACCCGTTTCTGGACAATTGTCTCCAGAATAGTTTAAGTATTAGCAGTGCAGAAAATAGCGAAAAACAATACAAAAATTATTTTTTAACGATCCGCTTTAATCAAGTTAAATCATAAAAATATTTATAAAATCTCTATTTTATAAATATGATTAAGAATATAATTTTATATTAGTTTTTCGTGTATCAAATATAATAAATATGAGCAAGACGCAGTGGAATAAATTCACGAAAAAACTCAGAGGATCTTCATGCAGTAATTTAATTGATTTGTAAAGAGTTCATCGAATACTTAATTCGAAGAACAGATATGAACTGTGACCAGAAGCTGATTAATAATCTTCTTCCTCTTTCGGTGATCTACACACGAACAACTAGTACAAGCCGGATTGCTAGATCCTTACGAATAATGTTGATAAGAAGTACAACAAATAATTCCTTGCTACTATTAATCAAAATCAACTAAGGGAAGAAGACATAGATGGCCGAAACGGACTTCCAGGACAGAAAAATGGTTCGGCCAATTTGAAGAGAGAGGGCCAATTTTTATCTCACACAATTAGGGTTGTGTAATTTTTGTCTTATGACAACCCCTTGTCCAAGACCCTTTATTTATACTAAGTAAACCCTACAGTCAAACTCTAATATTTGCTTAGTTTCCCCTCAACTTATTAAATAATAGAATGTATTTAGTATCTTTTATTATATATTTTACTTATTATTTAATCCTCTAATAAATATAATATATAATAATATATTTATATTTTCCAGTTGATTTAATTAAATAATATAATATATAATATTCTATATTATATATTACTCATTATTTAATTTCCTTAATAAATATAATATCCAATATTATATCTATTAATTATTCTTGCTTGTCTCTAGTTGTCGTATGTGTGACCCAAAAGGCTTATGTTATGTTGGAAATTATTTAATACCTTATTAAATAATAAGTCATAAGAGGTCTATAGCAAGACATTATGACTACCCAAATAATATAAGTTTATAGTCCATTAAACTATTTAATGTGTCAAATCCCTTTGTCGCGCGATATCATATTTGAACTAAGTTATGGAAATTGTCATACTTATTATGTTCAAATACTTTCTCGATCTTAAGTAGACTGATTGAATCAAATGACTCTTCATTTTAGCATGGCCATGCATTTCCTTCAGTCCTACTTATTGAGTGGCCCAGCAGATATCTCTTTCCCTAAAGAGAGGCACAAATCCCCATCTTGATTATTCATTGCCCTCTACATGACTCCCACTAATCACGATCGCTAACCTTTATGATCACCATATTTTAGATGATGTTGGTTTACGTCAAGGCGTAGCAGTTATCATGTTGGACTCTATGATAATCTCACGTTCAAGGATTTATTGACATACTGTTATATTGAGATTCACTTATGACATTTCCATGCAGTAATCTCAATGTGGGTCTATCCAGTATTGGTTCTCCGACTAATACCCATAAGTTTGATCCGTACCATACGCATAATCATCCGATGATTATCAATCAAACTTATACTAGTATATTAATCACTTGAGTCTCCACTCTACGTGATTGGATCAGGGATATTTGAATAATCTTTTTAGTCGTGAATAACCATTATTTGATTATTATAATATTAAAATATGCACACGTTATAATAATCAACGAGAAATAAATGATATCAAATAACTTTATTCAAATGTGACACTTACAAATCTAGGCACATCGAATGTCCTAAGGCACTATTCCCGACAGGCATGGCATAGTCAGTGAGGTGGCCATGTCCTTTAGTTATGATCCTAGTTCGACTACTCCTAGTTTGACGAATTCAGTTCATCCCAGTACCAATGGTCATCAAGACCAATCGGCCAGTGAGGAACTGCACAGATGTGATCTGAATGCGCCCTCTCTAGTTCATTGGTGCTACGAACCCAGCTGGCTGGGAAAGTTGGATTAATGAGATGAATAGAGTTTTTGTGGCATTGAATTGTCCAGAGGCACTAAAGGTGCCAATTGCTCAGTACTTCCTGACGAGAGAGGCTCTAGTTGCTGGCAGGCAGCCGAACCCCAAGATAACGCTGCTACTTGGCTAGTGTTTAAAGAGTTGATAGAGGCTGAGTATTGCTCGTAGCCTGTTCATGAGGCCATAATCCGAGACTTCTTCAAGGCTAGACCCAAGGATATTCCCCATATCTCAGGCAATAATTGAATACAGTCAGCATCTCAACCATGTGAAGGGTCAAGTGAGAGAGGCGAGAGAGAGAGAGAGAGAGAAAAAATATGTCACTTCGACATGTGGATGAAGCCAAAGATTCGACACTGCATGGCAGGATTACCTTGCACTACACTGAAATAATATCAAGGTAAAGCACTACCCTATGATATGTCCTTCGCTGCTACCGAGACGGCAAGTGAAAGTGTAGACCTCCGGTAATTTTTTTGGCAGTAAGGGTGGTAACCAACAAAGGTCTCAGTCAGCTAACTATCCATTCGGGAAGTCATCTCATACTCCGAATGTAATTGGAATTTTAGTGCCGGCCCTAGTGTTTCTAATCGGGTCATGACGTGCTTTAACTACAGCCAACAGGGCCATATCATCCGTGATTGCAGCCTACCCTCTTTGAAGTGTTATAATTGTGGCCAGGCGGGCCACAAAGCCACATTTTGTACCGGGGGAGAAAACACACTTGGAGCCCAGGCATCCACTCCCACGCCTGGAGAACCAAGTGTTAATCAGAAGTTATTTGTGGCTCAGCCATCTCAGAGTTTGGGCCGAGCAGAGGACGGTGTCAACCTGTTAGAGGGGGGTCTCTAGTGTTGGTTCAGCACAACCGCACATTTATGAGATGAGTGGGGCTGATGATCCAGAGGCTACGATGGCCATAGGTACCATTCATATTCTCTCTCATAAAGTTAGAGTGCTTTTCAATTCTGGTGCTTCTCATTCGTTCATCTCTTTGCATTGTGTGTGTTGGTTGAATATTGATTGCTTGTTTGCCTATGAGCCTTTTGTTGTGAAATTACCTAGCGGGGATAGAATTATGGGGGATCGTGAAGGTAGAGATCGTCCGGTGAGAACCGATGGGAGAATTTGGCTTTCGAATTTGATTGTTGTGGATATCATCGATAAGGATTTGATCCTCGATAATGACTGGCTTGATAGATACGGAGCGATAATAAATTATCGTAAAGAGTTATTTTGATGTTGGCTGATGACGGAACCGAACATTCGTTTGTGGGACACAGGAGGAGAGTTCAGAAACTTATAATCAGCGCCATGAAGGCGGCGAAACTCCTTAACGAAGGTTGTATGGGTTACTGGTGTTATGCTGTGAGAGCGGATAACGGGAGAGTTGAACTTTCCTCGATTCTTGTGGTAACTGAATATCTGGATGTTTTTCTAAATAATTTGCTGGGGCTATCATCAGAACGCGAGGTCGAGTTCGCCATTGATTTGGAATCAAATGAGGCCCCAATTTTTAAGGCGTTGTATTGCATGGCACCTTCGGAAATGCAGGAGTTGAAGAGTAAGTTGGGGGAGTTGTTGGAGAAGGGGTATATTAGACCTAGTGCCTCACCTTGGGGTGCGCCAGTCTGATTCATGAGGAAGGAAGGTGGTTCACTGCGTTTATGTATCGATTATCACGAACTAAACAAAGTGACCATTAAGAATAATACCCTTTGCCTCGCATCGATTATTTTTTTGATTAGTTACAGGGAGCTACGATAGTTTCGAAGATTGATTTGAGATCTGGATACTATCATCTTCGGGTGAAGAAGTTTGACATTCCAAAGACCGATTTTCGGACGAGGTACGGATATTATGAGTTTGTAGTTCTGCTTTCCGGGCTAACCAACGCGCCAACGGTATTTATGCAGTTGATAAATAAGATATTTATCGAGTATATTGGTAAATATGTAGTCATCTTTATTTGACGGCATACTGATATTTCTCATGATGAGGAGGAGCATTGCATCCTTTTCCTTGACTAAGGTTTTATCACATTGGATTTTCTCAGTAAGGTTTTTAACGAGGCAACTGGAATGGCGTATTAACCTGAATAACATACTTTTTTCCCTTCATTAAAATTTTTCCACTGGGTTTTTCCTAATAAGATTTTGACGAGGTTGTTGGAAAATTTTATTCCATACATTTATTAATAGAGTTTTGATGATTAAGTTGCTAAACAAAGCAAAACAACAAAGAGGCGAAGCAAAACAACGGAAGAGACGGAGACACAAAGAGCTGACCAAAATACAAAGCTAGCGCACGCTAGACACAAAGGTTAGCACACGCTAACGGGTCCTGTCTGCAGATCAGACGAGTTCGAATCTGCCTGAAGACAACCTACCTGATGAAGATAGTGCACGCTACACATGAAGACTAACGCATGCTATCGAAGGCTTATTACCGTTGTGAAGACTTTCAACATAGAATGACATATGCAGTGACATAAGGCATAGCGCATGCTATGAATGATATTTAGCGCACGCTAAATAGCATTTGTATTCAAATATATGAACGTTGGGAATTCGGTGGAAAGTCAAGTCATAAGTCAAAAGTACAAACGGATATATGACGCATGCAATGATGTGTTGTTAGTGCACGCTACAAGAAGTGATTAATGCACGCTAACAAAGAGAGACAGTAGCCACTGGACTGGAATTACAAACAGTTAACGTACGCTACATGCAGTACATTACGTACGTAACACACTATAGAGCACGCTAAGCAAGAAGACTAGCGTACACTAATAAAAGCTGGTGTATTACCCGAGATTTCTGATATGTATTTGGAACTTGTGATATTGAAATTATTGTACTTTTGTATGAGTATTATTCTCCGTATTTCATAATCCGATGTTGTCGAGCGTATGATTTCGTGTATGTGATTTAAAGATTGTAATTCTGCGCATCTAGCGCACGCTATCGGCTATGTGTAGCGTACGCTAACATGGATTCATAGCGCACGCTACAAAGGAACATTAGCGCACGCTATGCGTGGTCAATTTGATTGAGACGTGCGGTAGGTAAGATCTGGCCGGGGGACCCCTGTCGGATTGTGTCGGGATGAACCTGGATGGCTTTCGGGAAAATCCAAGTCAACGCCTTAGCGCACGCTACAGGTATGTGCATAGCGCACGCTAAGTGCTGATTACAGTAAAGTCAGTGAGCCGTTAGCGCACGCTACGAGCAGGGACTAGCGCGCGCTAATAGCCATTTCTTATAAATAGGACAGCATCCTATTCGTAATTTCAGTTCTTTCTTCTCCCATACCCGAATTCTTACACTTAGAGCATAACTTCCTACATCCTAAACACCTCATATCAACATCCTAGCTCATGATTGAAGATTGTAGATCATTGAGGATTGGTGTTCGAGCCTTCGACGTTGGGTTGCTTCGATTTTCTCCTTGTTCAACACTACTTTGAGGTAGGTGATTCTTCACCAAAGTTAGTAGTGTTCTAAAGGACGATTTGATCATGTTTGTATAGTCAGTTATTTCGTTCAATATCGATCATCATGTGTTAGAAGGATAATTTCGACGTATCGGCACTTTTTATCGTATGAACCTTTGAACCGTTTTTAGTATGTGGACTCCTAAGCATTTTCAAACCGAATTGTGATCAGTAGACGGATATTACCTAATAGTTACGTTTTACACATTGGAATCATGCGTTTTGGAACGTAGGACGAACGGAACTTAGAATATTTCCTTGAAGATCAAGATGAATGATAGTGTAGTAATGATTATACGTATCTTTGAATCTCATAGTCATTCCGTACGTATAGAACTTTCACAAACCTTATTAGCATGATATGCTCGAGGATGACTGGTTTTATCACCATAGAATTTATGAGTTCATCATCATTCAATCCAGTTTTACGTAGTGTCGCCATGCAAAGTTAGTGCACGCTAACATACGTAAGTTAACGTGCGCTATCGGGGATAAGTTAACGCACGCTATCGTGTGGTACGTAACGTACGTTACGATATCAGCCGAGTCAGTCGGCTGATCAGAGAGAACTGTCAGTCCGTGGCTAGCGTACGCTAGGCTTATACGATAGCGTACGCTAACAGGCAGGCTTAGCGCACGCTACATAGAGTGCGTAGCGTATGCTAAGTAGTTCAGGCAGATTGTTTATTTTGAGCTTTTGGTCCGTAGACCGAATTGTTAGGCCATCGTTCGACTTGAGATGATTTGTATATCATTCCTTTTGTTAAGGTTCGAGCTTGTTACGTTGATCGAAGGAGGCGGCCTTCGAGTGTGTTGAGATCATTGAAGTGTTTCGTTCTTGCCATCTTCGAGGCAAGTATCGTAATATGTTAATATTGGTATTTTGAGCATGCGTGTGATTATTCATGTTGTTGAACATGAGATTTATTTCGTTGAATTGTCATGATATTCGTTATCTAGTGTTTGTATGTTCGTGTTGATGAACATAATGATTTAGCATATGTGTATGCATGAGTTGTGTTTGTGTGTCGTTGTACGATCTATCTTGAGGGCGCCTGGATCGGATGTCCACCTCGTGTTGGTCCGACGGGATCTTCTTGGGATCTAGGCTGAGGGCTGTTGATCATTGGTCGGGTTATTTCCACCTCGTGTTGGTCCGACGGGATCATCTTGGGATCTATCTTGAGAGCCTTTGGATCATTGGAATACCCTTGCTGTGTTAATGGAATCATGTGGATTCGCATTGTCGGATTCCAGTAGCGGAAGTCCGTGTGGTGTATCATGTTATGTATTGTTGATGCATATTTGATTTGTTTAAATGATACTTGTACTAGCATCGTTTTGCTAACCCCTTCGGGGGTGGACATTTGTTTTGATGTTCAGGTAGCCGAGGAGCAGGGAAACAGCCACAGTACCAACGTGACGACGAAGGGGTTCAGTGATGTTTGTTGTTGTTGGTGATTCGTTTTCTTGGTTTGATTTCAGCACTCGAGTACGCGTGTCTTATTAATATTATTTCGATATGGTTGTATCAATTACTCGTTGAACCAGTTGTTCGGTTTTGTAAACTTGAATTTCCGATGATGATGATGTCTTATATTTACCTTCCTTTTAAATTAGCCTTGTAAATCCTTACTTAAAGGGTTTACGGCGCTGTAATTATTCCGAATATCTCGGGGTGTTACAGAATATGGTATCGGAGCTAAGATTTATGGATATCTTAGCAGTCGGGTTTTAAGTTGGAGTGCATTTCGTTATTGATTTACGAGTCGTTCGTAACATCAGCATTCGACCAAAGTCGTCATGTGGACCGTGGTTGTAAGTCTCCTAATCTTTTATACTACCGTCTTACTTAATTACTGTTTTGTGAGTATTGACGGGCTTTATTTCGTAAACTTTGTCCTGGATATTGAGAAATTATGTTTACAGTATGTTGAGAGGAGGACGTGGACGCGGACGCGGTCGTGGACGCGGACGGGGTAACATGAGACAGGAGGATTCCGCAACTACCCCGGAATTATCAGCTAGTCGAACCGATTCCCATTCTAGAGGGCAGCAAGGATCAGCGAACGGCAGCGCAAATCCTAACATGCGGGAGTGCTTCAACTGGTGGCGCAGACAACCGATTCGCCCAGGTAGTCGACCGCATGCAGATGGCGATGGGACAGCAGCACCACGAGGATAACCGGGGAGACAGATGGCTTGCTGAGGTGGTCAAATTGCACCCGCCGAAATTTGACGGATCTGCCGAGGCATTGACTTGGGATCATTGGCTTAAGTAGTTAGAGAAGATATTCGCGGGTCTTAACTGTCCCGAGGACCGGAAGGTGCCCATTGCCCAGTATTTTCTGACTGGGGAGGCCTTTGATTGGTGGGAAGCTATTCGACCTGAGGATCATAATGCGGACTGGACGGAATTCAGATTAATGATGGAAGCATAGTATTGTCCTCGTCCAGTTAGAGAGGCAAAGATCCGAGAGTTTTTCTCACCACAAAGTTCGGAAGCATCTGTGACAGATGTAATCAAAACTTTTAACCATCAGCTGACTTGTATGCGACACTTGGTCAGAACGGAGGCAGAAAAGATTTTTCATTTCGATATGCGGATGAAGCCGGAGATTCAGCAGTACATGTCCGGATTCGAGTGTACTACGTTGCGACAGTATCAAGACAAAGCGCTGGCCTACGACATGAAAGAGGCGGCGGTGGAGAAATCAGTGGAGGCGAAGAAGCGAAGATGGCCGCGGCTTTTCGAGAAAACAAGAGTGGTGGGCCCCGCAGGGCGGTCTTCCTTTTATTCGGATAGAAACCTCCACATCCTTCTAGAGGTGGGAAGAAGTTCGGACTACATCGGCGATTCGGACGCATCAAAGAAATGCTACAATTGTGGTCGAGCGAGGCATATTCGGCGTGGCGCCGCATCTTCTGTGACTTGCTACGATTGTGGCCAAGAAGGGCACCGTGCGGCTTTCTGTGGAGTTGCTACTAGATCTTTTGGTACTCGCACTCCAGCGCCAGTTCCGAAGGAGACAAGTGTGAACCAGACGCAGCAGAGTAGGTTTCAGCAGCAGAACGTTGGGAAGAAAGATACATTCAGTGCTGGGTCCGTTCCTCCGCGCCTGTACGAGATGAGGAAATCTGACGATCAGAACACTGCTGTTGCATCAGGTACGATTCAGATCCTTTTGCAACCAGTTAGTGTCTTATTCGATTCCGGAGCTACACATTCTTTTGTATCATTGAACTGTGTAAATCGTTTAAAAATCTCGTGCTTATTTGATTGTGAACCATATGTTGTGGGTTTGCCGAGTGGAGAGAGAATTGTGGGAACCCTAGAGGCTAGAAATTTTCCAGTATCTATAGGAGGAAGAGATTGGCCATCGAATCTTATTGTAGTTGACATCTACGGTGATGATTTAATTCTCGGAGACGATTGGCTCAACCGTTATGGAGCTATTCTAAATTACCGAGAGAGAGTCATTTCTATCATTGCTGATGAAGGATCTGAACACGAATTCCGAGGATGGAGACCGGGAAGCTCGGGAAAATTGATCAAAGCGATGAAAGCAGTGAAATTACTGAAGCAAGGATGTCATGTACTTTGGTGCTACGTCATGAGGAAAGAGGAAGGAGTAGAGCTCTCGTCTATTTCAGTTGTGAATGAGTTCTCAGATGTATTTCCGGACGAACTACCTGGGTTACCTCCGCAGAGAGAAGTGGAATTCACTATCGAATTAGAGCCTGGAGCAACTCCTATTTCCAGAGCACCATACCGCATGGCGCCAACCGAGATGTATGAACTCAAGAAGCAACTGGAGGAATTGTTACAGAAGGGCTATATTCAACCTAGCGTTTCTCCTTGGGGAGCGCCCGTTCTCTTTGTCCGGAAGAAAGACGGATCCCTCCGACTGTGTATTGATTACAGGGAGCTCAATAAGATGACGATCAAGAATAAGTATCCTCTACCTCGGATCGACGACTTGTTTGATCAACTGCAAGGGGCAAGGGTATTCTCGAAGATTGACTTGCGATCAGGATACCATCAGTTGAGGATTAAGAAATCGGATATACCAAAGTCTGCTTCGAGGTCGATGCAGGCATTATGAATTCGTAGTGATGCCGTTTGGACTTACCAATGCTCCTGCGGTGTTCATGCAATTGATGAATCGGGTATTCCTGGAATACTTGGATAAATTTGTGGTCGTCTTCATTGATGACATCTTGATATATTCGAGGGACGCAGAGGAGCATGCCAAACATTTACGTGTGGTTTTGAGCATCTTGAGGAGGGAACAGCTGTATGCAAAGCTTTCAAAATGCGAGTTCTGGCTTAGGGAAGTAACTTTCCTTGGGCATGTGATATCAGCTGACGGAATTCAGGTGGACCCGAAGAAAGTCGAAGCAATCTTGGAATGGGAAGCTCCTAATAATGTTAAAGAAGTCCGGAGTTTCCTAGGACTTGCTGGATATTATCGCCGCTTTGTAGAGGGATTTTCCAAGATTTCTCGTCCGCTCACTCAGCTGTTACAGAAAACTCAAAAGTTTAAGTGGGATGAGAAATGCCAGGCTGGTTTTGATGAGCTTAAGAAGAGACTGACGACAGCACCTATTTTAGCATTGCGGATGGGCCCATGGATTCATGGTTTATAGCGACGCTTCAAATCGAGTGCAGGATGTGTGTTGATGCAAAAGGATAAGGTAATTGCCTATGCTTCTCGGCAGTTGAAACCGTACGAAGTAAATTACCCGACTCATGATCTGGAGTTAGCAGCTGTAGTCTTTGCCTTGAAAATTTGGAGACATTATTTGTACGGCACTCATTGTCAGATCTTTACAGATCATAAGAGCCTCAAGTACATCTTCAGTCAGAAAGAATTAAACATGAGACAGAGAAGGTGGCTGGAATTGATCAAGGATTACGACTTAGAGATTCTCTATCATCCGGGGAAAGCAAACGTTGTAGCTGATGCATTGAGCCGTAAACCTGTTTCTCTTCGAGTGTTGGAAGCACTTACGTCCAAAAACAGCATTCAACGAGAAATGATCCGCGAAGGGATTGAAGTATAGGCACCAGGAATTCAAGGGCAACTATATGTGATGGAACTGACTTCGTCACTAGTCGAGGAAATCAAATCTAAGCAGTTGAACGATTCTCTGATCCTTCGGTTATGTGACGAAGTAAAGAAGGGAAAAGCCCCAGGATTCGTGATACAAGATGATGGAGTTCGAGATTTGAGTCGACTTTGCGTTCGATGATGATGATTTGAGACGGGCTATTACGAAGGAAGCTCACGGTAGCGCCTTATTCTATTCACCGGGAGTAGTAAGATGTTTAAGGATTTAAAACAAAACTTGGTGGGGAATATGAAGAAGGGCGTAGCGATGCGTTTGAAGTGTTTGACTTGTCGTGAGTTAAGATTGAACATCAGCGACCTGCCGGAATGTTTAAGCCGCTTCCGATCCCTGAATGGAAGTGGGAGGACATCTCGATGGATTTCATCACCAATATGCCAAGGACTAGAACGGGAATGAACATGATTTGGGTTGTAGTTGATCGACTAACCAAGTCGGCTCATTTCCTAGGGATTAAAGATACATGGGGACCCGAGAGATTGGCGCGAGTATTTATTGCGGAGATAGTCAGATTGCATGGGACGCCGAAGACCATTATTTCGGATCGAGATGGTCGTTTCGTGTCACACTTCTGGAAAGCAGTTCACAGGGCTTTGGGGACTGAGCTCAACTTTAGCACGGCTTATCATCCCCAAACGGATGGTCAGTCCGAAAGGACTATTCAAACCGTAAAAGACATGCTTAGAGCTTGTGCGTTGGATTGGTCAACTGATTGGGAAGTTCACTTGCCCTTGATTGAATTCACTTACAATAATAGTTGGCATGCTTCGATTAAGATGGCACCATTTGAAGCTTTGTACGGGAGAAGATGCCGATCACCCCTGTGTTGGGATGATTCTTCGGATTTGATCGGGACGGAACCAGAATTGATTATTCAGACTCAAGAGAAGATAGCTTTGATTCGAGAAAGACTGTTGGCGCCCAGTCGGCGAAGTCTTATGCAGACGTACGTCGTCATCCTCTAGAGTTCAACGCTGGGGACCATGTACTATTGAAGGTGTCTCCTACTCGAGGGATTTTCCGTTTTGGGAGGAGAGGCAAGCTTAGTCCTAGATATATCGGACCATTCGAGATCGTCGAGAGGGTTGGAGATTTAGCATACAGGTTGGCCTTACCGCCATCGCTGAGTCACGTTCACAATGTGTTTCACGTATCCCAATTGCGGAAGTATGTACCGGACCCCAGTCACGTCATTGATTTCGACGAGATCGAGATAGCTAATGATGGCACTTTCGAAGAGAAACCAATCAAGATACTTGAGAGTCGGATCAAACAGTTGAGGAATAAACCAATACACTTGGTTAAAGTACAATGGTCACGACACGGAGTCGAAGAGGCCACTTGGGAAACAGAGGACAGTATGAAGACTAAATATCCGGAGTTGTTTTCATCTTAAGTTTCGAGACGAAACTTCTTTTTAGGGAGGAAGGATGTAATACCCGAGATTTCTGATATGTATTTGGAACTTGTGATATTGAAATTATTGTACTTTTATCTGAGCATTATTCTCCGTATTTCATAATCCGATGTTGTCGAGCATATGATTTCGTGTATGTGATTTAAAGATTGTAATTCTGCGCATGTAGCGCACGCTATCGGCTATGTGTAGCGTACGCTAACATGGATTCATAGCGCACGCTACAAAGGAACATTAGCGCACGCTATGCGTGGTCAATTTGATTGAGACGTGTGGTAGGTGAGATCTGGCCGGGGGACCCCTGTCGGATTGTGTCGGGATGAACCTGGATGGCTTTCGGGAAAAGCCAAGTCAACGCCTTAGCGCACGCTACAGGTATGTGCATAGCGCACGCTAAGTGCTGATTACAGTAAAGTCAGTGAGCCGTTAGCGCACGCTACGAGCAGGGACTAGCGCGCGCTAATAGCCATTTCTTATAAATAGGACAGCATCCTATTCGTAATTTTAGTTCTTTCTTCTCCCATACCCGAATTCTTACACTTAGAGCATAACTTCCTACATCCTAAACACCTCATATCAACATCCTAGCTCATGATTGAAGATTGTAGATCATTGAGGATTGGTGTTCGAGCCTTCGACGTTGGGTTGCTTCAATTTTCTTCTTGTTCAACACTACTTTGAGGTAGGTGATTCTTCACCAAAGTTAGTAGTGTTCTAAAGTACGATTTGATCATGTTTGTATAGTCAGTTATTTCGTTCAATATCGATCATCATGTGTTAGAAGGATAATTTCGACGTATCGGCACTTTTTATCGTATGAACCTTTGAACCGTTTTTAGTATGTGGACTCCTAAGCATTTTCAAACCGAATTGTGATCAGTAGACGGATATTACCTAATAGTTACGTTTTACAAATTGGAATCATGCGTTTTGGAACGTAGGACGAACGGAACTTAGAATATTTCCTTGAAGATCAAGATGAATGATAGTGTAGTAATGATTATACGTATCTTTGAATCTCATAGTCATTCCGTACGTATAGAACTTTCACAAACCTTATTAGCATGATATGCTCGAGGATGACTGGTTTTATCACCATAGAATTTATGAGTTCATCATCATTCAATCCAGTTTTCTGTCCGTAGTAATTTGCCATGCAAAGTTAGCGCACGCTAACATACGTAAGTTAACGTGCGCTATCGGGGATAAGTTAACGCACGCTATCGTGTGGTACGTAACGTACGTTACGATATCAGCCGAGTCAGTCGGCTGATCAGAGAGAACTGTCAGTCCGTGGCTAGCGTACGCTAGGCTTATACGATAGCGTACGCTAACAGACAGGCTTAGCGCACGCTACATAGAGTGCGTAGCGTACGCTAAGTAGTTCAGGCAGATTGTTTATTTTGAGCTTTTGGGCCGTAGACCGAATTGTTAGGCCATCGTTCGACTTGAGATGATTTGTATATCATTCCTTTTGTTAAGGTTCGAGCTTGTTACGTTGATCGAAGGAGGCGGCCTTCGAGTGTGTTGAGATCATTGAAGTGTTTCGTTCTTGCCATCTTCGAGGCAAGTATCGTAATATGTTAATATTGGTATTTTGAGCATGCGTGTGATTATTCATGTTGTTGAACATGAGATTTATTTCGTTGAATTGTCATGATATTCGTTATCTAGTGTTTGTATGTTCGTGTTGATGAACATAATGATTTAGCATATGTGTATGCATGAGTTGTGTTTGTGTACGTTGTACGATCTATGCTGAGGGCGCTGGATCGGATGTCCACCTCGTGTTGGTCCGACGGGATCATCTTGGGATCTAGGCTGAGGGCGCTGGATCATTGGACGGGTTATTTCCACCTCGTGTTGGTCCGACGGGATCATCTTGGGATCTATCTTTGAGGCGCCTGGATCATTGGAATACCCTTCTTTGTGTTAATGGAATCATGTGGATTCGCATTGTCGGATTCCGGTAGCGGAAGTCCGTGTGGTGTATCATGTTATGTATTGTTGATGCATATTTGATTTGTTTAAATGATACTTGTACTAGCATCGTTTTGCTAACCCCTTCGGGGGTGGACATTTGTTTTGATGTTCAGGTAGCCGAGGAGCAGGGAAGCGACCACGATGCCGACGTGGCGACGAAGGGGGGTTGATGTTTGTTGTTGTTGGTGATTCGTTTTCTTGGTTTGATTTCAGTACTCGAGTACGCGTGTCTTATTAATATTATTTCGATATGGTTGTATCAATCACTCGTTGAACCAGTTGTTCGGTTTTGTAAACTTGAATTTCCGATGATGATGATGTCTTATATTTACCTTCCTTTTAAATTAGCCTTGTAAATCCTTACTTAAAGGGTTTACGGCGCTGTAATTATTCTGAATATCTCGGGGTATTACAGATGGCAGTAACGGCTAGTTTGATGGAGATGGATATAAATACCAAACCACTTGGTATCAAACCATACAACAACATTGAGAAAAGCAATCATACTTGAGATATCATTGTAAACATTATAGTTGTTGTTATTGAGCTTATATTGATACGTGATTGAGTGTTATACACGAAATCATACAAGACAGAGAAAAAGAATAGATACGATTGGATTCGGTGTTATTAGGATCAAGGATCCGGCATTGTTAGAATCGCAATCGATATCTAAGTGGTTTATCTAGTACCGATAGAAAGCTAGAGTGGTTGATTCCTTGTCCAATAGAAAAGGAAAACGGTTTAACTTGGACTGACATAAAGACAAGTAAGAGAACGGTTTACTCGGACCGATAGAAGACGAGCTGGTAACGGTTATCCCTCGATCGATAGAGGAGAGGTGCAGAGGTTTATCTTAAGCCTATATAAAAGATACCGAGAGAGGACGTAGGCACATTTGTCCGAACCTCTATAAATCCTTGTTTCATTTTATTTTCTGCACTTCATTTATTTACGCTTCCGCACAACGGCGCAAATACCGATATTGCTCCAACAATTGGTATCGGAGCGGTACCTCCAATAAGCGGCTTAACATCGAGTAGAAGATCCAAATGGCGTTTCAACTTGCCCCGGCCGAATGTCTTGCGCTAAACCGACCTCCATTCTTCGATGGATCAAACTTCATGACTTGGAAGAAGAAAATGTCTATTTTCATCCGAGCTTACGATATTGAATTATGGAAAGTCATATGTCTTGGTCCCAAAATTCCTCTCAAATCCGACGGTACGCTTAAATATTTCGAAGTATATGATGACGTGGATTGGAAAAATGATCATTACAATTGTAAGGCAACTCAACTTCTATATTGTGCCTTAAATCCGAAAGAACACAACTGGATATCTTCGTGTGACAGTGCCAAAGAGATTTGGAAAATTCTTGAAGTCACACATGAGAGAACGTCTCAAGTCAAGGAGACGAAAATAAACATGCTCCGTCACGAGTACGTGCTATTTCAAATGAAGGATGATGAATCCATCAAGATCATGCTCGGCCGATTTTCGGTCATCACAAATGGATTAGCATGTTTTGGAAAACCACTTTCGAATAGTGAAAAAGTTAAAAAGATCCTACGATCGCTACCTCAAAAATAGTACGGTACGGTGACGGCTATAATGGTAAAGATTTAAACAATCTTGATTTTAGTGCTCTTGTTGGCTCACTTATCAACTACGAGATTGTCCAAAAATCTCGGAATGCCAAACCGAAGCCGAAGGAAAGAACGATAGCCATGAAGGCTAAGATGTCTAGAAAGGAAGAAATCCTGGTTGATGAAAGCGACGAAGAATCGGCATATTATGCCAAAAATATTAATAAGTTCCAAAACTTATTAAACCGGAGAAAGCAGGACATCCAAAAGGGCAAATCTAAGAAATTCGACAACAATTGTCGATTATATGGTAAACCAGGACACTTTGCGAAAAATTCTGTGCAAAACCCAAGAAGGAGGTTCTAATTGCAATATGGAGCGATGAAGACGAAGATGAAGACTTCCTCAATCAAAATAATCTCGCTCTTATGGCCCGAAGCTCATTCGACGATAGCGACGTCGAAAGTCAAGTAAGTAATTCTTAGAATGAATTATTTGAAGCATTTGAACTATTGCATACGGACTATCAAAATGCTTTATCCGAGATCAAATCCCTTAAATCTAAAAATAAGTTATTGGAAACCGAGATTTTCAAAATTCTTGAAAAGGGAAAGTTTATCGAAACCGATCATTCAAAATGCGTTGAGAACGAAAATATTTTAAAGGATGATATATTGAAAGTTCAAACCGATCTGAAAAATTTAACGAAGAAATTCTCGTGTGGAAACGAGATATTTGAACAAATGCTCTCGGTTCAAAAGTTTACTTTAATAAACAGGGGTTGGGATTCAAACAACATTCTAAAAATGAATCTGTAAATTTCAAAATACCCCGATGCGATAGATATTTGAAAATTGGGCACCACATTTCAAATTGCAAAAGCCCAAGACGGACGATAAAACCTAAGAAAATTTGGATTCCCAAAGGAAGTTTTATTCCGAATATCGTCTGTCTCAAAACAAAAACCAACTATAGGTTGGATCCCCAAAAATTAATTTTTCACAATTGATATTTTACTCATGGGAGTATTATGTATTTTAAAAAGGGGGGAATTATATTTTATGCATATTTTATCATTTTTTTTGGTATCCTCTATTCAATTGGTATATTTTGCTTTACACTTTTTGCTGAATACAAAAAGGGGAAGAAAAGAGTAGAATCGGATAAAAAGCGTCATGGAAGAATGACGAGAAAGATAAAAAGTAAAAAGGAGGAGAGAATAATAAAAATCGAAGGAGTCGAAAAAGGAGAAAAATAAAGTATACAAAAAGGGGGAGAAACGAAGAAGTTGAAATGAAAACGAAGAAGTCGAAAAGGATAAAAAGAAAAAGATGGGAGAACTAACGAAACGATCAAAGCCGAAAATTTTGATTCGTATATATATATATATATATATATATATATATATATATATATATATATATATATATATATATATATATATATATATATATATATATATATATATTATTTTTCAGGTTTTATCCAATTCAAGGGTTGTTTTGTAATCATCAAAAGGGGGAGATTGTTGGAATATTTTATTCCATACATTTATTAATAAAGTTTTGATGATTAAGTTGCTAAACAAAGCAAAACAACGGAGGAGACAAAGACGCAAAAAGCAGACCAAAATGCAAAGCTAACGCACGCTAGACACAAAGGTTAGCGCACGTGAACGGGTCCTGTCTGCAGATCAGACGAGTTCGAAGCTACCTGAAGACAACCTACCTGATGAAGATAGCGCATGCTACACATGAAGACTAATGCACGCTATCGAAGGCTTATTACCATTGTGAAGACTTTCAACACAGAATGACATATGCAGTGACATAAGGCATAGCGCGCGCTATGAATGATATTTAGCGCACGCTAAATATCATTTGTATTCAAACATATGAACGTTGGGAATTCGGTGGAAAGTCAAGCCAGAAGTCGAAAGTACAAACGGATATATGACGCATGCAATGATGTGTTGTTAGCGCACGCTACAAGAAATGATTAACGTACGCTAACAAATACAGACAGTAGCCACTGGACTGGAATTACAAACAGTTAACATACACTACATACAGTACATTACGTACGTAACACGCGAAAGCGCATGAGCAAGAAGGCTAGCGCACGCTAATAGAAGCTGGCAGTAACGACTAGTTTGATGGAGATGGCTATTAATACCAAACCACTTGGTATCAAACTATACAACAATATTGAGAAAAGCAACCATACTTGAGATATCATTTTAAACATTATAGTTGTTGTTCTTGAGCTTATATTGATACGTGATTGAGTGTTATACACGAAATCATACAAGAGAGAGAAAGAATAGATACGATTGGATTCGGTGTTATTAGGATCAAGAATTCGGCATTGTTAGAATCGCATTCGATATCTAAGTGAGGTTTATCTAATACCGATAGAAAGCTAGAGTGGTTGATTCCTTGTCCAATAGAAAAGGAAAACGGTTTAACTTGGACTGACATAAAGACAAGTAAGAGAACGGTTTACTCGGACCGATAGAAGACGAGCTTGTAACGGTTATCCCTCGACCGATAGAAGAGAGGTGCAGAGGTTTATCTTAAGCCTATAGAAAAAGATACCGACAGAGGACGTAGACACATTTGACCGAACCTCTATAAATCCTTGTGTCGTTTTATTTTCTGCACTTCATTTATTTACGCTTCCGCACAACGACGTAAATACCGATATTGCTCCAACAGAGGTATATTCATGAAATAATGAAGACATTAGATAGGTCAATACAATTCCTCAAGATTTAGAATCAGAAGTAGTTATACTCTTTTTTCTTCGATCAAGTTTTTCCCAATTACATATTGTTATACAAGAATGTCGATATGAGATAGAGCAAATTCACGATTACATATTGCTCAAGATTTTTCCTAGCAACAGTATGATGCAGCAAGTTATGATTGTGACAAGCTCCATGACACACAATTTGGAAGTTTTTATCTCATAAGGTTTTTATCTAAACTAGTTCAATATGCATTTATGTAAATGGTTATTCAGCTGCGAGTGTTGTAAATCAATATATTTAGTGAATGAATGATATACCCCTGAAAGTCTAGATTTTATACTTATAAATAAAAGTATATGTCCTTCATAATAAATACACAATTTTATTGTGTCTACTATTCTCTAGTTTTCTCTCTAATTCATAACAGTATCTCAAGATCAAACATGTTACGTCTTTTGAATGAATATTGAATAGTGTTAGATTTAGGGCTGGCATTTTTCGGTTCCAAGGAAGAAAATACAGGAACTGGAATCGAACCGTACAGTTTTTTCGCAGTTCGGTTTTGTCAGTTTTTTTTGCCCAAACCGACTCGGAACCGAACCGCATAGAAACCGAAGCGAACCGGAACCGATTCCGTGTGGCTGGAAAAACACAAAATTAATTAAATACCAACTCGAAACCGAACCGCGTAGGGACGAATCGGAACTGATTCTGTGTGGCTGGAAAAATACAAAAATAATATATTCCTGCTACAGTTCTAATTTTCATCAAGCATTCAAATTCATTAAACCCAAAATACAAAATTCAATATTAATCCAAGTCATTAAATCCAAACCACAAAACTTCAATATTCAAATTCAGATCAAGTCATTAAAAGATTTAACAATATTTAACATTCATATTCATATTTTCATTTTATGTTTGATTTGGATGACTTCTTGTTTCATTTTCAAATGAACTAGGTATTGGACATAAAATTTGATTAAAAGCAAGACTAAAAGCAGGATAAAAACTAGGACTATTTGGGAAAGATATGTGGTTCCACGATTTGTAGCGGTTTTGAACGGTTCCACGGTTCGTAGCGGTTCCGCGATTTTGAACGGTTCCGCGGTTCGAACGGTTCTTTTTTGTGGATTTTAACTGGAACTGCAAACCGAACCATTTAATCTATATCTGTACCGAACCGCAAAAAAAAATCAATTTATTTCTTAAAAACCGAATCGAACCAGCGGTTCCTTTGCGATTTGGATCGGTTCGTTGTTCTCGATCCTAAAAGTCCCAGCCCCAGTTAGATATGTCAATAACAATCATTATTACAAATTATATTGTATTGTGTTAAATATAGTACTATAATTTTAGAATTCCAATTTCTTCTCAATATTAACTCAGTTTTAATTTTAAATACTTTGCTATTAAAAAATACGTAAACAGATTAAATCTACAACATAACATATACTGTCATATTTTAAATATTTGTCACTTTTATGCACACAAAAATTCTTTATGCCAAAATTTACCCTAATAAATGATGATTTGAATTTAATGAAAAGTAAAAAGGTAAATTTTGAGGTGAGTTAATTAGACTTAATAATGAAAATAAGAGAAGAAAAAAAGCTAAAGTGACATCTATTTTGAAAAATATTAGAGAAATGTAAAAATGATATTTATTTAAAATATGAGGGAGTATTAAAAGAGACTTGTTTGGTCCATGTTAATTGAACCATTTATTTGCACCCATATTTCTTAAAAAGTACAAGGAAAATATATTCATCATTAAAAAAATTAGCATTTATTTCGTTCTTACTTCATTTTGGCATATTCCTTGGTTGTTAATTTTTTGAAACTATATCATCACAGTCGAATTTTTTCAAATTGCTCATATTATATTAACGCTATTAAATTTCCTTCAAAAAAAATTGGCGAATTTTTTTTCAGGTTTTATTAAAGAAAAAATAGTATAATTGTCTTTTTGTTTCTTTTATAATATACACACATACAAATATAATATTTAATTTAGAATATAATGATTTTGGATGTTCCACGGAATTTCCTAGAACAATAGGTAAATGGTGGGATGAAAATGGTGACTCATACTTCTATTAGCTTATTATGATATATTATTCATTTTACAAAAAATAAATACTTATATAGATTTTAATATATGGATTCTGGAGAGTTTCCATGGGAACTGCACTAGTTTCTCTTAACAGAAACGAAAAATTACATTACAAACATAAAACTCAGACAATTTTCTTTTACTAAAATTGGGGCCAAACGCAGGATTTATCAAGATTATCAGTTTATTTAGTAAATCAAAAATAAAAATGGATAAAGTATATTAAACTTAAATTATAAATTTTACCATAGAATTAAAAAACCATTTTACAACATGATTTATCTAATATATAATTTAATTGTAAAAAAAAATTAATTCAAGACTTCCTTGTGTAGTAACAAAAGGTGGAAAAAACAATTTATAGTTTGCTCCATAAATTTTTTTTTGTGTGTAAAACCCATAACGACCGACGCTCCCATAGAAGTGTTATGGAATATGCCATAATACCCAATGATAAAAACTGGGGACCGTATCAGATTCAGTGCCCTATAAGTTCTAGCGGTTAGAGACAGAACAGATTTATGCAGCAGTGTACAAATAGAATCATAGAATTATATGAAATTTAACATGAAGAAAAAAATGTAGGTAGTTAAGAGGAGCAGTAGTCAAAATGCAAACTTCCGACATCATCAGCAAAATCAACGCACAATCAGCATTATTGTTTGTCACAACAAAAGTCGCAGGCGATCTCATGTCCACAATAATTCTAACTTGCAGACATTCATTCATGTCTACACCTAATTGGTTAAAAAGAAATAACAAAATGAAATGTAACTAACCCAGCCTGCTTTCACCATCACTAGGAAGTAAAACCTACCATAATTCTCTACCAAAGTATGGAGAGAGCGAGAAAGCGAGAGAGGGAGAGAGAGAGAGGGGGAGGGAGAGAGAGAGAGAGAGAGAGAGAGAGAGAGAGAGAGAGAGAGAGAGAGAGAGAGAGAGAGAGAGAGAGAGAGAGAGAGAGTTCATCAATTTCCTCTACAGATAATAGCAAAAAAATGAGAGGAAACCCCAAAAAGGCGGCAAAACGTCATTCAGCCAACGTTCCTTACAAATGGGCGCACACATATGCTACAACAATAATGTAGTAGCAGCCAATTAATATTAGCTGCTGAGGTTCGAAAGCATCCCTCCGGTAGCAGTTGGGACGACGACCTCCCAACCTGGTCCTTTTAGAGGAAGTACGTCACTAACATTTTGTTTAGTGGCTCCTTCTTCCTGTGATGAATTAGCAACTAAATCACTGCGGTCAAGAAGTTTCTCCAGGTCATCATCACTAATTTCGGTCTGTATCCATCTGTCCTCTTCATCTTCTTCGTCATTCAGAAGATGAAGCAACTCCTCCTCCTAGAATTAGTGGCATGAAGAATTAGTGCCAGATACTTGTCTAAAATTAGTTAACACTATAAATTCATGCAAGAAAGCAAAGTACCAATATATCCTTCTCATTGCAACCTTCATACGAAGGTGAAAAGAGATGAAATTTGAAACAAAAAAGTTTTTTTTTTCAATAACAAGGAAAATATCAAGAGGACGACAATGAGTTGAGATAATTATTATAGTCATGAACAACAAAAATCAACCACCACTAAATCCCTAGGATCGACAAACTACGGAAAAACAAGAAACGCCAAAATTGCACTAACCGTCATGGTGTCTGTTCCATCAGCCTTGGACCTCTCCTGCTTAAACTGTCCCTTCCCAATTACCACATGCTCAAGCTTCAACTTGCTAAAAGCCCTTTTCAGAATCCGACCCTGAAAGCACAACAATACTGTAAGTTGAGGGGGGGGGGGGGGGGGAGACACAGAAATCACATTTAATGTGTGTGTGTGAGAGAGAGAGAGAGAGGTGAAGGAAAGGGTGGAGAATTATCAACTATGAGGCACCTCAACAGATTGAGCAGTAGCTAGCCTGTAAACATGCACAGGTTTTGTTTGACCAATTCTGTGACACCGGTCCATTGCCTGTAAATCCATCTGAGGATTCTGGAACGCAATTGCAATTTAATCAATCTTCTATATATGAAAGGCTGCAATTTTACGAAGGAACAAAAAGCAGGATGGTCTGCGAGAGAGAGAGAGAGAGAGAGAGAGAGAGAGAGAGAGAGAGAGAGAGAGAGAGAGAGAGAGAGAGAGAACAAGTTGAAGAAGATACCCAATCACTGTCGTACAGAATGCAGGTATCAGCTGCAGTAAGATTAATACCCAGCCCACCAGCTCGGGTGCTAAGGAGAAAGATTCTGTAACTACTGTTCAAATCATTGAATTCCTGAATCTTTTTTTAATTCAACAAAAAATGTAAAGGTCAATTCAATTTACAATATTCAGCAGATAAGCAACCAACTATTATGGTACAACATAGTGTCAAATGGAATGCGTTTACTTCGATTATGGGCAAATGAAGAACAAGATGCAACACCTAAATCACGAATGATGAGATGCTAAGTCCTGTAAAAGTTGTCCTTGAGAAAATTATACACTCCAAGTCCCAAGTAGATTACCATGTTTCAGTTCTATCTTTTCCATATTATACCAATGCCTATTAGAAAACGATTTACATGCACATAGATAGATAGATGATAACACAGCCATTCTGTAATTAAACATCATTATGTTCTGTTAAGTGGCATTTGCAGTTAAAGAATAGATGGAGATACAAGGCAACTAAGACATGAAATGATGAAAAGCCAAAAGTTCTGTTTGACCTATCATCATCATTTGAAAGATGACTTCTGTACACATGATAAACAGATCAAACTTATATCCTCCATATGCTACGGATACGGAAATATTCAGGTTAGTGAAATTGTAAATTCTCAACTAATGGATAACATGATGGAAAGAAACTTTTTAAAATATAGCAGAAATAGAGAAAGAGAAACAACATTGTTGATTTCAAATGTTCTCCACGACGACATAAAAATATAAAAACTTAAAAACAAATTAAGAAATAGTATGAAAGCAAACAAATTCTTTAAAGAAAAATGTCAATACCTGTCTTCTTCGTTCAGCCAATTTAACACTCCCATCAATTCTGCAGACTCCAATTCCCTTTTCACTGAAATAGTAATCCATTATGTCCAATATCTTGGTCCATTGAGAAAATACCAAAACCTGTCATCCAAGATAAAGTTAAACGAAAAAAACAGCAAGAAATAAAAACCCGCATCTTCACATTCATTGTGTCAAAAAGGGGGGGAAAGGATTAAGTAATCATGTATACTTTGTGCTTGCGAGCAAAAAGCTTAGCCAATAATCTCTCCAATAATTGAAATTTGCCACACTGCCCAACAATCTGTTCCAGGGGAGGATAAAAGGCTGCCAGAGAAGACAGAGCATTAGAGCAAATAAGGATTTAATTTTATATTTATTTCAGTTGAAAAAATTAGGTGAGAAATCACATACATGAACCATCAAATGCAGATTCCAAAAGGTCAGGATGGTTGCAGTTCTTCCTAAGTTGAACCATCATATTATTGAGCTTTCCTTTCATACCATAAGCTGCACCAGTCACATAGTCAATCATCCAAGCCAATTATCCTGATAACACTTCAATAAATGTAAGCTACTGATTCTGAAAAAGAAAATAGCTTGGCAAATAGTGCAGCCAAAGGGACTTGAAATCCTCACTCGACAGCCAATAACAAACTGTCTTCATAACAACAATGCAGTACAGGCAAACCAAGAAGCAACAGCAAGAAACTGTTTATCACCACTTTAGCATCAAGATTAGAAGTTCAGATTCGGTTAATTTTAATGACATTAAACAACTCAACAAGAGGAAGTAAGAATATGGAAAAGAAAATCATAGTAAATTGAAGACTATGTCGAATGGCCTAGTAGATACCCATGCGGAAATGCAATGCCATAAACAGCTATGCTTAAGAAACACACTAAATAGCAACATCTAAGAAATTGAAACTAAAGTATTCATCATTACCATAACATGTTTTCTCCCTCAAGTGACCCTCGAGTGTCCGATTAATGAGATGATCCTGGAAGTTCTTCTGGTGTGCAGTCATTGTGGCATACAAGATAATTTCTTTCTTCCGTGGGAGCATTTGTTCAACGTCCACTTTCAATCTGCGTAGGAGAAATGGACGCAATATAGCATGGAGTTTAGCCACCACCTGCAGATTTGTAAAAAGAGAATTTTGAAAATAACCATAAAAAAATATGTAGTCTTCTGTGGAAGCTCGGTCCGTCATTATGAGCGCACCTGTGCTCTTCTTTTCTCTTCCATGTCTTCCTTAAGGGCTTCATTAGTGAACTTCCCTGAAAAGTCAAACCTGAAAGGCCCACATAACAAACAGAACAGTAAGGAAAGAGGAACTTGAGCCCTTCTTCAACCAAGATATGTGCCACATGAGTTGACAATCTATAGATCTGCAGAAGCTTTCAGGATCATAAACAAGACAAGAAAAAAGAAAAATAGAAGAGAGACTTGTGGTATGGATGTTAACATTATTTCCCAAGGTCCCACAGATAGTTAGCTTAGAGGTCCGCCGTACTATTTGAATCTACTCAACCATCACCTATTCGCCATAGTCTAATTTGCCATTAGATCATAATAGGGCATAACTAATACTCGCTACAGAAAGACAGCTAAATCATCCACAGTTTCATTTGAAAAACAACCACAGTCCACAGGGAAGGTTAGAAGGTAAGCATTCCCATACACCCATAGGAATATTGGAAGAAAAACTCCCAGTTACATTTATCAGAAACTGAAATTCTAAGCAAAGACCAGCAATAAAATAATTCTTTAAGTGCCGTTCACAATCTTACCTGGTTATAGTTTTCAGAAGTAGTGTAATTACCAAATGGGTAATATTGAAATACATTTGGCAGATACAATTGACTACTCAAAAATGTGGTGAACTACTAATATTGTAGATTTAATGATTGAAAATGGTACAAATCAGGCAAATACGAATGAAAACAAATTCATTAAGCAGTTTTCATAAATATATAAGAAATACCAGATTTTAAACATATAATGTCATCCGAACAAAAGTATGTAACAGTTAGAAGTTCGTTACCATGACTCAAATTCTTGATGGGAGGAAAAGATATCAGGAAGAATGAAATTCAACAGTGACCAAAGTTCAGCTAAGTTGTTTTGCAGAGGTGTGCCTGTCAAGAGAAGCTTATTCTCAACAGATAAGTGTTTCAGTTCCTTCACCAATTTGCATTTTGAATTTTTCAACCTGTGTCCCTTCAAAGGACAACAATATATTTGAATAAAGCAAAGCTAGCATACAAGTAAATCTTAAACTTCAAACCCATAATCAAATTTAGGACAGAAAAAATATCACGCAAATCAAAAATACCTCGTCAACAACCAGGTATTTCCAGCTGTAATGTCTCAATTGTCGTCTTGCATCCATTAGTGCAACTTCATAAGAAGTAATGACAATAGGGAATTTGGGACCGATTGTCTTGGGCATGTGTTTTCTTATAAGTTCATCCCTCTCTTTCTTATCACCATGGTAAATGATTGCATCCACAGAGGGCACAAATCTAGCAATTAATATTTATGTGAAATTTCAGTTACATTCTTATGTTGTGTAAAGAAAGGGGAAATTGGGTCATATCACATGAAGTTGAAATTGATAAAATAGATACCTCTCTATTTCACTTAGCCAATTTGAGAGAGTGGAGAGAGGAGCAATGATTAGGTAAGGCCCATGCAATCCATTTCCTTTGAGATGTGAAAGAAAAGCAATAGTTTGAATTGTTTTTCCAAGCCCCATTTGATCAGCAAGGATCCCATTAAGTCCATTTTGCCACAATGAGATCATCCATTTTACGCCTTTGATCTGATAAGACTTTAATTTTCCGCCCGTCAACAGGGGTACCAGTTCTTCTTGCTCTTTCTGAGCTCTCTCTTCCTCTGTAAGGTTCAAATCTTCAGAAGAAACGCCATCTTTCGTTCTTGTAAGCATGGCTGCAACAGCTCTCTTGGCTTTCCTCTATACATGCACAAAAAAAAAAAAAAAAAAAAAATCATCCAAAGAAGTGATAAATGAAACTGATAGAAGTAAAATGATCAACACAAACACTGAAATTTACAGTCGAAATCAAAAGGAGAAATTTTAAATAAAACTTAGAAAGGAAGCCAGGAAAAGGTAGAAAATAATTACATTATTATAACTTGCAGCAGCTTTTCTCTTGGAACCACGGCCTCCCTTGCCCTCTTTACCAGGGCCGCCATCATCCTCCACCCCATTCTAACATATATTAAAAAAACCATTTAAACTAGCAGAATTGCCATAGAAAATCAAAATTTATCCATCATTAAGAAAACAAACCTTTGTAATATCATCCATTTTTTCAAGCAAGAACTCAGAGTAAAGTTGGGTCTGTGTTAAGAGCTCATCTAGTTTTGTGAACTGGATGTCATTCAAGAGAGGTTCTTCTTTGGGCTCATTTGCCTTTTCTTCTTCTTTCAATCGTTCTTCCTGCAGCTTTTTCTCCTCCTCTTCCATGGTTTTTGAAACAGGAGAACAATCTTTATTTTCTTCATCAACTTCTACCTCCAAATTAACACCAGGGTTCTCCTTGCAGTCCTTCAGCTCAAAATAACATAAAGGATCAGAGATGCATGAAGAAGTTAACAGCTAAAGAAAGAAAAGGATCAAGCATCTCAAATTTTTCATGTTCAATCGACTGGGATCCTAACACAAGGTATTTTGAAGGAAAACACACCACCACAGATTAGAGAAACCAATCCAAAAGAACAAGGGGACAAATTAGTAAAGAGAAAATAAGAGCTCAGCGGTTGGCAAAAAGTCGAGCTATCAATAATAAAAAGACTTTGTCAGTATTGCTTAAATCTTATTTTATTACAACTATTAGAAACTCCATGGCCAAAATGAGCAAATATAATAAACTTAAGCGCCATGTTAAAACGATTCCACTGCTGCCATGTTTTATTGCAGATACACGACAACTTTTTTTTTGTCTTTCCTTTTCATTTCCAGTGCTAAAACTTCTCCAAGATTGGAGCACCTCTCTGTATTCCTCTCACAATAAACAAGCACAGAACACAAAACAGATGTCACTTGGACAAAACAAAGTTTTTACCCACTGAGTTAATGCTGCACACAACATAAAATACACCCCCTCAAAACTATAATACAAATAACAGACAGAGGGTCTTCCAACAGAAAGGTGGTTTAAAGAATATATTTTACCGAGTCGAATGAAAATGCAGTGAACCATTTATAAACAAAATGTTAATACCTCATCTTCGAGAACAGAGGTCGGAGAATCTGCAACAGGTTCACTCTTCACTTCGCTGCCGGCCATCGTATCTCTTCAAACCCTTGGAAATAAGAAACAATACATTATCAATTCAAAAGCCCATAGAGTAAAGCAAGGAAATGAAAAGCCATTCTCAATATTTCTCATCTTCCCATTTGCAAGAAAAAAAAACTACAAAAATCCAAAGGAAACAAAAAATGACAAACCCTACCGGAACGATTACAAAATACTTGCCTGATATATTCGAAAATGTCTGAAATTTTTCTGGAGTATAGCGAAGAGATAGGCCTATCACCCCTCAGTGTGTGTTGCGTGTGTGGGAGGCAGGAGCCCAGAAAAAATGGAAGGAAGTGGAAACAAATGGAGAGTGATATTCAAAACAGATTGTACTCTGGACTTTTCAGTAGAGTCAATAGGTTTATATTAATTTAATGGAATATGGACATTCAGTAGGGAAGGCGATGGGCGGGAAACCAGAGGTTTGCATTTGCCTGGAAAGTTCAAGTTTATTTCCAGAAAGCCACTCGACTTTTCAAAAATTTTGCCAACTACTCTTCAAAATATCTTTTGATGTTGAAGTAAAAGCAAGTAGGACAAGAATTATGGCAGGAGATATGTTTATTCTTATTAATGGTATTTCTTTAAATAGGGAGATATTATATATTTTGGAATATTCCAACAGGCCTAGTCCTACACTAATTAGGAGAACCCCATTAACCTGTAGACTAAGGCAATATTTACTTTAACACTCCCTCATGTGCCGAGTCTCCAACGCATGTCAAGTTGCCTCGTTAAAACCTCGTCAAGCGAAAACCACATGGGAAAAATACTTTGATCGTAGGAAAAAAAGTACAACATTCAGACATATAGGTTATAATAATTTCGTTAATCCAAAACCTCTATTGATCATTTCATCGATCAATGTGTGCTCAAGAACGTGATCAGTTCGTCGATCAGTGAGCTAACCTCGTTAAAAATCTTTTCAAGTGATAAAAACTCAGTGGGAAAAAAAAAATCCTTGGTTAAGGAAAAGAGTGTAACTTGCGACGTGGATGTAAGACTCCCCCTCAAGACTACATCTCCCCCTGATTAGTCCGTCAATCAAGGAATCTGAAAAACAGTGCATGTGGCGTTGCCTCGTTAAAAACTTTGCCAAGTAACAAAACTCATTGGGTCAAAATAAACGTTTGTAACACCCCAAACTAGACGGATATTACAGTGCCGTTAATCCCCGATTGGGACCCACCAGGCAAATGAAAATGATGAATTAAATAATATAATTGTAGTACCGAACCACATTATATTACCAAGTACTCCGATGAGGAGTTTAAGTACAACACACCAGGACAAACCGAATACTAGTATATTTTATGTGGAGATAAAATACACCACCCTGAACAATTAAACATCTCAAACGGAATTTGCAGCGGAAAATACAGATGACGGAAATGATTGAAACAAACGGAATGACTGGGGCCCCCTACTAGTATCACTGGGACTCCTCGCCGTCAACATGCTCTTCCCGTGCCTTTGCCTTGCCGTGACCTGAAAATAAAATTCCCCAACGGGGTCAGTTATACAGAACAACAATCCTCAAGAGTTGAAAATACACAATCATGATTTAACTGAAGTTATGAAATATCCTTAGTTATGAATTACGCTGAAGAGGAGTATCATAGTACGCCCGTAATGTCCTGTGCAAGTGTACAAGACGAATGACCGGACACACCCGTCCTTGTACCTAATTAGTCTCACGGAGTTAAGCTTTACCGTGTGCACGGTCCAATGTATCGGTGAACCCAATACTTGACCATCGTGTGCCCGACTAAAAATTCCACACAGCCACACCCGGCCACGCAATATGAACCCAGAAGGTCATATGAACGAGGATGACCACAATGAATATCAATGAATAATAATTCGACAAGGCCAAGATGACTCACCGAGATGAAAATAATAGTGACGTGATTGATAACCCAATGAAATGATTTGGAACCGTCGTTCCTCGTGAATGAAATAATTATTTGACAATTACAAGTCTCAATATGATTAATACCATGATGAATGAGTTATGATTATGAAAAATCAACAACAAAATGAATGAGTATCCTTTTAACCGAGTAAGAATCAACTTACACAATACCGATGACAATGTCCTTCCACGAACAACGTCCTAATCGAGATACCGGTCGCTCGAACAACCTTGAATAACAATAGTTACCAACAACCGTTCAATACACGTATCAAGCAACAAAACACGACTAACCCAAAAGTCGATACAACGATAATCAACTCATAGGGGCATTCTAACAATTACGTGACCAACCACACAACTTCGAAAATATCCAATCCTGAAGATATCGAAACCAACACCAAAATGAGTATTTCGGACCATCAAAACACTTCAATGATATCAATAATCCCATAGGAATCCACAATTCAAGTTTACAACAACAACAATCGGAAAATCCCCAAATTATCCGAAGTCAACCCCAAGGGTTCTTGAAATAATTCCGAAAATAGTCATTAAATCCGTAGGAATATATTTATCCAAGGTAGAAAATCCATATCTAACATATTCCAATGATAATCCAAGCTTACACGAAGAAATCGGAAGGAAAAACCCAAAAATCCGAAATTCTAGATCCAAGAGATTAATATCTTTGATTTGATGTGATGAGGATGTTGAAATGATGATTAATCCAAAAGAAAAGCTTGAAGATGATGATTGATGATTACTCCTCGAGGAACACTCTCCAAATCGCCCGGAATCGCCCGAAACTGCCGAAAAAACGAAGAGAAATGATAAATGACGGAGTAAGGGCTGAACTGTCCTATTTATACTGCTCCAGATTAGCGCACGATATGACCTGCTATTTAGCGTGCGCTAACGAGTTGTATGAACATTCCAGTGAACTCTGGCCGACCCGTTAGCGTACGCTACAACCTGGTAGCGTGCGCTAACTCTATCCCATTAGCGTGCGTTAACTCCAAATGTTAGCGTGCGCTAACTAAAAATCTGCTGCCCAGTACTGAAGTCCAGAAACCGACTGTCTTCTGATCTGATCTCGGTAGCGTGCGCTACAACCAATATTTAGCGTGCGCTACAATATCGATTGCGTACGCTAAAAACAACTCATAGCTGTAACACCCCCAGATTTAACCGGAAATATTACAGCGCCGTGGGCCCGGAGATGGAACCCACAAGGCTAAAAGAAATTTTCGCAAACATTTACAAATGCCCAAGAGGCCAACGACGGTACTATCTTTAAAAATTCACAAAGACATATAAAATCCATTTATCAAAAACCGTCGTAAAAACTCATTTGAAATCGCAAGGCCAAACAGCCGACACTCAAAAGTTTAGAAAACGATTTCCAAAGTAACCTCAGTTACTAGATACCAAAAGAGCATTTCAAAATACTCACGCAGCGGAAAAAGACCAACCATAAAGATACTCTAGCAGCGGAATACAAGAACCAATCAAGAAACTCAATGCACACAACATGTCCTAGCTAGTATCCTCCGGGAAGCTCATCTCTTCACGACCGCTACAAGCTCGATACTCCGAGAACCTAAAAAGAAATCCCACGACGGGGTCAGCCATAATATCCATCAATGATAACCGTCACATCACATTAATAATAACATACCAATGAGAATAAGAATACGACAGCGTAATCTTACCGCCGTAACTTTGCTAACTCAAGTAATTCTCATCAGAATAACCATTATCACCTTTCACATCTCGTACTCGATTAACCAATAAACTCGAACATAATATCTGTATTGTACCTCAAACAATACTCAAGATTCTCAAACGATCATAACCAACTCGCGATACGGAAAATATACCAGTTCTGACCAAAACGATCCATCGAATAACATCATCAAATCCCAAGACGATAACCGATTTTCCATCAAAGACAAATACCAAGGAAAATACGGAACATACCTCGAGATATGAAGTGCCACGACAATCATATCAGTCTAATTCGAGATCAGATCAATGCAATACGGACACGGTCCTAACACAAGACCTACAAATGCATACTCATATGACCACGTCAATATGATCACAGCAATAACAATCATGTATACTCAATGGAAATCCGACGATCCAGCGCCCTCAGCATAGATCCCTTTGTTGATCCTATCAGATCAACATAAGGTGGACAACTAATAATACACATGTGAACAACAACACATGATAAAATCAATGATGCGAATTCACAAGATTCCATCAACACAATACTGGTGATCCAACGATCCAGCGCCCTCAGCATAGATCCCCATGATGATCCCGTCGAACCAACGCATGGTGGAAAACCTGTCAAACGATCCAGCGCCCTCAGCATAGATCCTCATGATGATCCCGTCGAACCAACGCATGATGGACATTCGATCCAGCGCCCTCAGCATAGATCCTCATAATCCCATCGGATTATTTACACAACATAAACAACACAATATGCATACACATATGCAAATCAACACGTTCATCAACATGAACAACATAACATGCACGACAACATGACAATTTACTAGGACTACTTCATGTTCAACAACATGAAAGAAAGTGTACGAGACCAAAATAAATAACATTAAACCATAATCAATATGGAATACTTGCCCCGAGTTCTTCGGGAGCAACCTCGATGTCCAATCATCACCGACGATTATCCTCAATGCTCGGCGATCCAAACGTCTGATGAACTATAGATACTCATATCCTCGTCTTTACCATAATGTAACCTCGATACTCGAACATACCAATAACCGAGATAAAGCATATACATTATGATTTACCTCCCAGAATCGAAAGAACGATATGCAATCCGAATACCCAGAGTTCACAATAATAATCATCGCTATATGCATTATAAACGAAATGAAACTGAAACCATTCATTAAATATTATAACTGAGCAAGTAATAACTTGCCTCGATACCGATACGATGATGATGAAGCCGCTACCAGTCACAATGCCTTCGTCTACGAGCTCCTCGGCCCTGACCATGCAATTCACGAACACGCTCGAACACGACCGCAACATCCGGTTATAATCGCCGATCAATAATCTCAACCTATCGAAGTAATCAAATAACATACATCCGATAACAATCAACAATCGACAAAACCAACCAATCGAACTCAACGGTTCAACACAACCTCGAATAAACGCAGTCAGAACAAACCAAATCAAACCATCACAAATTCATAATCAAAACACAAAAATACTGCACTGTCTGCCTACTTAGCGCACGTTAAACGCATAACGTAGCGTGCGCTAAGTTGTCCCGTTAGCGTGTGCTAGCCAGTAAGCTTAGCGTGCGCTAATGCTGTTCAGTGGCATGCATTCCAAACATCGACTCACCTCTTGCGACTACGAATCCGTATGAAGGGAGACATAAATCTCCATATCTCTTGAAGATAAACGACACCATAACTATCACAAGGATCATATCAATGTCCATATATCAATAATAACATCAACAGTCAAACCGACTCGATAACAAGGATCATATCATACTCAATCTGGAATTCAACCTAGTATCACGATTCATCTCATCTAAATCGACCAATATAATTACCAAGATTCATAAATCCATCTTAGATCAGGTTAAATGAATCAACATTCTTATAGTATGAAGAATCTTAACTAACATCCGAAACTCTTATCAAAATTCCATTGAATCTCATATAACATCATCATATGATTATCCAACATGCTCCTTACATGTAATCATCCAAGAAAAACGAACCATTAACAAAGGAATACAAAGATTACCTGGTTTAGACGAACCAAAAAGAAGAACACTAGAACTCCATTCCAAGAATCATGAATAACTTGAAGAACAAGGCTTGAATCCATGCTCTCCATCTTAATCTTGTTAAAGATCACCATCTCTCAGTGTTTGAGACCTCAAACCTCTTTCTAAAAACTCTCTCTCTCGGTTGCAAGGAAGGAATGGACGAAATGCTTCATAACACCCTTCTGTCCCTTTTTATAATATTCATTATTAGCGTGCGCTAACATCTCATGTTTAGCGTGCGCTACCGCCTTAGCGTGCGCTAATTGACTTTGTTAGCGTGCGCTATCGGCCAGAGGCTACTGCCTTGCTTCGTAAACTAGCTTACGTACGTAATGCCCATGCATTAACGTACGTAAAACATCCTGCCTAGCGTACGCAAGTCATTTACCTTAGCGTGCGCTAACACCAGTTGACTTGCTACAGTCTACACCTACCACGAAGATGCTCGTGACCCCACCAGCCAAAATCAACCAATAAAGCCAAGATTCCATGTTGACCGATATATAGTTAGCGTGCGCTAATCAACATGCATTAGCGTGCGCTAACACTACATTACAACATCCGTTGACTTATCAGAATGTGCGCCGAAAGTGGCCTGGTCCACGCGTAGATTCCTTCCGATCGGACTGTATTAGCGTGCGTTATCTTATATCCGTAGCGTGTGCTAATCCTGCACGATAGCGTGCGCTACTCATGATTATTAGCGTGCGCTAATAATGTTACACTTAGCCATTTCCAATCACGCTTTGTCTCGACATACCGAAAACACATATACACTTACCGAATACATATCTTGAATCGATAACATTCTTATACGATGTACTCTATATCGAAAGTACGATAACACGATACGATATCCTCAAATGTAGCATCGACCGGATACGACAATTATACCGATATCGACATCTCGTCCTTTATTTATTTTATTCCTACTGCATGCATTCCACGCTGTACAATATAACTCGAATAAAATAATATCAAACAACAGTAGTAGAAATTCCGGATATTACATTCTACACCACTTAAAATAAGTTTCGTCCTCGAAACTTGCAATCCGTCATAAAAAAAACAAACATACCTTCCAACCCAAAATATCCCCAAAACCATCACGACAACGATCAATTATCGTCATCACTGAATAACCAAAAGAGCATACTTACAAATATGCAGGTCGACGATCTCCTGAAATACTAGCAAGCGGTCTCACTGTACAGTCTCAATACGCTTATGATCACAATTCCCTGAGTCTAAACAAAATATATCATCTTCGGATGAAACAATCTGCCCGAATCAAATCCATGCTTTGATTACATAATCAAGTCCCAATTCCGATAAGACGAATAATATACAATACATCTACGAAACAACTGCCCAAAACAACGACACGAATCCCGAAACATCAACACAAAATCCGAACGCTCAGATGATCACCAATAATGATCAACAATTAACCGAATTTATCATCGACATGATAAATTCCAATATGACCAACCAGAGGTCAAAACACAATCGAGAATATCATCAACGTGATAAACTCCAATATTACCAACGAATGATCAACGAAAATCGAGAATACCTTCACACGATAAACTCCAACACGATCAACACAACCACGAAAATGATATACGAAAGAATAACATTCTCAAAGCGACAAATCAATCACGGTAGATCTCAATAAACATACCCAACTGGCGAACATATTCCTCGGCACACGAACAACCAATCACAAATCGATGAACATACCTAATTATACATGGAGTGGGAACGACCACTCAATATCCAAAACCACCAGTATGGGGTCACCATCCCCAAATTTACACTTACAAAGAAATCATTCAAAGATCACTATGGTAAGATTGCGTAACTACCGCACCAATGGACTCACATAGCACATATGTCCCGGTTTTACAAAGTCCAAAGTTCCAAAATTACATCCTGCACATGAATCTACAACGCGCAGTATATTTCTCTTATATGATCAATCAACCGATCATCCTTGCATAACCAATCTACCATACTAAACTTCGAATCTCTTTTCCTTGTACCATCGATATGATATGCCCGATGCACTAAATGCGTATGTACATCAATCACATTTTCAAAACCTGTTTGAAATCATATATTCTTGTCAAAAGACAAATTTTCGAAAATTCTTTCAAGAGTTTGAAAACTCAAAACATAAATTTTCGTAAGACCGCGAAATCAATTTTTTTTTTTAAAATTAAATCGGATCGCTGGTGCGAAGTTCTCGATAAGAATTCTTTTCAAATAGACACGATTAAATAAAATGAAATTTATGCAAATGCTTGTCCATATCCATACTCCTGTATATCAGTTCAGCTTGTCACCAATATCCACCGATATTCCATCGGGAAAACCACACGATCGAGTTCCAAAACCTCAATATGTAGACTCCGATAAAAACTCCTTTTCCACGCATGACTCGTATCGTCAACCATTTATCCATCCTGGATCACCTCAAATATGATATGACAAAACGTTGAAACAAATCAAGCAAATCAAACACGGCGAAAGACTTCCCGAGAGGTTCCATTTGAACAAGTAAACCAAAGCCTCGAAAGGCGGAAATAACATAGGTAAACGATTGGTAAAGTATTTTACAAATCTCGGGAGTTTTAGAAAACAGGAAGGTCTTTTGAAACGTTAGGGTCTCAGCCCGTATCTCATTCCACATTACAAGAAGTTTAAAAAGTAGAAAACTCTTTTCGGACCCCAAGTCCTGAGTTATAAAACCATTTCAAAATCGATTGGGTCTCGGCCCAAAATCATTTTCCGTAAAACGTCCGTAAGACATTCATTTTGAAGAGTATCATTTTCAAATGATCAAAAGCAGTTCATATATCTCAAAATGAATTAACATGCTACATGTTCTTCTCAACCATGCATAATATTTCTCCCCAAATGCACAATTCCGTTCCAAAATCTAACCAACATACTCATTTCCAAAATCATAGTTTCTCAAGATCATCAATCCTGTCCCACTCTGACATCTCTTACTGTAACGCATGATATCTGCTGAATCTCAAAACATATCAACTTAGAACGGCAATAAATCTCAATGAAATTCAAAAATCCAAATACTTACAGATCGTGAAGCCGACGATTCCCCGTGATACTGGCACATGTCTCGACTCTAAAAAAATACTCAACACGGATATTTTCAAAACACACGTTTTGACAAGTCAGTTCGACTCAAGAACACAATACATCTCATTCCAGAGAATCTCGTTTAACACCGTTTGGAAAAGTTTATAACAACCCCAATACTACACTGGCAAATCGCATAACCCATAAGCCCGAGTGAACAACAAAAACTCACGGCTCCAATATTTGTCAATCGACAACTCGAATGAGGCAACGAAAACACGACCCAACTCGACCCAAATGCCTAGGTTTTCTCAACCTAAGCTCCGATACCATATTCTGTAACACCCCCAGATTTAACCGGAAATATTACAGCGCCGTGGGCCCGGAGATGGAACCCACAAGGCTAAAAGAAATTTTCGCAAACATTTACAAATGCCCAAGAGGCCAACGACGGTACTATCTTTAAAAATTCACAAAGACATATAAAATCCATTTATCAAAAACCGTCGTAAAAACTCATTTGAAATCGCAAGGCCAAACAGCCGACACTCAAAAGTTTAGAAAACGATTTCCAAAGTAACCTCAGTTACTAGATACCAAAAGAGCATTTCAAAATACTCACGCAGCGGAAAAAGACCAACCATAAAGATACTCTAGCAATGGAATACAAGAACCAATCAAGAAACTCAATGCACACAACATGTCTAGCCGGTATCCTCAGGAAGCTCATCTCTTCACGACCGCTACAAGCTCGATACTCGAGAACCTAAAAAGAAATCCTGACGAGTCGACCATAATATCCAACAATGATAACCGTCACATCACATTAATAATAACATACCAATGAGAATAAGAATACGACAAATAATCTTACCGCCGTAACTTTGCTTACTCAAGTAATTCTCATCGAATAACCATTATCACCTTTCACATCTCGTACTCGATTAACCAATAAACTCGAACATAATATCGTATTGTACCTCAAACAATACTCAAGATTCTCAACGATCATAACCAACTCGCGATACGGAAAATATACCGATTCGACCAAAGCGATCCATCGAATAACATCATCAAATCCCGACGATAACCGATTTTCCATCAAAGACAAATACCAAGGAAAATACGGAACATACCTCGAGATATGAAGTGCCACGACAATCATATCATCTAATTCGAGATCGATCAATGCAATACGGACACGGTCCTAACACAAGACCTACAAATGCATACTCATATGACCACGTCAATATGATCACGGAATAACAATCATGTATACTCAATGGAAATCCGACGATCCAGCGCCCTCGGCATAGATCCCTTTGTTGATCTATCGATCAACATAAGGTGGACAACTAATAATACACATGTGAACAACAACACATGATAAAATCAATGATGCGAATTCACAAGATTCCATCAACACAATACTGGTGATCCAACGATCCAGCGCCCTCAGCATAGATCCCCATGATGATCCCGTCGAACCAACGCATGGTGGAAAACATCACAAGCGATCCGGCGCCCTCGGCATAGATCCTCATGATGATCCGTCGAACCAACGCATGATGGACATTCGATCCAGCGCCCTCAGCATAGATCCTCATAATCCCATCGGATTATTTACACAACATAAACAACACAATATGCATACACATATGCAAATCAACACGTTCATCAACATGAACAACATAACATGCACGGCAACATGACAATTTACTAGGACTACTTCATGTTCAACAACATGAAAGAAAGTGTACGAGACCAAAATAAATAACATTAAACCATAATCAATATGGAATACTTGCCCCGAGTTCTTCGGGAGCAACCTCGATGTCCAATCATCACCGACGATTATCCTCAATGCTCGGCGATCCAAACGTACAATGAACTATAGATACTCATATCCTCGTCTTTACCATAATGTAACCTCGATACTCGAACATACCAATAACCGAGATAAAGCATATACATTATGATTTACCTCCCAGAATCGAAAGAACGATATGCAATCCGAATACCCAGAGTTCACAATAATAATCATCGCTATATGCATTATAAACGAAATGAAACTGAAACCATTCATTAAATATTATAACTGAGCAAGTAATAACTTGCCTCGATACCGATACGATGATGATGAAGCCGCTACCAGTCACAATGCCTTCGTCTACGAGCTTCTACGACCATGCAATTCACGAACACGCTCGAACACGACCGCAACATCCGGTTATAATCGCCGATCAATAATCTCAACCTATCGAAGTAATCAAATAACATACATCCGATAACAATCAACAATCGACAAAACCAACCAATCGAACTCAACGGTTCAACACAACCTCGAATAAACGCAGTCAGAACAAACCAAATCAAACCATCACGAATTCATAATCAAAACACAAAAATAATTCACAGACTTCCTAATTAGCGCACGTTAAACGCATAACGTGGCGTGCGCTAAGTTGTCCGTTAGCGTCGCTAGCGGTAAGCTTAGCGTGCGCTAATGCCGTTGATGGCATGCATTCCAAACATCGAATCACCTCTTGCTAATACTAATCCGTATGAAGGTAGACATAAATCTCCATATCTCTTGAATATAAACGACACCATAACTATCACAAGGATCATATCAATGTCCATATATCAATAATAACATCAACGATAAACCGACTCGATAACAAGGATCATATCATACTCAACTGAATTCAACCTAGTATCACGATTCATCTCATCTAAATCGACCAATATAATTACCAAGATTCATAAATCCATCTTAGATCAGGTTAAATGAATCAACATTCTTATAGTATGAAGAATCTTAACTAACATCCGAAACTCTTATCAAAATTCCATTGAATCTCATATAACATCATCATATGATTATCCAACATGCTCCTTACATGAAATCATCCAAGAAAAACGAACCATTAACAAAGGAATACGAAGATTACCTGGTTTAGACGAACCAAAAAGAAGAACACTAGAACTCCATTCCAAGAATCATGAATAACTTGAAGAACAAGGATTGAATCCATGCTCTCCATCTTAATCTTGTTAAAGATCACCATCTCTCAGTGTTTGAGACCTCAAACCTCTTTCTAAAAACTCTCTCTCTCGGTTGCAAGGAAGGAATGGACGAAATGCTTCATAACACCCTTCTGTCCCTTTTTATAATATTCATTATTAGCGTGCGCTAACATCTCATGTTTAGCGTGCGCTACCGCCTTAGCGTGCGCTAACTGACTTTGTTAGCGTGCGCTATCGAAGCCCAGAGGCTACTGCCTTGCTTTGTAAACTAGCTTACGTACGTAATGCCCATGCATTAACGTACGTAAAACATCCTGCCTAGCGTACGCAAGTCATTTACCTTAGCGTGCGCTAACACCAGTTGACTTGCTACAGTCTACACCTACCACGAAGATGCTCGTGACCCCACCAGCCAAAATCAACCAATAAAGCCAAGATTCCATGTTGACCGATATATAGTTAGCGTGCGCTAATCAACATGCATTAGCGTGCGCTAACACTACATTACAACATCCGTTGACTTATCAGAACGTGCGCCGAAAGTGGCCTGGTCCACGCGTAGATTCCTTCCGATCGGACTGTATTAGCGTGCGTTATCTTATATCCGTAGCGTGCGCTAATCCTGCACGATAGCGTGCGCTACTCATGATTATTAGTGTGCGCTAATAATGTTACACTTAGCCATTTCCAACTGTTACCGTCTGTCTCGACATACCGAAAACACATATACACTTACTGAATACATATACTGAATCCAATAACATTCTTATACGATGTACTCTATATCGAAAGTACGATAACCTGATACACGATATCCTCAAATGTAACTGTCGACCAAATACGACAATTATACCGATACTGACATCTCAGTCCCTTATTTATTTTATTCCTACTGTACAGATTCCACGCTGTACAATATAACTCGAATAAAATAATATCAAACAACAGTAGTAGAAATTCCGGATATTACATTCTACACCACTTAAAATAAGTTTCGTCCTCGAAACTTGCAATCCGTCATAAAAAAACAAACATACCTTCCAACCCAAAATATCCCCAAAACCATCACGACAACGATCAATTATCGTCATCACTGAATAACCAAAAGAGCATACTTACAAATACGCAGGTCGACGATCTCCTGAAATTCTAGCAAGCGGTCTCACTGTACAGTCTCAATAGGCTTATGATCACAATTCCCTGAGTCTCAACAAAATATATCATCTTCGGATGAAACAATCTTCCCGAATCAAATCCTGTCTGCCTGATTACATAATCAAGTCCCAATTCCGATAAGACGAATAATATACAATACATCTACGAAACAACTGCCCAAAACAACGACACGAATCCCGAAACATCAACACAAAATCCGAACGCTCAGATGATCACCAATAATGATCAACAATTAACCGAATTTATCATCGACATGATAAATTCCAATATGACCAACCAGAGGTCAAAACACAATCGAGAATATCATCAACGTGATAAACTCCAATATTACCAACGAATGATCAACGAAAATCGAGAATACCTTCACACGATAAACTCCAACACGATCAACACAGAACCACAGAAACAGATATACGAAAGAATAACATTCTCAAAACGACAAATCAATCACGTACAGTAGATCTCAATAAACATACCCAACTGGCGAACATATTCCTCGGCACACGAACAACCAATCACAAATCGATGAACATACCTAATTATACATGGAGTGGGAACGACCACTCAATATCCAAAACCACCAGTATGGGGTCACCATCCCCAAATTTACACTTACAAAGAAATCATTCAAAGATCACTATGGTAAGATTGCATAACTACCGCACCAATGGACTCACATAGCACATATGTCCCGGTTTTACAAAGTCCAAAGTTCCAAAATTACATCCTGCACATGAATCTACAACGCGCAGTATATTTCTCTTATCTGATCAATCAACCGATCATCCTTGCATAACCAATCTACCATACTAAACTTGAATCTCTTTTCCTTGTACCATCGATATGATATGCCCGATGCACTAAATGCGTATGTACATCAATCACATTTTCAAAACCGTTTGAAATCATATATTCTTGTCAAAAGACAAATTTTGAAAATTCTTTCAAGAGTTTGAAAACTCAAAACATAAATTTTCGTAAGACCGCGAAATCAATTTTTTTAAAATTAAATCGGATCGGGTGCGAAGTTCTCGATAAGAATTCTTTTCAAATAGACACGATTAAATAAAATGAAATTTATGCAAATGCTTGTCCATATCCATACTCCGTATATCGATTCGACTTGTCACCAATATCCACCGATATTCCATCGGAAAACCACACGATCGAGTTCCAAAACCTCAATATGTAGACTCAGATAAAAACTCCTTTTCCACACATGACTCGTATCGTCAACCATTTATCCATCTGGATCACCTCAAATATGATATGACAAAAGCGTTGAAACAAATCAAGCAAATCAAACACGGCGAAAGACTTCCCGAGAGGTTCCATTTGAACAAGTAAACCAAAGCCTCGAAAGGCGGAAATAACATAGGTAAACGATTGGTAAAGTATTTTACAAATATCGGGAGTTTTAGAAAACAGGAAGGTCTTTTGAAACGTTAGGGTCTCAGCCCGTATCTCATTCCACATTACAAGAAGTTTAAAAAGTAGAAAACTCTTTTCGGACCCCAAGTCCTGAGTTATAAAACCATTTCAAAATCGATTGGGTCTCGGCCCAAATTCATTTTCCGTAAAACGTCCGTAAGACATTCATTTTGAAGAGTATCATTTTCAAATGATCAAAAGCAGTTCATATATCTCAAAATGAATTAACATGCTACATGTTCTTCTCAACCATGCATAATATTTCTCCCCAAATGCACAATTCCGTTCCAAAATCTAACCAACATACTGATTTCCAAAATCATAGTTCTCAAGATCATCAATCCTGTCCCACTCTGATATCTCTTACTGTAACGCATGATATCTGCTGAATCTCAAAACATATCAACTTAGAACGGCAATAAATCTCAATGAAATTCAAAAATCCAAATACTTACAGATCGTGAAGCCGACGATTCCCCGTGATACTGGCACATGTCTCGACTCTAAAAAAATACTCAACACGGATATTTTCAAAACACACGTTTTGACAAGTCAGTTCGACTCAAGAACACAATACATCTCATTCCAGAGAATCTCGTTTAACACCGTTTGGAAAAGTTTATAACAACCCCAATACTACACTGGCAAATCGCATAACCCATAAGCCCGAGTGAACAACAAAAACTCACGGCTCCAATATTTGTCAATCGACAACTCGAATGAGGCCATGAAAACACGACCCAACTCGACCCAAATGCCTAGGTTTTCTCAACCTAAGCTCCGATACCATATTCTGTAACACCCCAGTTTAACCGAATATTACAGTAGCCGTGGCCCGAGATGGAACCCACAAGGCTAAAAGAAATTTTCGCAAACATTTACAAATGCCCAAGAGGCCAACGACGGTACTATCTTTAAAAATTCACAAAGACATATAAAATCCATTTGTCAAAAACCGTCGTAAAAACTCATTTGAAATCGCAAGGCCAAACAGCCGACACTCAAAAGTTTAGAAAACGATTTCCAAAGTAACCTCAGTTACTAGATACCAAAAGAGCATTTCAAAATACTCACGCAGCGGAAAAAGACCAACCATAAAGATACTCTAGCAGCGGAATACAAGAACCAATCAAGAAACTCAATGCACACAACATGTCCTAGCCAGTATCCTCCGAGAAGCTCATCTCTTCACGACCGCTACAAGCTCGATACTCCGAGAACCTAAAAAGAAATCCCACGACGGGGTCAGCCATAATATCCAACAATGATAACCGTCACATCACATTAATAATAACATACCAATGAGAATAAGAATACGACCAGCGTAATCTTACCGCCGTAACTTTGCTTACTCAAGTAATTCTCATCAGAATAACCATTATCACCTTTCACATCTCGTACTCGATTAACCAATAAACTCGAACATAATATCTGTATTGTACCTCAAACAATACTCAAGATTCTCAAACGATCATAACCAACTCGCGATACGGAAAATATACCAGTTCTGACCAAAACGATCCATCGAATAACATCATCAAATCCCAAGACGATAACCGATTTTCCATCAAAGACAAATACCAAGGAAAATACGGAACATACCTCGAGATATGAAGTGCCACGACAATCATATCAGTCTAATTCGAGATCAGATCAATGCAATACGGACACGGTCCTAACACAAGACCTACAAATGCATACTCATATGACCACGTCAATATGATCACAAAGAATAACAATCATGTATACTCAATGGAAATCCGACGATCCAGCGCCCTCAGCATAGATCCCTTTGTTGATCCTATCAGATCAACATAAGGTGGACAACTAATAATACACATGTGAACAACAACACATGATAAAATCAATGATGCGAATTCACAAGATTCCATCAACACAATACTGGTGATCCAACGATCCAGCGCCCTCAGCATAGATCCCCATGATGATCCCGTCGAACCAACGCATGGTGGAAAACCTATCCAACGATCCAGCGCCCTCAGCATAGATCCTCATGATGATCCCGTCGAACCAACGCATGATGGACATTCGATCCAGCGCCCTCAGCATAGATCCTCATAATCCCATCGGATTATTTACACAACATAAACAACACAATATGCATACACATATGCAAATCAACACGTTCATCAACATGAACAACATAACATGCACGACAACATGACAATTTACTAGGACTACTTCATGTTCAACAACATGAAAGAAAGTGTACGAGACCAAAATAAATAACATTAAACCATAATCAATATGGAATACTTGCCCCGAGTTCTTCAGGAGCAACCTCGATGTCCAATCATCACCGATGATTATCCTCAATGCTCGGCGATCCAAACGTACAATGAACTATAGATACTCATATCCTCGTCTTTACCATAATGTAACCTCGATACTCGAACATACCAATAACCGAGATAAAGCATATACATTATGATTTACCTCCCAGAATCGAAAGAACGATATGCGATCCGAATACCCAGAGTTCACAATAATAATCATCGCTATATGCATTATAAACGAAATGAAACTGAAACCATTCATTAAATATTATAACTGAGCAAGTAATAACTTGCCTCGATACCGATACGATGATGATGAAGCCGCTACCAGTCACAATGCCTTCGTCTACGAGCTCCTCGGCCACGACCATGCGATTCACGAACACGCTCGAACACGACCGCAACATCCGGTTATAATCGCCGATCAATAATCTCAACCTATCGAAGTAATCAAATAACATACATCCGATAACAATCAACAATCGACAAAACCAACCAATCGAACTCAACGGTTCAACACAACCTCGAATAAACGCGATGTAACAAACAAATCAAACCATCACGAATTCATAATCAAAACACAAAAATACTGCACTGTCTGCCTACTTAGCGCACGTTAAACGCATAACGTAGCGTGCGCTAAGTTGTCCCGTTAGCGTGCGCTAGCCAGTAAGCTTAGCGTGCGCTAATGCTGTTCAGTGGCATGCATTACAAACATCGACTCACCTCTTGCGACTACGAATCCGTATGAAGGGAGACATAAATCTCCATATCTCTTGAAGATAAACGACACCATAACTATCACAAGGATCATATCAATGTCCATATATCAATAATAACATCAACAGTCAAACCGACTCGATAACAAGGATCATATCATACTCAATCTGGAATTCAACCTAGTATCACGATTCATCTCATCTAAATCGACCAATATAATTACCAAGATTCATAAATCCATCTTAGATCAGGTTAAATGAATCAACATTCTTATAGTATGAAGAATCTTAACTAACATCCGAAACTCTTATCAAAATTCCATTGAATCTCATATAACATCATCATATGATTATCCAACATGCTCCTTACATGAAATCATCCAAGAAAAACGAACCATTAACAAAGGAATACGAAGATTACCTGGTTTAGACAAACCAAAAAGAAGAACACTAGAACTCCATTCCAAGAATCATGAATAACTTGAAGAACAAGGCTTGAATCCATGCTCTCCATCTTAATCTTGTTAAAGATCACCATCTCTCAGTGTTTGAGAATTCAAACCTCTTTATAAAAACTCTCTCTCTCGGTTGCAAGGAAGAAATGGACGAAATGCTTCATAACACCCTTCTGTCCCTTTTTATAATATTCATTATTAGCGTGCGCTAACATCTCATGTTTAGCGTGCGCTACCGCCTTAGCGTGCGCTAACTGACTTTGTTAGCGTGCGCTATCGGCCTGCAGGCTACCGCCTTGCTTCAGAACTAGCTTACGTACGTAATGCCCATGCATTAACGTACGTAAAACATCCTGCCTAGCGTACGCAAGTCATTTACCTTAGCGTGCGCTAACACCAGTTGACTTGCTACAGTCTACACCTACCACGAAGATGCTCGTGACCCCACCAGAAAAAATCAACCAATAAAGCCAAGCTTCCATGTTGACCGATATATAGTTAGCGTGCGCTAATCAACATGCATTAGCGTGCGCTAACACTACATTACAACATCCGTTGACTTATCAGAACGTGCGCCGAAAGTGGCCTGGTCCACGCGTAGATTCCTTCCGATCGGACTGTATTAGCGTGCATTATCTTATATCCGTAGCGTGCGCTAATCCTGCACGATAGCGTGCGCTACTCATGATTATTAGCGTGCGCTAGCCATTTCCAACTGTTACCGCCTGTCTCGACATACCGAAAACACATATACACTTACTGAATACATATACTGAATCCAATAACATTCTTATACGATGTACGATATCTCGAAAGTACGATAACCTGATACACGATATCCTCAAATGTAACTGTCGACCAGATACGACAATTATACCGATACTGACATCTCAGTCCTTTATTTATTTTATTCCTACTGTACAGATTCCACGCTGTACAATATAACTCGAATAAAATAATATCAAACAACAGTAGTAGAAATTTCGGATATTACAATAGCGTGCGCTATGAATTAAACCAATGCAGTCCAGTAGCTACTGGACTCACCCTGATCCGTCTTTAGCGCGCGCTACACCAAATATTAGCGTGCGCTACTACAACCCACTAGCGCGCGCTACTTACCACTCGTAGCGTGCGCTACTAATAATTCACCTGCAGTCCAGTACCTTCTGGACTGCAGCCAGGGTAACAATAGCGTGCGCTAATGCTGAGTGGTAGCGTGCGTTACATGTACTCAATTAGCGCGCGCTAGAAAGAGTACGTAGCGTGCGCTACTCCTCACGCACAGCCCACAATGAAAATGACAATGATGATAAACACGGCACGGAACTCCAATTAGATTAGTGATGAACGACGATTGATACACGATACTCTGAACGGTGAATACCATGATTGAATATGAGTGACAAATGATCATTAATGAGTGAAATTACTGAATGATAAATACTGAATGATAATTACTGAATTACAACCGGGTATTACATACACCCCCCCTTAAAAGAGTTTCGTCCCCGAAACTAAGGGTCAAACAACTCGGGATAATTCCCCCACATACTATCCTCGGTTTCCCAAGTAGCCTCTTCGACTCTGTGCCTAGACCACTGAATCTTAACCAAAGGAATCGTCTTATTCCTCAACTGTTTGATTCGCCGCTCTAAAACTCGTATAGGACGCTCCTCATATGAATGGTCGTCGGCGATCTCGATTTCGTCGAACTGAAGTATGTGACTCGGGTCGGCAACATACTTCTGCAACTGAGAGACGTGAAAAACATTATGAATTCGGCTCAACGCCGGAGGTAAAGCCAATCGGTAAGCTAACTCGCCTACCCGATCCAGAATCTCAAACGGTCCAATGAATCTCGGACTCAACTTACCCTTTTTTTCAAAACGGAAGATCCCACGACTCGGGGATACCTTGACCAACACATGGTCACCTGCCTCGAACTCTAATGGTCGACGACGGTTATCTGCATATGATTTCTGTCGACTCTGAGCGGTCAACAAACGACTCCTGATCAAAGCTACCTTTTCACGGGCGGCTATAAGCATATCGGGCTCGGTGCCGATTGATTCTGATAGGTCATCCCAACACAAAGGAGATCGACAACGACGACCGTACAAGGCCTCGTAAGGTGCCATCTTAATCGAAGCATGCCAACTATTGTTATACGTGAATTCGATCAATGGTAGTTGGGCTTCCCAATCATCTTTCCAATCGAGGACGCATGCTCTCAACATGTCCTCTAATGTCTGAATAGTTCTCTCTGATTGTCCGTCGGACTGAGGATGAAAAGCGGTACTGAGATTAAGCTGAGTTCCCATAACGCGATGAACTGATTTCCAAAAATGAGACACAAACCGTCCGTCACGATCGGAAACGATACTTTTAGGAGTACCGTGTAGTCTCACTATCTCTTTGATGAATAGCTGGGCAAGTCTCTCGGGACCCCACGTATCCTTGATCTCAAGGAAATGAGCTGATTTGGTTAAGCGGTCCACGATCACCCAGATCGTATTCATTCCACGACGACTCGTCGGCAAACTCGTGATGAAATCCATAGAAATGTCTTCCCACTTCCATTCGGGAATAGGAAGAGGTTTCAGCATACCCGCCGGTCGCTGATGTTCAATCTTAACTTCTTGACAGGTTAAGCATCTCGAAACAAATTCTGCGACTTCTCGTTTCATATTACTCCACCAGTAATTTTGTTTCAAATCCTTGTACATCTTGCTGGACCCCGGATGAACAGAATAAGGGGTAGCATGAGCTTCTTTTAAAATCGAGTTTTTCAACCCGTCATTCGCCGGTACGCACAACCGATTCTTAAATCTCAAATGTCCATCCTCGTGGACCACGAATCTAGGGGCTTTCCCCTGAACCACATCCTCACGGATGCGTAACAATGATGGGTCCGAACCCTGATTCTCTCTGATTGCCTCCTCAAGTGACGATGAGATCTCCAACATACAAAGATGTCCCTGAACTCGCTGAATCCAGACCTCGATCTCGGGTCTAAGGAATTCCTGCTGAAGCTCCTTCTGGACTGTTAAACGAGCAGGCATCTGTTCCTGAACGGACTTACGACTCAAGGCGTCAGCGACAACATTCGCCTTGCCCGGGTGGTAAAGGATCTCGATATCATAATCTTTGATTAATTCCAACCACCATCTCTGTCGCATATTTAACTCCTTCTGAGTAAATATATACTTTAAACTCTTATGATCGGTGAATATCTGACAGGTAACACCATAAAGATAATGACGCCAAATCTTCAAAGCGAACACCACATTGCTAGCTCCGTGTCGTGTCGGATAATTAACCTCGTAAGGTCTCAATTGCCGTGAAGCATAGGCAATAACCTTTCCATTCTGCATGAGCACACATCCGAGACCCTGTCCAGACGCATCACTATAAACCACAAATCCTTCCGTCCCCTGCGGCAAGGAAAGTACAGGTGCTGACATTAACCGGCTCTTGAGTTCCTCAAAACTCCGTTGACACGCGTCGGACCACGTGTATTTCTTATCCTTTCGCAAAAGGTTCGTCAAGGGTTGAGCGATTCTAGAAAATACCTCCACAAATCGCCGATAATAACCCGCTAATCCGAGGAAACTTCGAATTTCCTTAACATTCTTCGGAGGTAGCCAATCTCGAATAGCCTCCGTCTTCTGAGGATCGACACGAACTCCGTCTGATGAAATTACGTGTCTGAGAAACGTCACCTCGGACATCCAGAACTCACATTTGGAAAACTTCCCATAAAGTTGTTCTCGTCTCAACACGTCGAGCACTTGATGAAGGTGAAACTCGTGTTCCTCTCGGTCACGAGAATAAATCAAAATGTCATCGATGAAGACAACAACAAACTGATCCAAAAATTCGATGAAAACCCGATTCATTAACTCCATGAATACCGCAGGTGCATTAGTCAATCCAAACGGCATAACCACAAACTCATAATGACCATAGCGCGTACGAAACGCTGTCCTCGCGATATCCGACTCTCGAATCCGCAACTGATGATATCCAGATCTTAAGTCGATCTTGGAAAATACTGAAGCTCCCTGAAGTTGATCCAAAATATCATCGATACGGGGTAAAGGATACTTATTCTTGACTGTCACCCTGTTCAACTCCCGATAATCAATACACAAGCGAAAAGAACCATCCTTCTTCTTGACAAATAACACTGGTGCTCCCCACGGGGACGCACTCGGTCGAATATAACCCTTCTCGAACAACTCCTCAAGTTGGTTCTTTAATTCCTGCATTTCGGTCGGGGCCATCCGGTACGGTGCCTTTGATATCGGGGACGTACTAGGCTCCAACTCAATCGTGAATTCCACATCCCTTTGTGGAGGCAAACCAGGTAACTCGTCTGGAAAAACATCGGCATATTCCCTCACTACCGGAATGTCTGTCAACATTACTGATGATTTCTCGGTTTTGGTCATATAGCACCAATAACCAACACACCCCTGATTGAGTAATCTCACTGCTTTCATCAAATTAATGACCTTACCAGAACAGCTGGGATACCTCCCTGAAACACACATTCAACCCCATCGTCTGAAATGATAGTGATCATACGCTTACGGACACTAATGATGGCATCATGACGATCCATCCAATCAATAGTCAAGATGATGTCGTCCCTCAGCAAAACCACTACGATAAGGTCCGCTGGCCATACACGACTATGAAACTGAATCGGACAATTCTGAATCTCACGATTACCGATAATTCGTCTACCATCAGGTAGGCCAATGACATAAGGCTCACAACTAGTAGCACTACCCAGACGTAGTCTACTCAAACATGACTCGGAAATGAATGAATGCGATGCACCAGTATCAAAAAGGGTACACACAGGTTCAGATAGAATATCGAGTGTACCTGAGATCATTCGGGCCTCTGGATCATCGGTCTTCTTCATCTCATAAATCCGAGGCTTGCTAGTCCCGGCACCGGACGCTCCCGTCTGCTGGCTATAGGCTCCACCTTTAGTCGCTCCTGTCGTTTTAAACGACGCTGATTGAGTGGCCTGATTCTGAATGGCTGACTACTTAGGGGCCTGAGATGACGTCTGAGCAGGTTTGGAATCCCTATGGCAAAAACGGGCCTTATGCCCAGCAATCCCACAATTATGACACGTGATAGTCTGTCTCGGACACTTGGTACTGAGATGACCAAGATCCCCACAGTTAAAACAGATGATGGCCGAACTGGCCACTCGAGACTGAGATTCCGCGGGTTTAGACGTCACAGGAGGTCGCTCAGAAAAAGCAGAGCCCGCACGAGGTTTCTTGAAGGTTGTCTGACCGCCTTCAGACTGATTACGATTCTTCGATTTCTTGCTAGCAGACGAAGGTTGCTGCTTAGCAATTTCCTTAGCAGTAACCTCATAAGTGAGAGCTTTCTCGATGAATTTGGCCAACGTGGTGCAATTATGATTAAGCAATTGTAGTCTCATACGGGGTTTCAGCCTCTTGCTGAAATACTTGATTTTATCCGCCTCTGAATGAATGATGGATGAGGCGAAAGGGAGAAGTTCCTGAAATTTCTCGGCAATGGCGAGAACATCCTCGTCTGCTGAGGGGTCAGGTGTGAGTAATTCTGACAGCTTGGCCTCTATGAGTGGGGCCGGATAATACCTCTCCATCATGAGAGTCTTGAACTGCTCCCAAGTACATGATCCTTCGGTGGGCTTCAACGACAACCACCAAGAATGAGCGCTCTTACCCAGATAGTAAGCCGCAACTGAAACTTTGTGTCCTTCGGGACACTCTACCATCGCAAATAGCTTCTCGAAGTGTTCGAGCCAATGAACAATATCCGCCGGCTCAGACGAGCCCTCAAAAGTAGGTGGCCTCTGGCGAGAGATGTCGCCGATGATATTGCTCACATTCCTCTCTTGCCTCTGAGGTGGCGGCGGAGGAGCCTGTTGATTTTGATTGATGGAGTTATGCATCGTCTCCATCAGCTGTGCCATCTGGGTCATTTGGGCCATCATGCCCTGCATAAAAGCGAGTGGGTCAACCCGGACACCTTCTGACTGAGCCGTGTCCCGAGTACGACTCCCCGTTAGTGAATGATCGCGTCCAGGTGAATGAGTGGCAGCGTCGCTGCTCGATGAATTAGCATTATTCCTCGCATTTGCACGCGTATTCACACGAGCTCTCGGGATTCGGCCCGCTCCACGGCCTCGTCCTCCACGTCCTCTTCTTGCCCTCTCCATACTGAAGTAGGAAAGTCACATGATGACTATATTTCCCGCATGAATATCACGTTGTGATTATGACATGTGATGATGAAAATGAGTATACGCGCTCTAACACAGTGATTACATGAATGATTAACTGAGGTGACATGATTATCTTGAACAAGTTAACATGATTAATGATTTGATCTTCCTGATCAACAACTGAATAATGAAATGAATTGAGCGATTAATGAGTTAACATGACCGTCCTGGTCAAAATGAAAATGATGATTGAGGATTGTTAACTGATGAATTATGAATGAATGATTGTTGCCACGAATTATACCATGGCATTAGAAATCTTACATTTCTTGGTCTGATTGGCTCGGCATTTGCACAGGTCACACGTGACGCGAAAGTCCAATGATACTAGTCCGATGACGATGATTTCAAACGAGACATGACTTGGAGGGTAGTATTCAAAACCACTCTCTGATATCAACTCTGTAACACCCCAAACTAGGCGGATATTACAGTGCCGTGAATCCCCGATTGGGACCCACCAGGCAAATGAAAATGATGAATTAAATAATATAAATGTAGTACCGAACCACATTATATTACCAAGTACTCCGATGAGGAGTTTAAGTACAACACACCAGGACAAACCGAATACTAGTATATTTTATGTGGAGATAAAATACACCACCCTGAACAATTAAACATCTCAAACGGAATTTGCAGCGGAAAATACAGATGACGGAAATGACTGAAACAAACGGAATGACTGGGGCCCCCTACTAGTATCACTGGGACTCCTCGCCGTCAACATGCTCTTCCCGTGCCTTTGCCTTGTCGTGACCTGAAAACAAAATTCCCAATAAAGTCGGCTTATCTGAGAACAACAATCCTCAAGAGTTGAAAATACACAATCATGATTTAACTGAAGTTATGATATATCCTTAGTTATGAATTACGCTGAAGAGGAGTATCATAGTACGCCCGTAATGTCCTGTGCAAGTGTACAAGACGAATGACCTGACACACCCGTCCTTGTACCTAATTAGTCTCACGGAGTTAAGCTTTACCGTGTGCACGGTCCAATGTATCAGTGAACTCAATACTTGAACATCGTGTGCCCGACTAAAAATTCCACACAGCCACACCCGGCCACGCGATATGAACCCAAAAGGTCATATGAACGAGGATGACCACAATGAATATCAATGAATAATAATTCGACAAGGCCAAGATGACTCACCGAGATGAAAATAATAGTGACGTGATTGATAACCCAATGAAATGATTTGGAACCGTCGTTCCTCGTGAATGAAATGATTATTTGACAATTACAAGTCTCAATATGATTAATACCATGATGAATGAGATATGATTATGAAAAATCAACAACAAAAGGAATGAGTATCCTTGTAACCGAGTAAGAATCAACTTACACAATACCGATGACAATGTCCTTCCACGAACAACGTCCTAATCGAGATACCGGTCGCTCGAACAACCTTGAATAACAATAGTTACCAACAACCGTTCAATACACATATCAAGCAACAAAACACGACTAACCCAAAAGTCGATACAACGATAATCAACTCATAGGGGCATTCTAACAATTACGTGACCAACCACACAACTTCGAAAATATCCAATCCTGAAGATATCGAAACCAACACCAAAATGAGTATTTCGGACCATCAAAACACTTCAATGATATCAATAATCCCATAGGAATCCACAATTCAAGTTTACAACAACAACAATCGGAAAATCCCCAAATTATCCGAAGTCAACCCCAAGGGTTCTTAAAATAATTCCGAAAATAGTCATTAAATCCATAGGAATATATTTATCCAAGGTAGAAAATCCATATCTAACATATTCCAATGATAATCCAAGCTTACACGAAGAAATCGGAAGGAAAAACCCAAAAATCCGAAATTCTAGATCCAAGAGATTAATACCTTTGATTTGATGTGATGAGGATGTTGAAATGATGATTAATCCAAAAGAAAAGCTTGAAGATGATGATTGATAATTACTCCTCGAGGAACACTCTCCAAATTGCCCGGAATCGCCCGAAACCGCCGAAGAAACGAAGAGAAATGATAAATGACGGAGTAAGGGCTGAACTGTCCTATTTATACTGCTCCAGATTAGCGCACGCTATGACCTGCTATTTAGCGTGCACTAACGAGTTGTATGAACATTCCAGTGAACTCTGGCCGACCCGTTAGCGTACGCTACAACCTGGTAGCGTGCGCTAACTCTATCCCATTAGCGTGCGTTAACTCCAAATGTTAGCGTGCGCTAACTAAAAATCTGCTGCCCAGTATTGAAGTCCAGAAACCGACTGTCTTCTGATCTGATCTCGGTAGCGTGCGCTACAACCAATATTTAGCGTGCGCTACAATATCGATTGTGTACGCTAAAAACAACTCATAGCGTGCGCTATGAATTAATCCAATGCAGTCCAGTAGCTACTGGACTCACCCTGATCCGTCCTTAGCGCGCGCTACACCAAATATTAGCGTGCGCTACTACAACCCACTAGCGCGTGCTACTTACCACTCGTAGCGTACGCTACTAATAACTCACCTGCAGTCCAGTACCTTCTGGACTGCAGCCAGGGTAACAATAGCGTGCACTAATGCTGAGTGGTAGCGTGCGTTACATGTACTCAATTAGCGCGCGCTAGAAAGAGTACGTAGCGTGCGCTACTCCTCACGCACAGCCCACAATTAAAATGACAATGATGATAAACACGGCACGGAACTCCAATTAGATTAGTGATGAACGGCGATTGATACATGATACAATTACTCTGAACGGTGAATACCATGATTGAATATGAGTGACAAATGATCATTAATGAGTGAAATTACTGAATGATAAATACTAAATGATAATTACTGAATTACAACCGGGTATTACACGTTGGTCAAAGAAAAGAGTATAATATTGGTGGGTAAAATTCGTTATACCTCACTCTCCCATCAGATCCTTACTTCGATCTCGGGAGTTCGGAAATCCTACGCATTCCGATATTTCTCACATGTTTTTCAAATACGGCTTGGGCAATGATTTAGTGAATAAGTCAGCCACATTCTCCTCAGACTTCACTTGCTTAACTTGGATGTTGAGGAGGGCCCGTTGTTGCTGGTTGCAGAAAAACTTTGGAGAGATATGATTCGTATTATCCCCCTTCATATACCCAAGCTTCATCTGTTCGATGCAAGTGACATTCTTTTCGTATATGCATGTGGGCGCATCAGTGACATTACTTAGTCCACTGTTACCTCGAATATGTATAACGGTGGTTCTCAATCATATACACTCACGTGCCGCCTCATGTAGAGCGATAATCTTAGCGTGATTCGAGGTGGTAGCAACAAGGGTTTGCTTAGTTGATCTCCAAAATATAGCGGTGTCCCCAACGGTGAATAAATAACCAGTTTGGGATCGACCTTTATGTGGATTTAAAAAATGCCCAGCATCAGCAAAACCTACCAACACATTTGTCGGGGTAGTTTCCTTGGCATTCACACTTACTTTAGTGATTGCACATTCATAGGCTGTTTCGTTAACTGATAGGGAAAGAAAAATCCCGACTTAATGGTTCATTTGAGGTATCAAAAGATGTTCTTGATATCATTCCAATGACGTTGTGTGGGCTCAGAACTATATTTAGCTAACAAGTTCACTGAGAATGCTATATCAGGTCGAGTATACTGAGCCAAGTATAATAATGCACCTATTGCACTTTAGATAGGGAATTTCATCTCCCAAAGCTCTTCGTCACATTCCTTCGGACGAAATGGATCTTTCTTCAAGTCCAAACTAGGATCTTTCTTCAAGTCCAAACTACGACCGATCATGGGAGTGCTAACCGTATGTGCCTTGTCCATGTTAAAACGCCTGATTTTCTTCTGGACATAGGCAAACGGGTGGATGAAGATTTCACTAGCTCGATGTTCTAGCTCAATGCCTAGATAAGACCGAGTCTTCCCAGATCATCATCTCAAATCCGGATTTTAGATAGCTGCGGTTTCTCTTAATTCGTCAAGAGTACCGATTATGTTCATATCGTCGACATATACAGCTATAATTGCTAATCCGAAACTTGTTTTTATTAATAAACACACAGGTATACAGTTCGTCATTCTTATATCCCCTTCCAACCAAGTAGTCACTTAGGCGGGTATACCACATCCACCCGAATTGTTTTAATCCGTAAGTGAGCGTTTCAACCGTACTATAAATGCACTAAGTGGTCTAGAGTCACTTGACTTGGGTAATGAAATGCCATCGAGCACTTTCATATATATCTCTATATTAAGATCCTCATAGAGATATCACAAACACATTTATAAGCTCCATTTCCAGTCCTTCGGAAATTACTAAGCTAATGAAGTAGCTTAGGGGAGAGTACGTCTCCTCAGTCAATTCCATGGCATTTATGAGAACCTTCGAGCCTTGTACTTCAGGATTTCATTCTTCTCATTGTGCTTACTGACAAAGATTTATTTTATGTCCTACAGGATTTACACTTGGTGAGGTTAGCACTACCTACCAATTACATGTCTCTTTGTCAAAGAATCTAGTTCTGCGTGGAATGCTTTATCCTTTAAGGCCAATCAACTCAATGTTGATATCATACAACAGAGCGAGGATCAACATCGTCTTGCTCTATGCTTTGAGCAACGATAGATCATCAAAGTGGGTGGATGATCAGTCCACACTCTCGTGATTTTCTGAATCATATCAATCTTCGGGGCGTCCCCCTCGTCATGACTCATGGACATAGTAAAATCAAGTATGATCTCATGAAACGAGTTCATCGTTGACTAATATATAAGTTTGTGCCTTACTATACCTCCTCCTTAGGTGAGTATTAAATCGAACCAAGTAGCTTCCACCTCTTCCTTTAGGGAGCTATGGCCTAAATCACACATCCACCATGTGTGATGGCAGCACTCGATTCGTCGGTGTTGCGCCTCTTACCTAGGACTTTCAACCTTATAGGTTGCAGCTGGTATATATGATCTTGTCACTTTCACAATATCAGTAAATGCATCACGCATCGAATCTGCTACATTCCGAAGATCGAGAATTTTTCACTATCACATAGCGAAATACGGGGATCAATATGAGATAAAGTAGGGATACACCATGACAATCCTGTCGTTCTGTAAGAAAGTTCGTCTTATCTCCTCCCCCTAACGACGGGAAGGTTGTCTCATCGAAGTGAAATCCGCAATCGAGCGGTAAAGAGATCACCTGTCGAAGGTTCTAAATAGCGGATAACCTTTGGGGATTCGTGTAATATCCGGAATTTCTACTACTATTGTTTAATGTTATTTTATCTGAGTTATGTTGTACATCGTGGAATCTGTACAGTATGGATAAAATAAATGAAGGACTGAGACATCTGTATTGGTATAATTACCGTATTTAGTCGACAGTTGCATTTGAGGATATAATGTGTTGAGTATACGTGTTCAGTATGTCGTATGTTCGTTTATAGTATGTTGAAATGTTGGACAAGAATAGCTGAAAATGGCAAAGTATAGTCTTATTAGCGCACGCTATCATGCAGGTTTAGCGCACGCTAAAGGCAAAGGATAGCGCACGCTAGTACATACCAGATCAGAAGGAATCTATGTGTAGACCCGGCCACTTTCGGCGCATGTGTCGACGAGGTCAACGGATGTTTGTTGTGAAGGATTAGCGCACGCTAATCATATTGTTAGCGCACGCTAACATCATATCGGTCCAAAGGGAATCTTATCCTTATCAGAGCCTTCGGCGTGTGGACCCGCCTTCGGAGCATACAGACAAACGAGTCAACTATGAGTAGCGCACGCTATGATCGTATACTAGCGTACGCTAAGTAAAGGCCTTTACGTACGCTATTGCATGGGCATTGCGTACGTAAATCATTGTATGAAGTAAGGCAGTAACCTCTGGACTGCGATAGCGGATGCTAACAAAGACAGTTAGCGCACGCTAAGCATGTACCGTACGTTAAATGAAGATGTTAGCGTACGTTAATAATGTACAGTATATATATATATATATATATATATATGAGTAGTTGGCTATTATTCTTCATTTTCGTCCATTCCTTCCTTGCAACCGATAGAGAGAATTCTTAGAGAGATGTTTGAAGTTCCAAACACTGGATTATGGTAGAGTTAATCATTCATAACAACATTTGAAGCTTGGAAGTGATTGAGAATAGGTTCAACCTTGGGATTCAATGTAATAACCGTAATTTCGATTTTCGGTAATTTCTTTTTTCGGCGAAAGTCCATTTTGATGACTCGCTCATGACCGTTTCGTCATTCCGAGAATGATTGATTCTGCACTTTTTGTCATCCGAGTTCGTTTCGGTGTTGTTTTGTTGAGTTCCGTGCTTTTTGGCGACTTTTCCGCACTTGAGTTCGATTCTTGCGAATCTCGTTCGAAACTGCTGTTTCGAGTTTCCCATAAGTCCGTTTAACTTTATTAGATATGTTGTGAACTTTGGTTTAGTTATTAGATCACGTATCGTGATTTTTGGGCATTTTGGGCCATTTTGTAATTTACCCAAAGTTGTGGGTATCCTCATTCGTATTTATTGTTTCGACCCTTTTCATAGTCGCGTGAAATTAATTGTTGCATGGTATTTCTTTTCGGATCGATGTTGTTGTCCGAGAGTATTTCGTCGTGTTCGTTTCGTGCATTTTCGGGAATTCGAGTCGTCGAGTCTTGGCGGCTAGGCACTGGCCGGCCACGTGCAGCAGGGACCTGCCAGGCGCGCACGAGCGTGCCGCACGAGCTGCGCGCATGATCAGGTGCTCGTGTGGCCCTGACTGCACACGCACGAGCGAGTGCTCGTGCTCGTAAGGCCCCGGGCATTGGCCGACATGGCGCGCACGACCAGCGCACGACCGGCCGCCAGGCGCGTGCTCGCTCGTGCATCACGGGGCGATATATGATCGAGCAGACGAGTTTTTCACCCATTTTCTCATTCTTTTCCTTCTCTTCCGCGGCTGGAGGTGTGGTAAACATGTATAGATGTTGTTCAACTATAAATCCACGAAGTTCTTGAGTACATCTCATTGATTGATCATCCTATATCATCATTTGATCCAGCGAATCAAGGTAATCTCTTCTTAGAACCCTAGTTTCTTGAATTTTGGGGGTTTTGTGTTTTTGTCCGATTCGTTCCGTATTGTTGATTAATTCATGATGGGTATGATTAATCTTGGTAGTATTCTTGTGTTTAACATCATTTAATCTATTGTTCTTTGTCGAATCGAAGTATACTTCTTGATTTCCTTCGAATCGACTTTTTGGGGGATTTGTTCTCGATCTCGTTTTCCATCCGTTTTTGATGGATCAATTGTTGTTAAATGATGTTGTTAAACATATCCTATGGATTGTATATCCATATTTCGGTTTGAAATTCTGTTTTCGTGTTTTGACGGGACGAATCGTGTTCTTGGCCGTTTTGGGGGAAACACTTGAACTTTCGTCATTCGTTCTTTGAATTCAACGACTTTGAGTCGTGCTATGGAATTCATTTTCATTGTTGTTATTGTCCTTCGTAGTTTATTATCGCGAGTTGGCGTTCGGTGGAGTCGGCGGGTTCGTAGTCGGTTCGTGCCAACCTACTTCGGTCGATTCTCCGCGTTGTTCTTATTCGAGGCAAGTACCTTGTCCATACATTTCTTGTTTTGTGGATATGATGATTGGTGATCGTCTTGGTTTCTTTGTTTGAATGAGTTTTCAAAAGATTCGGCTAGCCTTGTTAAAGGCCCTCTCTCAAAACGCATGAGTTTTGTGAATGTTGTGTTTTGTGGATGGTTACGTGAACCCTGTGAATTCGCTTGTTGTTGTTGTTATGCTTTGATAATATATATACATATATTCTCTTTTCGGTGCATTGTGATTTGACAATTGTGTCGTGCCTTGCGTTGTTGCCTTTAGGTGGATTTCTTGGATATGTTTGGTGTGATATGCTAATTTGTGTGCATGTATTTTCGCTCACCTCGGGAGGGTCCGACGGGGCCACGGAGGGAATTCCAATGGTACATCCCTGGATTCACGAGTGCGGTTGTTTGTTTTGTGAATGTATTTGCTCACCTTGGGAGGGTTCGACGGGGCCACGGAGGGAATCCAATGGTATAGCCCTGGATTCATGAGTAAAAACTTCACGAGTGGTGTGTATGTTTGGTGAATGTATTTGCTCACCTCGGGAGGGTTCGACGGGGCCACGGAGGGAGTCCAATGGTATAGCCCTGGATTCACGAGTAAAACTTCACGAGTTGGTGTATATGATTTTGAAAACGCATTCTGCTCACCTTGGGAGGGTCCGACGGAGCCACGAAGGGAATCCAATGGTATAGCCCTGGATTCACAAGTTGGTGTTGTATTTTTGGTGACCAAGGTTTACGTATCTGGGGCAATTATATTGTATTGATTTTATGTCCACCGAGGACACGTAACGTGGGTTTAACCCTGTGAATTGTTGTCGGTTTTCTACTTGCGAAAATAAAACCTTTGGGCTGTGACCCCTGTTGGTTTTGGAAAGATAAGGATTCGGTAATCCTAAATTGTTTTCTATTAAAACTCTCGATGGCATTTTAAACTGTTTTACAAATTGTTTCCCTTTATTTGTGAATTTTCGATTTTGGAATGTTTTACCCAAACTCTTGCCTTGGGAAGTACTTTTTGTTACGTTTGGATTTTTGAGGATTCCTGGTTATTATTGTTATTCATTGAACTTGAATTGTATGGCTCGTATTTGCACTTTGTTCTTGCACTAGCAAAACAGTGGAGTTTTGCTAACCCCCGAGTATTCGGGGGGTGGATGTCTGTTTTTGCATTCAGGTTTTGGAGCATAGCACAGGGTCGGCATGAAGGATGATAAAAGATGAACGATACTAATCACACGAGGATCCGTATGAGGTCATTGGTTTAGTTATAGTTTATTTTCCACTGCAGTATTCTTTCCCGTTGTACGGGAGTGTGTTGTATTCGACCCCTGCGTGGGCATGTAATGAGTTTGAGTTGTATGTATTTATTGAAAGACCAAATCGGTCTAGTGAGTCACTTTTAGCCTTAAAGGCATTGTTGAGATGTTCTATGTTGTTACCAGCCTGGTAGATCCTTGAGGAAAGGTTCTATGGCGTGTAATATCCCTGAGCGGATTGGGGGTGTTACATAAATGGTATCAGAGTTTTGGTTGTGGAAACCTAGGCTGTCGGGTTTAGTGGTGTCTGTTGAGTTTTGTCTCGTCGGATTTTGTCTGAGTCGTGTCGCGACGCGTCGTCTGAGTTTGTTGGTCGTGATTAGTATCGTGGGGTGATCATCATCTTCGTGCGACATGTGGATGTAAGTCTCCTTTCTTTGTGTTGTGCCTCGTGTGACATGAGCTATTTTTATGATTATTTGTTAAGTGACAGAATCCTCTTATGGATTTTGATGTCTTGATATGTGGTTATTTGACCCTCATATTTCGTTCATATGAGGAGTAGTGTTGCTGGATTGTGCATGTTTGACTTTATTTTCTTTTTTAATGGCTTTCGGTATTTTACCGACTGAGTTTTATTTCGAAAACCGATTCCCTTAACCAAGTTTCTGGCACTATGGCCTTGATCGTTTTGGCGAAATTCTTATGATGGTATTTAGTATTTTGTAAATGGCTTTTGTGAGTTTTTGAAATATTATCATCATCGGCCTTTTTGGCATTTTTGTAAATAGTTTTTATCCTAGTGGGTTCCGGCGCGGGACCCAAAGCGCTATAAGGTTCCGTGTAACTACCTGAAATTTATGGGCATTCTAGCCCATTGAATTATTTTTGAAAACCTTGAGTATCTTAGAAAATAAATTTCGAGACGTACTTTTAAAATGAATTATTTTCTCGTGGTACATCCAAGGTGCCACAATGTGTTTCAAATTCTTCTACCTCGAGGACCAAAATGTTTTGAGATATTTTCAATATTTTAGAAATATTTTTTTTACTTAGACCCGAGGGTCGAATATTCTGAAAGTTTTTCACTAAGAGAAAGTGTCCTCATTTTTATCAAATGCGAAATGGTTCTCCAAAGTCTCGATATTGGTGTTTGTACTACTTTTTGTAAGGTGATACTCAAGATCTACCGGTGTTTCCAAATTGTTTTCAAAAAGGTGGTTTTCTTTTTTTAAAACCTATCATTCATGTTTGCGGACCGGAAATGCATGTATGGTTTTCGAACTTTCGTTACGGTGTTAACCCCGAATTATGATTGAATTGGTGGCGTGAGCGTCGAGTCGTTCGCCACGCATATGTTTTGTTAGCCCTTTGTGGGATGTGTGATGACGATCTTTAATGTTGTCATTTCGTGGTGGCTTGCGTGTTATCGCACCTGTGTGAGCTGTTAGAGCTTGGATTTATATGATTGTGTACATCTGTGATTGTTTCATGATGTTTGTAATTATGTGCTGGTTATTGTTCGGGCCGTTAAGGTCGCGGAACGATACCGTCGTTGCTGTAGTGTTTGTGTGTGTATTACTTTACGATGGTAATCGTTGTATATGATATGTGTTATGATTCCTTGTTGTGCTGAGTTGGCATCTGCGCTATGTTGTTTTGCGACGTTATGCCCCATTGTATCTAGCATTTGTATTTTCGGTATGCCGAGCCGAGGCGTTTCAACCGTGATGTGCCGGGGCATGCACGTGTAAATTGTCCTTCTCGTCGGTAACACATTTAAAGTGTGGACTCGAGGGACACCGAATTCAGTTTTGCGAATTGGCTATCGAGACTTTCGGAGTTTGCGCTTCAGCACAGTTATCAGAATCGGTTTTGAGAGGCCTTCGAAGGATGTTTCTGTCGGTTGCTTGTTGTGTCGTCACCTTGATTTCGTTGTTGTGAGTTTCGGGGACGACACTTCTTTTAGAAGAGGTCGAATATAATACCCGTATTATTTTTGGCTTCTGCAATTTCTCTTTCTCAAGTCTATCGACTCGCTCGTGTTCGTTGATACTTTATGAGTAATTCGGTTTCATCGTTCGAACGAGCTGTGATCTTGTTTTGGGTCAATCTGGTTATCGCTGTGACTTTTTCGAGTTCGGTTCAATTCTTGTGAACCTTGTTCGGAAGTGACATCATTTGGTTCTATTAGTTCTTTTATTCGAAGGGGATCGGATTTTGAACTTCTGTATTTTCGATTCTGTCGACTCGTTTATGTTCGTTGACATTTCCTAAGCTTGTCCTGCCCCTTGATTTTGTTGATCGAACGAGTGTGGTATTATTTCGGAATAACTCGTTTGTCGTTGTGACTTTCCAATTGCTATTCTATTTCCTGTGGATCTTATGTGAATGCACATATTGTTGTTTTCACCGGATCATATATTGTCTCGAGTCGAGATGTGAACCTCGGAGTTGTTGTTTGAACCCTATTGTTCTTCGTGATTCGAACATGATTGTTCGATTTTTGTTGTTTCGATCGTTTGATTGTTCGGTTTTTGTTGATCTCGTCTCGTGATTGTTGAACATTCAGACTCCTTCGTAATTCCCTTAAGTTCGGGAAATTAGTCTCGTTTTCGATCTTCCAACCCTTGGGCGGTGGAATTCCGTATTTGTTCAGCGTTTGGCTCGCGTGTTGATTGATATACCGTTAGGTTGGTCAATCGTGTTGATTTTCGTTCGTTGTGTTTTGTGATTGTTCGGATAATCGACTCGATTGTATTATCTGTTTGATGGCGCTTGTCACTTGTTGGTTTTATTATATCCCTAACGGCGACGTTGTGTTGGTCGTCGTGGAGCGTGTTTTCACGCCGTATATTCCTTTGCGTTGCTTGTAACGTTTCGCTGATGGGCGTAAGTTACGCGTTTCTTGTGTATCTCGTTGAGTTTTCCTGGCGGGATATTGCTTCTCCCTACTTGTTTTAAGTTTCGGGACGAAACTTCTTTTAAGGAGAGTAGTGTGTAATACCCGTAATTTCGATTTCTGGTAATTTCTTTTTTCGGCGAAAGTCCACTTTGACGACTCGCTCATGACCGTTTCGTCATTCCGAGAATGATTAATTCTGCACTTTTTGTCATCCGAGTTCGTTTCGGTGTTGTTTTGTTGAGTTCCGTGTTTTTTGGCGACTTTTCCGCACTTGAGTTCGATTCTTGCGAATCTCGTTCGAAATTGCTGTTTCGAGTTTCCCGTAAGTCCGTTTAACTTTGCTAGACGTGTTGTGAACTTAGGTTTGGTTATTCGATCACGTATCGTGATTTTCTGGCGTTTTGGGCCATTTTGTAATTTACCCAAAGTTGTGGGTATCCTCATTCGTATTTATTGTTTCGACCCTTTTCATAGTCGCGTGCGATTAATTGTTGCATGGTATTTCTTTTCGGATCGATGTTGTTGTCCTAGAGCATTTCGTCGTGTTCATTTCGTGCATTTTCGGGAATTCGAGTCATCGAGTCTTGGCGGCTAGGCACTGGCCGGCCACGTGCGGCGAGGACACGGTAGCGCGCACGGCGTGGCGCCGCACGCACGCCGCGATAAGGTGCTTGTGCGGACTGTTGCACACGCACGCGGCGAGTGCTCGTGCGGTGCTCGTGCGTCGGCGGTTGGCGGCAGTGGCGCGCCGCGACCGGCGCACGACCGGCCGCTCGTGCGTGCCTGCTCGTGCGTCGCTGGGTAGTATATATGATCGAGCAGACGGGTTTTCACCCATTTTCTCATTCTATTCCTTCTCTTCCGCGGCTGGAGGTGTGGTAAACATGTATAGATGTTGTTCAACTATAAATCCACGAAGCTCTTGAGTTCATATCATTGATTGATCATCCTATATCATCATTTGATCCAGCGAATCAAGGTAATCTCTTCTTAGAACCTTAATTTCTTGAATATTGGGGTTTTTGCATTTTTGTCCGATTCGTTCCGTATTGTTGATTAATTCATGATGGGTATGATTAATCTTAGTAGTATTCTTGTGTTTAACATCATTTAATCCATTGTTCTTCGTCGAATCGAAGTATACTTCTTGATTTCCTTCGAATCGACTTTTTGGGGGATTTGTTCTCGATCTCGTTTTCCATCCATTTTTGATGGATCGATTGTTGTTAAATGATGTTGTTAAACATATCCTATGGATTGTATATCCATATTTCCGATTGAAATTCCGTTTTCGTGTTTTGACGGGACGAATCGTGTTCTTGGCCGTTTTGGGGGAAACACTTGAACTTTCGTCATTCGTTCTTTGAATTCAACGGCTTTGAGTCATGATATGGAATTCATTTTCATTGTTGTTATTGTCCTTCGTAGTTTATTATCGCGAGTTGGCGTTCGGTGGAGTCGGCGGGTTCGTAGTCGGTTCGTGCCAACCTACTTCGGTCGATTCTCCGCGTTGTTCTTATTCGAGGCAAGTACCTTGTCCATACATTTCTTGTTTTGTGGATATGATGATTGGTGATCGTCTTGGTTTCTTTGTTTGAATGAGTTTTCAAAAGATTCGGCTAGCCTTGTTAAAGGCCCTCTCTCAAAACGCATGAGTTTTGTGAATGTTGTGTTTTGTGGATGGTTACGTGAACCCTGTGAATTCGCTTGTTGTTGTTGTTATGCTTTGATAATATATATACATATATTCTCTTTTCGGTGCATTGTGATTTGACAATTGTGTCGTGCCTTGCGTTGTTGCCTTTAGGTGGATTTCTTGGATATGTTTGGTGTGATATGCTAATTTGTGTGCATGTATTTTCGCTCACCTCGGGAGGGTCCGACGGGGCCACGGAGGGAATTCCAATGGTACATCCCTGGATTCACGAGTGCGGTTGTTTGTTTTGTGAATGTATTTGCTCACCTTGGGAGGGTTCGACGGGGCCACGGAGGGAATCCAATGGTATAGCCCTGGATTCATGAGTAAAAACTTCACGAGTGGTGTGTATGTTTGGTGAATGTATTTTCTCACCTCGGGAGGGTTCGACGGGGCCACGGAGGGAGTCCAATGGTATATCCATGGATTCACGAGTAAAACTTCACGAGTTGGTGTATATGATTTCGAAAACGCATTCTGATCACCTTGGGAGGGTCCGACGGAGCCACGAAGGGAATCCAATGGTATAGCCCTGGATTCACGAGTTGGTGTTGTATTTTTGGTGACCAAGGTTTACGTATCTGGGGCAATTATATTGTATTGATTTTATGTCCGCCGAAGACACGTAACATGGGTTTTAACCCTGTGAATTGTTGTCGATTTTCTACTTGCGAAAACAAAACCTTTGGGCTGTGACCCCTGTTGATTTTGGAAACATAAGGATTCGGTAATCCTAAATTGTTTTCTATTAAAACTCTCGATGGCATTTTAAACTATTTTACAAATTATTTCCCTTTATTTGTGATCTTTCGATTTTGGAATGTTTTACCCAAACTCTTGCCTCGGGAAGTACTTTTTGTTACGTTTGGATTTTTGAGGATTCCTGGTTATTATTGTTATTCGTTGAACTTGAATTGTATGGCTCGTATTTGCACTTTGTTCTTGCACTAGCAAAACAGTGGAGTTTTGCTAACCCTCGAGTATTCGGAGGGTGGATGTCTGTTTTTGCATTCAGGTTTTGGAGCATAGCACAGGGTCGGCATGAAGGATGATGAAAGATGAACGATACTAATCACACGAGGATCCGTATGAGGTCATTGGTTTAGTTATAGTTTATTTTCCGCTGCAGTATTCTTTCCCGTTGTACGGGAGTGTGTTGTATTCAACCCCTACGTGGGCATGTAATGAGTTTGAGTTGTATGTATTTATTGAAAGACCAAATCGGTCTACTGAGTCATTTTAGCCTTAAAGGCATTGTTGAGATGTTCTATGTTGTTACCAGCCTGGTAGATCCTTGAGGAAAGGTTCTACGACGTGTAATATCCCTGAGCGGATTGGGGGTGTTACATTCAATCAATTCCTTCAAAGAGGTAATTACTCTTCTCATTTGGATTTCGTTTTGGATTGAATGTTGATGTTCTTGAGTTGATGATTATCATATAAACAATATGATGAGCATGCTTATTAGATGGATTACCGGATTATGATGATATTGTTGTTGATATATGGATATTGACATGATTCTTGTGGTTTGAATTGTGTTGTTCGTCTTCTTGAGATAAGTGGGTTAATCCTTCTCTTCAATTTGGGATGTTGGTGATATTGTTGATGATTACTCCCTATAATGATAAATTATGAAAGTGTTGTTATGGTTCTTGGTGTTCATGATGTTGATATTGAGGAAGAAGATGATATATGAATATATGACTTGGATTATGAGTTGGATGATTACCTATATGTTAAAGGATATTGGATTTCGTTGTTTTGATAGCTATGAACATGGTTTCGAATCACTTAGTGTTCTTGTTAATCGCTATATATTGATCGATATTTGTAAGGCATGCAACTGTACAACATTAGCGCACGCTAATCGAAGCAACTTAGCGCATGCTACGTTAAGTGATTAACGTGCGCTAAGTGGACAGGTAGCGTAGTATATCCTGTTTCGGTTATGAAATCGTGATCGTTTAAGTTGGTTTGATCAGACTTGTGGTTAATCGAGATATTGTTGAGCCGTTGGGTTTATGAATTGGTTATATCGATTGTTGGTTGTTATCGAACATGTTGTTTATCGATTATTGTAATAGGTTGAGATTATTGATCGGTGATTAGAACCATGCTTTGCGGTCGTATTCGAGAATGTTCGTAAATTGCATTGATCAGGGCCGAGAAGCTTGTAGGCGACGACAAAGAGTTGATAACGGCTTCATCGGTATCGAGGCAAGTTATTACTTGCTCAGTTTATAATATTTAGTGAATGGTTTCCGTTTCATTCGTTTATAATTCGTATAGCAATGTTTATAATCGTAATCACATGAGATTTGGGATTATAAGTTGTATTCGAATTTTGGGAATTATATCATAATGTATATGATTTACTTCTGTTATTGGTATATTTGGGTATCAAAGATACATTGTGGTATAGACAAAGATATGAATTATCTACCGTCTGTGACATTGCGGACCGTCGAATATTGAGGAAGCTGGTTGGTGATGGTTTAGACATTGAGATCGCTCTCGAAGGACTCGGGGCAAGTACTCTAATCGTTTTTGTCATTTTGTGTTGATCATGTTGTGATACATTCGTATATTGTTGTTGTTATGCATTTGTGCATTGTTGTTGTCGTGCATCGTGTACTGTTGTTTTGTGCAGTTGTGCATTGTTGTCATATGTCCACCATGCGTTGGTCCGACGGGATCAATATGGGATATCTATAGCTGTGTGTGCTGGATCGTTGGACAGGTAATTCCACCATGCGTTGGTCCGACGGGATCATCATGAGAATCTATAGATGTGTGCGCTGGATCGTTGGATTACCATATGTGTTGTTGTTGTGAATATGTATATTATGGGTTTGCCATAAGTATAAATTGTTGTTATTGATGTGAGCATATAGGCGTTGTCATATGAGTATGCATTTGTAAGTCTTGTGTTAGGACCGTGTCCGTATGTTGTGTTGATCTGATCTTGGATTAGACTGACGCGATTTCGTCGTGGCATTTCATATCTTGAGGTATGTTCTGTATTTCCTTTGGTATTTGTCTTTGATGGACAATCGATTATCGTGTTGAGATGTGATGATGTTACCTGACGGATTGGGTTGGACAGAGTTAGTAAATTTTGTAACAGTGAGTTATGATAATGTTTGAGAACTTTGGGTATTGTTGAGATACAATACAGATATTTCGGTATGAGCTTATTTTGTTGAAAGTGTAAAACCTGTAATTTTGATTTTCGGTAATTTCTTTTTTTCGGAGGAAGTCCGTTTTGACGACTCGTTCATGACCATTTCGTCATTCTGAGAATGATTAATTCTACACTTTTTGTCATCCGAGTTCGTTTCAATATTGTTTTGTTGAGTTCCGTGCTTTTTAGCGACTTTTCCGCACTTGAGTTCGATTCTTGCGAATCTCGTTCGAAACTGCTGTTTCAAGTTTCCCATAAGTCCGTTTAACTTTGTTAGACGTGTTGTGAACTTAGGTTTGGTTATTCGATCACGTATCGTGATTTTCGGGTGTTTTGGGCCATTTTGTAATTTACTGAAAGTTACGGGTATCCGTATCTGTAATTGTTGTCTCGACCCATTTCTTGGTCGCGTATGATTAATTATGGTATTATGTTTTCATGTCGGGTCGTTGATGTTGTCCACGAACTTTTCGTCGTGTTCGTTAAAATGCGTTTTAAATCGAGTCGCCGAGCCACAGTGGTCGCATGCTTGGCCGGATGGTTGCGGGACTGGCCGGAAGATTGCGGGCACCAGCCGGACGGGTGCGGCAGGAACCGGCGTAGCGCACGCTACGGCCGGAAGGTAGCGCATGCTACGGCCGGGAGGCAGCGCACGCTACGCCCGGTTGTCTGCGCGCTAGCGGGCCGAGACAGTAGGGCAGTGGGGGTACTGGACTCGGTGGATCGGCAGGTAGCGCGCGCTACTGCCGGACACGCTACGGCCGGCAGCTAGCGCACGCTACGGCCGGAAGGCTGCGCACGCTACCTGGTCGAGCAGTCTAGTCCAGGAGGTCACTGGATTGCGGCCTGGGCCGATAGCGCGCGCTAGCTCGGCAGCCTAGCGCACGCTAGTCCGGCCCAGTATAAATGTGGCTGAGCAGCATCATTTTCACTCATTTTTCATTTCTTTTCTTTTCGATCCGCGGCTGGAGCTTCGGAGGTGACGAAGCCATGTTGTTTAACAACAAATCCACGAAGTTCTTGAGTTCATAACATCAATCAATCATCCGTTATCATCATTTGATCCAGCGAATCAAGGTAATCTTCCTTAGAACCCTAATTTCGTGAATTTGGGGATTTTTGCATTTTTGTCCGATTCGTTCCGTGTTGTTAATTAATTCATGATGGGTATGATTAATCTTGGTAGTATTCTTGTGTTTAACATTATTTAATCCATTGTTCTTCGTCGAATCGAAGTATATTTCTTGATTTCCTTCGAATCGACTTTTTGGGGGATTTGTTCTCGATCTCGTTCTCCATCCACTTTTGTTGGATAAATTGTGGTTAAATGATATTGTTAAACATATTCTATGGATTGTATATCCATATTTCGACTTGGAATTCCTTTTTTGTGTTTTGTCGGGACGAATCGTGTTCTTGGCCGTTTTGGGGAAAACACTTGAACTTTCGTCATTCGTTCTTTGAATTCAACGGCTTTGAGTCGTGTTATGGAATTAATTTTCGTTGTTGTATTTGTCCTTCGTAGTTTATTATTGCGAGTTGGCGATCGGTGGAGTCGGCGGGTTCGTAGTCGGTTCGTGTCAACCTATTTCGGTCGATTCTCCGTGTTGTTCTTATTCGAGGCAAGTACCTTGCTCATACATTTCTTATTTTGTGGATATGATGATCGGTGATCGTCTTGGTGTGTTCGTTTGGTTGTTTGAAATGAAGTTTCAAAAGATTTCGATTTGGCCTCGTTAAAGGCTTTCTTTCAAAACGCGTGTGTTTTGTGAACGATGTGTTTTGAGAATTGATTATGATTTGATTATTTTGAACGTTGAAGTCTTTGATGATGATACTCCTGTTGTTTAAAGTTATGGGATCGTGTATTCCGTATTTAATCTTGTTATTGTGTTTTTGAAGAGTTTGATAACGGCGTCGAGTAAGTGGCCATCTCTAGTGAGTATTCTTAATGAACTTACATTCTTAGCATATTAGTATTGCATGAGTAACGTGTGTGTGTGTGTATGCTCACTACGGGTTAGATCTGACGGGGTCTCGGTAGGGGTCCACGGAGGTGTCGATCGACGAGCTTTGCTTTTAACCACTACGGGTTAGATCCGACGGGGTCTCGGTAGGGGTCCACGGAGGTGTGGATCGACGGTTAATTGTGGTGCATTTTACAAATGTGATTTGATTATGGCATTTCCGGAAATGAGTGCTTTTGAACGGTTTTCATGATTGCATGCATTGACTAAGTGTGTAAGAGGTAAGTTGTTCGTTTGGCCTACTTGACTAGGATGGCACTAGAGTATTTTGTTGTTTGTGTTAAATCCTTTAATTGTGGATTTTGATGTTGGAAGACGAACATTGTTGTCGTTCTCGTGTACTGTGAGTTGATGAGATTTGGGGCTAAAATCCCAATGGTTTTGTAAAAGTCATTTTACGGATTTGGGTCTAAAGTCCCAACGGTTTGATAAAGGTCATTTTACGAAAAGTAAACCTTTGGGGCGGTGACCCCTTTCGTCTTTTGGGTTTTGAAAAGCGGGATTTGATAATCCTAAATTGTTTCCTATTAAAACTCTCGATGGCATTCTAAGCTGTTTTATAAATTATTTCCATTGATTTGTGATCTTTCGATTTTGAAATGTTTTCTCAAACTCTTGCCTCGGGAAGTACTTTTCGTTTCGTATGAATCTTTGAGGATTCCGGATTATTATCGTTCGTGGAATGTGAATTGTATGATTCGTATTTTTGCACTTGTACTTGCACTAGCAAAAAAGTGGAGTTTTGCTAACCCCCGAATATTCGGGGGGTGGATATCTATTTTTGCATTCAGGTTTTGGAGCATAATACATGGTCAGCACAAAGGATGATGAAAGATGATCGATACTAATCACATGAGGAACCGTATATTGTTTATTGGTTCAGTTGTACTTTATTTTCCGCTGCAATATTTTTCCCGTTGCACGGGTGTGGTTGTGTTTTGACCCCTGCGTGGGCATGAGTTGTATTTGAGTTGTATGTATTTATTGAAAGACCAGATCGGTCTACTGAGTCATTTTAGCCTTAAAGGCATGGTTGAGTTGTTATATATTGTTACCAGCCTGGTAGATCCTTGAGGAAAGGTTCTACGGCGTGGAATATCCCTGAGCGGATTGGGGGTGTTACATAAATGGTATCAGAGCTTAGGTTGAGGAAACCTAGGCTGTCGGGTCAAGTCGTGTTGTTTGAGTCTTGTTTCGTCGGATTTTATCTGACTGAGTCGTGTCGCGATGCGTCGTTTGAGTTTGTTGGTCGTGATTAGTATCGTGGGGCGATCATCATCTTCGTGCGACCTATGGAAGTAAGTCTCCCTTCTTTGTGTTGTGCCTCGTGTGACACGAGCTATTTTTATGATTATTTGTTAAGTGATGGAATCCTTATGTGGATTTTGATTTCACGATATGTATTTAGTCGACTCTCGTATTTGATTTATACGAGGAGTGTCGTCGCTTGTGATGTCTTTTTATTGTTGTTTTTGTCCGTTGCTGATGATTTTCGAATCGATTTGCACATTTTACAAGTTCTCTTGTGGCGGCTTTGTGCTTATACGCGTTCGACTTATTCACTAGCCAGTGCGGGAGGGTCCTTAAAGGCCTCGAATGGGGTCAGTGGTTTTGCTCTGAATGTGGTATTTTATCGTTTATTTCCGTTTAAAGACATGTATTGTCTTGATTTTAAACGTTTTGATGCGTGTACTAGGAGTTGTTTTAGTGAACGTCGATATGTGTGAGTTTTGGGCATTCTGGCCTATTAGATTTTTGAAAACCTTGAGTATCTTAGAAAAATAAATTTCGAGACATACTTTTCAAATGAGTTATTTTCTTGTGGGACATCCAAGGTGCCACAATATATTTCAAAAATTTTCTACTTCGAGGACCAAAATGCTTTGAGATATTTTCAATGTTTTAGAAACACTTTTAATTAGACCCGAGGGTCGAATATTCTGAAAGTTTTCACTAAGAGAAAGTGTCCTCATTTTTATCAAATGCGAAATGGTTCTCCAAAGTCTCGATAACGATGTTTCACGTTTGTACTTTTTGAAAGGTGATACTCAAGATCAACCGGTGTTCTTCTAAATTATTTTCAAAATGAGCTTTTCATTTTTAAAACCTATCCATTCCTGTTTGAGGGCTGGGTATGTATGTATGATGTTCGCATTGTCATTTTGATGTTTGCTCCCGAGTATGATCGAATTGGCGGTGTGAGCGTTGAGTCGCTTTCCACACATTTGTTGTGTTAGCCCTCTGTGAGAGGTGGGATGTTAGTGTTGAATATTGCCATCTCGTGGTGATTTCTGCGTTATCTCGCATGTGCGAGCTGTTAGAGCTTGGTTTGGTATGACCATGTGCGTCGATGATCGTTCCGTTATGTGTCGGTTGTTTAATGTCTTGTTACCTTGCTCCTGTTTTTGTGAATTTCGTGGACGAGGTCGGAGGTAATACCCGTACTATTTTGACTTATGTATTTTCTCTTTCTCTAGTCTATCGATTCGCTCATGTTCGTTGATACTTTATGAACTTGTTCTGTATTTCGGTTTCATCGTCCGAACGAGCTGTGATCTTGTTGTGGGTCGATCTGGTTATCGATGTTACTTTTTCGGGTTCAGTTCGATTCTTGTGAATCTTGTTCGGGAGTGACATCATCTGGTTCTATTAGTTCTTTTATTCGAAGTGGATCGGATTTGGAACTCTTGTGTTTTCGACTCTGTCGACTCGTTTATGTTCGTTGACATTTCTGAGCTTGTCCTGCCCCTTGCTTTTGTTGATCGAACGAGTGTGGTATTATTTCGGAATAACTCGTTTGTCGTTGTGACTTTTCAATTTCTATTCCCTTTCATGTGGATCTTATGTGAATGCACATGTTGTTGTTTTCACCGGATCATATATTGTCTCGAGTCGAGATGCGAACCTTGGAATTGTTGTTTGAATTTTATTGTTCTTCGTGATTCGAACATGAGTGTTCGATTGTTGTGATTCGATCGTTTGATTGTTCGGTTTTTGTTGATCTCGTTTCGTGATCGTTGAACGTTCAGACTCCTTCGCAATTCCCTTAAGTTCGGGAAATTAGTCTCGTTTTCGATCTTCCAACCCTTGGGCGGTGGAATTCCGTATTTGTTCACCGATTGGCTCGCGTTTTGATTGATGTACCGTTGGGTCGGTCAATCATATTGATTTTTGTTCGTTGTGTTTTGTGATTGTTCGGATAATTGACTTGACTATATTATCCATTTGATGACGCTTGTCATTTGTTGGTTTTATTATATTCCTAACGGCGACGTCGTGTTGATCGCCGTGGAGCGTGTTTTCACGCCGTATGTCTCTTTGCGTTTCTTGCAGCATTTCGCCGTCGGGCACGAGTTTTCAGTTTTTGTGTATCTCGTCGAGTTTTCCTGGCAGGGGATATTGCTTATCCCTACTTATTTTAAGTTTCGGGACGAAACTTCTTTTAAGGAGGGTAGAATGTAAAACCCGTAATTTCGATTTCCGGTAATTTCTTTTTTTCGGCGGAAGTCCGTTTTGACGACTCTCTCATGACCATTTTGTCATTCTGAGAATGATTAATTCTACACTTTTTGTCATCCGAGTTCGTTTCAATATTGTTTTGTTGAGTTCCGTGCTTTTTAGCGACTTTTCCGCACTTGAGTTCGATTCTTGCGAATCTCGTTCGAAACTGATGTTTCAAGTTTCCCGTAAGTCCGTTTAACTTTGTTAGACGTGTTGTGAACTTCGGTTTGGTTATTCGATCACGTATCGTGATTTTCGGGAGTTTTGGGCCATTTTGTAATTTACTGAAAGTTACGGGTATCCGTATCTGTAATTGTTGTCTCGACCCGTTTCTTGGTCGCGTATGATTAATTATGGTATTATGTTTTCATGTCGGGTCATTGATGTTGTCTGCGAACTTTTCGTCGTGTTCGTTCCGTACGTTTTCGGAAATCGAGTCGTCGAGCCACGTGGTCGCATCGCCGGACGGTTGCGGGACTGGCCGGATGATTGCGGGCACCGGCCGGACGGGTGCGGCAGGAACCGGCGTAGCACACGCTACGGCCGGAGGGTAGTGCACGCTACGGCCGGGAGGCAGCGCACGCTACGCCCGGTTGTCTGCGCGCTAGCGGGCCGAGGCAGTAGGGCAGTGGGGGTACTGGACTCGGTGGATCGACAGGTAGCGCGCGCTACTGCGAGACACTACGTACGCTACGGCCGGCAGCTAGCGCACGCTACGGCCGGAAGGCTACGCACGCTACCTGGCCGAGCAGTCTAGTCCAGGAGGTCACTGGATTGCGGCTTGGGCCGATAGCGCGCGATAGATCGGCAGCCTAGCGCACACTAGTCCGGCCCAGTATAAATGTGGCTGAGCAGCCTCATTTTCACTCTTTTTTCATTTCCTTTCTTTTCGATCCGCGACTGGAGATTCGGAGGTGACGAAGCCATGTTGTTTAACAACAAATCCACGAAGTTCTTGAGTTCATAACATCAATCAATCATCCGTTATCATCCTTTGATCCAGCGAATCAAGGTAATCTTCCTTGGAACCCTAATTTCGTGAATTTGGGGTTTTTTGCATTTTTGTCCGATTCGTTCCGTGTTGTTGATTAATTCACGATGCGTATGATTAATCTTGGTAGTATTCTTGTGTTTAACATCATTTAATCCATTGTTCTTCGTCGAATCGAAGTATATTTCTTGATTTCCTTCGAATCGACTTTTTGGGGGATTTGTTCTCGATCTCGTTCTCCATCCACTTTTGTTGGATAAATTGTGGTTAAATGATATTGTTAAACATATTCTATGGATTGTATATCCATATTTCGACTTGGAATTCCGTTTTTGTGTTTTGTCGGGACGAATCGTGTTCTTGGCCGTTTTGGGGAAAACACTTGAACTTTCGTCATTCGTTCTTTGAATTCAACGGCTTTGAGTCGTGTTATGGAATTCATTTTCGTTGTTGTATTTGTCCTTCGTAGTTTATTATTGCGAGTTGGCGATCGGTAGAGTCGGCGGGTTCGTAGTCGGTTCGTGTCAACCTACTTCGGTCGATTCTCCGTGTTGTTCTTATTCGAGGCAAGTACCTTGCTCATACATTTCTTATTTTGTAAATATGATGATCGATGATCATCTTGGTGTGTTCGTTTGGTTGTTTGAAATGAAGTTTCAAAAGATTTCGGTTTGGCCTCGTTAAAGGCTTTCTTTCAAAACGCGTGTGTTTTGTGAACGGTGTGTTTTGAGAATTGATTATGATTTGATTATTTTGAACGTTGAAGTATTTGATGATGATACTCCTGTTGTTTAAAGTTATGGGATCGTGTATTCCGTATTTAATCTTGTTATTGTGTTTTTGAAGAGTTTGATAACGGCGTCGAGTAAGTGGCCATCTCTAGTGAGTATTCTTAATGAACTCACATTCTTAGCATATTAGTATTGCATGAGTAACGTGTGTGTGTGTATGCTCACTACGGGTTAGATTCGACGGGGTCTCGGTAGGGGTCCACGGAGGTGTGGATCGACGAGCTTTGCTTTTAACCACTACGGGTTAGATCCGACGGGGTCTCGGTAGGGGTCCACGGAGGTGTGGATCGACGGTTAATTGTGGTGCATTTTACAAATGTGATTTGATTATGGCATTTCCGGAAATGAGTGCTTTTGAACGGTTTTCATGATTGCATGCATTGACTAAGTGTGTAAGAGGTAAGTTATTCGTTTGGCCTACTTGGCTAGGATAGCACTAGAGTATTTTGTTGTTTGTGTTAAATCCTTTAATTGTGGATTTTGATGTTGGAAGACGAACATTGTTGTCGTTCTCGTGTACTGTGAGTTGATGAGATTTGGGGATAAAATCCCAATGGTTTTGTAAAAGTCATTTTACGGATTTGGGGCTAAAGTCTCAACGGTTTGGTAAAGGCCATTTTACGGAAAGTAAACCTTTGGGGCGGTGACTCCTTTCGTCTTTTGGGTTTTGAAAAACGGGATTTGATAATCCTAAATTGTTTCCTATTAAAACTCTCGATGGCATTCTAAGCTGTTTTATAAATTATTTCCATTGATTTGTGATCTTTCGATTTTGAAATATTTTCTCAAACTCTTGCCTCGGGAAGTACTTTTCGTTTCGTATGGATCTTTGAGGATTCCGGATTATTATCGTTCGTGGAATGTGAATTGTATGACTCGTATTTTTGCACTTGTACTTTCACTAGCAAAACAGTGGAGTTTTGCTAACCCCCGAGTATTCGGGGAGTGGATGTCTATTTTTGCATTCAGGTTTTGGAGCATAACACAGGGTTGGCACGAAGGATGATGAAAGATGATCGATACTAATCACATGAGGAACCGTATATTGTTTATTGGTTCAGTTGTACTTTATTTTCCGCTGCTATATTTTTCCCGTTGCACGGGTGTGGTTGTGTTTTGACCCCTGCGTGGGCATGAGTTGTATTTGAGTTGTATGTATTTATTGAAAGACCAAATCGGTCTACTGAGTCATTTTAGCCTTAAAGTCATGGTTGAGTTGTTATATATTGTTACCAGCCTGGTAGATCCTTGAGGAAAGGTTCTACGGCATGTAATATCCCTGAGCGGATTGGGGGTGTTACAGAAAGGATACGAGATGTGAACTTTGGTAATTAGTATCACGAGTTGGTAAAGTTATGGCGGTAAGATTACATTGGTCGTATTCTTACTTAGTATTTCATTGGTATGTAATTATTGACGTGATGTGATGGTTATCATTGTTGGATATTAAGCTTGTAGCGGTCGTTGAGAGATGAGCTTCCCGGAGGATACTGGCTAGGGCATGTATTTGTGTATTGAGTTTCCTGATCAGTTGTTGTATTCTGCTGCTAGGGTTATTTTTTAACTGTTGTATTTTCCGCTGCGTGAGTACTTTTAAATGGCCTATTCGTATCTGGTAACTTAGGTTACTTTTGCAATCGTTTTCTAAGCCATTTTGTCGATACGTATAAGCGATAGCTTAACGTATGTTTTTAAACTGTTAAGTTTTGGCATGTCGGGCCTTGTGGTTTCAAATGAGATTTTACGCCGGTTTTGATAAATAGATTTTATTAAGTCTTCGAATGTTTTTAAAATACAGTACCGTCGTTAGCCTCTTGGGCGTTTGTAAATGTTTGTGAAAATTTCCTTCAGCCTTGTGGGTTCCGTTCCGGGGCCCACGACGCTATAATATTCCCGGATGAGTTTAGGTTGTGAAAACCTAGACAGTCGGGTCGAGTTGGGTCGTGTTTTGTTGCGTCATTCGAGTTGTCGATTAACTAATACTAGAGCCCTATATTTTTGTTGTTCACTTGGGCTTGTGCGTTATGTGATTTACCAGTATGGTGCTGGGGTTGTTGTAAACTTTTCCAAATGATAATAATGTGTTTCTTCGGATAGAGCTGTGTTGTGTTCTCGAGTTGAACTGAGTTTGCAAAATGTGTGTTTTGAGAATATCTATGTCGAGTATTTTCTAGAGTTGAGACATGTGCCAGTATCACGGGGAATCGTCGGCTTCACGATCTGTAAGTATTTGAATTTTTGGATTGCATTGAGATTTATTGCCGTTCTAAGTTGATATGCTTTGAGATTCAATAGAATATTATGCGTTGTAGTATGAGGTGACAGAGTTGGGACAGGATTGATGATCTTGAGAAGTTATGATTTTGGAAATCAATATGTCGGTTAAGTTTGGGAACGAAGTTGTGCATTTGGGAGAAATGTTGTGGATAGATGAGAAGAACATGTAGTCATGTTAATTTATTTTGAGATATATGAACTATTTTTGAGCATTTGAAAATGATCTTTTCAAAATGAATGTTTTACTACGGAAAATGATTTTTGGCCGAGACCCGATTGATTTTGAAATAGTTTTATAACTCAGGACTTGGGGTCCAAAAAGGGTTTCCTACTTTTAAATTTCTTGTAATGAAGAACGGGATATGGGCTGAGACCCTAATATTCCAAAAGGCTTTTCTGTTTTCTAAAACTCCCGAGATTTGTAAAACACTTTATCAATCGTTTATCTATTTCGTTTCTGCCTTTCGCGGTTTTGGTTTACTTGTTCAAATGAAACTTCTTGGGAAATCTTTCATTGTGTTTATTTGTTGATTATTCAATGTTTTGTCATAGCATAGTTGAGGTGATCCAGGATGGGATAATGGTCGACGTTGCGAGCCATATGTGGAGAAAGGAGTTTTTATCGGAATTTATACATTAAGATTTTGAAACTCTATCATGTGGTTTTCCGATGCAATGTCAGTGGAATTGGTGACGAACCGAATTGGTATACATGAGTATGGATATAGTCGAGCATTTGCATAATTTCATTTCATTTTCGTGTGTATTCGAAAAGAATTATCATCGAGAACTTGACGTTAGCAAGCTGATTTGATTTTTCGGAAATTGATTTCGTGATCTTACAAAAATTTATGTTTTGGAGTTTTGAAATTTTTGAAGAACTTTCGAAAATTTGTCTTCTTGAGAAGACTATATGATTTCAAACTAGTTTTGAAAATGTGATTGATACACATACGCATTTAGTGCATAGTGCATATCATGATGAAGTTATGAGTGTGACTCACGAACTGGATATCATATCGATGGTACGAGAAAAAGAGGTTCGAACTTTAGTATGGTAGTTTGGTTATCGAGGGATGATCAGTTGATTGATGAGATAAGAGAATTATGCTGCGTGTTGTAGATTCATGTACAGATGTAATTTTAGAACCTTGGATTTTGTGAAACTGGGACATATGTGCTATGTGATTCCATTGGTATGGTAGTAGCACGACTCTACCATAGTGATTTTTGAATGATTTCTTTGTAAGTGTAGATTTGGGGATGGTAACCCCATGCTCGTTGTTTTGGGTAATGATTGGTCGTTCCCACTCTATGTATGATTTGGTATGATTGTCAGTTGATGACTGGTTGTTCGTATGCCGAGGGGTATATTCAACAGTTGGGTGTGTTTCTCGAGATCCACTGTCTGTGATTTGTTTAACATTTTGAGAATTTTATTCGTCCGAATATCTATCTCTGTGGTTCTGTGTTCATCATGTTGGAACTTACCGTGTGAGGGTATTTTCGATTACCGTTGATCGTTCGTTGGTGATATTGGAATTTATCATGTTAATGATATACTCAGTTGTGCTTTGACCTCTGGTTGGTCATATTGGAGTATATCATGTTGATGATATTCTCGACTGCATTTTGACCTTTGAATTGGTCGTATTAGAGTTTATCATGTCGATGATATTCTCGGTTAATTTATTGGTTGATCATTGCTGGTGATTATCTGAGCATTCAGATTTTGTGTCGATATTTCGGGATTTGTTGCTATTATGTTGGGCAGTTGTTTCACAGATGTATCGTGTATTATTGATTTGTATCAGAATTGAGACTTGATTGTGTAATCAGACAGACAGGATTTAACACGGATAGATTATTTCATCCAAAGATGATATATTTTTGTTGAGACTCATGGAATGTGATTGTAAGCGTATTGAGGCTTTATAGTGAAGTCACTTGCTAGTATCTCAAGAGATCGTCGACTTTGCGCATTTGTAAGTATGCTATTTTTGTTATTTGGTAATAATGATGATTGATCGTTGTCGTGATGGTTTCGGAATATTATGGTTGAACGGTTTGTTTGTTTTTCTATGACGGATTGCAAGTTTCGAGGACGAAACTTATTTTAAGTGGTGTAGTATGTAATATCCATAATTTCTACTACTATTGTTTAATGTTATTTTATCCGAGTTATGTTTTACAGCGTGGAATCTGTACAGTATGGATAAAATAAATGAAGGATCGAGATATCTGTATTGGTATAATTATCGTATTTAGTCGACAATTGCATTTGAGGATATAATGTGTTGAGTATACGTGTTCAGTATGTCTTATGTTCGTATATAATATGTTGAAATGTTGGACAAGAATAGCTGAAAATGGCTAAGTATAGCCTTATTAGCGCACGCTAATAGTTAAGCTATCGTGCAGGTTTAGCGCACGCTAAAGGCAAAGGATAGCGCACGCTAGTACAGACCAGATCAGAAGGAATCTATGTGTGGACCCGGCCACTTTCGGCGCATGTGCCGACGAGGTCAACAGATGTTTGTTGTGAAGGATTAGTGCACACTAATCATATTGTTAGCGCACGCTAACATCAGATCGGTCCAAAAAGGAATCTTATCCTTGTCAGAGCCATCAGCGTGTGGACCCGCCTTCGGAGCATACAGACAAACGAGTCAACTATGAGTAGCGCACGCTATGATCGGACACTGGCGTACGCTAAGTAGAGGCCTTTACGTACGCTATTGTATGGGCATTGCGTACGTAAAGCATTGTATGAAGTAAGGCAGTAGCCTGTGGACTGCGATAGCGCACGCTAACAAAGACAGTTAGCGCACGCTAAGCATGTAACGTACGTTAAATGAAGATTTTAGCGTACATTAATAATGTACAATATATATATATATATATATATATATATATATATAAGCCCTAAGAGTCTTCTTCTTCACAAATAAGCTCAAGTGCTTATTATGGCTTGAACCGTTGACTTTTTGACTTTTTGAGCTACTACACAAACTCACAGAAGCTATATAAGCTAATATGAGTTCTAACTATATAAGCTTTTATAAAGAATATTTGATGTTTTATTGGATGCTTATGCGTATGTTTTGATTACTTAGATAGTTTATCGTGCCTTGTCACTGGCTCGCACAATTACTTCATTAACATCATTTGCATGATTAAGCCCCCAAGGGTTAATTAATACATAAACTTAGTAATCATTAAGGTGGACTTTATGCGGATATCTGATTAATCGTGACAGGATTAGTCCGTCAAGAAGACTTAATACCTGAAATGTAGACGTTTAGACTGGATCTAGACATTGACATGATATACGCATACACGTAAGCACCCACTGAGAGAATAAATTTAGTACTCATCTTATACAACTAAGCAATTAAATGAGCAACACTTTCCTTACTATCGGCCATGCCTCTTATCTGTTATCTGTTTTCTATCTGTGTACGTGTGTGTTATTTGTAACACCCCGAGATATTCGGAATAATTACAGCGCCGTAAACCCTTTAAGTAAGGATTTACAAGGCTAATTTAAAATAAATGTAAATATAATCGAATCATACAACTGAAGTTCAAAATACAGATTTTGTTCAACTGATCCAATGAGTTAACTTATACAACCATATCGAAATGACATTATTAAAACAGACGTACTCGAGTACTAAATGAACCAAGAAGACAAATCACAATAACAATAAACATCAACCACATCACTGAGCCATTTCATCGTCCCCGCCGATCGTGGTTGCTTCCCCGCTCCTCGGCTACCTGAACATCAAAACAATGTCCACTCCCGAAGGGGTTAGCAAAATAATGCTAGTACAAGTATCATAATACATAAATCATCAGTGCATCATAAAACATGCGAAACGGACTTCCGTCATCGGAATCCAACGATGCGAATCCTCACGAAGCATCAACACAATACAGGGTAATCCAGTGATCCAGCGCCCTTGGTATAGATCCCCATGATGATCCCGTCGGACCAACGCATGGTGGAAAACCCATCCAGCGATCCAGCGCCCTCAGCATAGATCCCCATGATGATCCCGTCGGACCAACGCATGGTGGACATTCGATCCAGCGCCCTCAGCATAGATCCTCATGATCCCCTCGGATCATTTATACCATAAACCAATCAATTATGCATACATATATGCATTTCAATATGTTCATCAATACGAACAATTAACAACGAATACCACGAGAAATTACAGAAATACATCTCATATTTGACAACATGAACAAAACCATAAGCATGATCAAGGTTCCAATATAAATCAAACTCAACATATGATACTTGCCTCGAAAATGGCAAGAATGGAAATACTCCAACAAATGACACACGTCCGTATGTCAACGCCCCTCGATCGTCCCCTATGAAAGGCTCGGACCTAAGAAATAATAAATAATTCCTCTCAATTCGTACGAACGTCTAACAATCCGGTTTACGGCCACAAGCTCTAAAAATGAATTCTGTCTGAACTACTTAGCGCGCGCTACGTACTCTACGTAACGTGCGCTAAGCCTGCCCGTTAACGTACGCAAATGACCAGGTTTAGCGTGCGCTAGCTGTGTACTAACACTCTTCTCTGAATAGCCGACTGCCCTGCCTGATGATATAACGTACGTTACGTATCCAACGTAGCGCACGTTACTCATTCCCGATAGCGCACGTTAATATATACATCTTAGCGTGCGCTAATCGTGCAAGGCAGTCACTACTGGATAGAACTTGAGCTAAAGGTGATGAAAACTCATGAAATCCTCAGTGTTAATACATGCCAACTCCGTGCATATCATGCTCATACGGTTTATGAAAAATCTTTATGGATTAAATGACTACGAGACACAAGGATACGTATCATCATTATTACACCATAATTCATCTTGATCTTCAAGAAAATATCCTAAGTTCAATTCATTCCAAGTCCCAAAACATATGATCCCTTACGCAAAACATAAGAACTAGGTAATCTCCATACACTGGACATGATCGGTTTTGAAGATACAAAATATGCTTAGGAGTCCACATACTAAAAAGGTTCAATGGATCATACGATGAATAAGTGCTGAAACGTCAAAATATCCTTCTAACACATGATGATCGACTATTAACGAATTTAACTGACTAGATAAACATGATCCAACGTCCTTCAGAATACTACTAATATTGGTGAAGAATCACCTACCTCAAAGTAGTGAAGAACAAGGAGGAAATTCGAAGCAATCCAACGCCGAAGGTTTGAACACCAATCCTCCAATGATCTACAATCTTCAACACGAGCTAGGATTCCAGCAAGAAGTGTTTAGGATGAAGAGAGTGTCTTTCTAAGTTCAAGAATTCGAATGGGGGAGTGAAAAATCTGAAAATATGAAAAAGGATGCTGTCCTATATATAGAAAATGGTTATTAGCGCGCGCTAGTCCATATTCATAGCGTGCGCTAACGGCTATTTGAAACGTTACTAATTTCACTGTACTCAGCCTTTAGCGTGCGCTACCTTCATGTGAGTAGCGTGCGCTAACGCGTTGACTTGGCTTTTTCCCGAAAGCCGTCCAGGTTCATCCCGACACAATCCGACCAAGATCCCCGGCCTGATCTCACCTACCACACGTCTCAATCATATTGACCACGTATAGCGTGCGCTAAGGTTCCTTCGTAGCGTGCGCTATGGATCCAAGTTAGCGTACGCTACACTTAGATGATAACGTGCGATACAAGCACAGAAACACAATTTATAAATCACATTCATGAAATCATACGCTCAACTACACCGGATAATGAAATATAGAGAATAATACTCAGATCAAAGTGCAACAATTACAATATCACAAGTTCCAAATACATATCAGAAATCTCGGGTATTACATCCTTCCGCCCTAAAAAGAAGTTTCGTCCCGAAACTTAAGATGAAAACAACTCCGGATATCTAGTCTTCATATTGTCCTCCATTTCCCAAGTGGCCTCTTCAACTCCGTGTCGTGACCATTGTACTTTAACCAAGTGTATTGGTTTATTCCTCAATTGTTTGATCCGACTCTCAAGTATCTTGATTGGTTTCTCTTCGAAGGTGCCGTCATTAGCTATCTCGATCTCGTCGAAATCAATGACGTGACTGGGGTCCGGTACATACTTCCGCAATTGGGATACGTGAAACACATTGTGAACGTGACTCAGCGATGGCGGTAAGGCCAACCTGTATGCTAAATCCCCAACTCTCTCTAGGACCTCAAATGGCCCGATATATCTCGGACTTAGCTTACCTCTCCTCCCAAAACGGAAAATCCCTCGTGTAGGAGACACCTTCAATAGTACATGGTGTTAGGAATATGCCCTCGAATGCCACTCAGGGGATAAGAGAGTAAGGGCATTATACTTGTAATTATGGAATAATTAATAAAAAGGCAATACGATTCATTCACTGTTTATTGTATTTCAATTGCATTCTTGACTTGGTAAACATTGAAGTGAAGTCCATGTAAATAAATCGAACATTCCATTCTCGTTATGGGATAAGAGAAAATGTACTGGAAGTGTTTAAAGTTTATTTACGTAAATTGTTCGCAAGTCAATAAACTTAAAATGGGCATTAAGTTTTAATATGACTTGTATAACTGATGCTAGGACGTGTGCACGTCTTGATAGCATAGTTATAAGTATATTGGTGGGGCCAGTATACTCGAACACGACTCATACTCGATTCAGTCACACGGTATTCACTCTCGGAGAGTCGATGACGAATCGAAAGGTTGTGATAGTATACGTGGACCTTTGACTTGAGGGTTCAGAGAAGATGTGCTGTGACGTTTAGTTTGTCATTAGAGTAGTTAGACTCATTTGCTTAATTGCCGAGTCGACCTCGAGTGCGGACTATACGGGCGGGTGCGATCTTTACTGTACGCCAAGAAAGGATTCTATCTCCTGTTAGTGAGCAGGCGAATGTCCTATACGGTTAATGGCAAATAAGATCATAAGTCTTTGGCCAAAGCATTCTGATATAGTCGTATTAGATACACTATTAATCAGTCGGTCTTGATTTGCATTAACACATGTATAGAGTTTAGTCAACAGTAGGGTTTGACTTTACCGTGACCCGAAGACTTGACCGGGACATCTGATGAAGGGTCTATACGTATATAGTATTCACGACATTGTAATACCCGGTTGTAATTCATTCATTTTCATTCAGTAATTATCAGTCTGTAATTGTCACTCAGTGTATTTTCACTCAATTATAATCATTCATCAATCATGTTCATTCACCGTGTTCACCGTTCGTATAAACTTCGAGTTGAGTATCGTTATTGTTCATCGTTTCAACTTTCCTCATATGAGTTCGACTTTGTTAGATCACCATTAATTTTTGGTAACTCCAAAAATTCTAAATCTTTGCAATATTATAGATCATCGAGTTAGCTTTCCAATGGTTCAAACGGTGAGTCAATCGGAGTCCGGACGAGAGAGTTATGGTCGTTTCGATTTTGGCGATCATCGCCGACCGAACTCGGCCGTGTCGTCCGACACGGCCGTGCCTGCATTCGTCCGAAAATGCGAAGTTTCTGCCGACCAGCTCGACCGTCGTCCGACACGGCCCGTGCCGTACTCTTCCGATAAGCTCGAACGATCGCCGACACGCCCGACCGTGTCCTGTGACACGGCCGAGTCATGCCGAAGTCATTGCCGGGCGGGTCGCTTCGGAAGGCCCGCAGCTGCGACCGTGTCAATCCGGACACGGTCGAAGTCATCGCTGCCACTGTCGGCCACCAGCGACACGACCGTGCCGATCGGCGGCCGTGTCCGCAGCAACAACCCCTATAAATTCATTTTTTCATCATTTCACCATTTTCTCGCATTTTCTTCACCTTCAACCGAGAGGTAAGGCTTGAGGGAGGGTTTTCCTTCACAAATCATTTGGGTGTTTGATTTTCTTCATCTCCTTTCGATCGTGAAGCCCGATAATCAATCTAACGCGTATTCTTGGATTGAAGCACTTGGATCATCAAGAGGTAATTCCTTCAACTCTTTGGACTTCGATTTTGTGTTGAAATAGGATGTTTTGGACGTTATAATCATGATATATGAAGGGATATGTATATGATTATGAGTTTGTATAAGGATTCATTGGATTATTGAGGGATTATTCAAGAACACTTTGGAAATCGAGTTGGAATTGGGGATTTTCAACTAATTGTTGTTATAATCACGTTTTCGGATAATCATAACGGATTATTGATCGTATTGGAGATGTTTTGTTGATTTGAAACACTTCTTGGGGATTTGAAGTTGATATTATTGAGGTTTAGTTGTATACAATCAAGTTGGCCTCAAAGTGTTCGATATAATGCCCCTATGAACTTGGTTTAATCGTATCGACGTCTTGAGTTCGTTATGTTCGTGTTTAATTCGTTATTGATCGGATTGTTGGTAATTGTATTGAATTAAGGTTGTTCGAGCGACCGGTATCTTGGTTAGGACGTTGTTCGTGGACGGACATTCATCATCGGTATTGTGTAAGTTAATTCTTACTCGGTTAAAAGGATGTTCATTCCTTTTGTTGTTGTTCATTCATAATCGTAACTCATTCATCATTGTATTAACCGTATCAAAACTTGTCATTGTCAATTAATCACCTCAGTCATAAGGATCGTCGGTTCCGTTCATTTCATAGTGCTATCATTCATTTCTCCATCATTATATCTTGGTGTGTCATTATTCATTTTCATTGTCACTTTTGTCATATTGTGGCATTCCGGTCATCTTGGCGTGCGGTTGGTATGTGTAGGATTTTCATGTCGGGCACGTTATAGTCGTGTGTTGGTTGGTGGCCTCACATTGGATCGTGCACACGAGTCGATTGCTCGTGAGACTGATTAGGTACAAGACCACGCGTGTTTGATCGTTGGTGGCTTGTGCACGGACACATTTCCATCCCGGGCGTAGTGTGGCGCCATTCCTTTGAGCCGTACTGATTAGTCGATTCATATAGCATGTTTGATTTCGTATGTCTTGACAGAATAATTCATAATTTCAGATATATCATGATTGTGTATTTTCAACCCTTGAGGATTGTTGTTCTGTGTAACTGACCCCATTGGGGGATTTTGTTTTCAGGTCACGGCAAGGCAAAGGCACGGGAAGAGCATGTTGACGGCGACGAGTCCCAGTGATACTAGTAGGGGACCCCAGTCATTCCGTTGGTTCAGTCATTTTCAGTCATTTCAGTCATTTCCGTCATTTGTATTTTTCCGCTGCAAATTCCGTTTGAGATGTTTATTTATTCAGGGTGGTATATTTTATCTTCATATAAAATATACTAGTATTGATATTGTCCTGGTGTGTTGTACTTAAACTCCTCATCGGAGTACTTGGTAATATAATGTGGTTCGGTACTACATTTATCTTGTGTAATTCATCCTTTTCATTCGCCTGGTGGGTCCCAGTCGGGGATTCACGGCGCTGTAATATCCGCCTAGTTTGGGGTGTTACAGAGTTGGTATCAGAGCGTGGTTTTGAATACTACCCTCCAAGTCATGTCTCATTTGAAATCATCGTCATCGGACTAGTATCATTGGACTTTCGCGTCACGTGTGACTGTGCAAATGCCGAGCCAATCGCATCAAGAATCGTAAGATTTCTAATGCCATGGTATAATTTCGCATTAATCATTCATTCATAATTCATCGATTAACAATCCTCATTCATCAATTTCAATTGTGATCAAGTCGATAATGTAACTAATTAATCACTCAATTCATTTCATTACTCGATTGTTGATCTTGAAGATCATATCATCAATCTTGTTAAATTGTTCAAGATAATCATTTCGATAATTTTGTCGGATAATCATGTCACGTCGATTAATCATTCATGTAATCGCTGTATGTGAGCGTATGCTCATTTTCATCATTTCATAATGTAATCATAATGTGATACTCATGCGAGATATATAATCATCATATGACTTTCCACTTGATATGGAGAGGGCGCAGGACGTGGAGGACGAGGCCGTGGAGCGGGCCGAATCCGAGAACTCGTGCGAATACCCGTGCAAATGCCAGAATAATGCTAACTCATCGAGCAATGGCGCGCCACTCACTCACACAGACGCGATCATTCATCGTCAGGAGTCGTGCAGGACACGGCTCGGTCGGAGGGTGTTCGGGTCGACCCACTCGCATTTATGCAGGGCATGATGGCCCAAATGACCCGGATGGCTCGTTGATGGAGACGATGCATAACTCCGTCAATCAAAATCAGCAGCTCCTCCGCCGCCGCCTCGAGAGGCAAGAGAGGGTGTAAGCAATATCATCGGCGATATTTCTCACTTGACCACCTACTTTTGAGGGCTCATCGAGCCGGCGGATATTGTTCAGCTTGAGCATTTTGAGAAGTTGTTTGCTATGGTGGATTGCCCCGAAGGGCATAAAGTTTCATTGCGGCTTACTATCTCGGTAAGAGCGCTCATTCATGGTGGTTATCGTTGAGACCCACAGACGGAACATGTACTTGGGATCAGTTCAAGACTCTCATGATGGAGAGGTACTATCCGGCCCCACTCGGGAGGCCAAGTTGTCGGAATTACTCACTCCCGACCTTTCGGCGGATGATGACGTTCTCGCCATCGCCGAAAAATTTCAGAACTTCTTCCGTTCGCCTCATCTATCATTCACTCGAGCGGACAAGATCAAGTATTTCAGAAGAGGTCAAACCCCGTATGAGACTTCGATTGCTTAATCATAATCGTGCCACTGCCGAGTTCATTGAGAAGGCTCTTACTTACGAGCTTACGGCTAAGGAAATTGCTAAGCGGCAACCTTCGTCGCTAGCAAGAAGTCCAAGAACCGTGAATCGGTCGACGGTAGTCGTGCCACTTTCAAGAAACCGCGGGCGGGCTCTACTTTTCTCGAGCGACCTCCCTGGCGTCTAAACCGCGGAATCTCGGCCGCGAGCGGCGATTCGGCCATCACTTGTTTCAACTGTGAAGAACGTGGTCATTTCGGCACCAAGTGCCCGGCGATCATCACGTGCCACAATCGTGGGATTGCCGGGCATAGGGCCCGTTTTGCCGTAGGGACTCTAAACCCACTCCGGCGTCATCTCAAGCCCCGTGTCATTCGGGGGTGCGAGAATCAAAGCCACTCACTCGGCGTCGTTCAAGACGACAGGAGCTAAAGGCGGAGCCAAGAGCTATCAGACGGAGCATCCGGTACGGGGGACGCCAACCCCCGAATTTATTAGATGAAGAAGACCGATGATCCCGAGGCCCGGATGATCTCATGTACACTCGATATTCTATCTCAACCTGTGTGCACTCTTTTTGATACTGGTGCATCTCATTCATTCATTTCCGAGTCATGTTTGAGTAGACTACGTGCAGGTAGTGCTACTAGTTGTGAGCCATATGTCATGGCCTACCTAATGGTAGTTGCATTATCGGTAACCTTGAGATTCTGAATTGTACGCTTCTGTTTCATTGTCGTGTATTGCCTGCGGACATAATAGTAGTAGTTTTACCGAGGGAAGAACTCATCTTGGGTATTGATTGGATGGATCGTCATGATGCCATCATGAGTGTCCGAAAGCGTTTGGTCACTATCATTTCGCACGATGGAGTTGAATATGTGTTTCAGGAGGTAATCCCTACTGCTCGCAAAGTCATTAATTTGATGAAAGCGGTAAGATTAATCAATCGGGGATGTGTCGGTTATTGGTGCTTTATGGCCAAAACCGAGAGGTCATCAAGAATGTTAACGGATATTCCGGTGGTGAGGGAATATGCCGATGTATTTCCAGACGAGTTACAGTTTGCCTCCACAGAGAGATGTGGAATTCACGATTGAGTTGGAGCCTGGTACGTCCCCGATATCGAAGGCACCGTACCGAATGGCCCCGACCGAAATGCGAGAGTTGAAGAGTCAACTTGAGGAATTGTTCGAGAAAGGTTATATCCGACCGAGTCGTCCCCATGGGGAGCACCAGTCTGTTCGTCAAAAGAAAGATGGTTCCTTTCGCTTGTGTATCGATTATCGGGAGTTGAATAAGGTGACAATCAAGAATAAGTATCCCTTACCCCGTATCGATGACCTTTTGGATCAACTTCAGGGAGCTTCAGTATTTTCCAAGATCGACTTAAGATCTGGATATCATCAGTTGCGGATTCGAGAGTCGGATATCGCTAGACGGCGCGTTTCAACACGTTATGGTCATTATGAGTTTGTGGTTATGCCGTTCGGATTGACTAATGCACTGCGGTATTCATGGAGTTAATGAATCGGGTCTTCATCGACTTTACGGATCGGTTTGTTGTTGTCTTCATCGATGACATTTTGATTTATTCGTGACCGAGAGGAACACGAGTTTCACCTTCATCAAGTGCTCGACGTGTTGAGACGAGAACAACTTTATGGGAAGTTTTCCAAATGTGAGTTACGGATGTCCAAGTGACTTTTCTCGGACATGTAATCTCATCAGACGGAGTTCGTGTCGACCCTCGAAGACGGAGGCTATTCGAGATTGGTTACCTCAGAAGAATGTTAAGGAAATCCAAGCTTTCTCGGATTAGCGGTTATTATCGGAGGTTTGTGGAAGGATTTTCCAAAATTGCTCAACCATTGACGAACCTTTTGCGGAAGGATAAGAAATACACGTGGTCGACGCGTGTCGTGAGTTTTGAAGAACTCAAGAGCCGGTTAATGTCAAGACTGTACTTTCCTTGCCGCGAGGGACGGAGGGATTTGTGGTTTATAGTGATGCGTCGGACAGGGTCTCGGATGTGTACTCATGCGAGCAGGAAGGTTATTGCCTATGCTTCACGGCAATTGAGACCTTACGAGGTTAATTATCCGACCCACGACACAGAGCTAGCAGCCGTGGTGTTCGCTTTGAAGATTTGGCGTCATTACCTTTATGGCGTCACCGCCGATATTCACCGATCATAAGAGCTTAAAGTATATATTTACTCGAAGGAGTTAAATATGCGTCGAGACGGTGGTTGGAATTAATCAAAGATTATGATATTGAGATCCTCTACCACCGGGCAAGGCGAACGTTGTCGCCGACGCCTTGAGTCGTAAGTCCGTTCGGGAGCAGATGCTTGCCCGTTTAATGTTCGAAGGAGCTTGGCGGGAACTCCTTAGACCCGAGATCGAGGTCCGGCCGGCGAGTTCGGGGACAGACTTTGTATGTTAGAGATTTCATCATCTCTTGAGGATGCAATCCGAGAGAATCGGGGTTCGGACCCATCATTGTTACGCATCCGAGAGGATGTGGCTCGGGAAAGCCCTGGATTCGTAGTCCACGAGGATGGACTTTTGAGATTTAAGAATCGGTTGTGCGTCTGCGCGAATGACGAGTTGAAAAACTCGATTTTGAGAGAAGCTCATGCTACCCTTATTCTGTTCATCCGGATCCAAAGAAGATGTACAAGGACTTGAAAGCAAATTCTTGGTGGAGTAATATGAAGCGAGAAGTCGCGAATTCGTTTCGAGATGCTTAACTGTCAACAAGTTAAGATTGAACATCGGCGGCCATGGTATCTTTGAAACCTCTCCTATTCAGTGGAAGTGGGAAGACATTTCTATGGATTTCATCACGAGTTTGCCGACGAGTCGTCGTGGCATGAATACGATCCAGGTGATTGTGGACCGTTTAACTAAATCAGCTCATTTCCTTGAGATCAAGGATACGTGGGGTCGAGAGATCGCCCGATTATTCATCAAGGAGATAGTAAAGGCGCACGGTACTCCTAAGAGTATCGTTTCCGATCGTGACGGACGATTTGTATCTCATTTTTGGAAATCGATTCACCGTGCTATGGGAACTCGGCTCAATCTCAAGATCGCCTTTCATCCTCGGTCAGACGGACAATCGAGAGAGGACTATACAGACATTAGAGGACATGTTGAGGGCATGCGTCCTCGATTGGAAGGACGATTGGGAAGCCCAACTACCATTGATCGAGTTCACGTATAATAATAGTTGGCATGCTTCCATTAAGATGGCACCTTACGAGGCCTTGTACGGTCGTCGTTGTCGATCTCCCTTGTGTTGGGATGACTTGTCGAATCAATCGGCACCGAACCCGATATGCTTATAGCCGCGGGAGAAGGTAGCTTTGATCAAGAGTCGTATGTTGACGACTCAGTCGGCGAAATCATATGCGTATAATCGTCGCCGACCACTAGAGTTCGAGACGGGTGACCACGTCTTGGTCAAGGTATCCCCGAGTCGAGGTATTTTCCGCTTCGGAAAACGGGAAGTTGAGTCCGAGATTCATTGGACCGCTTGAAATTTTGGATCGAGTAGGCGAGTTAGCTTATCGATTGGCTTTACCTCCGCCCCGAGCCGAATTCATAATGTGTTTCATGTCTCTCGATTGCGGAAGTATGTTGCCGACCGAGTCACATACTCGGTTCGACGAAATCGAGATCGCCGACGATCATTCATATGAGGAACGTCTATACGAGTTTTAGAGCGACGAATCAAACGGTTGAGAAATAAGTCGATTCCTTTGGTCAAGATTCATGGTCGGACATGGAGTCGAAGAGGCCACTTGGGAAACCGAGGAGATTATGCGGAGAGTTATCCCGAGTTGTTTGACCCTTAGTTTCGGGACGAAACTCTTTTTAAGGGGAGTATGTAATACCGGTTGTAATTCATTCATTTTCATTCAAGAATTATCGATCTGTAATTGTCACTCGGTGTATTTTCACTCAATTATAATCATTCATCAATCATGTTCATTCACCGTGTTCACCGCTCGTATAAACTTCGAGTTGAGTATCGTTATTGTTCATCGCTTCAACTTTCCTCATATGAGTTCGACTTTGTTAGATCACCATTAATTTTTGGTAACTCCAAAAATTCTAAATCTTTGCAATATTATAGAGCATCGAGTTAGCTTTCCAATGGTTCAAACGGTGAGTCAATCGAGTCCTGACGAGAGTTATGGTCGTTTGATTTGGCGATCACTGCCGACCGACCGTGTCGTCCGACACGGCCCGTGCTGCATTTCGTCCGGAAAATGCGAAGTTTTCGCCGACCAGGCTCGACCGTGTCGCCCGACACGGCCCGCCGCATTTCTTCCGGATAAGCTCGAACGACCGCCGACACGCCCGACCGTGTCCCGTGACACGGCCGAGTCATGCCGAAGTCGCCGTCGCGGGTCGCTGGAAGGCCCGCAGCTACCGCGACCGTGTCAATCCGGACACGGCCGAAGTCATGTCGCCGGTACCGGCCAGTGCGCGACACGACCGCGTGCCGATCGGCACGGCCGTGTCCGGCAGCACCAACCCCTATAAATTCATTTTTTCATCATTTCACCATTTTCTGCATTTTCTTCACCTTCAACCGAGAGGTAAGGCTTGAGGGAGGGTTTTTCCTTCACAAATCATTTGGGTGTTTGATTTTCTTCATCTCCTTTCGATCGTGAAGCCCGGATAATCAATCTAACGCGTATTCTTCGGATTGAAGCACTTGGATCATCAAGAGGTAATTCCTTCAACTCTTTGGACTTCGATTTTGTGTTGAAATAGGATGTTTTGGACGTTATAATCATGATATATGAAGGGATATGTATATGATTATGAGTTTGTATAAGGATTCATTGGATTATTGAGGGATTATTCAAGAACACTTTGGAAATCGAGTCGAATTGGTGAATTTCAACTAATTGTTGTTAAAATCACGTTTTCGGATAATCATAAAGGATTAATGATCGTATTGGAGATGATTTGTTGATTTGAAACACTTCTTGGGGATTTGAAGTTGATATTATTGAGGTTTAGTTGTATACAATCAGAGTTGGCCTCAAAGTGTTCGATATAATGCCCCTATGAACTTGGTTTAATCGTATCGACGTCTTGAGTTCGTTATGTTCGTGTTTAATTCGTTATTGATCGGATTGTTGGTAATTGTATTGAATTAAGGTTGTTCGAGCGACCGGTATCTTGGTTAGGACGTTGTTCGTGGACGGACATTCATCATCGGTATTGTGTAAGTTAATTCTTACTCGGTTAAAAGGATGTTCATTCCTTTTGTTGTTGTTCATTCATAATCGTAACTCATTCATCATTGTATTAACCGTATCAAAACTTGTCATTGTCAATTAATCACCTCAGTCATAAGGAACGACGGTTCCGATCATTTCATTGAGCTATCATTCATTTCACCATCATTAAATCTTGGTGAGTCATTATTCATTTTCATTGTCACTTTTGTCATATTGTGGCATTCCGGGTCATTCTGGCGTGCCGGTTGGTATGTGTAGGATTTTCATGTCGGGCACGTTATAGTCGTGTGTTGGTTGGTGGCCTCACATTGGACTGTGCACACGAGTCGATTGCTCGTTAGACTGATTAGGTACAAGTCCACGCGTGTTTGATCGTTGGTGGCTTGTGCACGGACACATTTCCAACCCGGACGTAGTGTGGCGCCATTCCTTTGAGCCGTCTCGATTAGTCGATTCATATAGCATGTTTGATTGCGTATGTCTTGACAGAATAATTCATAATTTCGTATATATCATGATTGTGTATTTTCAACCCTTGAGGATTGTTGTTCAGTAATCACCCCATTGGGGATTTTGTTTTCGTGTCACGGCAAGGCAAAGGCACGGAAGAGCATGTTGACGGCGACGAGTCCCGATGATACTAGTAGGGGACCCAGTCATTCCGTTGGTTCTCATTTTCACTATTTTACCATTTCCGTCATTTGTATTTTTCCGCTGCAAATTCCGTTTGAGATGTTTATTTATTCAGGGTGGTATATTTTATCTTCATATAAAATATACTAGTATTCGGTATTGTCCTGGTGTGTTGTACTTAAACTCCTCATCGGAGTACTTGGTAATATAATGTGGTTCGGTACTACATTTATCTTGTGTAATTCATCCTTTTCATTCGCCTGGTGGGTCCCAGTCGGGGATTCACGGCGCTGTAATATCCGCCTAGTTTGGGGTGTTACAGACATAATGGTTCTGGAATGATCCCTTCATTCGTTCTCAGTCGGGGTTTACAGTGCGGCCCGCTAGGCTGGCTAAGTGCTGCCCGCACTCATTGGTTCCTCCCAATGCCGGCTGAGACGGACCTACGGAGTCGCGCATCAGGAGCGTTGACGGTTAAATGTGAATTTATTATCTCTCTATTAATATTAGATATTGGATATCTAATTATGATTTATTGGATAAATCAAATATCGGTCTTATGAATTTAAATTAAATTACCGGGTAATTAATTTAATTCATAAATTATATTTCTTAGAGAAATATATTTGTATTTGATATAATTAATTAATTAGATTAATTAATTAATATAAATACATTGATGATTAAAAGGAGTGTATTTAACGGAGTCGTTTGTTAACGTCCATACGAGCCGAGTGACTCGGCTCGTTTCTAGGAAGCTTCCTTATAGGCCAACCCCACCTCACATGGCCATTACATTTTGCATGTTGTGTTTGTTGTAAAGTCATCTTAATAATGTTTGAGATTCCTCTCACATTATTTTTATTCATTATGATGAGTTGTTATATATTATATATAACCAACTCTTGATGAAGGAAGACACACACACACTTGCAAAAATTGGTGCTGCCAGCCGTGAGAGAAAAAGTGAGGGAGGAGAAAAAAATTTTCCTTCTTCATTTTGTTCATCTTTGAGGTGAAAAGAAGTAAGAAAAATTAAGAGAGAAAAAATTCCTACAATGCTTCCTAGCCGTGTTCTTCATAGAACGGAGTGTTGTAGATTTTTCCGGGCAACTTCCGACGCGTGTGAAGTAGAGGCTTCGAATTTTCGGTGCTTGGAACGAAGGGATTTCGTGTTCGGGACGGGATCGTGATCATCGTCTACACTTTACGAAGATTTATTTCAAAGGCTTCAAGGGTATGAATCTTTATCTTCGTATTTATTTTTCGTATATACGTTACTTGATCGATCCTGTTTGGGATTCGTTTTTTATTTCCGCTGCGTATTTCGTTTTATTTTCGGAATCCCAACAGTGGTATCGGAGCCAGGTCAATGTTTCCGTATATACGATTATTTGTGCATTTTGAATGCTTTTGAATGATGATTATGATTTAGAATCATGTTTGGAATAATTTTAAATTTTAAATTGTTCGTTGTAGCATCACGTTTTTGAAACGGGCCGAAAAACGAAGAAACGGGGCTGTCGGCAGGGTGCTGGCAGCACTGCCTGGGCTGCCTGCCCAGGCTGCCGAGCGTGCTCGGCCATGACTCGGCCAGGAGCTGAGAGTGCTCGGCCAGGGGGCCGAGCATGATCGGCCAGTCTGCCCAGCAGTGGCTCGGCCAGGCAGCCCTCGGATTTTTGGCCCGATTTTGAATCGGGCCGCGGGCTGGGCCTAAATCGGATTGTCCGGGACTCCGTTTTAAGTTTATATTTCATTTTAATTATTTCCCAAAATTTAAATTGGATTTCAATTTGACTAAATTAATATTTGGAATATTTTTGAGTTAAGGGAAATAAATTAAACGAGAATATTATTTTTGGCCGGATTACTTCGAACGAATTAAAATGATGATTATTAGTATTAATTTGATTAATACCATTAAAATTGAATAGATTAATTTTATATTGATTGGATTAATATATTAATTGATTATTTAATTTTAATGCCACTTTATATTAATTGGATTAATATAGTAGAAATTGAATAGATTAATTTATAGATTAATTAGATTAATTTATATTAAAGATTAATTGTTTAATTTCGTTGCCATTACATGTTGTATGGAATCCTTATGTGATGGTGATATAGCTCGTGACTTAGTTTTTGATTTGTTCGATTCGATTGGGTTGTAAAGGCCGCTTTGAGCCTATTTATATTTACTAGAAAAACTTGTATAGGATGCAATTTTTCAATGATGTAATTATTATTTTGGGTATGAAGAAGACCGAAGACAACCGACCGAGAAGACGAAGAATCGAAGATTTTTTTATCGGTCATTCGCTGGCCCAAGACTTAGGAATTAGGTCCATGAGCTATATGTTGGTAGTAACTAGGTTATCAAGCTTTTCGCTTTTCATTCAATGATTGACAAACCAACAAACGTGCGTATAATTGAATTAATGTGCAAAGTGTAACATTAATCGCGAAATTCTCCCGACTACAAACAGACTAAGTTTGAAAAAGGTTACGAGGTTTCCTACCCTCCATCAAACTCGTAGAAAATTGATACCCGAGCCGGTGTGCTATGCTTCCGAGTTATCGGGGTAGTACATTTGGTAGAGGTTGAAAAATTCTTGAGTGCATTAGATGCCTTCTTGGTGATAAATTTCGCCCTAGAAACCCGATAGGTTGCCGGTGAGATTCAATAGTCAAACCGATAGACGTTGATGGTCAACAACTTAGATAGTCTGGATTGCCAAGAAACCCGATAGGTTGAGGGCATGAAGACTAGGGGTAAAAGAAGATCAAATCATTCGTTAGACGGGTTGGTGTCGGACACCACTTTACGAGAAATTAATTGGCAAGAAACCCGATAGGTTGCGTCATAAAATTTGTAAAGAACTTGATCACCACTATGAAGTCGATCTAACCATGATTTCGGATTATAACATGGGAGTGTATAATTACGATAAAATTAGTGGGAGCGAGACAAGAATTATACAAGCCCTTAAATTCTATACTCGGTCATAATAAAACAAGTCACTAATTTAATCTTGTCTAAATCTTTAAAACGAAATTGAATCTCTCTAAAATGGCTAAAACCCACTTGCAATACTACTTGAAAAGAATCTCCTAATCGCCCTAACTTTGTTGATCGGTTGCGGAATCGATGATTGTACTCGTATGGAGTCTCGGGATACGTCTTGGAGGCGGACATTCCACCGACTCCAATCCGGACTAGGGGTAATCAGAAGACATTGACGCCCATGAAAAATGGGTCAAGGATGATGTGCTAGTCCGTGGTTTTATGATGGGCTCAATGACTAATGAGTCAGCAGAGCGCACGAAAATGACTTCGCTAGGCATTCTCGCACACTTGACCGAACTTTATGGAGAGCATAGTAGATCGCTAGATATGAGATATCAAAGCGGTTGTTCGCTAGGATGAAAGAAGGGGAGAAAGTGGGAGACCACGTCCTCAAGATGATCTCTATGATTGAGAGGCTCGAGGTGCTCAACTTTAATATGGATTTATCCCTTCAAATTGATCTCATCCTTCAATCTCTACGACTCTTTCACGCACTTTGTAATGAATTTCAACCGTAATGAAATTACATGCACATTAGTCGGGCTAATGAATAAACCGTGACGGCGCAGCCTAACATGAAGACTAAACCGAGAGAGGTCGCTCTTGTGATTTCTTCGGGCCTAAGAGGTCCAAGAACAAGAAGAAAAAGACCTACGAGCAAGACAAACCCAAGAAAGGGGTGCAAAAGGAAAGGGCAAGGCCCGAAAGGTTCAAAAGGTAGGCGGTCCAAAACCTACGGACAAATGCCTTGAATGCGGTGAGTGGGCCATCGCGAAGGACTTGTCCCAAGATTAATGGCGCATCGTGTACGGAACTTTTGTTTTTGAAACTAATTGTTCCGCTACCGTATATTCTCGCTTCATGGATTCTCGGATTCAGTGCCACTTCTCACATTTGTACTATGAATCGGGATCTGAACGGTAGAAAACTTGAAGTCGGGAAATAATGATCACTTGGAAGCGGACAAAGTGTCGAGGCAACCGATATTGGATCAATCCTTCCGGGTTTAGAATCGGTTTTATTTTGACATTAGATGAAGTACTTGTTTTGCCCAAGGGGCATAAAACATCAGATCCATTCCGTCTTGGACCGGAAAGGATTTTGTTTCTTCATTGGCAATGGCGGTTGTAAAATTTATTTTCGAAATAAATTGGTTGGAACAATACATTGTTGAATGGATTATATCATCCGAACATGCAAAATAAAACAAGATGAACACTATAACTAGGAAACGTGGTAGGCAAGATACTAATCAAGCTCTTAAATGGCACCTTAGACTTGGTCATGTTGGTCGACCAAGGTTCGAAAATGGAGAAAGATGGACTTTTAAGTCCATTGGGTGTAGAACCCTATCCAACTTGTGAATCTTGCCTTAGAGGCAAAATGACTAAGTTCCCCTTCACAGGACTTTTGAAAGGGCCGCCGATAAACTTGGATTGGTGCATACCGATGTTTGTGGTGCTTTAGAAGTAGCCCGAGACGGATATCAATATTTCATAACGTTCACGATGATCATACTAGGTATGGGATTGTGTACTTAATGAAACATAAATCAAGCCTTTGCTAAATTCAAAGAATTTAAGGCCCTAGTTGAAAAACAAACTGGATGTCATATCAAAGCACTTTGGTCGGACCGAGGTGGCGAATATATGAGCACTCGAGTTTGATGAGTTCCTTAAGGAACATGGAATAGTTTCACAATTCACGCCTCCGGGAACCCCACGGTTAAATGGTGTTTCGTAAAGGAGAAATCGGACTTTGTTGGACATGGTTCGCTCCATGTTAAATTACACCGATTTACCTATTTACCTGTGGGGGTATGCCTTACTAACCGCCGCCTATATCCTAAATAGATGTCCTTCCAAATCTGTTCCTATCACTCCGCATGAGATGTGGAAGGGTAAGAAACCAAGCCTTAATCACATAAGGATCTGGGGATGTCCACCTATGTCAAAAAGGCTAAGGTGGACAAACGAAGCGAGGTCCATAAAAGGACGTTTCATAGGATACCCAGAGGACTCGATGGGTTATCTATTCTACATGCCAGAAGACCATAGGGTCGTTGTGGCATTACAAGCGCACTTCCTTGAGGATGAATTCATTCAAGAAGGTGGCTCGGGTAGAAATATCTCTTTGGAAGAGCATAATGAAACTCCTAAGGAGACATCTGATCAGGGATCAAGAACCGAACCTATTGTAACACAACCTCCACTCCGAAGGTCTGATAGGGTATCTCACTTACCTGAGAGGTATGGCTATACACATGTCGAGGAACTGGGTCTCCACGACACACCTGATAGCAGTGAAAACGACCCTGTCACCTATGACCAAGCGATAGTGGATGTAGACTCCGATAAATGGCAAGAAGCAATGAAAGCTGAGATAGACTCGATGCATACCAATCAGGTCTGGACTCTAGTAGATCTTCCAACTGGCATGAGGACTATTGGAAATAAATGGATCTATAAGAGAAAGACTGATGGGGATGGCAAGGTTGATGCCTATAAGGCCAGGCTTGTGGCAAAGGGTTATACCCAAAGGGAAGGAATCGATTATCATGATACCTTCTCGCCCGTAGCTATGATAAAGTCGATTCGCATGATGCTTGCCATTGCTGCCTATTATGATTATGAAATATGGCAAATGGATGTCAAAACGGCTTTTCTAAATGGATACCTCGAGGAGGAAATCTATATGGAACAGCCTAAAGGTTTTGTGTCCAAAGCTAATATTCATAAAGTGTGTAAGCTGCAACGAGCCATTTATGGTCTGAAGCAAGCTTCTCGGAGTTGGAACATTCGATTTGACGAAGCAGTTAAGGACTTTGACTTTGAACGAAATGAGGAGGAACCGTGTGTTTACAAAAAGATCAGTGGGAGCAACATTGCGTTCTTAGTACTATATGTAGATGATATTCTACTTATAGGAAATAACATAGCAATGCTCAAAACTGTGAAATCTTGGCTTTCTAAAACGTTCTCCATGAAAGACTTGGGAGAAGCTTCCTATATTCTAGGGATCCGTCTTTACAGAGATAGACCACGAAGAATGATAGGACTTTCCCAAGCCCTTTATATCGATAAAATCCTGAGAAGATTCAAGATGGATGAATCTAAAAGAGGGTTCCTTCCCATGCGACATGGAATTCATCTCACCACGAAAATGTGTCCTCAAAGTGAGGAAGACAAGAGAGAGATGAGTAAGGTACCCTATGCCTCGGTGGTTAGCCTCATGTACGCTATGTTGTGTACGAGACCGGACTTAGCCTACTCTGTGAGTATGGTAAGTCGATTTCAAGCAAACCCGGAAGGGAACATTGGATCGCGTAAAGAACATTCTTAAGTACTTAAGAAGAACTAGAGATTTAGTTCTTACTTATGGTGGTGGAGAATCAAGGTGATTGGATTCACCGATTCGATTTTCAAGGAGACAATGACGACTCTAAGTCGACATCCGGGTATTTATTTACTCTCAATGGAGGAGCAAGATCTTGGAGAAGCTCCAAGCAAATCGCATCTGCAGATTCCACTTGCCAAGCAGAGTATCAAGCCGCCTCGGAGGCTAGCAAAGAAGCATTTTGGATGCGTGTTTATACAAGAACTTCAAGTGGTGCCTAACGCGGAGTTGCCTATATCACTATTCTGTGATAATGATGGAGCGTCGCCCAAGCCAAGGAGCCGAGGGCTCACCACAACACCAAGCATATAGAGAGAAAGTACCACATCGTTCGAGAGATGGTGGAAAAAGGATATGTTTCATTGGAAAGAGTAGACTCGTAAGACAATGTCTCGACCGCCGACTAAGCCATTATCTCAGCCGTCTTAGAAAGACATCCAAGAAGATGGGTATTGGATACCATGATGTGTGGCATTGAGTGCAAGTGGGAGATTGTTAGGAATATGCCCTCGAATGCCACTCAGGGGATAAGAGAGTAAGGGCATTATACTTGTAATTATGGAATAATTAATAAAAAGGCAATACGATTCATTCACTGTTTATTGTATTTCAATTGCATTCTTGACTTGGTAAACATTGAAGTGAAGTCCATGTAAATAAATCGAACATTCCATTCTCGTTATGGGATAAGAGAAAATGTACTGGAAGTGTTTAAAGTTTATTTACGTAAATTGTTCGCAAGTCAATAAACTTAAAATGGGCATTAAGTTTTAATATGACTTGTATAATCGATGCTAGGACGTGTGCACGTCTTGATAGCATAGTTATAAGTATATTGGTGGGGCCAAGATACTCGAACACGACTCATACTCGATTGATCACACGGTATTCACTCTCGGAGAGTCGATGACGAATCGAAAGGTTGTGATAGTATACGTGGACCTTTGACTTGAGGGTTGTGAGAAGATGTGCCTGTGACGTTTAGTTTGTCATTAGAGTAGTTAGACTCATTTGCTTAATTGCCGAGTCGACCTCGAAGTGCGGACTATACGGGCGGTGCAGCGCCTTTACCGTACGCCAAGAAAGGATTCTATCTCCTGTTAGTGAGCAGGCGAATGTCCTATACGGTTAATGGCAAATAAGATCATAAGTCTTTGGCCAAAGCATTACGATATAGTCGTATTAGATACACTATTAATCAATCGGTCTTGATTTGCATTAACACATGTATAGAGTTTAGTCAATGAGGGTTTGACTTTACCGTGACCCAAGACTTGACCGGACATCCGATGAAGGGTCTATACGTATATAGTATTCACGACATAATGGTTCTGGAATGATCCCTTCATTCGTTCTCGCCGGGTTTACAAAGGCGGCCCGCTAAGTGGCTAAGTCCGCCCGCACTCATTAGTTCCTCCCAATGCCGGCCGAGACGGACCTACTGAGTCGCGCATCGAGCGTTGACGGATAAATGTGAATTTATTATCTCTCTATTAATATTAGATATTGGATATCTAATTATGATTTATTGGATAAATCAAATATCGGTCTTATGAATTTAAATTAAATTACGGGTAATTAATTTAATTCATAAATTATATTTCTTAGAGAAATATATTTGTATTTGATATAATTAATTAATTAGATTAATTAATTAATATAAATACATTGATGATTAAAAGGAGTGTATTTAACGAGTCGTTTGACGAACGTCAGGTACACGAGCCGAGTGACTCGGCTCGTTTCTAGAAGCTTCCTTATAGGCCAACCCCACCTCACATGGCCATTACATTTTGCATGTTGTGTTTGTTGTAAAGTCATCTTAATAATGTTTGAGATTCCTCTCACATTATTTTTATTCATTATGATGAGTTGTTATATATTATATATAACCAACTCTTGATGAAGGAAGACACACACACTTGCAAAAATTGGTGTCACACCGTGAGAGAAAAAGTGAGGGAGGAGAAAAAATTTTCCTTCTTCATTTTGTTCATCTTTGAGGTGAAAAGAAGTAAGAAAAATTAAGAGAGAAAAAATTCCTACAATGCTTCCTAGCCGTGTTCTTCATAGAACGGAGTGTTGTAGATTTTTCCGGGCAACTTCCGACGCGTGTGAAGTAGAGGCTTCGAATTTTCGGTGCTTGGAACGAAGGGATTTCGTGTTCGGGACGGGATCGTGATCATCGTCTACACTTTACGAAGATTTATTTCAAAGGCTTCAAGGGTATGAATCTTTATCTTCGTATTTATTTTTCGTATATACGTTACTTGATCGATCCTGTTTGGGATTCGTTTTTTATTTCCGCTGCGTATTTCGTTTTATTTTCGGAATCCCAACACATGGTCCCCAGCGTCGAACTTTAGAGGGCGACGACGTACATCTGCATAAGACTTCTATCGACTTTGGGCAGTCAACAGTCTCTCTCGAATCAAAGCTATCTTCTCTTGAGTCTGAACTATCAATTCCGGTTCCGTCCCGATCAAATCCGAAGAATCATCCCAGCACAGGGGTGATCGGCATCTTCTCCCATACAGAGCTTCGAATGGTGCCATCTTAATAGAAGCATGCCAACTATTATTGTAGGTGAATTCAATGAATGGCAAATGAATTTCCCAATCAGTTGACCAATCCAAAGCACAAGCTCTAAGCATGTCTTCTACTGTTTGTATAGTCCTTTCGGACTGACCATCCGTTTGGGGATGATAAGCCGTGCTAAAGTTAAGCTCAGTCCCCAAATCCCTGTGAACTGCCTTCCAGAAGTGCGACACGAAGCGACCATCTCGATCCGAAATAATGGTCTTCGGTGTCCCATGCAATCTGACTATCTCCGCAATAAATACTCGCGCCAATCTCTCGGGTCCCCATGTATCTTTAATTCCTAGGAAATAAGCCGACTTGGTTAGTCGATCCACTATAACCCAAATCATGTTCATTCCCGTTCTAGTCCTTGGCATACTGGTGATGAAATCTATCGAGATATCCTCCCACTTCCACTCAGGGATCGGAAGCGGCTTTAACATTCCGGCAGGTCGCTGATGTTCAATCTTAACCTGCTGACAAGTGAAACACTTCGAAACGTACTCCGCTACGTCCTTCTTCATATTCCCCCACCAGAAGTTTTGTTTTAGATCCTTGTACATCTTATCACGCTAGGGTGGATAGAATAAGGTGCACTATGAGCTTCTTTCAGAATTGACCGTCTCAAATCATCATCATCGGGAACGCAAAGTCGACTCTGAAATCTCAAAACTCCATCATCTTGTATCACGAATCCTGGGGCTTTTCCTTTCTTTACTTTGTCACATAACCGAAGGATCAGAGAATCGTTCAACTGCTTAGATTTGATCTCCTCGACTAGTGATGAAGTCAGTTCCATCACATATAGTTGCCCTTGGATTCTTGGTGCCCATACTTCAATCCCTTCGCGGATCAGTTCCCGCTGAATGCTGGTTTGGGATGTAAGTGCTTCCAACACTCGAAGAGAAACAGGTTTACGGCTCAAAGCATCGACTACTACGTTTGCTTTACCCGGATGGTAGAGAATCTCCAAGTCGTAATCCTTGATCAATTCCAACCACCTTCTCTGCCTCATGTTTAATTCTTTCTGACTGAAAATATACTTGAGGCTCTTATGATCTGTAAAGATCTGACAATGAGTGCCGTACAAATAATGTCTCCAAATTTTCAATGCAAAGACTACAGCTGCTAGCTCTAGATCATGAGTCGGGTAATTAACCTCGTACGGTTTCAATTGCCGAGAAGCATAGGCAATCACCTTATCCTTTTGCATCAACACATCCCAGACCCTGATTTGAAGCGTCGCTGTATACCATGAATCCATCAGTCCCATCTGGTAACGCTAATATAGGTGCTGTCGTCAGTCTCTTCTTAAGTTCATCAAAACCAGTCTGGCATTTCTCATCCCACGTAAACTTTTGAGTTTTCTTTAACAGCTGAGTGAGCGGACGAGCAATTTTGGAAAATCCCTCTACAAAGCGGCGATAATATCCAGCAAGTCCTAGGAAACTCCGGACTTCTTTCACGTTATTAGGAACTTCCCATTCCAAGATTGCTTCGACTTTCTTCGGGTCCACCTGAACTCCGTCAGCTGATATCACATGCCCAAGGAAAGTTACTTCCCTAAGCCAGAACTCGCATTTTGAAAGCTTTGCATACAGCTGTTCTTTCCTCAAGGTGTTCAAAACCACACGCAAATGTTCGGCATGCTCCTCTGCGTCCTTCGAATATATCAAGATGTCATTAATGAAGACGACCACAAATTTATCCAAGTATTCTAAGAATACCCGATTCATCAATTGCATGAATACCGCAGGAGCATTTGTAAGTCCAAAGGGCATCACTACAAATTCATAATGCCCGTACCGGGACCTGAAAGCAGACTTAGGTATATCCGATTCCTTAATTCTCAACTGATGGTATCCTGATCGCAAGTCAATCTTCGAGAATACCCTCGCCCCTTGCAGTTGATCAAACAAGTCGTCGATCCGAGGTATATGATACTTATTCTTGATCGTCATCTTGTTGAGCTCCCTGTATTCAATACACAGTCGGAGGGATCCGTCTTTCTTCCGGACAAAGAGAACGGGCGCTCCCCAAGGAGAAACGCTAGGTTGAATATAACCCTTCTGTAATAATTCCTCTAATTACTTCTTTAACTCATACATCTCGGTTGGCGCCATGCGGTATGGTGCTCTGGAAATAGGAGCGGCTCCAGGCTCTAATTCGATAGTGAATTCCACCTCTCTTTGCGGAGGTAACCCAGGTAGTTCGTCAGGAAATACATCGGAGAATTCATTCACAACTGGAATAGATGAGAGCTCTACTCCTTCCTCTTTCCTCATGGCATAGCACCAAAGTCCATGACATCCACCTTGATAATTTCACGGCTTTCATTGCTTTGATCAATTTTCCCGAGCTTCCCGGTCTCCATCCTTGGAATAAGTGTTCAGATCCGTCATCAGCAATGATAGAAATGACTCTCTTTCGGTAATTCAGAATAGCTCCATAACGGTTGAGCCAATCGTCTCCGAGAATTAAATCGTCACCGTAGATGTAAACTACAATAAGATTCGATAGCCAATCTCTCCCTCATATAGACACGGGAAAATCTCTAGCTTCTAGGGTTCCCACAATTTTCTCTCCGCTCGGTAATCCCACAACATAAGGTTCACAATTATACAAGCACGAGATTTTCAAACGATTAACACAGCTCAAAGATATAAAAGAATGCGTAGCTCCCGAATCGAACAAGACACTAACTGATTGCAAAAGAATCTGAATCGTACCTGATGCAACAGCTGTGTTCTGATCATCCTTCTTCATATCGTAAATACACGGAGGAACGGACCCAGCGCTGGATGCCTCTCTTTTCCCAACATTCTACTGCGGGAAACCGCTCTGCTGCGTCTGGTTTACACTAGTGTCCTTCGGAACCGGTACAGGAGTGCGAGTACCAAAAGATCTAGTTGCATTCCCACAAAATGTTGCGCGATGCCCTTCCTGTCCACACTCGAAACAGGTCACAGCAGGCGCGAAACAGTCACGTCGAACATGCCCCGCTTTGCCACAGTTATAACATTTCTTCCCTGCATCTGAAACGATTTGTGCTGCCCGGAAATTCTTTTCTCCTCGAGAAGGATGCGGAGGCCTCCTGGATGAATGAAAAGAGGACTGGCCCCTGCGAGGCCCACTACTCTTATTCTCCGTGAAGTTGCCAGCCACTTTCTGCTTCTTTGCTTCCTTTGATTTCTCTACTGCCGCCTCTTTCATATCATAGGCCAGCGCCTTGTCCTGATACTGTCGCAAAGTGGTACAATCAAATCTGGACATATATTGCTGAATTTCCGGCTTCATTCGCATGTCGAAATGAAAAATCCTCTCTTCCTCGGTTCTGACCAAGCGACGCACATAAGTCAGCTGGTGATTGAAAGTCTTAATCACGTCCGTCACAGATGCTTCTGAATTTTGTGGTGAGAAAAACTCCCGGACTCGGGCCTCTCTAACTGGGCGAGGACAATACTGCGCTTCCATCATTAATTTGAATTCCGTCCAGTCAACATTATGCTCCTCCGGTCGAATGGCCTCCCACCAGTTGAAAGCCTCCCCTGTCAGAAGATACTGGGCGACCGGAACCTTTCTATCGTTGGGACAGTTAATCCCCGCAAAAATCTTCTCTAATTCCTTCAGCCAGTGATCCCAAGAAAGCGTCTCAGCCGAACCGTCAAATTTCGGAGGATGCAATTTGATCACCTCGGTAAGCCATTTATCTCCCCGATTATCCACGTTATGCTGCTGTCCCATTGCCGTCTGCATGCGATCCACAACTTGAGCAAACTGGTTTATCTGAGCAACCCCCTGCTGAAGTTCTCCCGGCACGTTAGGATCTGCATTATTATTTGCTGATCCCTGTTGTCCCCCGGAATGGGAATCCATTCGGCTAGCGGTTATTTCTGGGGTAGACACCAAATCTTCTTGTCTCGCATTTCCACGTCCGCGTCCACGACCGCGTCCGCGTCCACGACCTCCTCTCAACATACTGTAAAAACAAATACTCAATATTCAGGGCAAACTTTCTAAAAGTACGTCCATCAATGTTCACAAAACATGAATTAAATAAAACGGTAGTATTTGAGATTAGAAAACTTACAACCACGGTCCGCACGACGATGCTGGCTCAGCAGTGATGTTAAAAACGACCAATAATAAAATAACGTAAATAGACCCAACTAACCCGACTGCCAAGATATCCATGAATCTTAGCTCCGATACCATATTCTGTAACACCCCGAGATATTCGGAATAATTACAGCGCCGTAAACCCTTTAAGTAAGGATTTACAAGGCTAATTTAAAAGAAATGTAAATATAATCCAATCGTACAACTGAAGTTCAAAATACAGATTTTGTTCAACTGATCCAATGAGTTAACTTATACAACCATATCGAAATGACATTATTAAAATAGACGTACTCGAGTACTAAATGAACCAAGAAGACAAATCACAATAACAATAAACATCAACCACATCACTGAGCCATTTCATCGTCTCCGTTTGCATCGTGGTTGCTTCCCGCTCCTAGGCTACCCGAACATCAAAACAATGTCCACCCTCGAAGGGGTTAGCAAAACAATTCTTGTACAAGTATCATAATACATAACTCATCTGTTCATCATTAAACATGCGTAACGGACTTCCGTCATCTAATCCAACGATGCGAATCCTCACGAAGCATCAACACAATACAGGTAATCCGGTGATCAGCGCCCTTGGTATAGATCCCCATGATGATCCCGTCGGACCAACGCATGGTGGAAAACACATGCGGCGATCCAGCGCCCTCAAGATAGATCCCCATGATGATCTCGTCGGACCAACGCATGGTGGACATTCGATCCAGCGCCTCAAGATAGATCCTCATGATCCCCTCGGATCATTTATACCATAAACCAATCAATTATGCATACATATATGCATTTCAATATGTTCATCAATACGAACAATTAACAACGAATACCACGAGAAATTACAGAAATACATCTCATATTTGACAACATGAACAAAACCATAAGCATGATCAAGGTTCCAATATAAATCAAACTCAACATATGATACTTGCCTCGAAAATGGCAAGAATGGAAATACTCCAACAAATGACACGCGTCCGTATGTCACCGCCCCTCGATCGTCCCCTATGAAAGGCTCGGACCTAAAAAATAATAAATAATTCCTCTCAATTAAATGCGAACGTCTAACAATCCGGTTTACGGCAAAAAGATCTAAAAATGAATACTGTCTTAAATACTTACAGCGCGCTAAGTACTCTAAGTAACCAGCTCTAAGCCTACCCGTTAACGTCAGCAAATGACCGGGTTTAGCGTCGCTAGCCGTATCGACACTCTTCTCGAATGACCGCCTCGCCGATGATATAACGTACGTTACGTATCCAACATAGCGCACGTTACTCATTCCCGATAGCGCACGTTAATATATACATCTTAGCGTGCGCTAATCGTGCATGGCAGTCACTACTGGATAGAACTTGAGCTAAAGGTGATGAAAACTCATAAAATCCCCAGTGTTAATACATGCCAACTCCGTGCATATCATGCTCATACGGTTTATGAAAGATCTTTATGGATTAAATGACTACGAGACACAAGGATACGTATCATCATTATTACACCATAATTCATCTTGATCTTCAAGAAAATATCCTAAGTTCAATTCATTCCAAGTCCCAAAACATATGATCCCTTACGCAAAACATAAGAACTAGGTAATCTCCATACACTGGACATGATCGGTTTTGAAGATACAAAATATGCTTAGGAGTCCACATACTAAAAAGGTTCAATGGATCATACGATGAATAAGTGCCGAAACGTCAAAATATCCTTCTAACACATGATGATCGACTATTAACGAATTTAACTGACTAGATAAACATGATCAAACGTCATTCAGAATACTACTAATATTGGTGAAGAATCACCTACCTCAAAGTAGTGAAGAACAAGGAGGAAATTCGAAGCAATCCAACGCCGAAGGTTTGAACATCAATCCTCCAATGATCTACAATCTTCAACACGAGCTAGGATGCCGGCAAGAAGTGTTTAGGATGAAGAGAGTGTCTTTCTAAGTTCAAGAATTCGAATGGGGGAGTGAAAAATCTGAAAATATGAAAAAGGATATTGTCCTATATATAGAAAATGGTTATTAGCGCGCGCTAGTCCATATTCATAGCGTGCACTAACGGCTATTTAAAACGTTACTGATTTCACTGTACTCAGCCTTTAGCGTGCGCTACCTTCATGTGAGTAGCGTGCGCTAACGCGTTGACTTGGCTTTTTCCCGAAAGCCGTCCAGGTTCATCCCGACACAATCCGACCAAGATCCCCGGCCTGATCTCACCTACGACACGTCTCAATCATATTGACCACGTATAGCGTGCGCTAAGGTTCCTTCATAGCGTGCGCTATGGATCCAAGTTAGCGTATGCTACACTTAGATGATAACGTGCGCTACAAGCGCAGAAACACAATTTATAAATCACATTCATGAAATCATGCGCTCAACTACACCGGATAATGAAATACGGAGAATAATACTCAGATCAAAGTGCAACAATTACAATATCACAAGTTCCAAATACATATCAGAAATCTCGGGTATTACATTATTCGCCTTATTGATTTTATTTACAGTTTACTTAATCAACACATTGTGCCAGTCTCTTAGGCTAAACCCCCCCTTGCGTTAGATTAGGTTTAATTAGAACAAACTTTAAGATTAAAATACTGATAGATACTTAGGTGTTAACGTTTCACTCTTAGTGATCGACACTTTACTTACCAACTAGGCTACATCGATCGGGTACACTGCCCCGTTAGTGCTTGTTATAGGTTAAGTCGGCTAAATATAAATTTAAAACTTGATAACATAATATATACCTACAATGAAAACACAACATCAATGTTGCCAGACAATAACCATTATATATCTGAGTTTATAATGCTAGAACACTCATATTAGAGTCATAAAAATGTAGTATAACTTTTGTTAGTTGATATATAGCATTGGTTTAAAAGATGGTACAAAACGTTTGCTTAAAATATTATTACTTGTTATACACTTTTAAGTTCATACATGAAAATGGGTTTTTGATTCAAGTTATAACTGAGATTATTTGTGACAACTGGCGATTTTCCAGGTTAATATTTAACCAAAAGCTCAAATTATTTCACTTTTTACCGTTACGTGATTCTAGAACTGGGAAGTTATCCCGCTTATTGTTAAAAACGACCCTGAGCGCGTAACGACACTGGACTTTGTGCGGTATACATTACATTAGTATATTATGACATTTATAAACTAACTTTATATGTCATTTTATTTTATAACTTTTGCATAAAACGCATACATTTTGCATTTTTAGGTCATGCATACACGCATTTGACACCACATTTCTACATAACTATTTAATCTACACTTCTAAATAACCAAAATTTTGAAAAATATTTTTTCCCGCTTCGTTTTTTGTTGCTTGGCCAAACACTCACACATACATACATACATACTATGAACATTTTTTTTTTGTTGCTCAGCATAACCATAATGTACTATTGCCTCTTTTGGCCATTTTGCCTCAACTAATTCTTGTTACTACTGGGATTTGAACCTCACATTATTTTAACCTCATGTGTAGTGTTTGTACATAAAAAAAACTAGCTAGGTTCATTGTATCCTTATCACCAAAAACACACATCAAACATTCTCTTTTCTCTTGCTCCTCCTTTTGTGTTCGTTCGCCACCCAACACCCAACACCCACACCAACATAATTTTTTTTCTTGTTCATCGAAGATTTTGGGTCAAATAAATTAGAGTAGTTCGTTGGTTTAGTTATTTGGGTCATTACATAGTCATTTTGGGTTGATTTTTGGCACCTTAATCTACTCTTTTCCATCAAACTTTGTAAGTAAATATTTACTTCATATTTTTGTACTTTTAGCATCTTCATTACATATATTTATCATAAGTACAAGTTATTTTCAAAAACTACAAGAAAAAGTTTAAAGATGATCCATATACATACATACCTACACACGAAATACATATGAACACTTTTACCAAAAATGTATCACTATATTTATGTAGCTTATTTTCTTGTAAAAATGTGTAAAAAGCTTATTTGCGGCCTATTTGGGCTTATCTTGAGTTTTGATTTTATTCTTATGATATAATCTTGGTTTAATAATGTTAGTATGTTACTTTTTATGTTTTTGTTGTAAATCGGTGGAAGGGAATAGGTTTAGTTCGGTGTTGTTGGTTTTTGTTGGCGAAATGTGCTGAAAAAGTGGTATTTAGCGTAGTTATAGAGGGCTGTCCGTAGGCGCGTTTTCTGGACAGCGGGAAGTAAAGTTTTGCAACATCTAATACTTATTTTAAAAACTAGACATAATAAGCTACACGTGGCCGCTTGAACCACTAAAAACGGACTTAAAACGAAGAAGTTATGTCAATTTGAAAATCACTAAAAGATTACAAAAGTTGAAAAACATTTAATATTTTCTGAGGTTGCAGTTCGAGTCCAGTTTTGACCTACTTAATGTCCGAATTTTTGAATACTCAAAGTATAAAAATTGTAGTCCTATATCTCACGTTTCCGAATTGCATTTAAACTTGTCGTAAAACCGTATTACGAAGAAGTCATGGATTCGTAAAGTTGACTAAAAACCACATTTTCATACAAATTTCCGCAACTATTTTACGAAGTATTTGAGCTGATTAGTAAACTTTGGAGGCGTTTTTTGAGTGTTTTAGAATCCGGTTGAAGCATAGTGTCCTTAAGAAATGTTTAAGTATCGTTTAAATACTTTTCATACGAGTCGAAAGTTTAAAATAGTAAGTGTTGGACGAGATATAAATTTTGTGGTAGAACACTTTGGAATTTTTGTAAGTATTAAAACATAAAAATAATGAGTAAACTTTGACGTAAAGTGTATTTTGACTTATAAAACTAAAGCGCAAACGTACATTGGTGATTCAAAGTCTTAAGAACAAATTTTCGTCATTTTATTTCATTAGCATAATACTAAGTCAGACCATTATTTACTTAGGTCGCGTTCTGGTACCGTTGTAAACTATTTTTTGATCGACTTATTCCTTGATCACTACTTTGCTTGAAATGAGCTTATAGCCCCACGTTTTACTTGTTTTACTACTTATTTTAAAAACTTTTGGGGTGAGAACATGCTTGCTTTTACTTTGGACACAAGTACCTTTTAAACTGTTACAGATTAGCCTAAGTACCATTAACCCACTATGCCCACTATCATGAACCGCTAATTTCTGAGAGAAGCGCGAATAATATAAATAGATCTTTCAGATGTTGAAAGATAAATTGTGACACGTCAATTGACCAGATGACTTCGTAGTTTATTGTGACGCGTCAAATCAAGAACTTGGATGTGTGTTGATGCAAAATGAGCAAGGTAATTGCATACCCATCCCGTCTGTTAAATATTCATGAGAAGAATTATACCACGCATGACTTAGAAATGGGCGCGGTGGTATTTGCTCTCAAAATCTGGAGACACTATTTATACGGAACAAAGAGTGTTATCTACACTTATCATAAAATCCTTCAGCACATCTTTGATCACAGCGAGTTGAATAGGCGTCTGAGATGACGGGCTGAAATCTTTAGCGACTATGACAGTGAGATTCGATACCATCCGAGAAAGGAAAACGTAGTGTCTGACTCACTGAGTAAAAAGGAAAGGATTAAACCAAGTCGAATACGAGCCATGAGCATGTCCATTTAGGTATCAAGGGCAAGATACTGGAAGCCTATAACGAAATGTCCCTGGGTGTAAGGGATGTTTGGCAGATGTAAACCTGCACGTAGCCCTGGAGGAGATCTAGATAGACAACGGCTTACGCTTACTAGAAGAACCACTAAAAATCATGGACCGTGATATCAAGAGATTGAGACAAAGTCGAATTCCCATCGTGAAGGTCCTATGGAATTCGTGGTGAGGTCTTGAGTACACATGGAAAGGTGAGGACGAAATCAAGCACAAGTACCCGCAACTGTTCACGGACGTTCTTCCTATAGAGGATACGAGCTAAATATTAGGACGAAATTCCTTTTAATGGGGGCATGCTGTGACAACCGTCTAGCATAAAGTAGCAACCGATAGCAACTTTTGACATATTTTTTACTACTTCTGTGTTTGTTGAGTTAGTCTGGTACTTTTCAGGTTATTTTGTGCTAAGTGTTCATTTTTATAGGAACCCATACTTTACGAACGTACCTTCGACTTACAATTTTGTTTAAATGTCATAAATGATCAATGATATGCTCAAATCACTTTAAGTTAGTGTCATCACCATCGAAAAAGTTTGTTTAACTAACTTGTACATTTCACTTCAAAAGTTACATTTTCCTTAAGTTTACATTTTAATTTAATAGTTACACATTTTACATTATACATTACACTTTTAATTATACACCTTACAAACAAATTAATACATAAAATTTGAAAATACACCCTCTTTATCCCTCCCCCTAGCTGGCCACCCCACCACCCAAAGGAACCAATCACAAGCCTTGCTTCTAAACACACTCATTCAATACAACTCCCTAAACGCTCATGCCTATCTCTCACACTCTTCCCATTTGATTTTCACACACAGAGAAAGTTTCTCTCCTCCTCTCCCTCTATTTGGATGCCGCCAACACACACAAACCACCACCATCACCACAAACTCTTGTTCTTGCAAATCTTTGATTCTTTATGAATTTGTAATCAAAGAGATAACTTAAGCTACTGTATAAAACTGATTTGTAATATATAAACACTCTAAGAAGGTTATGAACATGGTTTGGTCGTTTTTGGTGTTTAGTTTAGAGAAAAATGCATGAAAATGAGCTAGATAATAGGACAGTTTGTTGTTAGAAAATTTAGATTGACTTTAAGAAGCCATAACTTACTTATAACTCATCATATAGGCCTTTTCTTTTTACATAAACTTAGCTTTAGGAGTTGTCTTTCAAATCGAAGTGGTTTGGTAGGAAAATATGGAGATTTGGTCATCCAAACTATGAAAAGAAAACAAGATGTCAAAACTGTCTTTTAGAACTGTTTTGATAGGTCAACTTTATGAAGTCATAACTTGGTCATATTTTACTCTATTTCAAAGATTCTTACTCTGAAAGTTAAAATGTTTTGTCTATAAAACTTTGGTGGTTATATGAAAAGATTTTGGGATTTGAACCTCCAAATATGGATTGGAAGTCAGGGTGTTAAATCTATTAGACATGCTCAGATTTTTAGCTCACTTTACAAGACCATAAATAATTCATTTTGTGTTAAAAATGGACGATTCCACCTCTAAGATTTAACTTTATGTATTTACATTAAAATCCAAGTGGTCTCGGTTGGTAAAACTCTTTTGAACCCCCAACGGTCGTCACAAGATAAGTTACAAGACTGATTATTTAGGCAGACTTAGATGACCAACTTTACAGGGTCATATCTCACTAAAAAATGTGTGTCTAGACCTAATTTTTGGTTTGGTAATAGTTTGAAATGTTAACTTAACTGTGCCCAAAAATTAGGGCCTATCTCAAAGATATTGACCCTCTGGCACATGGATCTTATGGATTGGTCAAGGAACTTTAAGATCAGATGAGAATTTTTGTTCAAGCATTTTTTTCTTGACTTAAACACTTGATAAAAATTGCCAAAAAATCATGAGTACACCTAAGACGAGGTATTTACATAAATGTAAGGGACTGAACTTGAATCACTTTTGGTCAAATGGTCACTCAAAGTGACCATATTTTTGGGACAATTTTGGTGATTTCATGTGTAGTAGTAAGTGACGCCTTTTAATGAGTCTAAATGGATGACATAACTAGTAAATGTTCTTTTTGGTCCGAGCATAGTGTTTAGGGATTATTGAGTACTTGTACTTGCTTTAAGTCGCATTAGGAAGGTTCACGTTAAAAGGGTTTCCAAGGTGTTCTGTTTGTGACGTTCTTGTACTCTCGTTCTCTCACCGGTTAAGTTGAGTTTTCATAACCCCCCCCCCCCCCTTTTTTTTTAATCTTATTGTTTAGGGTGAAAAGCATGAAATGTTTTACTTAAACCAATGTAGTTGTACTTTTACAAGCTTTTGAATTGATTGAATTGACGTACTTTGATTTGCAAACTTATTGAAATGGTTGCATTTTATGAGCTTTTGAATTGACTGAATTGACGTACTTGGTTTTTTGAACTTATTAAAATGGTTTGTATACTTGTATGTTGCTTGAGTTCTATCGGAAGGCCCAGTGCATTTCACTACTTTTAGCTCGGTTATGAGCTGTCGATATTTATTGATAGCGCTATTTAGGAGTAGAGCTGCTCCTCACTTCACCGTTCTGGAGTGCACTGTATTGGTGCATAGTATTATGTTTGTTATGCTCGGTTTAGAGCATGATTCACTAGTGAGGTGCTCGGGCTAAAGTTCACTAATGGGGGCAAGGTTTCTGTTGAGTATTGGTCCGAATCGGGTGGCAAATTATTACAATAATTATAACAAATATAACTATTACACAAATCTACCCGGGATATGGATTAAGGATTACACAACTTCTATTTAAATGAATCAAACAATAACTGGAAGGAAAAATAAAAACAGTGAGTAAAGAAATGCAAACCAAACGGCCGAAGCCGATCGGAAAGTGATGTCACTGTCGGAAAAACAGCCCGGCTCAGTCCTCCGTCTCCGTAGCCACGTCTAGGACTCACAAGACCCGCGGCCAGCACCCAGAAACGAAACCCACCACCGGACCGGAAGCAACCACCGGAGGAATCGAAGCACTAAGCAAGATTCAACCGAAATAAACCCCAGAAAACTGAATCGAAGCACTAAGCAAGATTCAACCGAAACAAACCCCAGAAACTCAGATCCCGAATTCTCACAAGCCTCACCCACAAATCACTCAATTATTTCACAGAGAAAAATCGAGGAAATCAGAAAATATCACTTGCTCTCTCTTCGTTTTTTTTGTTCTTTCATCTCACCCGAAATCGGAATTTATAGGAGAATCGGAACAACAAAACGAAGAGAGGAAATCGGAAAGATTTAGTTTCCATCTCAGAAGAACAGGTCAACCGAGGAGAAGAGGAAAGAAAATCGGGAGTGATAAGGGAGGGTGGAGTCTGACGGCAGAAACGAGAAATAAGGGGGTAGGGTTTCTGGGGTAGTTTTTTATATTAGGGTAGGATAAAAAACCAATGGCCAGGATTAAAAGATACCAAATAAATGGCCAGGATTAATCCAGACAAATGGGCTGCTTCCAAAAGGTTCCGGGCCGGGTCCGTTTTTAAGGTGGACTGTAGGAGATATTAAATTGGGCCCTCATAATTTTAATCATTTGGGCCAATTAAACCCAACAATTCTCCACCTGGGCCAAATGAGTCATCGGGGTACATAAGGGAGACAGAGGTCATCATCGCCGTAGGACATCACCTGCACACAAAACACAAAGTAAGTACAGGTATGTTAGGAATATGCCCTCGAATGCCACTCAGAGGATGAGAGAGTGAGAGCAATTGTATTGTAATTATGAATATTATATTTAATAAGGCAATTATTATTTCTATATTATTGTATATCACTGGCATTGTGATTTGGTATATAGAATAATAGTCCTTGCATTTGAGAGTGAACATTCTACTCCTTATGGAGATAAGGAGATAGGCACTAGAAGTGTTTAGAGCTCGAATGCTTAACTAGTTCGCAAGTCGATAAAACTTAACAGGACATTAAGTTTTAATAAGACTTGTATAACTGATGCTAGGACGTGTGCACGTCTTGATAGCATAGTTATAAGTATATTGGTGGGACCAGTATACTCGAACACGACTCATACTCGATTCAGTCACACGGTATTCACTCTCGGAGAGTCTATGACGAATCGAAAGGTTGTGATAGTATACATGGACCTTTGACTTGAGGGTTCAGTAGAAGATGTGTCTGTGACGTTTAGTTTGTCATTAGAGTAGTTAGACTCATTTGCTTAATTACTGAGTCGACCTCGAAGTGCGGACTATACGGGCAGGTAGCAGTCTTTGTTGTACGCCAAGAAAGGATTCTATCTCCTGTTAGTGAGCAGGCGAATGTCCTATATAGTTAATGGCAAATAAGATTATAAGTCTTTGGCCAAAGCATTCTGATATAGTCGTATTAGATACACTATTAATCAGTCGGTCTTGATTTGCATTAACACATGTATAGAGTTTAGTCAACAGTAGGGTTTGACTTTACCGTGACCCGAAGACTTGACCAGGACATCTGATAAAGGGTCTATACGTATATAGTATTCACGACATAATGGTTCTGGAATGATTCGTTCATTCGTTCTCAGTCGGGGTTTACAGTGCGGCCCGCTAGGCTGGCTAAGTGCTGCCCGCACTCATTGGTTCCTCCCAATGCCGGCTGAGACTGTAACACCCCAAACTAGGCGGATATTACAGTGTCGTGGGCCCCCGACTGGGACCCACCAGGCTAATGAAAATGAGTAAATTACGCAGGGTAAATGTAGTACCGAACCACATTACACAATTAATTACTCCGATAAGGAGTTTCATACAACACACCCAGGATGATACTGAATACAAGTATATTTTATATGGAGATAAAATATACAACACTGAGTGAAAAGAATATTCAAACGGAATGTCTGCAGCGGAATAAATGAAGGAAACATAAATGACTGAAAAGACTGGGGCCCCCTGCTAGTATCATTGGGACTCCTCGCCGTCACCGTGCTCTCCCCGTGCTTTAGCCTTGCCATGACACGAAATGATCCCCAACGGCCGCCATACAGAACAACAATTCTCAAGAGTTGAAAATACACAATCATGAGTTATCCACAGTATACAATATCCTGTCGAAACATACGCAATCAAACATGCTATATGAATCAACAAATGATACGGCTCAAAGGAATGGCGCCACACTACGTCCGGGATGGAAATGTGTCCGTGCACAAGCCACCAACGAGTATCGATCGAAGACACGTGTGGTCTTGTACCTAATCGGGCCTCTCACGAAGCCATCAACTCGTGTGCACACCCAATGTGAGGCCACCAACCAACACACGACTATAATGTGCCCGACATGAAAATCCTACACATACCAACCGGCACGCCAAGATGACCTAATGCCACAATATGACAAAAGTGACAACGAAAATGAATAATGACTCACCAGATTAAATGATGGTGAAATGAATGACTTAATGAAATGATTGGAACCGTCGTTCCTTATGACTGAGGTGATTAATTGACAATGACAAGTTTTGATACGGTTAATACAATGATGAATGAATTACGATTATGAATGAACAACATCAAAAGGAATGAATATCCTTTTACCCGAGTAAGAATTTACTTACTCAATACCGATGAAGAATGTCCGTCCACGAACAACGTCCTAAGTGAAATACCGGTCGCTCGAACAACCTTGAATAACAATAATTACCAACAACCGTTCAATACACGTATCAAGCAACTAAACACGACTAACCCAAAGGTCGAAAACAACGATAATCAAACTCATAGGGGCATTCCAACGAATACGTAACCAACCACACGACTTCGAAAATATCCAATCCCAATTATATCGAAACCAACACCAAAATGAGTATATCGAACTAACAAAACGCTTCAATGATATCAATAATCCATTAGGAATCCACAATTCGAGATTACAACTATATTAATCGGAAAATCCCCAATTAACCGAAGTCAACCCCAAGGGTTCTTGAAATAATTCCGAAAATAACCATTAAATCCATAAGAATATACTTATCCAAGGTAGATAATCCATATCTAACATATTTCAATGATAATCCAAGCTTACACGAAGAAATCGGAAGGAAAAACCCAAAAATCCGAAATTCTAGATCCAAGAGATTAATACCTTTGATTCGACGTTAAGGCGATGATGAAGTGATGATAATCCAACTCAAAGACTTGAAGATGATGATGGATGATAGAAGCTCGAAGGGAACTCTCCAAAATGCCCAAAATCGCCCGAAACCGATGAGGGAATGAGAAATGATGATAAAATGACGAACTCAGGCTAACTGTCCAATATATAGCCATTCCAGGTTAGCGTGCGCTAGCCCTTGAGCGTAGCGTGCGCTAACGAGTAATTTGGGTAGTCTAGTACCCACTGTCCGAACACGGTAGCGCGCGCTACGTACCTTTTTGTAGCGTGCGCTATGGCCATACTACTAGCGTGCGCTAAAACCCATTGTTAGCGTGCGCTAACGAATTATGTGATGCCCAGTACTGGAATCCAGAAACCTTCTGTCCTCTGATCTGATCTCGATAGCGTGCGCTACAACCAACGATTAGCGTGCGCTATAATATCGATTGTGTACGCTAAATATCACTTATAGCGTGCGCTATGAATTAATCCAGTGCAGTCCAGTAGCCACTGGACTCAACCTGATCCGTCCCTAGCGCGCGCTACTCCACATATTTAGCGTGTGCTACTACAACCTGCTAGCGCGCTACTTACCACTCGTAGCGTGCGCTACAAATAACTCACCTGCAGTCCAGTACCTTCTGGACTGCAACCAGGGTAACATTAGCGTGCGCTAATGCTGAGTGGTAGCGTGCGCTACCTGTACTCAATTAGCGTACGCTAAAAAGAGTACGTAGCGTGCGCTACTCCTCACGCACAGCCCACAATGAAAATGACAACGATGATAAACACGACACGAAACTCCAATTAGATTGATGATGAATGACGATTGATACACGATACAATTACTCTGAATGATGAATACCATGATTGAATATGAGTGACAATTGATCATTAATGAGTGAAATTACTGAATGATAAATACTGAATGATAATGACTGAATTACAACCGGGTATTACATACACCCCCCCTTAAAAGAGTTTCGTCCCCGAAACTAAGGGTCAAACAACTCGGGATAACTCTCCCGCATACTATCCTGGGTTTCCCACGTAGCCTCTTCGACTCCGTGTCTAGACCACTGAATTTTAACCAAAGGAATCGAATTATTCCTCAACTGCTTGATTCGCCGCTCTAAAACTCGTATAGGACGTTCCTCATATGAATGATCATCGGCAATCTCGATTTCATCGAACTGAAGTATGTGACTTGGGTCGGCAACATACTTCCGCAACTGAGATACATGAAACACATTATGAATTCGGCTCAACGCCGGAGGTAAAGCCAATCGGTAAGCTAACTCGCCTACTCGATCCAGAATCTCAAACGGTCCAATGAATCTCGGACTCAACTTACCCCTCTTCCCAAAACGGAAGATACCACGACTCGGGGAGACCTTGACCAAAACATGGTCACCCGCCTCAAACTCTAACGGTCGACGACGATTATCTGCATATGATTTCTGTCGACTCTGAGCGGTCAACAAACGACTTCTGATCAAAGCTACCTTCTCACGGGCGGCTATAAGCATATCGGGCTCGGTGCCGATTGATTCTGATAGGTCATCCCAACACAAAGGAGATCGACAACGACGACCGTACAAGGCCTCGTAAGGTGCCATCTTAATCGAAGCATGCCAACTATTATTATACGTGAACTCGATCAATGGTAGTTGGGCTTCCCAATCGTCTTTCCAATCGAGGACGCATGCCCTCAACATGTCCTCTAAGGTCTGAATAGTCCTCTCTGATTGTCCGTCGGACTGAGGATGAAAAGCAGTACTGAGATTAAGCTGAGTTCCCATAGCACGATGAACTGATTTCAAAAATGAGACACAAACCGTCCGTCACGATCGGAAACGATACTTTTAGGAGTACCGTGCAATCTCACAATCTCCTTGATGAACAACTGGGCCAGTCTCTCGGGACCCCACGTATCCTTGATTTCAAGGAAATGAGCCGATTTGGTTAAGCGGTCCACGATCACCCAGATCGTATTCATGCCACGACGACTCGTCGGCAAACTCGTGATGAAATCCATAGAAATGTCTTCCCACTTCCATTCGGGAATAGGAAGAGGTTTCAGCATGCCCGCCGGTCGCTGATGTTCAATCTTAACTTGTTGACAAGTTAAGCATCTCGAAACAAATTCCGCGACTTCTCGCTTCATATTACTCCACCAGTAATTTTGTTTCAAGTCCTTATACATCTTACTAGACCCCGGATGAACAGAATAAGGGGTAGCATGAGCTTCTTTCAAAATCGAGTTTTTCAACTCGTCATTCGCCGGTATGCATAACCGATTCTTAAAACGCAGAAGTCCATCCTCGTGAACCACAAATCCGGGGGCTTTCCCCTGAGTCACATCCTCACGGATGCGCAATAATGAAGGTTCTGAACTCTGATTCTCTCGGATTGCCTCCTCGAGTGACGATGAAATCTCTAACATAAAAAGCTGCCCTTGTACTCGCTATAACTAGACCTCGATCTCGGGTCTCAGAAATTCCTGCTGAAGTTCCTTCTGAACTGTTAATCGAGCAAGCATCTGCTCCTGAACGGACTTACGACTCAAGGCGTCGGCGACAACGTTCGCCTTGCCCGGGTGGTAAAGGATCTCGATATCATAATCTTTGATCAGTTCCAACCACCGTCTCTGTCGCATATTTAACTCCTTCTGAGTAAATATATACTTTAAACTCTTATGATCGGTGAATATCTGACAGGTAACGCCATAAAGATAATGACGCCAAATCTTCAATGCGAACACCACGACTGCTAGCTCCAGGTCGTGGGTCGGATAATTAACCTCGTAAGGTCTCAATTGCCGTGAAGCATAGGCAATAACTTTCCCGTTTTGCATGAGTACACATCCGAGACCCTGTCCGGACGCATCACTATAGACCACAAATCCCTCCGTCCCTTGCGGTAAAGATAGGACAGGTGCTGAAATTAACCGGCTCTTGAGTTCCTCAAAACTCTGTTGACACGCGTCGGACCACGTGTATTTCTTATCCTTCCGTAAAAGGTTCGTCATGGGTTGAGCGATTTTAGAAAATCCCTCCACAAATCGCCGATAATAACCCGCTAATCCGAGGAAACTTCGGACTTCCTTAACATTCTTCGGAGGTAGCCAATCTCGAATAGCCTCCGTCTTCTGAGGATCGACACGAACTCCGTCTGATGAAATTATGTGTCCGAGAAACGTCACTTCGGACATCCAAAACTCACATTTGGAAAACTTCCCATAAAGTTGTTCTCGCCTCAACACGTCGAGAACCTGATGAAGGTGAGACTCGTGTTCCTCCTGGTCACGAGAATAAATCAAAATGTCATCAATGAAGACAACCACGAACTGATCCAGATAGTCTATGAAAACCCGATTCATTAATTCCATGAATACCGCAGGTGCATTAGTCAACCCAAATGGCATAACCACAAACTCATAATGACCATAGCGTGTTCGAAACGCCGTCCTTGCGATATCCGACTCTCGAATCCGCAACTGATGATATCCAGATCTTAAGTCGATCTTGGAAAATACTGAAGCTCCCTGAAGTTGATCTAAGAGATCATCAATACGGGGTAAATGATACTTATTCTTGATCGTCACCCGGTTCAATTCCCGGTAATCAATACACAAGCGGAACATTCCCGGTAATCAATACACAAGCGGAACGAACCATCCTTCTTCTTGACAAATAACACTGGCGCTCCCCACGGGGACGCACTCGGTCGAATATAACCCTTCTCGAACAATTCCTCAAGTTGGTTCTTTAGTTCCTGCATTTCGGTCGGGGCCATCCGGTACGGTGCCTTCGATATCGGGGACGTACCAGGCTCCAACTCAATCGTGAATTCCACATCCCTCTGTGGAGGCAAACCAGGTAACTCGTCTGGAAAAACATCGGCATATTCCTTCACTACCGGAATGTCCGTCAACATTACTGATAATTTCTCGGTTTTGGTCATATAGCACCAATAACCGACACATCCCTGATTGAGTAATCTTACTGCTTTCATCAAATTAACGACCTTACCAGAACAACCGGGATTACCTCCCTGAAACACACATTCGACCCCATCGTCTGAAATGATAGTGATCATACGCTTACGGACACTAATGATGGCATCATGACGATCCATCCAGTCAATACCCAAGATGACGTCGTCCCTCGGCAGATCTACTACGATTAGGTCCGCTGGCCATACACGACCATGAAGCTGAATCGGACAATTCTGAATCTCACGATTTCCGATAATTCGTCTACCATCAGGTAGACCAATGACATAAGGCTCACAACTAGTAGCGCTACTCAGACGTAGTCTACTCAAACATGACTCGGAAATGAATGAATGCGATGCACCAGTATCAAAAAGGGTACACACAGGTTGAGATAGAATATCGAGTGTACCTGAGATCATTCAGGCCTCGGGATCATCGGTCTTCTTCATCTCATAAATTCGGGGCTTGCCGGCCCCCGAACCGGACGCTCCCGTCTGATAGCTCTTGGCTCCGCCTTTAGCTCCTGTTGTCTTGTACGAGCCCACCGAGTGGCCCGATTCGCACCGAATGACACAGGGCTTGAGATGACGCCGGAGTGGGTTTAGAGTCCCTACGGCAAAAACGGGCCCTATGCCCAGCAATCCCACAGTTGTGGCACGTGACAGACTGCTTCGGAAATTTGGTGCTGAAATGACCCTGTTCCTCACAGTTGAAACAGGTGATGGCCGAACTGGCCGCTCGCGACTGAGATTCCGCGGGTTTAGGCGTCATCGGAGGACGCTCAGAAAAGGTAGAGCCCGCACGTGGTTTCTTGAAAGTGGCCTGACTCCCGTCAGACTGATTACGGTTCTTAGACTTCTTGTCGGCTGATGAGGGTTGTTGCTTAGCAATCTCCTTAGCAGTAAGCTCATAGGTAAGAGCTTTCTCAATGAACTCGGCCATAGTGGCACAATTATGATTAAGCAGCTGCAGTCTCATACGGGGTTTCAGCCTCTTGCTGAAATACTTGATTTTGTCCGCCTCAGAGTGAATGATAGACGAGGCGAACGGAAGAAGTTCCTGAAATTTTTCGGCGATGGCGAGAACGTCATCATCCGCCGAAAGGTCGGGAGTGAGTAATTCTGACAACTTGGCCTCCCTGAGTGGGGCCGGATAGTACCTCTCCATCATGAGAGTCTTGAACTGATCCCAAGTACATGATCCGTCTGTGGGCTTCAACGATAACCACCATGAATGAGCGCTCTTACCAAGGTAGTAAGCCGCAACTGAAACTTTATGCCCTTCAGGGCAATCCACCATAGCAAATAACTTCTCGAAATGCTCAAGCCAATGGACAATATCCGCCGGCTCAGATGAGCCCTCAAAGGTAGGTGGTCGCTGGCGAGAGATATCGCTAATGATATTGCTTACACCCCTCTCTTGCCTCTGAGGTGGCGGCGGAGGAGCCTGTTGATTTTGATTGACGGAGTTATGCATCGTCTCCATCAGCTGTGCCATCTGAGTCATTTGGGCCATCATGCCCTGCATAAAGGCGAGTGGGTCGACTCGAACACCCTCTGACTGAGCTGTGTCCCGGGTTCGACTCCCTGATAGCGAATGGTCACGTCCAGGTGAATGAGTGGCAGCGTCACTGCTAGATGAGTTAGCATTATTCCTGGCATTCGCACGTGTATTCACACGAGTTCTCGGGATTCGGCCCGCTCCACGGCCTCGTCCTCCACGTCCTCTGCCAGCCCTTTCCAAACTGAAGTGGAAAGTCATATGATGATTATATATCTCGCATGAGTATCACATTATGATGATATTATGAAGTGATGAAAATGAGCATACGCGCTCGAATACAGCGATTACATGAATGATTAATTGACGTGACATGATTATCTGATGAAATTACTGAAATGATTATCTTGAACAATTTAACAAGATTGATGATATGATCTTCAAGATCAACAACTGAGTAATGAAATGAATTGAGTGATTAATGAGTTAACATTATCGACTTGATCACAATTGAAAATGATGAATGAGGATTGTTAACTGATGAATTATGAATGAATGATTATTGCCAGAAATTATATCATGGCATCAGGAATCTTACAGTTCTTGGTCTGATTGGCTCGGCATTTGCACAGGTCACACGTGACGCGAAAGTCCAATGATACTAGTCCGATGACGATGATTTCAAATGAGACATGACTCGGAAGGTAGTATTCAAAACCACGCTCCGATACCAACTCTGTAACACCCCAAACTAGGCGGATATTACAAAGGTCTGTGGACCCCCGACTGGGACCCACCAGGCTAATGAAAATGAGTAAATTACGCAGGGTAAATGTAGTACCGAACCACATTACACAATTAATTACTCCGATAAGGAGTTTCATACAACACACCCAGGATGATACTGAATACAAGTATATTTTATATGGAGATAAAATATACAACACTGAGTGAAAAGAATATTCAAACGGAATGTCTACAGCGGAATAAATGAAGGAAACATAAATGACTGAAAAGACTGGGGGCCCCTGCTAGTATCATTGGGACTCCTCGCTGTCACCGTGCTCTCCCCGTGCTTTAGCCTTGCCATGACCTGAAAAACAGTATCCCCCAACGGGGTCAGTTACACAGAACAACAATCCTCAAGAGTTGAAAATACACAATCATGAGTTATCCACAGTATACAATATCCTGTCGAAACATACGCAATCAAACATGCTATATGAATCAACAAATGATACGGCTCAAAGGAATGGCGCCACACTACGTTCGGGATGGAAATGTGTCCGTGCACAAGCCACCAACGAGTATCGATCGAATACACGTGTGGTCTTGTACCTAATCAGTCTCACGAAGCCATCAACTCGTGTGCACAGTCCAATGTGAGGCCACCAACCAACACACGACTATAATGTGCCCGACATGAAAATCCTACACATACCAACCGGCATGCCAGTATGACCCGGAATGCCACAATATGACAAAAGTGACAACGAAAATGAATAATGACTCACCGGGATTAAATGATGGTGAAATGAATGACAGCTTAATGAAATGATTGGAACCGTCGTTCCTTATGACTGAGGTGATTAATTGACAATGACAAGTTTTGATACGGTTAATACAATGATGAATGAATTACGATTATGAATGAACAACATCAAAAGGAATGAATATCCTTTTAACCGAGTAAGAATTTACTTACTCAATACCGATGAAGAATGTACGTCCACGAACAACGTCCTAAGTGAAATACCGGTCGCTCGAACAACCTTGAATAACAATAATTACCAACAACCGTTCAATACACGTATTAAGCAACTAAACACGACTAACCCAAAGGTCGAAAACAACGATAATCAAACTCATAGGGGCATTCCAACGAATACGTAACCAACCACACGACTTCGAAAATATCCAATCCCAATTATATCGAAACCAACACCAAAACGAGTATATCGAACTAACAAAACGCTTCAATGATATCAATAATCCATTAGGAATCCACAATTCGAGATTACAACTACATTAATCGGAAAATCCCCAATTAACCGAAGTCAACCCCAAGGGTTCTTGAAATAATTCCGAAAATAACCATTAAATCCGTAAGAATATACTTATCCAAGGTAGATAATCCATATCTAACATATTCCAATGATAATCCAAGCTTACACGAAGAAATCGGAAGGAAAAACCCAAAAATCCGAAATTCTAGATCCAAGAGATTAATACCTTTGATTCGACGTTAAGGAGATGATGAAGTGATGATAATCCAACTCAAAGACTTGAAGATGATGATGGATGATAGAAGCTCGAAGGGAACTCTCCAAAATGCCCAAAATCGCCCGAAACCGATGAGGGAATGAGAAATGATGATAAAATGACGAACTCAGGCTAAGCATCGATATATAGTCATTCCCGGGTTAGCGTGCGCTAGCCTGAGCGTAGCGTGCGCTAACGAGTAATTTGGGTAGTCCGGTACCTTTGTCCGAACACGGTAGCGCGCGCTACGTACCTTTTTGTAGCGTGCGCTACGGCCATACTACTAGCGTGCGCTAAAACCCATTGTTAGCGTGCGCTAACGAATTATGTGATGCCCGAGATGGAATCCGAAACCTTCGTCCTCGATCTGATCTCGATAGCGTGCGCTACAACCAACGATTAGCGTGCGCTATAATATCGATTGTGTATGCTAAATATCACTTATAGCGTGCGCTATGAATTAATCCAGTGCAGTCCAGTAGCCACTGGACTCAACCTGATCCGTCCCTAGCGCGCGCTACTCCACATATTTAGCGTGCGCTACTACAACCTGCTAGCGCGCGCTACTTACCACTCGTAGCGTGCGCTACAAATAACTCACCTGCACCCGGTACCTTACGGGCGCAGCAGTAACATTAGCGTGCGCTAATGCTGAGTGGTAGCGTGCGCTACCTGTACTCAATTAGCGTACGCTAAAAAGAGTACGTAGCGTGTGCTACTCCTCATGCACAGCCCACAACGAAAATGACAACGATGATAAACACGGCACGAAACTCCAATTAGATTGATGATGAATGACGATTGATACACGATACAATTACTCTGAATGATGAATACCATGATTGAATATGAGTGACAATTGATCATTAATGAGTGAAATTACTGAGTATCAATTACTGAATGATAAATACTGAATGATAATTACTGAATTACAACCGGGTATTACAGAGACGAACCTACGGAGTCGCGCAATAGGATCATTGATGGATAAATGTGAATTAATAATCTCTCTTATAATATTAGATATTAGATATCTAAGTTTGATTTATCGGATAAATCAAATAGCGGTCTTATGAATTGTAAGTAGGTTACTGGTGATTACTTTAATTCATAAATTATATTTCTTAGAGAAATATATATTTGTGTTTGATATAATTAATTAATTTGATTAATTAATTAGTCCAAACACATTGGAAATAAAACGGATTCATTTGACGAACATCCGGTACACGAGGGATTCGTTTTGACGAACATCCAGTATACGAGACGAGTAAATTCGACCCGTCTTCTTCGAAATTTCCCTTAAGGCCGCCCCCCTCCCTCTCTTGTCTCTTTTATACTTATTTTATGTCACTAGGTGACATATGTGAGGTGTATTTGATACCCTCAATCATGTGTTAAAGGAAGACTTTCATTTTTTTTATAAATAAAAGTCTTTAAAAAGGAGAGAGGACAACTTCTTCTTGCTTGAACTCAAAATCACGAATTTGAGAGAGAGAGAGTAAGGTTGAAAACTTCATCTTGATCTTAGAGACAAGATATAAGAATAATACATTGAGAGAGAAAATTCCTACAAGATTCCCTAGCCGCATTCTTGAAGAAAGGAAGCTTGTCGATTTTTCCATCAAGTTCCGGCGTGTGAAGTAGAGGCATCTTGCTTTAGGTGCTTGGAACGAAGGGCTCTTCATCATCATCATCATCATACGAAGGTTTTTCAGAGACATCATAGGTATAGGACTTTGATTCCTTGATCTTCGTATTTTTCTTTTCGTATATACGTTACTTGATCGATCCTCTTAGGGATTCCGTTTATTCTTCCGCTGTATTTATTTTCTGTGGAATCCCAACAGTGGTATCGGAGCGAGGTCATATATATCGTATATACGATCATCTTTGCATTTGGAATGTTATTTGATGATGTTTATGATTTAGAATCATAATAGATATAATCGAAGAAATTTAATTGTTCGTAGTAAGTCAAGTTTCGACTATTTTATGTGAATTATAAATCTGAAAATTTTGATTTTTGTTGATTTATAAGTTCTTCATGAAGTTAAGAAACTTTTTCGCTTTAGGCGAGTCGAAAAATGAGAAAAAGCGGGGTTAAACACGAATACCGCACGAAGACGCATTGTGGCGGCTCTGGGATCATTGCTGGCCGGCCGAGAGTGACTCGGTAGGCTCATCATTGCTCGGCCGCCCGGGCAATGGCCGAGTGACTCGGTCGGGTGATTCTCGGGTTTTGGCCCGATTTTGAATCGGGCCGTGGTGGGCACGATCTTGGATTTTCGGCTCCATTTTTGTGTTTATATTTCGTTGTAATAATTTCAGAAATTTAAATTGGATTTAATTGTATTTAATAAAATATTTGGAATATCTTTTTATTAAGGGAAATTATTAGACGAGAATATTGTTTTGGCCGGATTACTTTGAACGGATTAAAATGACGATTATAAATATTAATTTGATTAATATTGTAGAAATTAAATAGATTAATTTTTATATTAATTGGATTAATATATTAATTGATTATTTAATTTCATTTACCGTTACATGTTGTATGGAATGCCTTATGTGATGGTGATATAGCTCGTGGACTTAGTTGTTGATTTGTTCGATTCGATATGGTTGTAAAGGCCATTTTGAGCCTATTTATTTTTACTAGAAAATATGTATAAAAGGACGTATTGTTCAATGATGTAATTATTCATATGGCTATGACGAAGACCGAAGACGACCGACTAGAAGACGAAGAACCAATACTGTATTTTTCCTTTCTTTATTTGGCTTGGCCCAATACTTAGGAAAAAGTCCATGAGCTATATGTTGGTAGTAACTAGGTTGCTATTTATTGTTTTTCATTTTGAATGATTGACAAACCACAAACCGCGCTTATAAACGGATTAATGTGCAAAGTGTAACATATAATCGCGTTAATACTCCCACTTACAAACACTAAGTTATAAAGGTTACAAGGTTTCCTACCCTCCATCAAACTCATGGAAAATTAAAATCTAAACCGGAATATTATTCTTCCGAGTATGTCGGGGTAATATTTTTGGGGAAAGTTGATAAATTCCTAGAGTGCATTAGATGCCTTTGGTTGTGAGAAATCAAACCCCTATAAACCGTATGGGTTGCCGGGTAAGATTCAATTGTCAGACTAATAGGAGTTGACGGTTTAAACTTAGATAGTTCAGCGAGCCATAGAAACCGAATGGGTTGAGGGCAAGTGAACTAGGGGTAAAAGAAGATCGAATCATCCATTAGATGGGTTGGTATTAGACACCACTTTATAAAGAATAATAGAATATAAACCGTATGGGTTGCCCTCTATTAAACTTTGTAAAGAAATCGATCACCACTATGAAGTCACCCAAGACTTCCGGATTTAACATGGGAGTGTGTAAATGCCGATAAAATAGTGGGAGCCGAGTTATGAATAAAGAAAGTCCTTAAATTCTTTACTCGAATCATAATTAAACAATCACGAACGAATCTCAAATTATTCTCTGCAATTAACAAAACACTCAATATGACAATGAACCCACTCGCTATACTACTTGAAAAGAACGTCTGGTAGTCCGAACTATGTGGGTGGCCGGAACTTGAGGATTGTCCCAACTATGGAAATGCTGGGATACGTCTTGGAGGTGGACATCCCAGCGGCTCCTGCAAGAACCCGAGCCAATCAGGAAGATGTCGATGCCCATGAGAAATGGGTAAAAGACGACATAAGAGTGCGAGGGTACATGTTAGGCTCAATGACCAATGAGCTTCAACGTGCCCATGAAAAGATGACGTCTTCACGAGCCATCTTAGCGCACCTGGATGAGCTCTATGGAGAGCATAGCCGAACTGCTAGATATGAGATATCAAAGCAATTATTCGGCGCCAGGATGAAGGAAGGAGATAAGGTTGGGGACCATGTCCTCAAGATGATCTCGATGATTGAGAGATTAGAAGCTCTTGATTTTCAGATGCATGCATCTCTCCAAACTGACCTTATCCTGCAGTCACTTCCTGACCCCTTTTCCCAATTTGTCATGAACTTCAACTGCAATGAGATTGCATGTAACTTAGCTGGGCTAATGAACAAACTGACGACTGTCCAGTCTCAGATGAAGACAAAGGGAAAGGAAGCTGCACTTGTGATTTCTTCTAAGACTTGGAAGTCCAAGAATAAGAAGAAAAGGAACAACAAGCAGTTAGGTCCGATAGCCAAGATCGACAAGGGAAGGGGAAAGGCCCCAATGGTTCAAAAGAGCAAAGGGGCCAAGAAAACGGATGTATGCCTCAACTGCGGTGAGCTAGGCCACTGGAAGAGGTATTGTCCAAAGCTTGACCGTAATGCGCCTTCAGGTACGGAACTACTGGTTTTAGAAACAAATTGTTCTGTAACTGTATATTCTACTTCTTGGATACTTGATTCCGGTGCGAGTTCTCACAATTGTACAATGAATCAGGATCTGGAGGCAGTAGGAAGGCTGGATTCGGGGAGGTGATGGTCACCGTCGGAAGTGGGCATAGTGTCGAGGCTTCTGATATCGGATCCCTTATGTTGGATTTAGAATCTGGTTTTATTCTCACTTTAGATGATGTACTTGTTTTGCCCAAGGGGCACAAGAATATTGTATCAATTCCGGTCATGGACCGAAAGGGATTTCACTTCTTTATTGGAGATGGGTCCTGTCGTATTTATTTCAAAAATAAATTGGTTGGTACTGCTACATTATTAAATGGTTTATACCATTTAAATTTAAAGAATAAGACAACTGTGAACACTATAACTAGGAAGCGTGGTAGGGATGAAACGAACCAAGCACTTAAGTGATATCTTAGACTTGGTCATATCGATCAGACCAAGGTTCATAAAATGGAGAAAGATGGGCTTACGGGTCCATTGGGATCAGATCCCTATCCAACTTGTTAATCATGCCTTCAAGGCAAAATGACTAAGTTACCCTTCGCAGGGACTTTTGAAAGAGCTGCTGAAAAACTTGGATTGATCCATACCGATGTCTGTGGCCCTTTTGAAGTGGCACGAGACGGCTTTCAGTATTTCATTACATTCACTGATGACCATACCAGGTATGGATTCGTGTACTTAATGAAACATAAGTCTGAAGCTTTTGATAAATTCAAGGAATTTAAAGCCCTAGTTGAAAATCAAATAGGTAACCGTGTTAAGACTCTTCGGTCAGACCGGGGTGGTGAGTACATGAGTACCGAATTTGATGAGTTCTTAAAGGAACTAGGAATAGTGTCACAATTCACTCCTCCAGCTACTCCACAATTAAATGGTGTATTAGAAAGAAGGAACCGAACCTTGTTGGACATGGTTCGCTCCATGCTTAACTATACTGATCTATCAATTTATCTGTGGGGTTATGCGCTCCTTACTGATGTGCATATCTTGAACATATGTCCTTCCAAATCCGTTCCTAAGACTCCCCATGAGATGTGGAGAGGTAGGAAACCAAGTCTTAATCACATTAGGATTTGGGGATGCCCTGCTTATGTCAAGAAGACTAAAGTAGAGAAATTGGAAACTAGGTCTGTGAAAGGTCGTTTCATAGGATATCCAGGGGATTCCATGGAATATCTATTCTACATGCACGAAGATCATAGGATCATCGTTGCTATACAAGCACACTTCCTGGAAGATCAGTTTATTCAGGAAGGAGGGGCAGGTAGAAATATTTCTTTGGAAGAAATAAAAGAAACACCAAATGAGACACCTATGCAAGATATAAGAACCGAACCTTCTGAAATACAAATACAACCTCGCAAGTCTAGTATAATTTCTTAATTACCTGAGAGGTATGGCTATTTGCATCAAGAGGAACTGGGTGTCCATGAGATGACAGAGAGTAGTCAAAAGAATGATCCTTCTACATACGACCAAGCAATGGTAGACGTTGACTCCACCAAGTGGCAAGAACCTATGGAAGCTGAGATAGACTCAATGCATGCTAATCAGGTCTAGACTTTAGTAGATCATCCTAAAGGCATAGTGCCTATTGAAAACAAATGGATCTATAAGAGAAAGACTGATGGAGATGGCAAGGTTGATACCTATAAGGCCAGGCTTATGGCAAAGGGTTATTCCCAAAGAGAAGGAATCGATTACTTTGAGACCTTCTCACCTGTAGCTATGATTAAGTCTATTCGCATGATGCTTGCTATAGCAGCCCACTTAGATTATGAAATATGGCAAATGGATGTGAAAATGGCATTCCTAAATGGATTCCTCGAGGAGGAGATTTATATGGAATAGCCTAAGGGATTCATATCTCAAACTAATATTCATAAAGTATACAAACTTCAGCGTGCCATTTATGGACTGAAGCAAGCTTCACAGAGTTGGAATCTTCGTTTTAACGAGACAGTCAAAGAGTTTGATTTTGTCCAAAATGAAGAAGAGCCCTGTATTTACAATAAGGTTAGTGGGAGCAAAATTGCGTTCTTAATACTATATGTAGATGACATTCTACTTATAGAAAACGATGTAGGAATGCCCAGTTCTGTGAAAGCTTGGCTTTCTAAAGAGTTCTCAATGAAAGACTTGGGAGAAGCTACCTATATTCTGGGTATTCGTCTCTACCGGGATAGAGCGAAAAGAATGTTAGGTCTTTCCCAAGCCCTCTACATAGAAAAGATCCTGAAGCGATTTAGGATGGAAGATTCTAAAAGAGGGTTTCTACCTATGCAACATGGTGCAAAACTTTCCTTAGAGATGTGTCCTCAAAGTGAGGAAGATAGAAAGGAAATGAGCAAGGTACCTTATGCTTCGACAGTAGGTAGCCTTATGTATGCAATGATTTGCACTAGACCGGACATTGCCTATCTTTGTGAGCGTAGTAAGTCGGTTTCGATCAAATCCAGGCGAGAACATTGGGCTTTGTAAAGAACATTCTTAAGTACCTAAGGAGGACTAAAGACTTGGTTCTTAATTACGGCGGTGGAGTTCTTAGAGTGATGGGTTATACAGACTCAGATTTTTCGGGGACATGGATGCTCAGATGTCCACATCAGGGTATATCTTTACTCTGAATGGTGGGGCAGTTTCTTGGAGAAGTGCCAAGCAAAGTTCGACTGCTATCTCTACATGTCAAGCCAAATATCAGGCAGCCACGGAGGCTGCTAAAGAAGCTTTTTGGATAAAGAAGTTCATTGAGGAACTTCAAGTGGTTCCTAACGCAGAGAAGCCCGTGACACTGTTTTGTGACAACGACGGAGTTGCAGAGCTAAGGAGCCTAGGGCTCACCACAACACCAAACATATTGCGAGAAAATATCATTTTGTTAGAGAAATGGTTCGGGATGGGAATGTTACACTGTAGAGAGTAGACACAGCAAATAACGTTGTTGATCCGCTTACCAAGCCACGATCTCAGAAGGTCTTAGAGAGACATCTGGAGAGTATGGGTATTAGATACCATAGTTTGTGGCATTGAGTTCAAGTGGGAGATTGTTAGGAATATGCCCTCGAATGCCACTCAGAGGATGAGAGAGTGAGAGCAATTGTATTGTAATTATGAATATTATATTTAATAAGGCAATTATTATTTCTATATTATTGTATATCACTAGCATTGTGATTTGGTATATAGAATAATAGTCCTTGCATTTGAGAGTGAACATTCTACTCCTTATGGAGATAAGGAGATAGGCACTAGAAGTGTTTAGAGGTCGAATGCTTAACTAGTTCGCAAGTCGATAAAACTTAACAGGACATTAAGTTTTAATAAGACTTGTATAATTGATACTAGGACGTGTGCACGTATTGATAGCATAGTTATAAGTTTATTGGTGGGACCAGTATACTTGAACACGACTCATACTCGATTCAGTCACACGGTATTCACTCTCGGAGAGTCTATGACGAATCGAAAGGTTGTGATAGTATACATGGACCTTTGACTTGAGGGTTCAGTAGAAGATGTGTCTGTGACGTTTAGTTTGTCATTAGAGTAGTTAGACTCATTTGCTTAATTGCTGAGTCGACCTCGAAGTGCGGACTATACGGGCAGGTAGCAGTCTTTGCTATACGCCAAGAAAGGATTCTATCTCCTGTTAGTGAGCAGGCGAATGTCCTATACGGTTAATGGCAAATAAGATCATAAGTCTTTGGCCAAAGCATTCTGATATAGTCATATTAGATACACTATTAATCAGTCGGTCTTGATTTGCATTAACACATGTATAGAGTTTAGTCAACAGCAGGGTTTGACTTTACCGTGACCCGAAGACTTGACCGGGACATCTGATGAAGGGTTTATACGTATATAGTATTCACGACATAATGGTTCTGGAATGATTCGTTCATTCGTTCTTAGTCGGGGTTTACAGTACGGCCCGCTAGGCTGGCTAAGTGCTGCCCGCACTCATTGGTTCCTCCCAATGCCAGCTGAGACGAACCTACGGAGTCGCGCAATAGGATCATTGATGGATAAATGTGAATTAATAATCTCTCTTATAATATTAGATATTAGATATCTAAGTTTGATTTATCGGATAAATCAAATAGCGGTCTTATGAATTGTAAGTAGGTTACTGGTGATTACTTTAATTCATAAATTATATTTCTTAGAGAAATATATATTTGTGTTTGATATAATTAATTAATTTGATTAATTAATTAGTCCAAACACATTGGAAATAAAACGGATTCATTTGACGAACATCCGGTACACGAGGGATTCGTTTTGACGAACATCCAGTATACGAGACGAGTAAATTCGACCCGTCTTCTTGGAAATTTCCCTTAAGGCCGCCCCCCTCCCTCTCTTGTCTCTTTTATACTTATTTTATGTCACTAGGTGACATATGTGAGGTGTATTTGATACCCTCAATCATGTGTTAAAGGAAGACTTTCATTTTTTTTTATAAATAAAAGTCTTTAAAAAGGAGAGAGGACAACTTCTTCTTGCTTGAACTCAAAATCACGAATTTGAGAGAGAGAGTAAGGTTGAAAACTTCATCTTGATCTTAGAGACAAGATATAAGAATAATACATTGAGAGAGAAAATTCCTACAAGCCTCCCTAGCCGCATTCTTGAAGAAAGGAAGCTTGTCGATTTTTCCATCAAGTTCCGGCGTGTGAAGTAGAGGCATCTTGCTTTAGGTGCTTGGAACGAAGGGCTCTTCATTCATCATACGAAGGTTTTTCAGAGACATCATAGGTATGGGACTTTGATTCCTTGATCTTCGTATTTTTCTTTTCGTATATACGTTACTTGATCGATCATCTTAGGGATTCCATTTATTCTTCCGCTGCATTTATTTTCTGTGGAATCCCAACAAGGTAATCACAAAGAAAGGTAGCAATCACTAAGACAGCAGGGCTATCACAAAGATAGCATAATAATTCACTAAGAATGAAAAGCCATCACAAAGAAGGCAAAGACTAAGAGTTAGTCTTGAGTTCCCAAGTTCAGCATGTCGGTGCAGGACACGAACTTCTCCAAAGGCAAGCATTTGGTGCCCATATATGCAGGATTAAATTTTGAAGGAATTTTTCCAAGCTCAAGTTCACCTTTTTCAACAATGTCACGAATAAAATGAAATTTAACATCAATATGTTTAGTGCGGTCATGAAAGACAGGATTTTTGCATAGCTGATGTAACACCCTCAAGATATTCGAGGTATATTACAGCGCCGTGAATCCCTATATGGGACCCACCAGGCTGAACAGCATCATACTCATCGACTCACATAAACGACAAACCAACACCATGTCATAAAGACGCAAAACAGAATAATCCACCCGGTTTACCGGTCAAACATAACATCATCAATCAACACAAACATATAGGCAACAATACAATCCGGACGGACAAGAACTCTTAAGTACTCGAGTACAACCATTTGTTCAAAAGCCATAAAAGATGAAAAGACAAAAAGACATTAAGACGTCACTTAGGCACAATCATCACGCTCGGCCATCATCCGCATACTGGTCCAGCGCCCGCTCGTCTCGATGAACCTGACCTGAAATTCATAAAACGAATTTCCCCAAACCGGGTCCCGGAGGGGTTAGCAATTACGCTAGTACAAGTAACGGATGAACAAATTACATCTTACACCTATATTAATGTATGCAACCAACAAAACCGTTTGAAAGCACTCACTTCCTGAAATGCCAATATCAAATCACATTTGTAAAATTCACCACAATTAACCGTCGATCCACACCTCCGTGGACCCCTACCGAGACCCCGTAGGATCTAACCCGTAGTGGTTAAAAGCAAAGCTCGTCGATCCACACCTCCGTGGACCCCTACCGAGACCCCGTCGAGTCTAACCCGTAGTGAGCATACACACACACACAATTTCTCATACAAAACTACTATGCCAAGATTGTAAGTTCATAAGGATACTTGCCTCGATTAATTAGACGATGACACGAACGGAACGGAAGAGTTGAACACGACCGCAAGGAACCGGCGGAAATGAACCTAACGATTTGAATAGCACAATCACAACCACTTCTAAACGATCATGGAAATGGAATACTCCCGGAAACCCGCCTACGATTCATGTATATTCGTATATAAACAACAACGAGGGCGGACCACAACCGAACCCTCTCGATTCCGTAAAAATCACGAAATATACCATGAATCCGTAGGGAAACTAAGAATACCAACAAGATTAATCATATTCATTATGAATCCATCAACGAAGCAACGGATCGGAAGAAAATCCCAAAACCCCAAATTATCCAAAAGTAGGGTTCTAAGAGATTACCTTGGATTTAGGATGAGAAACACAAGTGGATGATGTTAGTCTTACACCAAGAACTCAAGCACAAGAATCTCTGAAGTGATTGGAGGAAGAAAATCGCCTCAAATCGTCTCTGGAGTCGTCGGCCGCAGAAAGAGGAAGAAATGAGATTTTGTGATTATCTCGGTCAACTCCCTGGTTTATATAGCCAGGGAGTGTTAGCGCACGCTAAGACCTCAAGGTTAGCGTGCGCTAACGGGATAGGGTTACAAACCCTCCTGTTAGCGTCGATCCGAAGCTTGGTTTTTGGCCGTTAGCGTGCGCTACCATACATGCGTAGCGTGCGCTAATAACCTCTTGGTAGCGCGCGCTATCGACCAATAGCGTGCGCTACCTGAACATCAGCCGAGTCCAGTAGCCAACTGCCCAAACCTCACCTGACCCGTTAGCGTGCGCTACCTATACCAGATAAGCGTGCGCTAACTAGCATCTGATTTGAGTTCAGTAGTAAACTGCCCAGTACTGGACAGTCACACTAGCGCGCGCTACTGAACAATTTAACGTGCGCTAGTCTCCCGACATTAGCGTGCGCTAGACGATGTAGCGTGCGCTACTCCGATAGTCCAGAGGGCTGGGAGCTGAACTGCCACTCCCAGGGCTAAATCGTTAGCGTGCGCTACGAATTAAGCGTAGCGTGCGCTACCAATGGATTTCTAGCGTGCGCTACACAGGAAATTTAGCGTGCGCTAGATACAGGATATAAACGACCCAAAATACCGGAATATGAACGAAACGTCAAACGGAACACCTCAAAACGCAACATAGCATAGAATGGATCCACGGCAACCCCGAAACGGCGGTTCCGCACAACAATTACGAGAATCAGATCAAAAGATGACGGAAAAGTTACACTGAAGGATACATGAGGGTCACTACAATCGAGAATTACACCAGAAATACCATTACAAGGGAAAGAAAAATGCGGATATTACATTCTACCCCTCTAAAAATAAGTTTCGTCCCGAAACTTAAGAAACAAACAACTCGGGGTACCTAGCACGCATGCTATCCTCGGTTTCCCAAGTTGCCTCCTCGACACCGTGTCTCGACCACTGTACCTTGACTAAAGGTATGGTCTTATGCCTCAATCGTTTCTCACGATGCTCCAAAATCTTCAAAGGGCGCTCTTCGAAAGTAACATCTTCGGCGACATCAATCTCTCCATAATCGATGATGTGACTAGGATCCGGGACATATTTCCTCAATCGGGAAACATGGAAACGCTATGAACATGACTCAAGGCCGGAGGTAACGCCAAACGGTATGCCAATCCACCTACTCGCTCGAGGATCTCGAAGGGGCCGATAAATCTCGGACTCAACTTCCCTTTCTTCCCCGAAACGAAAACTCCTTCGTCGGCGACACCTTTAGCAAAACATGGTCTCCCACCTCGAATTCCAAAGGTCGACGACGGATGTCGCATACGACTGCCGACTGGGCGATCAACATCCGTTCCCGAATTAACTCTATCTTCCGCCTCGTCTCTAAAAGCGACATCCGGCTCGGTCCCACCAAATCGGACGCCTCATTCCAACAAATCGGTGATCGACATCGCCGCCCGTAAAGTGCCTCATACGGTGCCATCCGAATCGACGCGTGCCAACCGTTGTTGTACGTGAATTCGATCGCGGCAAATGTTCCTCCCGGTCACTACTCAATCGAGAGCACGGGCACGTAACAAGTCCTCGAGCGTCTGGATAGTGCGTTCGATTGTCCATCGGCGGGATGAAAAGAGGTACTCAAGTGTAAACGGTACCCAACGCCTTATGCACCGCTGCCAGTGCGATACAAAGCGGCCGTCACGATCCGAAACAATAGACTTGAGTACCGTGAAGTCTCACAATCTGCGCGATAAACACACGAGCTAACTTCTCCGGCCCCAAGTGTCCTTGATGCCCAGAAAATGTGCTGACTTGGTCAGACGATCAACAATCACCCATACCATATTCATGCCCGACCTCGATCTCGGCAAACTCGTAACGAAATCCATCGATATATCTTCCCACTTCCATTCCGGAATGGGAAGTGACTGCAATAACCCAGCCGGTCGCTGATGCTCGATCTTGACCTGCTGACAAGTCAAACATCTCGCTACAAACTGTGCGACCTCATCCTTCATATCATTCCACCAGAAATTTCTTCTCAGGTCCTTGTACATCTTACTCGAACCAGGATGGACGGAATAAGGTGTAGCATGGGCCTCCCGTAAAATACTCTGCCTCAACTCTGAGTCGTTCGGCACACAAAGCCGACTCTGGAATCTCAAAACACCATCCTCGTGAATCACAAATCCAGGAGACTTTCCTTTAAGAACGTTCTCTCGGATTTGAGTAATCATCGGATCCTCTGATTGCTTCAGCTTAATTTCATCGATCAAAGATGATGAAATTTCTAAAGCACAAAGTTGCCCGACGACTCCCGGCAACGAGACCTCAACGTCTAACTCGATCAAAGCCCTCCGAAGCTCGGGAGGCGTAAGGGTCTCAAGCGTTACGCAGCATGGCGGTTTCCAACTCAAGGCGTCGGCCACGACGTTCGCTTTACCGGATGATAGAGGATTTCGAGGTCATAATCCTTAATCAACTCTAACCACCTCCTCTGCCTCATATTCAACTCTCGAGTAAATATGTATTTGGACTTTTATGATCGGTAAAAATCGACATGTAGAGCCGAAAAGATAGTGACGCGGATCTTGAGCGCAAAAGCATTGCCGCCAACTCCAAATCATGAGTAGGGTAGTTCACTCATACGGCCTCAACTGTCTCGACGCATAGGCAATGGTCTTGCCGTCTTTGCATTAATACACACCCAAGACCACGACCGAAGCATCGCTATAAGCGGCAAAACCCTCGTTGCCACATGGCAACGCCAAAGCTGAGGCTGAAGTCAAACGCTTCTTGATTCCTCAAAACTGATCGCCTCTCGTCATTCCAGACGAACTTCTCGGATTTACGGAGCAAGCTGCGTAAGTGGCGAGCCGATTTCGAGAAACCCTCGGCGAACCTACGGTAGTAGCGACTAAACCCAAGAAACTACGGAGCTCCTTCACATTCTTGGGCGGTGCCCAATCAATCTGGCCTCAATCTTCTGCGTATCCACACGAACCCCCTCATTTGAAATCACGTGACCTAAAAACATCACTTCCTTCAGCCAGAACTCACATTTCGAGAACTTTGCATAGAGTTGCTCGGTCCTTAAAATGTCTAATACTATCCGCAAATGATGAGCATGCTCTTCCTCATTCCTCGAATAAATAAGAATATCGTCGATAAAGACGACGACGCACTTATCCAAATACTCGATAAAAACTTTGTTCATCAATTGCATGAACACCGCCGGCGCATTAGTTAACCCGAAAGGCATGACTACGAACTCATAATGTCCGTACCTCGTCCGAAAGGCTGTTTTCGGCACATCGGACTCTCTCACCCGGAGCTGATAGTATCCCGATTTCAAATCAATTTTCGAGAATACCGCAGCTCCCTGCAACTGATCGAACAAGTCATCAATTCTCGGCAAAGGATACCTGTTGTTGATGGTCACCTTGTTTAGTTCACGATAGTCGATACACAAACGTAGTGAACCATCCTTCTTCCGCACAAACAGGACCGGTGCGCCCCAAGGCGAGGCGCTCGGTCGAACATACCCCGACTCAAGAAGCTCACTCAACTGCTTCTTCAACTGGGACATCTCTGAAGGTGCCATGCGATAGGGCGCCTTGAAATAGAGCCGCGCCGGCTCTAACTCTATGGCAAACTCAACCTCACGATCCGGTGGCAATCCGGTAACTCGTCAGAAATACATCAGAAACTCATTAACGACCGGAATCGGAAAGCTCGACTCCACCATCCTCCGCCTTCAAGGCATAGCACCAATAACCGGTACACCCCTTTCGCAGAGACTCATCGCCTTCAAGGCATTAATAACGAATTTACTGTTTCCTCTCTTTCGCCCGCGAAAGAGTGCTCGATGCCGTCCTCGGCTAACATAGTGATGATTCTCGTGCGGTAGTTCATGATCGCACCATGCCGCTCGAGCCAATCATCACCAAGAATTAAATCCTCACCCTCGATACTCACAACAATAAGATTAGAGGGCCAAGTCCTCTCACAAATAAGTACAGAGCGGTCTCGAACCTCCCGATCACCAACGATCCTATCGCCGCTAGGAAGCTTAACGATGAAGGGCTCACAAGGCGTCAAACGGTCGAGACTCAAACGACGCACACAATCCGAGAGATATGAGCGAATGCGTAGCACCGAATCGAAAAGCACACCGGGATGAGAAAGAATATAAACGGTACTGCCGCCACGGTAGGCCATTTGGATCATCGGCTCTCCGCATCTCATAGACACGCGGATGGGCGGAGCCGACACCAGAAGCTCCCCTTAGAGGCTGACCCGACCTCTCCCGACTAGCACTCGGTGGAGGCGAGGAGCAAAGCGATCACGATTCACACTTGGTTCCTAGGCGCTGGAATGGAAGCCCGGCACCAAGAATTTTCTCCCTCTCGGCCTGACGGCCTTGTGGCCGGTGGCCACTGCGATTACACGTCGAGAAAGGGCTCAAACAAGTACGGCGATGTGGCCGTCGACCACAATTGAAACACTTCACATCACGGAAAGGAGCACCGGTAGTTCCACGAGGACCCCCAGAACGAGGCTGGACCACCGCCGGCGGGAAGTTAGCGGATTGGGATCTCTGACCCCCACTCTTGTGGCCGAAAAGTTCCCAACGGACTTACGCTTCTTACTCTCGCGGGCCGCCTCACTCGCCGTCACGGACATATCATAAGCAAGGGCCCTACTCGATAATCCTTCAATGTAGTGCATACGAGCCCGACATATAGTCCCGAATCGGCAACTTCATCCGTCTGGAGAAATGGAAAATCTTGTCACTCTCCTCGACAACTTGGGTCTTCACATAACCCAACTCTTTGTTAAAATCAGCAATAGCTTGAGCTACGGGGATATCCGTGGTTGAGCATCATAAAAGCATGTGCAGAGCACATGCATTGGACACGGGCAATATTCGATCTCCATCAACTCTTGAAACTCACACGTGCGGCATGGTCTTTGGGCCCAACGGCCTCCCACCGATCCGTAGCGTCCCCTGTGAGAAAGTATTGGGCAATAGGGACTCTACGTTCCTCGGGGCAGTTAGTGGCAACGAAGACCTTAGACATCTCCTTGATCCACCCTTCCCGGCCAATCGGGTCCAAGCTCCCGAGCGAGGAGGATGCATCTTGATAACATCTTGGAGCCATCGGTCGCTCGCCCCGATTAGCATGGGCTCACTCGGGTTACGAACACTTTGAGCTATTGCCGCCATTTGGTTCACCATCTTTGCATAACGGCCGCAATACCAAGATCGGCACGCTCACGAGAAGAAGCATGGCTATGGCGGTCGCCCGATCTGCCGGCTCGAAGCGTGACGTGGCCACCGGCCGCCCCACGCCCCCGCCGCGTCCACGACCACGACGCGACCACGACCTCTTCCAAAGATCCATCTGGAGTTAAATAAGTAGCAAAAGCCATACGAGGATCGATACAAGAAAAGAACAATCACAAGTCGAGAATCAAAGTGCGATACAAGGAATTAATGAACAGAGGAAGGAAAACTTACGGACACTTTGTAGTACAGGAATCATGGCGGCGTGACGATGATGTGCAAAACAAAACAAAGACAAGACCCAATAAACCGACAAGCCTAGGTATCCATAAACCTAGTGCTCGATACCATTTTCAGTAACACCCTCAAGATATTCGAGGTATATTACAGTAGCCGTGAATCCCTATATGGGACCCACCAGCTGAAACGACATCATACTCATCGACTCACATAAGCGACAAACCAACACCATGTCATAAAGGCAAAGCAGAATAATCCACCGGTTTACGGTCAAACATAACATCATCAATCAACACAAACATATAGGCAACAATACAATCCGGACGGACAAGAACTCTTAAGTACTCGAGTACAACCATTTGTTCAAAAGCCATAAAAGATGAAAAGACAAAAAGACATTAAGGCGTCACTTAGGCACAATCATCACGCTCGGCCATCATCCATCTTGGTCCAGCGCCCGCTCGTCTCGATGAACGACTGAAATTCATAAAACGAATTTCCCCAAACGAGTCCCGGAGGGTTAGCAATTACGCTAGTACAAGTAACGGATGAACAACTTACATCTTACACATATAGTAATGTATGCAACAAAGAAAACCGTTTGAAAGCACTCATTTCAAATGCCAATATCAAATCACATTTGTAAAATTCACCACAATTAACCGTCGATCCACACCTCCGTGGACCCCTACGAGACCGTCGGATCTAACCCATAGTGGTTAAAAGCAAAGCTCGTCGATCCACACCTCGTGGACCCCTACCGAGACCAGTCGAGTCTAACCCGTAGTGAGCATACACACACAATTTCTCATACAAAACTACTATGCCAAGATTGTAAGTTCATAAGGATACTTGCCTCGATTAATTAGACGATGACACGAGCGGAGCGGAAGAGTTGAACACGACCGCAAGGAACGGCGGAAATGAACCTAACGATTTGAATAGCACAAACACAAACTCTTCTAAACGATTCTGGAAATGGAAAACTCCAGGAAACACGCCTACGAATCATGTATCTTCGTATATAAACAACAACGAGTGCGGACAACAACCGAACCCTCTCGATTCCGTAAAAATCACGAAATATACCATGAATCCGTAGGAAACTAAGAATACCAACAAGATTAATCATATTCATTATGAATCCATCAACGAAAGCGGAACGGATCGGAAGAAAATCCCAAAACCCCAAATTATCCAAAAGTAGGGTTCTAAGAGATTTCCTTGGATTTAGGATGAGAAACACAAGTGGATGATGTTAGTCTTACACCAAGAACTCAAGCACAAGAATCTCTAGTGATTGGAGGAAGAAAATCGCCTCAAATCGTCTGGAGTCGTCGGCCGTGGAAAGAGGAAGAAATGAGATTTTGTGATTATCTCGGTCAACTCCCTGGTTTATATAGACAGGGAGTGTTAGCGCACGCTAAGACCTCAAGGTTAGCGTGCGCTAACGGGATAGGGTTACAAACCCTCCTGTTAGCGTCGATCCAGGCCGAGGTTTTGGCCGTTAGCGTGCGCTACCATACATGCGTAGCGTGCGCTAATAACCTCTTGGTAGCGCGCTATCGACCAATAGCGTGCGCTACACGAACATCGGAGTCCGGTAGCCAACCGCCCAAACCTCACGGACCCGTTAGCGTCGCTACCTATACCGGCGTAGCGTGCGCTAACTAGCATCCGATTGAGTTCGATAGTAAAGCGCCCGATCTTTGACAGTCACACTAGCGCGCGCTCAACAATTTAACGTGCGCTAGTCTCCCGACATTAGCGTGCGCTGAGCGATGTAGCGTGCGCTACTCCGATAGTCCGGAGGTGGGAGCTGAATCGCCACTCCCGTGGCTAAATCGTTAGCGTGCGCTACGAATTAAGCGTAGCGTGCGCTACCAATGGATTTCTAGCGTGCGCTACAGAAATTTAGCGTGCGCTAGATACGAGGATATAAAGCGACCCAAAATACCGAATATGAGCGAAGCGTCAAACGGAACACCTCAAACGCAACATAGCATAGAATGGATCCACGGCAACCCCGAAACGGCGGTTCCGCACAACAATTACGAGAATCAGATCAAAAGATGACGGAAAAGTTACACTGAAGGATACATGAGGGTCACTACAATCGAGAATTACACCAGAAATACCATTACAAGGGAAAGAAAAATGCGGATATTACAGCTGAATTCCAGATTGACTATCCGAAAATACCACGACTTTTTCTTTCAGAAAACCGATTTCGGATAAAAGACCCTTTAGCCATATGGCTTCTTTAAATGCCTCAGTTGTAGCAACATATTGATTGATTGTAGATAAAGCAACAACATTACATCGAGATTTCCAACTAATGCAAGAGCCACAAAGGGTAAACACATAAGAGGTCGTGGATTTTCGATTGTCACGATCATTAGCAAAGTTAGAATCTACATATCCAACAAGTTTAACACCATCACCGGTTAAAAACTTAATACCAACATCCACAGAGGATTTCAGATAACGGAGAAGCCACTTCAAGGCTTCCCAATGTGGCATACCAGGATTAGACATGTATCTACTCAAGCAACTAACAGAATAGGCTATATCAGGTCTGGTACTAACCATGAGATACATGACTGATCCTATAGCATTAAAGTAGGGAACTTTTTCCATTGATTTTTCTTCTTCACTAGTTTTCGGAGATTGATCTTTGCATAATAGAAAATGGGCAGCAAGAGGCACAGAAGCAGGTTTTGCAGCAGTCATAGAAAATTTTTCAAGTATTTTCTCAATGTAGGAAGACTGATTTAGAAACAAAGAACAATTTTTTCTATCTCTAACAATATTCATGCCTAAAATTTTCTGGGCATCTCCAAGGTATTTCATGTCAAATTAATCACTAAGACACGATCTAACATGATCAATCAATTTCATGCACGGACTCACAAGTAACATGTCATCCACATAGATAAGCAAGAAGATAGGAACAATGGAGTTTTCTTTAAAATAGAGACAAGGGTCATACGAACTACGTTTGAATTTTAAAGAAAGCATGTAAGAGTCAAATTTCTTGTTCCATTGCCTTGGAGACTGTTTCAGGCCATAAAGAGCCTTTTTAAGAAGGCAAACGTGATCAGGTTTCTTAGAGTCGACAAAACCTTCTGGCTGCCTCATGTAAATTTTCTCATTTAATTCACCATGAAGAAAGGCTGTTTTAACATCCATTTGTTTTAATTCCCAATTAAAGTGAGCAACTAAAGCAAGCATGACACGCACGGTGGTGAATTTCACAACAGGAGCAAATATCTCAGTATAATCAATTCCTTCCTTTTGAGTGAAACCTTTAGCAACCAACCTAGCTTTAAATCGATATTCTCTACTTCATTCTTAACCTTAAATAACCACTTACGGTCCACAAGAGAACAACGATCAGGTTTTGGAACAAGAGTCCAGGTTTGGTTAACATGCAGGGAATTCATTTCATCATTCATAGCATTTAACCAATCAGAAGCATTTTCAGATTTTAAATCTTTGTAGCTTTTAGGTTCGTTATTATCTAAAGATTCAAACACATTGCAAGCATGAGACATCATATGAAAATCATCAAAGTGATGAGGCCTCCTAACATTCTCTCTTCTAGGCCTATCTCTAGTTAATTGATAGTTGGTCAGATCAGCACTTTCATCAACATTTTCAATTATTTCATCACTAGAATTTTCGGAATGATTTTCATTTTCAGCATGCAAAGTTTCATCATTTTCAGGCTCCACCTCACTCAAGGTAGGGTAGTTAGAAACAAATTCTGGATTAGGCATGTGCACGGGTGCGGGTGCAGGATGTTCAAGACAAGAAAATTCATCTTCATTAAATATAACATCCCTACTAATTAGCACCTTAAACCCTGGTTCGCCCTTAAGCCATAACCTAAATCCCTTAACTCCCTCTGGGTAGCCTAAGAACACACATCTTATCGATCTAGGTTCTAGTTTATCTTGTTTTTGATGAACATATGCAGCACACCCAAATACACGAAGATTTGAGAAATCAATATTACTACCAGTCCACACAGATTCTGGATAGTTTCCATTCAAAGGGACAGATGGAGATCTGTTTATAATATAGGCAGCTGTAGATAAAGCCTCACCCGAAAAACATTTTGACAATCCGGAGCTAACGAGCATAGACCTTACCCTATCAAGGAGGGTTCGGTTCATGCGCTCAGCGATTCCGTTTTGTTGGGGGGTGTAGGGTGCTGTCCTATGCCTTTGAATACCACTTTTCGCACACAAAGTATCAAACAAATTATTGCAAAATTCCAGGCCGTTGTCAGTTCTCAAAATTTTAATTTTCTTACCGGTCTGATTTTCAATTAAAATTTTCCACGTCTTGAACGTGTCAAACACATCAGATTTGTTCTTAAGGAGAAACACAAAGACTTTCCTGGAATAATCATCAATCATAGACAAAAAAATATCGGTTTCCGCCATGTGTCGGAACACTGGCAGGCCCCCACACATCAGCATGTAGACACTCAAACACATTTGAACTCTTAGGGGGGTTTGGGGAGGGTGAATGAGGAATGTTCGCACGATGTTGCTTACCATACACACAGTTATCACAAAATGGCAAGTCAGATATTTTATCATTCCCAAAACAACCATTTTTGTGCAGTATTTCAAGACCTTTACCACTAATGTGACCCAACCGTTTATGCGATTTGATTTTATCTCCATGTACGCATTAATGGAAAAGTTACTTACAGTGGAACAAATATATAAGTTCGGTTTACGAATGGCGACAAAAAGGTTTTGGGACCTCTCGAAACTTTCATTGCACCCTTACCCCATGTACCTTCAAAACCATCATCTTCAAGACATGCACACGACATTAAATTATGAGCTAAGTGAGGAACATGCCTAACATTTTCCAAAGTTATCGAATTTCCAGTTCGAATTTAAGGCACACAGTTCTATTCCAACATTTCATTTTACATGATCAGACATAGACACATATCGATTTTTCAAATCACGATAGCTAGAAAAAAGTTGTTTGTGTGGAGTCATGTGAAATGTGCATCCAGAATCAACCAGCCAATCATTTTCACCAAGGTCAGCTAACACAGAGTTCACAGAAGCATGCGTAGCATCAGAAATCATAAACACATCACCTAGATTTTCACCATGACTAAGTTAGCTTTGTTCGGATTCTTTGGTTTTTCTTAGGTTTAGTGCAGTCTTGAATGTAGTGACCATATTCACCACAATTGTAACACTTACGATTAGTAGGTCTAGGTTTAAACCGAAATTTTTCATTTCCCTTTTTCTTGTTGGCTTGGTTATTTTGACTGTTGGAAGACGTTTTATTTTGAAAGCGTTTTTGTGGTCTTCCTTTGACAAAATTAACCTCGCCAAGATTTCTAAGGGCAGCACCTTTATTGTTTTTCAAATCTAACTCTTTGCTTTTCAAGCCGTTTACAACAATATCCAAGGTCACTTGATCTCTACCATATTTAATGGCAGATT